>JALHLI010000008.1:8766386-9366386 GCA_023349425.1 Anthopleura sola
CCTGCAAGACACCTTTCGCTGTTTTTTCGGTGAACACATTTTGTTTTTACATTCTTAAAATTCAATTTTTAATAGAACATTCTTTTTTTTTCTTTCTTTCTTTCTTTCTCATCTTCCCTTACAATATTTCTCCCTTTTCCCCAAAGAAGTTAATTTTTTTCTCTATTTCTTTTCATTATAGTAATTTTCTATTTCGTCTCCCTGATTGATTGATCGTCCGGCTGAATAAACACAGGCCCTGCAGAATCTAAACAAAAGCTGGCAGATATGATCCCATCGAGCATTCTGCACTATCTTCGAATACATGTATATCGTCGCACAAATATCTGAACATCCAACTTGTAAAACAAAAAATAATCCAGCTTAAACACTGGATATCGGCGCCTCTGTAACAAGGATTTCGACCGTCTTATCTATGGATGATTGAATTGATCACAGTTTTCTTCAAGCGGCAGGTACGTACCGACGATTGCAAGGTGCATATGAAGTATAGTAAAAATATTCATTGGCGCAAATATCTGTTTCAGTTCACTATTTTCGTTACACAAGCTAAAGAAAGCGTCCAAAAATATACCTATATTGAAGAATTAACATTATACATCTTAGAATCAGAGTTTATGTTAATCTAATCAGCTTTTGTAGCTCAAGTTTTGAGATTTTGACTACCTAATTAAGATGATAAATTTCTGGATTTTAACTTACTAAATTAATTGATTTATTTTCAACTTGTAAGGCGTTGCGAACTAATCACATAACTTGAAAATGTATTCCTTCCTGAAATTAAGTCTTTAAATTATTTCATTATGAATGTGTTCGCAAAAATATAATACACAATAGCAATTACAAATTTCTTTAAGAGATAATGATATCAGTAAAGACCTGCAGAATTTGTAATCTTGGATGCAAAAAAATTAAATTATATTCAAAGAAAGCTATCGTTCGGTTCAATTTTAGTCATTACGAATTTACTTACTTCTAACTGATGAAAATAGTTTCCACCAAAGCTATTAAAAAAAGAAAAAACAATTATTTCTGTAAGTTAGAAAGTCCGCTTTCAATCAGATCTTATAATACTTTTATTGGGAATTGTTTTTGAAAAGCAGGAATTGTCCAATTTACTTCACTTAAGATAGAATATCCCCTTAACGAATGTTAACATCGTAACCACTCTTTTGTTTTCAAAATGTTTTTTCTTTTTTCTTTTTTAGTCTGTTTGCGAGCGACTCTAAGCCCATCAGATAACAAATTTCCATATTATTCTTTTTAGTCTTATGTATTTATTCTTAATCTTTTCACTACAATGCCAGATATTGATACAAGCAAACATTACTCAAATTACCGTCTTTTCTTCTCGCTTTCAACCATAAAACGTCCTTTGTCCTTGTTATTAATGTTTACAGATTCTCAGAATTACCATCATTACGTTTTTCCGGTGTTGTTCCTAAGATTTTGGAAACATTGTCTCAGTTTTTCTATTCTTTCTCTCTTTATCCCTTTATTTCTTTCTTTCTTTTTCTCTCTTTCTCCTCACTCTTTCGGAAATGATAGACTAAGCTTAACCCAAAAGAACACTTCTATTACTCAATTTACTGTTTTAACACTAAAAATAATCATTTCAGTGATGAGGTTTTTCTAGATCTAGTAATTTAGTCTATGAGCAAATTAATCAAACAAAAGCCAGTTGAAAGCTGTCACTAACGTTGAATTTTTTTCATTTCAGATCTCAAGCGATGTTTTGTTTTGTACTCTTTCAGCTTTTGGCATTGATTCCTTGCGTCATCGATGGAAACAACATGACAGGTTATCTAATATATGGCTTGATGCTAGTGTATTTTTTGGCGAATCATATGCACAAAAAATCTCGTATATCGATACTCGGAGTTTTAAGTAAAGTTATAAATTAAGAGTCCATTCATGGAAGATGAAAAGAAATATAATTTTTTGCGTATTTTATAATTTGTTGTGTTTGTACAAGCAAATTTGTATGTAAGAAAACGACGATTTCAGCACCACCAAATAGTCAACAAACGTTTTATCTGCGATATTAATAAACTACAAAAAGACAACGCAAAATAATACAAATTTAAAGAAAGGTTGAATTTTATGACTTAAGAAAATTAATTCCGATAACTTTAAAATTGTAATAAAACCGCGGATGTAATATAAACGTGCAAGATTGATATTGATATTTCACAATATCGAGCGCATTTTATGTTACCTCCTGTCATGACTTGGTTCTCTGCCTTAATTAGTAATAAGCTAACAATCATGAAACAGGAACAAAAGAAAAATGACTAGAGAAAACCGCCAGAGATATTTTCACGTATACGATTGCTGTCTGTCTGTCTGCCTTTTTGCAGTTGATGCGTCCACCTGTTCGTCTGTATAAGCCAGTTCAAAGTTTAAGAATCGTTTTTATTGCGTATGCGATTTTATCCCGAATTTCTCACCTTCTTTTGTCTAAACCTTCTTTTGTTTTTAATGAAACAAAAGAAGGTGAAAAATTCGGGTTAAAATCGCATGCGCACTGAAAACGATTCTTAAACTTTAAACTGGCTTATACAGACAAACAGGTGGACGCATCAACTGCAAACGATGCTTAAACTTTGAATTGGCTTATAGTATCCGTCGTTCCGGTCTGTCTGCCTGTTTTGCAACGACACTCTCTTTTTGTCGCTAATAATAGGAGGGCATGGTCAAAACGTTGTATTGTGTAGATAAAGATATGTTAACTATTTCGTATCAATCAATTTGCTGCGACTCAACATTGAAGTAGACAAAATATTTTGTTTTCTGCGACACCATAAGAAAATAAGCTCACCCTATATTTATGTCACCAGAAACGTTTTGTCACATTCATGTTACATGAGATACACATTTGCTAGGCTACTTTTTTCCTGCATTACCATCGCCGCAACGTTAACAGACGCGGATCTAGGTGAACTTAAATCGTTGCCTGTAAACCCGCTTTCTTCCTAGTATTCTTTCAGTCAAAAACATAGAAAATAGAATCTCTGAAAATGTACGATTGACATTTGTTTCTATTGCGAAGCCCCCGACAAAAAATCATAAACTCTCTCCCTCGGATTACCATCGCCGCAACGTTAACAAGCGCGGATCTAGGCGAACTTAAATCGTTGCTTGTAAACCCGCTTCCTTCCTAGAATCCTCTCAGTCAAAAACATAGAAAATAGAATATCTAAAAATGCACTATTGACATTTGTTTCTGTGGCGAAGCCCCCGATAAACTCCTAAACTCTCTCCCTCGGTATTTGACATGTTGTCTTTGCCTATAATTTTGTATTATTATTGTAACAGGTGACTGCGATTTTGAAATGTCCACATGTTTTTGGACAAATGTAAACAGTAAAGATCAGTTCGATTGGACCTTGAGAAAAGGCTCTACACCAAGTGTTTCGACAGGCCCTGATGGGGATCATACAACTGGTAAATAAACATAAGCCACGTGTTTTGCACAGTTCTCGTGATGAGCATGGTTTTGTTATATCAACCAACATGTCCGCTGTATCATAATCGACGACGTCCAGTAATAGGTCACGTGACCTTACCCCTTAAATCAAGCAGTCATATTATATGAAATAGAGTGTGATATTGAGTGACATCAAAAATTGAAATTGATAAAATTGATATCCCCACTCCCACCAGTGGCCAGTGGGGATACGATTTATATCAACACTGGTGGTGTCAAATTTCGACTTTTTGCTCAGCAAGTCTCAAATTCTCCATTATTGAAGATTTCATATAATAAACGCTGCGCTCACTCGTGAGAGATAACATCAACACTCGAAGATAAAATTTGTATCTCCGCGCGACCATGTAATATCCTATATACGTGACCTTACCCCTTAAATCAAGCAGTTTTGTCAATTTGTCCACCAGAAATAAAACAAACCCGACATTAACAAGAAGCGAAGTTTCAGCTCAGAATATTGACTATTTGAGAAATGACATTTAAAGTAAAATCGAACATTTTATAAGAATTAGCTCGGATTTGTGTAGGAAATGTTGGCCGCCACCGCTTTCTATCACTTTAGTTCGTTAGATGATATCTCTTAATAAGTGTTACTTCTTTATAGACCCCTTGCACGTGACGTCAAAGCAGCTCAATTTGGAGGACAAAACAAAATAATTTCAATCTCCTGAGAACTGGAACCCATTGTTTTGTCCTCCAAATTGAGCTGCATTCCGACGTGCTGCAAGGGGTCTATCACATATACGTTTTTCCTCATGCAATTTTGGGTTCTTTAAATCTATGGTCATTTTCATTGTAATTTGAAGGAAAAGGCACTTACTTATACATCGAAGCATCACGTCCACGTCTTCCTGGTGATGCTGCACGTTTGATAAGTCCCAGGATGAAGGGTCAACAATGTATGGTCTTTTGGTATCACATGTTTGGTCGCGACATGGGACAGTTAAGAGTGTATGTGAACAATACCAATTCTCTTCGACTTCTGTGGTTTAAAGCTGGTGAACAAGGCAAAAAATGGAACAGAGGGCAAATTAATATTTTGGAAACTGAAGAATATCAGGTATTTGATGTGTGAGTAATTTTAGGGAGGGGAAAGGGGAATGTAATATTGAAAATTTGAATTGGGCTGGCTTGTGGTCCCTAACAAAAGGGAAGGGGGGCTATGGGCTACAACAGGCCTAGGAGCTCCACCCTTTGTACATCTGACGTAGTATTTCTTAACAGTTGGGCTTAAAATAACAGACGGTTATCTGGAACCCCACTACCAAACACCCTGGATTCATCCCTGAATTATTCACTTGAATGAATGAAGTGAAAAAAAGTGAATGAATAACTAATAATCATTGTTCTCTATCTTAATGTTTAGTTAATCATTAAATGTCACATCGAATCATAGGTGGAAATCACTGGAGTCAGAGGGGCTGGATTCTATGCAGACGTAGCCATCGATGACATCTCCTTCCATCGTCAGCCATGTCAAAGTAAAGGTATGAGAAATGAGTGCACCTTTTCGTAGCAATGTTTTCCTATTTCTGACCACTGCGTCATTCTCTTGAGAAGAATATTCTGTTTGAGTTGTGTTAATATTGATGTGTCTTCTCGTGTACAACCGTTAAACAAAGAAATGATACTCTAAGGAATGACACGTGGTATGTGAGGGTCTGTTTGTTTCATCTCTCGCTTGATTCTACGAGTTCTCCGCTTTTTCTTCTCAAGACCTAACACGCTAAATTCCAATTCCATCTGTGAGTTAGCTGTGTCCTGCTTTAAATCAGCCTAGATTCGAAGTTGTTTCAGAGTTCGATAAAATTGAAGGCCGACAAAATATATTTGTTTGCATTGGAACATTAAAGGTCTGTTAACGGGTTCTTTATGCTAGGGGTTCTTCCTTTTTATTTTCCAGAATCTCTTCGACTTTATGTTTACGCAGACCTGACATCGAATACAGGTCTTCTGACCAAACAATTTAGCCCGTCACCAGCTCCACAAATCTACCAGTACAGTCTTCTTTTCTCCCAGCAAATGCTACACCCAAGTGATGATCTATACATATTAAAACAAACTCAAAAAGGACTAAGGATTTGGAAACCTGCGTTCAATGCTGTGCACCTTTTGATAAATAATGGCGAGGATTTTTTCTTTTCGTCCGGACGTGGACAGATACCAGTTTATGTACTGGGAAGTCTTACAGAGCAAACTGTTTCATTGGTTAATACATCGAGGCACTGTAATGGTCGTCTCGTGTTATGGTTCCAGTTGTTTGCTCTTTCTAAGGATGTCTCAGGTAAGTACATTCGCAAAGAACTGTTTAATGGTTTGATGGTTTGACGTATTTGATTGATTATTGGAATACTGAATCAAATCCAAGAAACTTGAAGAGACACTGAGGGAGCCAAAACAGGAGTTTTGGGATGAGAATGCCTACTTTTTTTGTGATAAGAAAAATACGTGCTTTAAAAAAAACCTTCAAATTCTTAAAAAACATTCAATCTTTTAAGAACAAAAGCCCTGAACTATCTTTTAAAACACTTAATTATAATTATTTTAACTTTCAATTTCTTTTACTACTACATTGTGTATTTAAGTGTGTAAGGGACCACTGTAATTGGTGAAAGCTGTAGTGGTTTCCCGGCCATTATGTGTGTAAATATATATTTTGGGTGCGCGAGTGTGAAATGAGGATGTAGAGAGAGAGTGTGTTGTGTGTGTTCGATATAGTTACTCGTTTAAGTATGGCAAAGCTAAATAAATAAATAAATAAATAAAAGACTTACAGCCAACCATAAAGTGAAGAGAAAACCAAAAGGAGGTTAAAATAAGGAGCAATCATTCGTTCGTTTGCTGATGTCCGTTCATTTGCATTGATATTCTCCTCGATACTATTACTTATTCTCTTCAGCATTAGTCACTTGCCCCCATATTTTTAGATGAGGAATGAACTTGTTTTTATTTTTGTTGTTTTCAGTAAATCACGCCGCTGGAAGGATGGTGACCCAGTCCTCTCAAGTAGCCGAGGCTGCTCCTCGTCTGGCAGTGGATGGGAAATTCGACACTTGTTCAAAGACTGTTGTGGTAAGGATGAGAGTGTATTTGAAATGAGTGGGTAATATATCAGTGGTACTGAATCACAGCACGTACACGGTACGACATGCATGTCATAACACTGAAATGGCTTCCCATAAGAATGACTGTCGTATGAGTGGGAAAAATACTGTACTGACTTACAGCACGTACACGGTACGACATGCTATAACACTAAAATGGCTTCCCATAAGAATAACTGTCGTATGAGTGGGAAACATACGGTACTGACTTAGAGCAAGTACACGATACGACATGCAGTAACACTGAAATGGCTTCCCATAAGAATAACTGTCGTATGAGTGGGAAACATACGGTACTGGCTTACAGCACGCACACGGTAATACATGCCATAATACTGAAATGGCTTCCCATAAGAATGACTATCGTATGAGTGGAAAACACATACTTCTACTGAATTACAGCACATGCACGCTACAACATGTCTTAACCGATTAAAGTGGCTTCCCATTGCATGTCTTCATGCAATTCTTGCATTGAATGATCACGGGCAGTTACGGCTACTGTAGGTTACTTATACGACTACAGAACGACTAAGAAATTCCCATATTATTTCTCACTCATAAGAAAACCTGGCGATTTTTTGCGGCGGCTTTTGCGGTCTGCAGCCATCATGCATCATTGCTTGGTATCAATCAGCTGAATAAATCACATGACCAGACATTGATTAAGGCCAAACATAGCTCTCCATGCAATATCATCCTTGTACATTTCTATTGAAATGTAAACCAGAGACCGGAAATGACGTCGATAGAAATGGCGCTCACATCTGACGATTTTTCTTTCCAGCAAGACAACCCTTGGTTGGAACTGAATCTGAATGCTTCATCTTACATCTACAAAGTTTATATTTCAACCCTAAGCTGTAGTCATGACAAAAAGTTATTGGAAATCCAAGTAACATTATCAAAGGGAAGTACAGAAGTCAAGTGCCAAACCACGGACCAACGTGCTATGAATAAAAGGTCGCGTGTTTTCTTATGCCAACCTCCGATTCGTGCTCAGAAACTTCGCATAAACCATATTGGGAACCAATCACAGCTGTCCATTTGTGAAGTTGTAGCCAATGCTGTAGGTAAGTGTTACAGCTATCTATAATAGAATACCAGGTGACTGCCTATACTAATGAATGTTCGATTTGAGCCCATGAGCATCTGCGCGCTCAAAAACGCTGAGTTACCATAGCAACCTTTAAAAAAATGTTAAGGAGCTATACATATTATCACCTCAATACCATAGTTGTTTGAATAAAGTTAGTCACCAGAGATTCTACACAGCTAAGGCCAGTTGGGACTATGGGTAGATATATCTTATAAGCATCAAAGAAATATCTTGCCATGTGTTGAAAAAGGCTTTCAAAGTATTGCCTAAATTAATGTTGGTACTAAACACCCCCAGAGGTGTGAGGCCTTATGCGCCATGAGGCATGGAGGAGACAGGTGAAACACCCCCACACACAAAAACTATAATAGACCCATCCTCTTTAAATTATCTATTTCTAAATCTATAATACAAAGTAATAGTCCCAAAAACTGGTATGGTCTTTCCATTCCAACTATCCTTTCATTACTTCACATATGTCCCTACATATCAACAGTGATGGATCTAGGAGGGTGGAGAGGGAGGGGGGGGGGGTCGTGATTCTGCCCCTTTTTGAATCTGAGAACATTTTGAAGCCCAAACAGTGGCAGATCTAGGCGATATAAGGGGAGGCATGGCCCCCCTGTTTTAGAGTCCTAGATCTACAACTGATTAATATAATATCTATCTGAAAATATTCATTACATCAATTAAAGGTTACATTTACAGGTTAAGCTTCATTGATTGAGGTTAAGCATATGGTTATAAATTATCAAGACAGTTGATGTGTCATCTGCCGAAGTCATTGGCTAAATTATTATTGTTGCTGTATAGATATCAATTAATTTAAACAATATGGGACCCATAATCCATTGTTATTTACATTGATGATGATAATGCTGGATGGAACAATGTTTATAAATATTGTCATTGTGATGTTATTGTACCAACCATTTTAAAAATAGTTTTTGTTGCTTATAGGATTAATTGTTCAATAGATTTCTGGTTGGTGATTGATCAAAATTTACATGGCAATTGATGTATGACTCACACTTCCTTTTAAGGTCATATCATGTACACCTATTGTATACATATCGCAAAATTATCCAATCAAAACTCATCATTTCAATTAAATACTATTAGATATATCTAAGTCAGGATTTAGAGCTTAGAATTTCAAGAGCTTATATTGAGATGCACAGTGAATGATGCTTTCGAATAAGGTTTTTCATAGCACCTTGAAAAAAAATTAGCGCTGAGAATACTTTAGTTGAGTTTCCAACATTTTTATAACTATTAGCGTTAATTTTTACAAAGCTGTGATAGGGAATACAAGTAAAATCCTCAGTCGAAATTCAAGTATATCAATATTACTATTTATTTTTTCCTTCATTGGGCTTTTTAATAAATATTTTCTATGGTATGTGGAAGAAAATAAACCATTAAACAATACAAAAATTTAGGTTAAAGAAGCTACCAGACTCAGTGTAAGCTAACACGTAACGTCAAAGATGAACACAAAATCAGAATTTTGTCGGCTCAAAAGCAACCAAACCCAAGTAAAATAAGATAGAATACGAGTTAATATTGTACTTACATAGTTCGTAAGTTTTCAATTCAATATTCTTTGTCATCGTTGAGATATTTAGCTTGAAACCAGCCATTTGATTCGAAGTTGAACATCCAGAGGCAGCCATCTTGTACTAAGTGAATCTGCAGTCAGTCAGCGGGTGAAAATGTGACGTCATTAGCTGTTGTTTTTTCTTCTCATTCTTCATTTCTCATTCATTCATTTATTCATTCAATCACTTGTTATTCATTAGTTCGTTTGTTCGTTCATTCATTATATTAATTAATTAATTATTTTTTTCTTCCCTTATCTTTGTACCCTCCTCTTTTTCTTTTTCCTTTTCCTCATTATTTTTTCTTTCCTTCCTTCCTTCCTTTTTCTTCTCTATATTTCGCTTTAGCCTCCTTTTTCTTCTCTCTCTCTCTCTCTCTCTCTCTCTCTCTCTCTCTCTCTCTCTCTCTCTCTCTTAAATTCAGACAAAATTATAAAATCTTCTTGTATTTTCATGCTTTTTTTTAGATTCCATTAATCAGTTACGAGGCGTACGAAGTGAGATATGGTATGACATTAGCCCTAGTCCTAAGCTGGCGTTCTTCTTGAATAGTCCAAAACGATTCTCCGATCCCAGTTCTACTAAAATACTACCCAAGTATCTTGGTAATGAAGACGTTCTGGATAACTATGGGCAAAGATTGACAGCTTTTATTCAGGTCAGTGAAATACTTTCCAATTCACGTTGCAAGAGTTAGTGTAGTGGTCCACTCAAAATATTGGGGAGGCGCGAGAAGGAGTGTGCATTGGTTAGACGGGTTTTCAGCCTTTTATCATTCAAACTGAGGCTGTTCCATAGCAGGGGTGGATCCAGGATTTTGTTCTGGTGGGTGCAGCGGTGTATGGATATCTGCCCGCTAAAACTCCGAACCAAAAAAAGAAAAGAATCGAACCATGTGTCGGATATCTTGCAAGTTGCAAAGTAGGGGCACAAACTCGGCCCAGGGAGGGGTGCAACCCTCAGAATCAAAGAAATAAAAATTATATTGTATCGGTTATCTTCAAAATAGGGGCACGAAGTCGCTCCAGGCCTGGACCCGCCCCTGCATGGACCCTTCAGCTTGGGCGTACTTCTTTCTTATTTCAGACCCCTCGGTGTATCATTTCTTTGTTCAACAGTTACACACAAGAAGACACATGAATGAGCCGGATACATCTCAAACATAAAATCTTACTATCAAGGAAATATCTCAAATGGGAAAAATAAAACCCTAGCTAAAGAAGTCTATTAAGCTCTCTTTATTCCCTAGCTCTGAATCCACCCTTTGACAAAATGTAGCAAATGGTAATATTGAATTTACTTAGATTTTGAATTTACTTAGAGCCCGTCAGTTGGGAACTACACGTTCTATGCCATGTGTGATGACCAGTGCAGAGTGTGGCTGAAGACAGTCCAGAATTTTTCAGACGTTTCTTTCGTAGAAGACCTGGATACATCCGAGCAAGAAAAAATGAAAATAGCTGATGTTACGAGATATACTGGATATAATGTTTGGGACAAGTGAGATTTTCTTTCGTTGTTTATTTTTTCCCTCCCTCCCTCCCTCCCTCCCTCCATCTTTCCTTTCTATCTTCCATGATTTTTTTCTTCCTTTCTTCGATCTATCCTTCTTTCCTTCCTTCCTTCCTTCCTTCCTTCATTTAATTCTTTCTTTCAGTTCTTTCGAATTCACTTCTTGTTTTGTTTCGTTGTATAATTCTTGTTTCTCCCTTTCCCCTATTCTACTTTTTTTTCTTCTTCTTCTTCTTCTTCTTCTTCTTCTTCTTCTTCTTCTTCTTCTTCTTCTTCTTCTTCTTCTTCTTCTTCTTCTTCTTCTTCTTCTTTTCCCTCTTTCTTCATTTCTGACCTATTCTCAATATTACCGCCTCAGGTATCCAGGGCAAGTATCACGCGACATACCACTTGATTCCTGTAGTATGCAGATGGTAGAAGGTGTTGTCAAGGATTCTCAAGGGGCAGGTTTTATAGGTGTTGGTTGGAAACTCCCCACTGGATTGCACCATTTACCTCTTGGTCTCTCGCGAATGTTCTGGCTGCTTCCAGGTAGAGCCTATGGAAACATTTCATTTGTACACTGAGTCCATCCTGTTCAAAGACTATAAAATACAAAATATAAAATACAGTTGTCGTTGTCATGTTTTGTTATTGCTTGTACTGTCGGTACGGTTTTCATTGTTTAGTGCTGCTGCTGCTGCTGCTAGTGTGGTTGGCGGTGGTAGTGGTACGTAGTGGTTGACGTGATGGTGGCGGTGAGGTCTTCTTCCTCTTGCTGTCGCTTCTGTTACTTCGATGTTCTAAGTGCCACAGCTACCGTAGCTTCTTATGCTGCTGTGCCTTTGCAATGATTATTATTCTTGCTGTTGTTGTTGCTACTGCCAGTTTTGTTGCTTTTGCAGTTGTTTGTTTTGCTAACCTTTTTTTATTACACAGGTCTTACAAAGTTCGATGTGTCACTCGTCAATCCCAAATCTAAAAAGCTTTCTTTCGAAGTAGGACAGTCAATAAACCTCAAATGTAAGCATACCAAATCATGAAAAATAGGACAATAGGTTTACTTCACGAGCAACACTTAATGGAAATGCAAAATCATATGAGATTTCTCTTTCTTTTCAGTGTTATATCGTCTCTGCTGTCACGGTATCCTTTGCCCTACATGTCCAAAATCAATCAACCTACATGTGTTCAACCGCAATCTTCTAATCAACTCCTCCTTGCATACAACATGTGAATGGTATTCCTACTCTAGCGTGGTTAGGGTCACATCTCCTCCTGGGCTGTACGACATCCAAGTAAGCAGTTGTTGATTGCGCAAATAATGCATGAATATTACTGGAGCTTATTTTCTGGCTGACAGCGTTTGATGTTTTGGTGTGTGCTGTGTGTGCCAGTGCATGCTGACTCAAATCAAGCTGCAAAAATTAAACGACTTACACAAAGTTGAACGTCAATAGACCTTATCTACTTGACATAAGACATTATTAATAGACCTTTTTAGCTCGGGTGGTTTGTTGTCCCATTTTAGACCAATTGTCATTCGCATGAGAAGACACATGAATATGAATACACCTAAAACAAAGGATCTCACTATTCTCAAGAAAATGACTCGAGATCAGAAATGGGACAACAAACCACACAACCTATTAGGTCTATTAATAATGTCAAATAGATCCACAAAACAGTATGGCTACCTAGTTGCGCATGCTCGTATGTCAGAAGGCACTGATGACTTTTTGGTGATACATTTAGGTTTCTGTGTCCCCAGACATTTTCAGCTAGCATTTATTATAAGAAAAAATTACAAGTAAGTAACTAAAGCGACTTATTTCAAGTTCTGTATGTTTTTGAAAGGTGTCGGAAACTACAAACAGCATAGCAGAAGCCAAAGTACTTACACACGCCGTAACACATCTTGAAGTAAGAAGTAAGTAAGACATTGTGTATCTGTAAACTTAATGATTGATTACAACCGACACGCGTGAAAAACCTCTGCGCATACTCTAAATCCGTATGCAAATTAGTCAAAAGCGTCTTTTTGCTATTGTAAAAATATGCAAATTTGACTTTCACACTTGCCTGAAAAATAGTCTTTACATAATGCCAAAACTTAAAGTCAGTTCTTGAAACTAAAGGCTAATTCTTTCACATTGTCTTTATTAATACAGTATCTTGGTCTCACAAAAGTAAACCCGTAAAATGTTTTTGTATACTTGGAGAAAACAAGCATTTACTTTCTCACTAAAACTCTTGTAAATTCTTGGAAAGCGTACTGAAAGGCACGCATGCGCAAACGTTTTTCTCTAGTGTCATTGCAGTCAAAGCCCATATATGTTAGTCGACCATTCTGCTCATTTACATGACAATGAACATCTCGTATGCCGGGGTGAGACGTCAGCTTATAATGATACAACACTAAAACAACTTTATCATTCCAAGGTCTTGTTGTCTTGAACTGTTTTTATCTGCAACATTCATGTTCCTGGGCTTATCACGGTGTCGATGGAAGTAATGGCTGGAAAGTTAGATATAGCAGCAACTCTCAAGGTATTAATATTTTTTACTGCTTTTTAGAAGAAAAAAAACAAATCTATATAATCTTTATCATCAAGGAACTTATTAGTCATTGCTTCAAAACAATTCACAAAAGATTGAAAATGAAATGCATGATGTAAAAAATGATAAAATATGAAGTAATAAAATGTATTTTTCACTAAGAAGAACAAAATTATGTGGTGAATGTCTATAGTTTTCTATTGTTCCATCTGACAGTGTGCTGTTGAGTACTAATCAAAGTGAATTCACTAAACTTGTGAAATGAAAATTGCTTGTTAAAGTGTAATAGTCAAATAGACACAAAAGAAAACAATGGAATTAGGGTCTAATAAAGTGTATTAGTCTAACATCTATTTCACGGGTTTAGTGATTTCACTCTAGTATAGTCAGTGACGATGCAAAAAAAAACTGATTTTTAGATGGTCTTCTTTTTCTGCAGGACACTATTTGGAATTAATAGGTCGAAACTCAGCCTGGCTACACAGTGCCTCAGTAAGGCCTCTTCCTTTGTTTCAAAGCACAGGACTTTGTTTAAAAATGTCGTATAGAATGCTCAACGAATCTTGTAAGCTGGAAGTTTTCAACAGAAATATTTTAAACAAAACGCCTTTATGGAGTCTTAGAGGACTGCAAGGAATGGTGTGGAAGGAAGCAACTATCTCTTGGCCAGCAGATGATACCAGCAAGGTACTATGTATGATTCAAATTATATCTGAAATGTTTCTTGGTGCAGGGGTAGTGCATTGCCTTCTCACCTCTGGCGTCTCAGGTTCGATTCTTGGAATCGAAATCACACGTGCGTATAGCTTCAGTGTTGGGTCTCTCCCTTGATGCGAGGAGTTTTCTCAAGTTAAATTCTTCATTTTCGTCTCTCCGCAAAACCCAACGCGATAAATTCCATGCAGTCTGTGAATTATGCAGCCCAAAGTTAATCTAATAGTGTTTCATAACAATGTAAAATCATTGAGAGTTTATATGTAAAAAAAAAGGATCGCATCGCTGTCAACCAACAAAAGCTGTCATTTTACGAAATAGATAAAATTAAAAGTTTACAATACTACTATTTTCATAAACATGCGAACTCGATAGCTGCAAGCTGCACGCTGAAATTTGGTTTTTGGCTTTGTCAATCAAAACTAATCAGTCGGTATCTTTTATATTTTTGACTGGCGGCAGTGAAAAACCAAATTCCAACGGGAAACTTGCAACTTCAGAGTTCGCATGTTTATGAAAATAGCAGTAATAATATCCTTAGACATGTCTTTGGCCGAGCGTGTTAGGTCGGTGGTCAGTCGATGGTCGGTCGATGGTCGATCGGTGGTCGATCGGTGGTCATTACTTGCTTAGTGTTCCAATAGCAATTTTGTAATCAAATGCATGTTGACATTGATTGCATCTTTAGGTACTGATCGAGGGAAATTGTAATGGCAATGGAAGCGTCGCCTTGGGAAACATCCGACTTACTACTGAAAAATGTGCAACAACCCCTACTCACGCTAGACCAGGTGACAACACATGATATCTCACTATTCTCCGCCATTTTCATGGTATTTGACAAAAGATTCTACATTACCATCAACATGGCTGCCATGTCTTTTCATTTATATATCTTAGGAATATAGTTGCAAACCATAAATACTCAAGTTTTGAGCAAAATATTCACGTATTCCAGTGCAAAGGTCTGTTGAATTCCAGCCAAAGTTTTAGTGTTGCTAAAGCTGTGCATTCTTTTCTTAGCGTTGGTGTTCGTGAATATTCTGAAGCTAAAATATAAAATAAAAGCTAACCCTGAAAAACAGCGAACTGAAAGCTGGATTATCAATGCAAATGAAATGTTGAATTGTACAACCCATTTGTCTAATATTTACAGTATATTATCTCATTGACTTTTTTCAGATCATTCATGTGAAACTAATGAATTTCGTTGCAATAACGGAATGTGTGTCAGCTCGTCCTTACGATGCGATGGCGACTACGCATGCGTAGATAAATCAGATGAAAAAGATTGCGCGTGCCGATCATCCCAGTTCAAATGCCCGGATGGCAGATGTTTAGATGTGGTTGAGCTATGCAATGGAGTGAAGGACTGCAATGACGGATCAGATGAGAAAAGTTGTGGTTAGTTGATCATAGGCCATAGGTCTGTTCTGATTTTGATGCGTTTCGGTTTAGCTTCGGTACAGACAACACCAGTGAAGTTGTTTGTCCTTTTCGTTATCTCAGAAAAAAGGTATTTTTGCTATTTTGACGTGAGTCAATTTACGTCCAGTTGTTGTCCAAGATAATAGTATTGATATCTAGTATATGCTAAGTCTACCCAAAACCTTATCAAACTAGCTACGTCCGGCCAATTATAACTTTTATGTGCGTATTTGTTTCTAATTACGAGAAACGTATACTAGATTCTTGGCCCGGATATGGAAGTCGTGCGTCCAGAAAAAGCTATTCCTTCCTATACAACTGAAATACAATGAAACCAGAAAGTAAAATAAATACATAGGTCACTAATATTAGGGGACCACTTTGTGTATGTTAAATAAAACATAATTTATTCATCACTTCATTGAAGGAGGCGGCTGTGGAAAGAGCAAGTTCTCTTGTTTTGACGGCACTTGTATCCCATGGTCCTCTACATGTGATGGTGTATCGGATTGTCAGGACGGATCAGATGAACCAAGCATATGTGGTTAGTATAGATGAATGCATCTATAGTAGCAGTGGGAGCGCTCGCCCCTCACCAATGCGATCCGGGTTTCAGTCCCGCCCGGGCTCGGTGTTATTCATGAGTAGAGTATGCTGGTTCTTTCCTGTGCTTCGAGGGTTTTTCTCTGGGTTCTCCGGTTTTCCTCACGCAAAAATCAACTTCTGAATTCTAATTCGAGCAATACGGCCTAGCAAATTATGTAGTCTATATCATTTGTTGGAAGCGATGTCGATTTTTAAGCTGTAATATAGAACTAGTTCATGATGAGGAAAATACCTTTTGATAAATCCTTGTTCCCTTCACAGCATTATTACATTGTCCTTTGAATAACATTGCCTGCAACACAAAGTCAAATGGTACGTCAGAAAAATGCCAACGGTTCAGAGGTACGTAATGACATCAAACTTGCATGATTGTCTTTTAAATGTTCAAATTTATAGTTTCCATTGTATCATGATAACTACAATGTTAGCCACCCTTGAATTTTATCTTAAGTTCTAATTTCGCCTGGGGGGGTTGTTCAGGCAGTAGCATAAGGAACGGCAGTAGAAGACCAGTAAGGATCTCTTAACCCCCCCCCCCCCCCCCGCTCCCCCCCGTCTCTTCTATACGATTGACGACAACCATGTTATACGGAAGCAACAATGCAATGTTTTTGCATGACGCAAAAGGAGGACATTTCTTGTATTGACTTTTAGAAAAAATTACCACCTATATTAAGACTATGCATGAATTTTCAGGACCATGTGATTTCGAAAATGGACTTTGTGGACTGAAGATTGTTGATCAACCTGGTTACAAAAAGTGGCAATTCAACAGTGGATCAACCCCTACTGTAAACACAGGACCAAGTATTGACCATACCACAAAAACTGTGAATGGTGAGTTATGAAATATAACTTATGATGCGCCATGCAGAAAGAGCGGATTCCATTCCCATAATAATTGTACTTTCAGGCAGTTATCTATATATAGAAGCATCAGATTTAAATGATGGTAATAAAGCCATACTTCAAAGTGATTGGTTAAAGTACGATGGAGCCACTTGCTTGCAATTCTGGTACCACATGTGGGGACGTCACGTGGGTGATCTTAGCGTGTACGTCAACACTAATCAAACTATCGAGAAGGTTTGGAGTAGATCTGGCTCAGCTGGCCAAGAGTGGAGATTTGGACAAGCACCGATAGATTATGGAGGACGTACTTTTAGGGTAAGAACTTCTTGATTTAGTTTGGAGGTGTCCTCTCGGAAAGGGACTCTCAGTTCATCCGAATATAAAAGGATATGTCTTTCAAAAGACCTTCTCTTCTCACCACTCTAGGAAAAGTTTTAGCTTGTTGATTCCATGTAGTAGCTTCTTCCTAAACTTGGAAACACGGGAGGTATGCGCTGCTGATGCACTGCCTATCGCGGCCATGGTCATGATCCTCGGACCCTTCATCATATGTGGGTGAGGTTGCTTGCTGGTTTTCTTCTCTGCGTTCCCCGGTTTCCCTACCTCTATGAAAATCAGCTTCGAAACGGTGTAGAGCGCCATGGTCATGAGCCTCTTGCTCGGAAGACTGAGCAATCATTCCCTGAGTGATCAATGCACTGAATAAAGGGCATTATATTGCATCATAGTTTATCCTTTCGTCTTTTTTCAGTTTGAAATAAGGTCAATAGTTTTAGTTTGTTGATTCCATGTAGTAGCTTCTTCCTAAACTTGGAAACACGGGAGGTATGCGCTGCTGATACACTGCCTATCGCGGCAATGGTCATGATCCTCGGACCCTTCATCATATGTGGGTGAGGTTGCTTGCTGGTTTTCTTCTCTGCGTTCCCCGGTTTCCCTACCTCTATGAAAATCAGCTTAGAAACGGTGTAGAGCGCCATGGTCATGAGCCTCTTGCTCGGAAGACTGAGCAATCATTCCCTGAGTGATCAATATACTGAATAAAGTGCATTATATTGCACCATTGTTTATCCTTTCGTCTTTTTTCAGTTTGAAATAAGGTCATCGACAGCTGATAAAGAAGGAGATATAGCAATTGACGACATTAATCTTTTGGATGGATCATGCGAGCGGGTTATTACACAAAGTATGTCCACTGGACCTAATGTTTTCTCATTCCAGACCACGTGTCATTCCCTTGATCATCATTTCTTTGTTTAACGGTTGCACATCAGAAAACGTACACCTGAATATGGATACAATTTTAACAAAGAATCTTATTCTCAAGAGAATGACATATGGTCTGAAAAACCATAAAAACAGGTCAATTTGAATAATTTATTTACGCAGAGTTAGCCTCAATTTTGGGTAGAATAATAATGTATTCTAGTGAAGTTCCGTGGAATTTCAAAGTATTTGTATTGTTGGAGTTGTGCATTCTTATGAATTTTTTGACATTGAAATAAGGTTAACCCTGCCTAAATGAATCCGTAGTCAAAGAAAACAGTTCGGGCCATTGAACGAATTCGAAAAAAGATCTACTGGCTAGGTTATGTGTGCTGTCTGTCAACTTTTTCATTGTCATGGCTGTTTTTTTCCATAGTAAATCCAAATTGTCAATTCATGAAGGATTTCTGTCAGTGGCGAAGCAATAATGGTTGGGTACTCGATTCTTCACCTGTCCTTCCTAGTACCTCATTTCGTAAGTACAACTTGTACTGGCTCATTTGAAAATATTACCTAACCTCGCCGGCGTCGTGTTGTGTGCGCATCCCTGGCTTTCACCCATTGTTTTGTCGGCCTCAATAAAATATCCCATTTGATGACACTTTCTCGGAAATCCATCCTACAGTAACTTAATCCTAAGACATTTTACCTAGTGCGCTGATAGATAACAGTAACCGTGACTATGTAGTTTTTTTGATTAATTTTCTATTTCATCTCGAAGATGAAGGAATTGTCCAAAAGAATCTCGGATTCAAGGGAACACCACAAATGTATAGTCCATATTTGGACTTCCATAAAGAGTACAAGTGTCTACAATTCTGGTATTACATAAGCTCCAAAAGTGATATAAGTTATATAACGCTGGAGCTGTACATGATGATGAATTCGACGACGTCACTTGTATGGAATACAAACAAAGCCACAAGAAGCTGGACTTACGTGCAACTACCAATAACAGCAAAGTATAAGACAAGGGTATGGAATATTAAAAAGATTTTATGTGTCTTCAAGCAACCAACTCTTAGGCTTTCCGTCTTGAATTTTGGTTAATTGGGCATACGGTGCTTACTATGTAGTATATTGTGTAACATGGAGTGAAAGAAACTTATGTACGTAATGAAGTCCTTTACATATTTCTGCAAACTAACCGTCCCCAGACGTCTGGCGTTTTGGATTCCGTCAATAAAACTACGAAAGGCCGAGTTCATTCTGATCGAGCGATAAGGAAATCCCCTTGGCTAAACGGCTAAAATTTGTTTTCCAAATTTGTTTTGTACATGCATTTTTTTTTTTATGCAGTTGCTATTTACAACAAGCGTGTCGTTTTTGGTAGTAAAACGACTGATTGCTTTAGACGATGTCTCTGTGACCAAGGAAGATTGTCAGCCTATTAAGTCAATTAATGGTAAGTTGACACTAAATTAATTTACGTACAATCGCTTTTGAGAGTTGTGCAAGATTGTGATGCTGGATGTCTTCAGTTTCCTGTCAATATTTTGGTCCACAGACATTATCCACGGATTCAGGAACCAAATGTTGCCAAAGTTTCAAGATCTAACTTTACAATTTGGCAAAAGTCCATATACTAACCAAGTTTGTGTTCAAATTTGCCATTTTTTTCAATAGCAGGAAGAGGATTTTTCAGTATTATGTAAACAGGCTAGGAGCTTGGGCAGACCTTTCCCTTGTGTCGTCATCCTTAGCAGTAAATGAGCACGTGCTCTGTTATTTTTTTAAGCTAAGAAGCTTTACTCCTAACCTCCTCGTCCGTGGAGGAGGTAATAGTACTTTACTCAATTCACGTTTCATTTTTACGCAGAAAATTGTATTCAGCGAACGACAGCAAATGACTGTTGCGTCTTTCCGTTTGTGTATAATAGCAAATGTTACACTTCTTGTATTGGCGATGGTGTTGAAAGGCTGTGGTGCAGCATAACTGATAACTATGATCGTGATAAGATGTGGGGCAGCTGCAATAAAGGTGATCTTAGTTCCCTATATCATTTGGGTTCTAATTAGACATTAAAGTGTTTATTTGCAGAATCTAATGGGACCAAAGATGGTCGCCTGCAAATGCAATAGTCCCTTTAACAGTTCGCTGGGTCATCTTGAAAGGTAGCCGTGCCTTTGCATCGAAGCGAGACGAACGGTGAGCTTGCAATGATAGAGACCTTTTTGAACACCTTGGACAATAGACCTCATTACCTTCGTATGCAAATTGCCCATTTCAGACCACATGACATTCCCTTGAGAAATGTTCTTTTGTTAAAATATTTACACATGAAAGAATCAACTCCCAAGAGTGGCATCACATGGTCTGAAATGGGCACAACAAACAACGAAGGTAAAGAGGTCTATTATTCACATGTCTCTATCCTTGCAAGGTCGTCGTTCGTCTCGCTTCGATGAAAAGGCACGGATACATTTTAAGATGGCGCAGGGAACTGTGAAGGGGACTTATTGATTGGGTCGATGATCTTCCAAACCTGGTGATCATAAGAAAACGTACATAAGAAAAGGTCTTCACCTGTCCTCAACAGCCGAGAACAGCTTAAACATTAAGTAGAATGTTGCATTCATGACATCAAGTATTAACATGCATGCATGCTGCTCAATAAATCCCTTGCAAATCATTTTGCATGTGCCATATGCATGCATTGCATTCTACAGAGGTTTGCATGCTCATGACATCAAACACTAACATGCATGCTGTTAAAATCTGATTATTTTTTTTCCTAATTTGCATGCATGCTAAAAGTTTTGTTTAAACTTTATGTTTATTTTGTTTTAGCCAAACCTACATTCCAAGGTGAGAAAAGCATTCAATTGCTAAAGTAATAATAATGATAATAATAATAATGATCTTTAATGAGGTAGCCAACGTCACGAAGTGATTTACAGAAGGGTCCTCAGTAAAAGAATGGATAAATACAAATTAAAAATGTATATATAAAATGTCATATAGTTTAAAGTATAATATATATGAAAGTTAATACAGTGGTTTCCATGAACCCATAATCAATAATATATAATTAGAATTGATAAAATAAGTATTAATGGCCAAAATTAGACCCTGCCACAGTTTTCATTGCTACACACTCGAGACAAAAGTCGCGACAGGTAAAATGAGCAATAGACTACCGTCAATCAGATAAATATAAAAATGAATAAATAAACTTTGTTTATAGAGGCTAATACCTGAAAGTAATTCAGCTGATAAACTCATGGTCCTCTTTTAACGTCTCTGGACCTTGAGTAGGGACTGGACCGCCATTAACGTGGTCTAAGCCTAGTGAAGGTCTAACCATTCGCAGAATGATGTAATGACAAAGGCAGCACCTTCTCATCAGCTATTTTAAGACCTTGAGTGTTGGTGCGGCCGGAACTCAAACTCTGATCTCCCACACAACAGAACGACGTTGAGGTACTCTAACAATTTGTTGATTTTTGCTGTAGTCTATTGTTCATTTCCCTGTCGCTTGTCTCGATCAGCTCGTAGCAATGAAAACAGTAGCGGAAACGAATTACAAGCAAAGTTCCATGTTCTACTAATTTTCTAAAGCTGTAAGTAAGTTTGGCTAATTGTGATGGATTCCCTGATAGGTAATCTAAATAATTGAATGTGGTCAGTTCCCATATTAGCTCATATATCCCACTACATGTACTGACTTACTGCACTATATGTCTTGTTTATAGGTTCGGGTCTTCCAGTAGACAGGCCATGTCTTGTTCGTACGAGGCAAGGGCCTTGTTGCGCCTTTCCATTTATTTATGGAGGGAAAAAATACTCCCAGTGCCTTCCATCTTTCTTTAATGGACTTTGGTGTTCGTTGACATCAAACTATGACCAGGACGGCACCTGGGGCCACTGCTTGGTTTTAGGCTCATACAGACCCAGAAAAGGTACTGCATGACAGCAAAAACTCAACATTTGTAAACTATCAAATGCAATTACTAAAAAGGCTTTTATATTTATAGTTCAAAAATCGAAAGAATGTAAACAGCACACGACCAGCGGAGAGTGCTGCTTTTTTCCATTCATGTACCGCGGCAAGAAGTACTCCACATGTATTTCATTCAATCATGACAGACCCTGGTGTTCTTTGACGTCTGAATACGATAACAACAGTAAATGGGGAAACTGTGCGGGCTATTGTAAGTAGTGTAGTCTACTTTGTTGCTTATGCTTGTATTGAGTAATTGTTTTTTCCATCTTTGCTGCTATGAACAATAAATTCTTTTCCTGGAGGCTGGCTTTCAATCGCTCCAGAAAAAGCTTATGGTCGCATAACGTACATGGTCGCAATGTGACAAACCGATCGCCATAGATAGACACTACTCAGTATAAGCTTGCAAGTTAATGTCAGGCTGATGTAACTTTTGGGAAGACCTTCTTGAGCGAAAAAGAAAGAAAACGAATGCAAATTTTTCGAGGCCAGGCGTTTCATCTTGCATAAACAGATCATTAACCAATAAAAGGACTGTGTCCTGTAAGGGACCAATCCATTTATTAATAATCTGATTCAATTCCAGCCAATCCAGACAACTGTACAGCTATCTATCAGGAATACGAGAGCGTACCTTGGATTGATTTCACCAGCAATGATTCCAGTGTCTTCTGGTCATCAAAAGGAAGCCAAAATCTCACCAACATTGGAGATGAAGAACGTTTTTCACCGAAGCAACTACAAGGTATGATTTCCTCGCAGCAACTCCTGAGAATTGGAACCTATTGTTTTATCTTCCAAATTGGGCTGCATTCCGACGTGCTGCAAGGGGTCTATTTTAAAACAACCACTTTTTACCAATACTCCAGTTTCGAATTCTCTGTTGCTCAACCTCAGGCTCGATTGTTTTTGTAGAATATTCTTGTATTCCAGTGAAGGTCCGTGGAAATTCAAAGTGTTTGTATTGTTAAAGTCGTGCATTCTTTACTTTACCGTTGGTATTTGTAGATTTTGTGAAGCTGAAATGAGGCTAAACCTGAGTAAATGAAATTGTAATCAAGGAACACAATGAAATATTATATATATATTATATTATATTATACTTTTGTGAGACCAAGATACTGTATTAATAAAGACAATAAGAAAAAATTAGCCTTAAGTTTTAAGAACTGACTTTAGGTTTTGGCATTTTGTAAAGCCTATTCTTCAGGCAAGTGTGAAAGTCAGATTTGCATATTTTTACAACAGCACGAAGACGCTTTTGACTAATTTGCATACGGACTTAGAGCATGCGCAGACGTTTCTCACGCGTGTCGGCGTACATGATGACGTCACATTAAATACCTCAGTCTCATTGTAAAGCTAAACTATTGACTTTTCCTTTCCAGATTTCATCAAAGCTGGACTTTTCGAAGTCTCCTTCAATTCATCATTTAAAGGAGTACAAGT
The DNA here is from genome assembly GCA_023349425.1 of Anthopleura sola. Classification (NCBI taxonomy): domain Eukaryota; kingdom Metazoa; phylum Cnidaria; class Anthozoa; order Actiniaria; family Actiniidae; genus Anthopleura; species Anthopleura sola. Next base: position 8,789,996 of record JALHLI010000008.1, read on the forward strand.
TCAAACATTGCCTGATTTGAGCTCATTTACGACTTGTGTGTGGATGAAGACTCGTGCACGGCTTAACAGAGGCGCAATCTTCTATTACATATTTAATGTTAATAAAAAACGCTTTTTGCCTGGATTTGGGTTGTTCCATGACAAAACGCTTCGTGTCAGGATTATGACATACAATAAGTAAGCATAGAAAACTTTGCTTGGACGTAATGTTTTCCAATTTCAGACCACGTATTTCTTTGTTTAACGGTTGCGTATGAGAAGACACATGAATATGGATACAACTCAAATAAAGATTTCTAATGATATTTCCAGTTAATGACACGTGGTCTGAAATGGAAAAACATTACGCCCAAGCTAAAAGAGTCTTTTTAAAGACAAAATAAAGTATCATTAAACTATTTATGCAACTATTTAAAAAAAAGGATTGGTGAAGGTTTTGTTGCTTGTTGCATGTTGCATACCAAGCTCGAAAAGCAGTTTGGGGTGATTTGAATTCACTCAGTGAAAGGCCACAACAATATGAAATTTTCCCAAACTTTGTCTGCGGGTTTTTCAGCATATTTTCTACTGTACTGATATTATTTACATATGAATATAATACATTTCAAGATTGGTAAGCAACATGCAGCATGCAACATGCAACAAAACCTTCGCCAATTTGTTTTTGGAATAGTTGTATACTTTCCATTTGTTATAGAACCACCACTGCATCTGCTAATGATGGCCATTGGCATCACTTGTGCCTCGTATGGAACTCCAAAGGTGGTGTTTATCAGCTGTACAAAGATGGGATATTTGTGGAACAACGCAATAACCTTTATCAATATAAAAAGATACCAGGTAAAAGATGTTTTGATGCAACGTCATAGTGTTTTAGTATAAATACAAAGGTGATTATACAAAATCGCGCGCTCTGATTGGTTTTCTATCTCGGATTATCAGCCGATAATCACCTTTTCGGACAAAATGGCTGTCAGCAGTCGTTTTGTCACAGTAAGCGAAGAGGAAATTTCTTTTTTGAAATAATCACCTTTTTATTTATACTAAAAAAATTATTCTAAAAAGAATAATTGCTAAATAGGGCAATTTTTGAGGCCATTCATAACATTATATGTGTAGTTATAAGGACTAAGCTATTCTCTCGTGCATCCCTTTTATAGGGCAAGGAAGTTTGATAATTGGTGGGTTTGGTTTCCATGGTAGCATGAGTGGCTTGAACATATGGAGTGTTCCGAAGGACCGTGATGAAATAAAGCATCTGTCAGTTGGCTGTAATATTGAAAAGGGTGACATCAGTGCGTGGTCTGATCTTAGAAACACTTTGATTCTTCATTCTAATCTGACTAGTCCTCCCACTTGCCTTGATTCAGGGGGTAAGTTAGAATAGTAATGTGTTTGTCTGTTTTAGGGGAATAGTTACGACACACGATGTCTTCCTTCTGCATGTTCCTTCCCTCTAACTGAACAAGATTGAAAATCATGAAAAATAAAACCGTTTGTTCAGGCAAACAAACAACTATTTTATCGATACCTTTTTAAACCAATCTCTGGGCTGATCAAAGTCAGGGCACGGCTAACTCACAGATCAAACCCTGAAACAACCTCTGCATGGGCTGATCAAAGTCAGGGCATGGCTAACTCACAGATCAAACCCTGAAACAACCTCTGCATGGGCTGATCAAAGTCAGGGCACGGCTAACTCACAGATCAAACCCTGAAACAACCTCTGCATGGGCTGATCAAAGTCAGGGCATGGCTAACTCACAGATCAAACCCTGAAACAACCTCTGCATGGGCTGATCAAAGTCAAGGCATGGCTAACTCACAGATCAAACCCTGAAACAACCTCTGCATGGGCTGATCAAAGTCAGGGCATGGCTAACTCACTGCTGAATTGGAATTCAGCATATAAGGTTTTGTGGAGGAAGAAAAACCGCGTGATAATCTGGAAAACCTCCTCAAATGAAAATTGCAATTGTGTGCAAAATTGCAGGCAGTGTTGCTGAAGCAGGATCCGTTTTCTACTTCAGCAACATGGTGTGCAACAAATTGCGTCGTTTGACATGTCTCGCAACATCAATTGCCTGCAACATTGCGCGCAATGTTGCACCGTGTGTCCGTATCTTAATACTCACAAGTGATTCCCAGTCCAGTTCTCGAAACCAAGATCCCAGATTTAATGCACTTTCATGCTACCATATCACCCGTAATTTAAAAAATGTATCAATGATTCGAATACACCAGTTTCACATTCGATGGAAACCGCTGTTTTTGAAGACCACAGACTCATTTGCACAGGCTTCGTTTATAAGTCAGCTATTCAACGACATCATTAAAAGTCCGTGGGATTTCAAAACATTGGTATTGTTCAACTTACACATTCTTTACATTACGGTTGACTTTTGCAAATCATTAGCAACAGCCAACTGTGATGTAAAGAATGTGCAAGTTGAATAATACCAATCTCACGGACTTTTAATGGTGTATTTGAATAGATGACTTATAAACGAGGCTAAGCCTGTGCAAATGAGTCTGTGTTCTTCAAAAACAGCGGTTTCCACCGAATGTGAAACTGGAGTATTCTAGATTTGTAAATTTTCAGTCGAGACATACTTCCATTGATACATATATTATCTTGCTTGTTATCAAAAGTTGAAGAATATAACATCATAAAGAACAGTACTACATCTTATGGTGTAAACGCCCAGCTTAGAAGTAACAGTACAGTTCGAGTCAGAAACAATGGCAGGAATGTCCAGACCACAGGCCTATGTATCAAGTTTCGTTACAGATTGATAGGCAAGGCAGCATTGTCCCTGAAGATCTATAAAAGCGAGACAAACAATGTCAGTGACACTCCAGACCAGGTTTTATGGGAATCTTTTGATAGTCAGGTTCCAGGCTGGTTATTTGCAAGCGTTTCTATGACAACTCTACGTCCATTTGAGGTATCGACAACTGAGCTATATATAGACCCCTTGCAGCATGTTGGAATGCAGCTCAAGGCAATATATTCCAATTCTCAGGAGGTTGAAATTATTTTGTTTTATCATCAGAATTGAGCTGCTGTGATATCACGTTAAAGGGGTCTATAGCCGACTGTATTCATGAGCAATAGTCCCCTTCACAGTTCCCTGCGCCATTTTGAAAGGTAGCCGTGCCATTGAATCGAAGCGAGACGAAAGGTGAATTTGCAATGATACAGACCTTTTTAATCACCTTGTACAGTTATTCACATGTCTCTATCATTGCAAGCTCACCGTTCGTCTCGCTTCGATCCAAAGGCACGCCTAAAAGACAGGTTGATAAAATCTAACCGACTTTTGCATATATAGTGCCAAGCGCAAATATATATAGATATATCTTAACATTTCTATGCATGTGCAGGTTGTGGTCAGGGCCTTGTTTGGCAGAGGACAAGGTTCTATTGGATTTGGTGGATTCTTAATGAAGCCTGGATATTGTACTGAATTTAGTCATGGCGAGCAACGAGGTATAAAAATAGGCCCTTCTTGGCTTGGGTGTATTTAAAATGCTTTCCAATTTCAGACCACGTGTCATTCCCTATAGAACACCACTTCTTTGTTTAACGGTTTCGCGTTAGAAGACTCAGGATTATGGATACAACTTAAACAAAGTATCTTATCAAAGAATCAAAATATTAATTTCTGAAAGGTAATGATTTTTGAAAGTATTTTCAGCTTTATGAACTTCATATTTTTCAGCTTGCCATCTTAACATGACAAGTCAATCAGGAACATTTACCTCACCATATTATCCTGATCTCTATCCAAATGACATCGACTGTATATGGCAAGTATCAAGGCCTCCAGGGCAAGTCATTCGCTTGACTATCCACTCATTCGAACTCGAGTACAGCCAAAGTTGTACCAAAGATAGCGTTACGGTGTATGATGGTTGGCATGGAAACGCCAAAAGTCTTGGAAGATTCTGCGGAGATTATTTTCCACTATTCCTTGAAACGTCTTCGAATAATCTCATTGTGGTTTTCAAAACCAATGAACTGACTAGTGGCTCTGGTTTCAGAATGTCCTATTCTTCGCGCAGTAAGTATGAACTTATGAGCATTTTTTGCAATGGGATACGCAATAGACCTCTTCCAGTACGTCGGAATGCAGCTCAATTTAGAGGACAAAGCAATAGGTTCCAATTCTCAGGAGATTGAAATACTTTTGCTTTGTCCTCCAAATTGAGCAGCTTTGACGTTTGTTTTGAATGAGGCCTATTATTTGCAGTTTACCACCTATGAAAATTTGGGATATGTTTGATTCAAATGATTGGTCTCGCAACCATGAGGCGTGAGCAGTTTCAAAGGCAACCATGTAGGAAGAACTTGTCATGACTTGTCATGTCAACTAACTGACTGTAGCTTTATCAAGACTTCTATAAATTATAATACCGTAATTTTTGCTCCTATCACCAGAAAGCTCCAAAGATGCTGATAGCTGCATGGCTGTTCAAGGTATGCATCAAAAACTCATGTCGTTATTCATTTTGAAGAGTCTTCTTCTCTTCTCTAGCGAGACCATCTAGTAAATAGACCACTTGCAGCACTTCGGAATGCAGCACAATTTGGAGGGCAAAACAATGGCTAAAGCCATTAAACCGAGCTAATCACTAACCATCTTCTCATCTTGTGGCCTTTCTTCTTTTTTTAAATAAGATTGTCCATCAAGCTGTAGCTGTTCGTTCACTCAAGAAAATCCAAAAAGAATCATAGTTGCAGGAGAAGAGTTGACAGTCATTCCAAAAAAGATGCCAAAGAATACTGCAGCCTTGTAAGAATTTATAGGAGGCGTTCTTCACCGTTCGCAATAAATTTCACTATTGGTTGAAAAAAAAAAAACAATAAATAGGCTGGGTTAGAATGACAATAGATCTAGATCTGTCTTCCAAACAATTAGACAAAACTTAACCAAACAAAAGATGGGGCAATCAAGTAACAGGTTTCGGATGGTGAAGTCTTATTGTTTTAAAGTGGATTTTGTACAAGGGCGGATCCAGGGGGAGGGTCCGGGGGGTCAGGACCCCCCCTGTGATACGTAGGGTTGCACTGTATTTAAGTAAACTTAGTACAAATAACACATTTGGACCCCCCCTCTCCAGGCACGTAGTAAAAATTATATGTCGTCGCACACATCTTTTTTTTTTTTTTTTTTTTTTTTTTTTTTTTTGCTTCGGCGACTCTTTTCAACGTTTGGACCCCCCCCCCCCCCCCCCCTTTAACAAATTCCTGGATCCGCCCTTGTTGTATGAATGTAAAACTCACCTTGCGCAGCACAGTCACGGTATATCCGTTGAACCAATCACAGCGCGTGACATCCATGGTCGTCCAATCAGGCTACTTGGTCACAGCAGTTCATGGCAGGTCACAGCATGCATGACATGTGAATTTTTCACAATCATACGAAAACTACTCTATACAACGTTACTCTCAATACACTCACAATATAAATAGTGATTTCCAGGTGATAATAATGTTTCGTTATTACTGACATATCTTGTAGGATGTTTGGAAGGAATCGCATCACGAAGCTTAAAGAAAACATCTTTTTACAGATGCCCCAACTCCAGTTTATGTAAGTAAAGAACATGCATGAATATTGGACAAAAATTGATGTAAGTTTGCATGTTATTGATACATAATCATTAATTTTTATTCAAATGTAAAACAGTTTTTTTTTTCAAATCCGGCAAAACAATGAAATATTATTTACTAAAGCAAAAAACTAAAGTATTAATTCAAACTTGCGTAAATGCATCAATTAAAGTGTCTCATAATTTTCTTAATGAAGATGTCTGATTTCTTGGTACTTTTTACATTTTTTTTAGGATTGCAAAAACTAATCAAATAATGCAATTTTCGTTAGATTTCTATCTTATAGTATAAAGATGTATCAGTTTTAGTGCATATATTCATTCTTTTTACAGAGATCTCAGTTATAACCGACTCATGAGTCTACAAGGGTCTCCATTCCATGGGTTGGTTTCTCTGTTAACCTTGTAAGTATGTAGAAAATGTATACAGTCCTATTCCTTCCTTTGTCCTTCTCTAACTCCTCTGCCCCCTACCCTCCGACACTCCCCTCTCCCCCTTCTCCTCCATCACTAACCCAAGGCATCTCTTCTTCCTGAAGCAGCAAGTTATCAAAACGTGCGCATGAGTTTCCCAAAACGTAAATTCTGTAAAAAAAAAAATTTTTTTGTTATAACACAGACAAATGAGGTCAAATTTTATATCAAGACTAAAGCCTGAAGTATTCAATGGACTTTCTCGTCTTCAACACATGTAAGTTTAAGTAAAACGTGATTTAAAACTACCATTTTGTCAATTGTTTCAATATAGACCCCTTGCAGCACTTTGGAATGCAGCTCAATTTGGAGGACAAACCAAGAGGTTCCAATTCTCAGGAGATTGATATTTTTTGTTTTGTTCTCCAAAGTTAGCTACTTTGACATCACGTGCAAGGGGTCTATACTCAGGTTTTATTCTTACGAACTAAAGACGATCAAAAATATCATTTCTTTTAGAGATTTAAGCAACAATCTATTGGAAAATGTTGGGAAGAGTGTACTGGATCCGTTAACGGATTTACAGGTCTTGTAAGTAATATGCGAATAATAATATCCAATTGATAATCCGTTTGGATTATAGTGTACTATCATTACCAGAATCCCTTGTGCACTTGCCATTTTTTAAATCTTTAATAATATTAATTTGTTCTCTATGTATCAGGAGCTTGATGTCCAATCGCATCAGCCATATTGAAAACGAAGCATTTAAACATCTGACAAACTTGACCCATTTGTAAGTAATTTAAGGGATTGGTTGTTATTGATCACCTGGGAGGGTCGAAGGATTCAGGGAGGGGGATCACAAGTGTTTTTAGACAGCTGGAGGGGGGTTACCTATACCTATGTATAGATCCCGTGCAGCACGTGGGAATGCAGCTCAATTTGAAGGACAAAACAAAAAGTTCCAATTCTCAGGAGATTGAAATTCTTTTGTCTTGTCCTCCAAATTGAGCTGCTTTGACGTCACGTGAAAGGGGTCTATTGGTATCAATAGGTATTGGTATCATTGATAGGTATCAATGGAGGATCACACGAAGAGAGAATGAAGAGAGTAGCAACCACTATTCAGAAGAAGGCCATGATAAAAGATAGTGACGCTTGGGGGATCAGTGAATCATTATGATGTTATACCAAAATTCCTCCTGGATCTTTTGTTTACCAAAGTTTTATAAATTCATTTAAAGGTACTTGCACAATAACAACATTAGAGCTCTACCTAATGCAGTTTTCCAAAGCCTCAGTAATCTCAAAGTTTTGTAAGTAACTTTGTGAATTTTCAATATATCGTTTGTGTGTGCCAAAATGAGTCATATATAATGTATATATATATAATGGGCCCCTAAGTGACTATAGTTGACATCGTTTTGTGAAATAATAAATTATGTATGTATGTATATTTCTTTGTTTTAGGTATTTAAGTAATAATCAGATCAAAGAACTAAATCGAGAGACCTTTAGAGGACTACATTCTCTTCGAGTTCTGTAAGTTCAAGAACTTCATGTTCCAGGGTATTTCAATATTTAAAAGATGCGGAAATATGAGCAACAAAATCGCGCAACATTATTGCTTTGCAAGTTGCAGAGTGAATGTGGCTCATATTACTACCCCGTACAACAACAAAATGTTGTTGCGCATCTTTATTGCAGAAGTAGAAGCTCTTTCTACTCTTAATGCAACAAAGAAAACTTGTTGCGCGGGGGATGGTAATACGAGCAACACTCACTTTACAACTTGCAACGCAACAATGTTGCGCGACAAGTTGCACGATTTTGATGCTCGTTTTTCTGCGCTTTTAGTAGATATATCGATGTTCAGATTTGTAAACAATACATATTATCTAATTTTGAATATATCAATAATCATTCCTTTGTTAATGATTTCCCTTTAGACATTTAGACAAGAACAATATTAACGAATTCAAAGAGGACACTTTCAAGGACCTTCAGAAATTGCAAATCCTGTAAGTAGTTAACGTCTTGAGTAATCTTACCATTGAACCGTAGAAAAAAAACCAGGAAATTCTGGTTGGAAAGCAAATGGTATATGTCATTCTGATCAAAACGTTCCGGAAAACTCGGTCTTCCGATAGGGGTAATCCACTTTTCCCGCTCTTTTCGGTTCTTCCGGTAAACGCGTGTACCATTTGTCGGAAGTTTGTCTGATAAGAATCGAGATTAGAAATACGATGTGGTATCAAAATTTTATGAAGGCAACAGAAATAGAACTCTTAAAAATGCATAACAATGGGCGTAATGTTTCCACATTTCAGACCACGTGTCATTCTCTTGAGAATAAATTTCTTTGTTTAAGTTGTATCCACATTAATGTGTCTTCTCACGAGCGACCGTTAAACAAAGAAATGATACTCAAGGGAATAACAAGTGCGCTCAAGGTTGCGAGTTTAGGTCTAATGCAGCGTGTATTGCACAGCTTTTGGCAACTTGGTTAATTTATATGGCAGACTGGTTTTCTAATTTGCCTCATTTGTATCTTAATTTCCAGAAAGCTCGATCGTTTTGTATATTGCTGCTACGCCATAAAGTCAGTTGAAGGACTCACATGTCAGTCTCCCAAGTCTGCATTCTCCAACTGTGATGACCTGATGAAGAACAAAATCCTTAGGGTCTGTATTTGGATTCTTGGTATCCTTGCGCTGCTTGGAAATCTTGGTGTCATAACTTGGAGGATGATTGTAAGAGAACAACTGAACCAAGTGCACTCGTTTCTATTAACCAATCTTGCTGTTGCTGACTTGTTGATGGGAGTTTATTTACTGCTTGTCGCTATTAAAGATGTCCAGTTTAAAGGTGTCTACTTCAAGCACGATCTTCAATGGAGGTCAAGTCGACTGTGCCAATTTGCAGGCGCTCTTTCAGTCATTTCAAGTGAAGTGTCCGTCCTGATTCTTACAACTTTGACAGCAGATAGATTCGTTTGTATCGTCTTTCCTCTAAAATTTATAAGACTGAAAATGAAATCAGCAGTAGTTGTCGTGATGATGGTATGGACTGCTAGCCTTTTGATATCCATACTACCAATCGTAATCAAAGATTACTTTTATAACTTTGATTGGCAAGAAGGTTTCTACGGTCGGTCTGCAGTTTGTCTTCCACTCCAGTTGTCAGGAGATCGACTCCCAGGCTGGGAATATTCAGTTGCCATATTCATTGGCTTGAACTTTGTTGCCTTTACATTTATTTTAGTCGCTTATATCGTGATGTTCTGGGAAGTAAAATCTGTTGGGAAATCTGCACGTTCGAATAATGCGAGCACGGAGTCCGCAATGGCAAGGCGAATAGCATTCATAGTCGTAACTGATTTTTGTTGCTGGATGCCAGTCATTGTAATAGGGATTCTCTCTCTACTTGGAATATTCAAAGACCCCGAAAAGCAAGTTTATGTTTGGATTGCAGTTTTTGTCTTGCCAGTGAATTCGTCTATTAATCCTATATTGTACACTTTCTCTACTCGAAGTTGGCGCCGACGAACCAGTGTAGAAATACCATTCATTGGTCTCATGGCCAGTGCTGCAAATCGTGTCAATATTGCTCTTAGCAGAGGTATGTATAAAACTATAACTCCCCTTGCAGCAATAGGTTTCCAATTCCCAGGAGATTGAAATTCTTTTGTTTTGTCCTCCAAATTGAGCTGCTTTGACGTCACGTGAAAGAGGACTATATTTCATTTCATGATGAACTGTGGAATAGTTGAGGTGAACTAAGTGTCGCGAAATGGCGGAGCTTTTGCAATTTGCCATTCATTTGACCAATCTTCCATATTTCTGTGCAGCACGACTTTGGTACAAAATCATATAGTTTTCACTGCACATAATTCCATAAAGAATAAAAGTAAAAACAAGTTTTTTTGTTATGTAAATTAAGGTCGCTCGCGTGCTGATAGCTTGGATGGAATAACTGCAATACCCATGACAAACATGACAACTACTTTAGATAAAACTGATCGACAACGCGGATTTAAGAAGCCGTTGAGTAAGTCCCCTCTTAGTGGATTGCAAGTCATGGAGCAGGCTTTGGTATTCAAGGGAGAATTCTCACCATCAACGGTAGGTTGTCAATAAATCCTTAGAAACTGATGTAAAGTATTGTTCAGTCATGAAAAATGTTTTTCTACTAAAATGAGTAACAAGGAAACGAAAGCCCGCATTTTGTCACTTAAGAGAATCGAAAATAAGCTAGCATCTCTGCCCGCATATTGTAGTGGATCTGGAAGTGGCAGGTATAAACTAATTATAAGTTCTTGCTTAGCATTTTCTAATCAACAGGTGGAAAACTTAAACATATATATTTAAGATATTTATTTAAAATAATCATTTGAAATCTTTCATTTAGGAGTTTTTCATTGCTCGCTGTGGCAATTCAAAAGAAAAACCAATATTTCTATTAAAAGTCTTCTCAAGTAACCAGAGAATGGATTGGGAGAGAGAAATAGAGGTTCTGGAAAGAGTAGAAAAGGATGGAGGCCATCCAAATGTTATAAAGCATCTGTGGCATTCAGAAGGTAATACTGTTTTATCGATCTGAGCATCTTGATGTCAATTTCTTAAAATTCTAATATATTCCTCCTATTTTACTATTTTTTTAATCAGCAAATAAACTACCTACAGAAATTGACCGTAAGAAACTTGTTCCTGTTAAAAGCGGCAGTTTGTAAGTATTAATATATTTTCTCGAGACCTCGCTTGCCAACAGGCTAGTTATATCAATCGTCTCACCTCTCAGTAATCCAATGTCACGAGATTAAAGAACACCATCTCACCATATCTTGTCTGTCCACAAAATAACTTTCTGATTCTTCATCATCCTTTTTTGATCGTAGTCATAAAGACAAAGACTATTATCTTGTTGTTGTTTTTTCTTCCTTCCTTCCTTCCTTCCTAATCATTTCTTTCCTTTTTTTTCTTTCTTTTTTTCCTTCTTAATTCTTTTCCTTCTTCTTCTTCTTCTTCTTCTTCTACTTCTTCTTCTTCTTCTTCTACTTCTTCCTCTCTCAGCAAAATTACTTAAGGTTTCTAGTGCCGCATTTTTTTCTTTCCATGTTTAGTGAATTACCAATTATTTGCTATTCCTTAGGTTAATTTGCTTCGAAATGCTATCTAGTAAAACACTTGAAGATTATCTTAAGAGCCTTGGAACTTTACTTGATCCACATCTCCTATTGGCCATTGGGACTGATGTCATCAATGCTCTAAGACACCTCGAACGTTATAGCATCGTTCACAACCACGTTACTGCTTCAAGCGTGATGATCCAGCAATGTCTCGGGGTATGGCAACATTTTCTTTTTATACAAGAGTGCGGGCAAACGCTGTCATTTTTCCTGCAACTAGATCACACCGCGTGACCATTAGTGAGGTTCGTCGCACGCGACGTCGCAAAAGTTGAATTCGTTTCTACTTTTTGCGATGTCGTCGCATGCATGCAACGTTGCCGTGTGGTCAGGCAGACGGTACGATCTCTAATTTTTGCGACGGCGCATGCAACGTGCACGAAAAATTGTATCTCGGGTCCACACCTATATTTTTTTGGATGCAGAATCCTATGTCCAAGACTGGTTTTCTAAGGGCATTATTCCAATGTAACCGGTACCTCTCGGGCACGATGTAGTTGTAGTTATTATAGAATTGATATATGAATTAAAAAGGAAGGACACTGCGTAATTGTAAAATCCTTCAATATTTATCGATACCCTGTTTTCAAAACACCCTCTGGGCTGATCTAATTCAGGACGCAGCTAACTTACGGATCAAACTGAGCCTGTTGGATGTTGCGGAGAGAGGAAAACCAGATAATTCGGATAAAAACCCTCGAATGAAGAGAGAAACAGCAAACGTTTCTCACGTGCTGCTGAATTTGGGAATGCATACATACACGAAGCTATCATGTTTTCGCTCTTTAAAAGTGAGCTATGATATTTTATATTGTCGTTGCTTCATAGGTTCCACCAGTGAAGGCAATTCTTGGAGGATTTGGCAAAGCAATGTACATTGGTTCGCTGAAAAAAATGAATAACATGCAAAGAAAAGACCTCAGTACTGACATTAAACACTATGGCGTCCTCCTGGATCAGCTATTGGCCCACTGCACTGATTTTTACTTTGTTAACCAGGTATTGATGATGTACTAAAACAGGCGAAATTTACCTTCAAATTTCGGCGAACTCTATGACATCCTCAGGTCTGATCAAAGTCAGGGCATGGCTTACTCACGGGGAGAAAAATGGGACAACCCAGAGAAAAACCCTCGAGTCAAGAGACTCAAACCTGGAGGAAGTGCTGCAATACCGCTATACCTTCCTTGATTCCCTCTACATAGACCCCTTGCAACACGTCGGAATGCAGCTTAATTTGAAGGACACAACGATAGGTTCCAATTCTCAGGATTGGAATTCTTTTGTTTTGTCCTCCAAATTGAGCTGCTTTGACGTCACGTGAAAGGGGTCTAAATAAGGCTTGGTATTCATTTCTATCATGTAATCACTTTTAATTTGAAAAATCATTTTGTTTAACAAAAGGTCACAGATATTTCAGAAAGATGTCAACAAGAAGCAAACAGACCTACACCGTCAGACGTTCGCAGTCTATTGGAAGAGGTTTGGGATGAACTTGGTACATGGGACACTACGCTGTAGTTGCTGAAAGACCGGCGTGCGGAGAAATATTTGAAATGAAGCTATTTTTTTTGTAAATAAGAACTGACAGTGATAGATCTCGGATTTGAATTTAGAAAGGGGTCACCAAAAGAACAGCCGGAATAACAGCTAGATATCGAGCTAAGCTCTCCTAGATTAGATATATAATCTATATATATATTATTGGCTGACCTTTGTATGGGACCTGTGTCCTATTGGTTAGACCCTCAACCAATCGAGCAGCACATATATATAATATTTTATATATAGTATAATATATATATATATATATAATATATATATATATATATATATATATTTATTTATTTATTTATTTTCGGTTCATTTTCTTGTAGCTGTAATTCGTACTGTAAGTTTGTATTTTGATATTTATGTATTTAGGCTCTCGTGGTCGTAAAGTTAATAAATAGATAAATATATATATATATACATACATTTTACAGACAGACATATAAGTATACGAACATTTATAAATTGTAGAACTTTTTATGTTTTTTTTTTAAATAGAAAAACAGAACATAATTTCAACACTCGCTATTAACTCAAAATATACTAACGAACCAATAATATCGAAGTCAAACTGAAAAAAATTGAAACAAGTATTAATCGTAAAGACACCGGCGTTTAATCAAATTTGAAGAAATGCGTTATTGAATTATTTATTATATATATTCTGAAGTCGCAAACTGTTTCATCTATTCAACGTGCTGGTCATCGTTGAACTGGGAATTTAATCAAATAGCACAAAGCATTTTGACGTTCTAGAAAATGTACCATAAGTGCAAAAAGTGATAGTCGAATGCACTCTCAAAATAGACTTAAAATAGACATTTCAATAAACTTTTATTTACAACAACAGCGTTGAAAGTCTTATGCATGTAACACTGAGATAATTTGTTCCCATCTTCTCACCCAATTATTTATCTTTTGAGGATTATCTAGTTTTGTACAATAAAGCACATACTTTCAATCAGTTTAGTTTTCACATTACGATAGTTTATTCCAGGGATCTAAATTAAAGGAGCTACATCACCTCAGCCAATTATTTATCTTTTGAGGATTATCTAGTTTTGTATACAATGCAGATTCTTTCAACCAGTGGAGTGTCATTTTTAACGATAATAGGATTTTCTCAAAAGGACATAAAAGGAAAAACATCAACGAATCTTATGTTTCAAATAAAATTAAGTTTCAAAAAGATAGAAAACATGACATGGATCGACAAACATCACTGTACTAATAAATTGCAGTCATCGAATGCTGGCTGATGGAAAAAATATTTTTAATAGATACATTGAAAACCACCACCTGCTTCAGTTGATAAGGTGCAGCTCAATTCCAAGGACAAAAGAAAAGAATTGTCAATCTCCTGAGAATCGGGACCTATTCATTTGTCCTTCAAACTGAGCTGCATTCCAAGGTTCTGCAAGAGGGTCTACCAAAAGGATTTTAAGTTTATTATTATTTCAACAACTATAGTTTTGTTACGTTTGCTTGTTTTTAAAATAAACAACTTTGCCACGTCTTGAACTAATGAACTAATGAACTAATAAGAATTTGTAAAAGGGCGTGATATGACAATCAGCTAATTATAAACGGGAGAAAAGGAAGCTAACATGATGATTAATTCATTACTTTACGACACTTAAGATAAATGCTTACAAAATCGAGTCCATAAATAGATCTTTTATGTCTTACAACGTCAACAACGAACTTTGCCAAGTCTTGATCCACAATATGAACAAATTGAAAATTTGTACTTGGGAGTGGCATTACAATTAGCTAACGCGATGATTAATTCATTACTTTACGACACTTACGATAAATACTTATAAAAGCGAGCCAAGATATAAATATTTTCAGAACGATCCTCCTCCGTCAACTGTGCAGGAACATGAGCTCTATGTTTTTATCCATTTTGTTTCTGTTAAAAATCGTGCACAGTGGCACGAGTACACCGCACGATGACCGTCATAATGATGAGTTATTCTTTGATAGACAACCTGGCCATAAGCTTTCTGTCAGCTCAAAGAATGTAACAAGTAAAATAATCCAGGTTCAGGAACAAATGGATTGTGTGTTTGCTTGTGTTCGTCGTCCTTGGTGTTGGTCCATAAACTACAAGATCGTCTCTGACAGGAGTGCTCTTCAAGACTGTGAGCTGTTGTCCATTGATAAGCTTGATCAAGTTCTCACAGAAGATGAAAAATTTGCTCACTTAAGCATCGTGGTAAGTTTACTTTACCGTTCTTACTAATATGTTCATTAGGACAAGTTATTTTCGATTTTGTAATAATTCTTTTGTAGGGATTTTGTTTCCACGTTTGCTTTATTCAACATGATTTCTATCTGATATGACAAATCCTGTTTTCTTGCGATTCAGAGAGATTTTTGTTCTCACTACCCTGCTCATTAATTCAGTAGGACAAAGTTTTTTTCGGTTTTATGATAGTTCTTTCGCAGGGAATTCATATTTTCTACGTTTGCTTCATTCAACGTGATTTCAATCTGATACATTTGGCAAATCCCCACTGGTTTCTGGTGAAGATTTTTCTGATTCTAACTTAATTTATTGTTCTTTATGCACTGCTCATTAGGGCACGATTTTGTAAGCAGTAATTCTTTCGTAGGGAATTTACTATCTTTTATACCTTTGCTTTATTTTGGATTTCTACTCCAAAACATTAGACAAATACAGCCGGCGTATCTGCCAATGAAGTTTTTGATATTTTTCTGATCTTAACTGCTTGTATTTTGTTCAATGTATAAGTGAAAGAAACTAGCTGCATGAAATAAAAAAAGCAAAATGAATGATGGTATCCGTAAAGAAAAAAGGAAACACGAAAAACAGCAAGAAGAAGAAAAAGAAGAAGAAGAAGAAGAAGAAGAAGAAGAAGAAGAAGAAGAAGAAGAAGAAGAAGAAGAAGAAGAAGAAGAAGAAGAAGAAGAAGAAGAAGAAGAAGAAGAAGAAGAAGAAGGAAACACGAAAAACAGTGAACTAAGACAACTGGATACAAAAGACCAGGAAAAAAAACAGCAACATAAAAAAAGGAAACACGAAAAACAGCACAAAAAAAGAAGAAGAAGAAAAAGAAGAAGAAGAAGAAGAAGAAGAAGAAGAAGAAGAAGAAGAAGAAGGAAACACGAAAAACAGTGAACTAAGACAACTGGATACAAAAGGCCAGGGAAAAAAAAAACAAGTAGAAAGAAAGAAAAAGATAACGCATATTGTTAGGTTTTTTTTACTAACAAAGGCTAAGGATTAGATCAGCTATTTCATCTAATGAGAATAATCACTGTAATAAGGTAATAAACAAAAACAAAACAAAAAATTAAAAAAAGCATTCAATAAATGTGGATACGTCGTGGTGATAATTGGTAATTCCATGACATGCAGGTGCAAATGGCTTAAAAAATCACAAGGTGCTATTTTTAGCATCTGCGTCACAAGCAATTTTTGCCATACCCTACTATGCGTCAAAAATTGTGTGCTTCAACCAAACCTGGAAGTAGCGAAAGCATGTTAAGGATTTTTTTTTTTTTTTTTTTTAGAAAAACATAAATTTCGTGTTCCTTTAGAGTGTTCAACAGCTTCAGTCGTGTTTTAACATAGAACAGAATATAGCCAATCCTGATGTTTTTGCTTTATCTAATATAGATTTTGTCGAAAAAAAGTGAGAAAAATCGACGAAAAGTATGTTGTTTTTGAGCGCGCGCGCATACGTCCACGCCATCAAAAAATTAAAAACCAAACGACTTTGGATACTAAAAATAGCCCAACCGGGAATTCCCATGGCGCGCGCAGTATTAAGAAGTTTCCCTCTCTTATTCATGCTCTCCTGCAAGGACCGAAAACTGAGCGGCTAGATTTTACTGCAGTCTGAATAAGGCCGAGTTTAGACGACGAATTTCACATGTGCCTAAACTAATGCAGATGAATTCAAACAATAGTTTTGGCTCATTTGCATTAGATTCGGCACATGTGAAATTCGACGTCTAAATCTGGCCTAAGAATCTTATCAAAAATGAAGATACAGATCATGCACGTGTATAATATTATTTACTGTAGAACCCGTGTGCAAAAGTGCCGTGTCATAATGGAGGTACATGTACCGTTGAGTACAATCGACGAGACTATCGCTGTCAGTGTATACTAGGGTACACCGGGGAAAAGTGCCAAAATGGTAAGTACTTAATATATTTTCTTTAAAGAAAGCAAAAGAAGGACGAACGGAGTAAAAAATTATATATAGACAAGCACCAATTTTGTTATTGTAAACAATATCAATAATTGAAAAGATGGTATTATCCTAATGCCTCATGCACTTCTTTTCTTGTGTCCCCTTTAGCTGTACCGTATTTTTGTTCCCCTTTAGCTGTACCGTATTTTTGTTCCCCTTTAGCTGTACCGTATTTTTGTTCCCCTTTAGCTGTACCGTATTTTTGTTCCCCTTTAGCTGTACCGTATTTTTGTTCCCCTTTAGCTGTACCGTATTTTTGTCCCCCTTTAGCTGTACCGTATTTTTGTTCCCCTTTAGCTGTACCGTATTTTTGTTCCCCTTTAGCTGTACCGTATTTTTGTTCCCCTTTAGCTGTACCGTATTTTTGTTCCCCTTTAGCTGTACCGTATTTTTGTTCCCCTTTAGCTGTACCGTATTTTTGTTCCTTATGCAAATTCTATAATTCTGGCAGTCTCTAAATTAACTCTGTGGAAATGTGAGATCGATGCGTGTTTTTTTTTTAGTTTGTGCCATGTAAAGGTTAACTCATTAACACATTTAAAATGATCAGAAAAAGAGTGAACTTCAACAATTTATCTATCTTTTATTGTAATAAACAGATGTCAATGAATGTCTTGGTTCTCATGGTTGCCATAGTGACGCAAGGTGTGAAAACATTGCTGGGTCCTACAGATGTGTTTGTAAGACTGGATACACCGGTGATGGTCGAAGCTGTAACGGTACGTATGGCATTGTTCGTTCAATCTAAACATTTTGTTATTTCAAACCTTCATCCATATTCTTGCCCATATCCATACACGTCTTTAAATTTGTCGATTTAAAAAAAACCGTTGTCTCGGCCGATATAACACCTGACATGATGAATCTTCGTAGGTTTACTAAAGTGATGGTGCTTTTTCTAGTGCTAGTATTGGTTTTTCACTCATTTTAATTTCAATTCATTCGAATTTCGGGCCTTCATTCAAACCTGTTCAAATTTGCCAAACTTCCTAATCTTTTGATGCTCTTTCAAACTGACAAAACTTCAGTTTTTGCTATCATTTCCGCAGATGTTAACGAGTGCCTTAAATCTAATGGTTGCCATAGTAAAGCACAATGTTCAAACACTGCTGGCTCCTACAGATGTGTATGTAAGACTGGGTATGCTGGTAGTGGTCGATCCTGCAGTGGTATGTTCCATATTCAATGCTTTATCACATGCGTGACTGTAGGATCTGTAGTAAACAGTGCAATCTGGGTGCTGTCCAATTCAAATTACCTTATTTATGTCTTACTCTCCACCTCCGCAGATATTAACGAGTGCATTGGATCTAATGGTTGCCATAGTAAAGCACAATGTTTAAACACTGCTGGCTCCTACAGATGTGTATGTAAGACTGGGTATGCTGGTAGTGGTCGATCCTGCAGTGGTATGTTCCATATATCGTGAGCATCATTAGTTACAATGCAATCCGGCCGCTCCTCACAATCTTTATTGAAGCCTGCATAACTAACACCGCCATCCAAACCGAGGGCCGGTTTGATGCTGGTCTTACACGGTAACGTACAAATTTTAAACCGTTCAAAAAGTTGTACGTTTAAGGCCCGTTCACACGGGCGATTTTTGCAGAGATTTTAGGTGCGATTTTTGCGGAGATTTTAGTCATTGTTAATAATTAATGGTAAAACATTAACCTGTAAAGTCTTATTCAGGACACCAAGATTACCTGGACAAATGTCTCTTTAGAAGCATGAGTTAAAATTCATCATATTTTCAAACATCGCCGCAGAAATCGCAGCAAAAATGGCTGCAAAAATCGCACGTGTGAACGGGCGTTTAGGTGTTCCGTTTACATGGAACTGTGCTATCCGGAAAAAATTCAAATTAAATTAAAGAAACGGTTCCGTGTACATGGTATGTACTGGTCAAATATTTAAACGGTTAAAAATTCAATATGTACCGTGTAAGGCCAGCCTCAGTTATCTATCATTGAATCAATTTTTGAATAGGTAAGCCGAATTCTTAAATTAGAAAAATATATCATTTGCAGATGTGAACGAGTGCCATGGATCTCATGGGTGCCACAGCAAAGCAAGCTGTCGAAACACCGCTGGCTCCTACAGCTGTGTGTGCAACAACGGATATATTGGGAATGGTCGTACTTGTAGCCTTGGTATGTGCTTATTGTCGATAAAGCGTTTTCTATGTACTATAAAGTTTATAGGAAATCGTAAAAAATACTTTATTAAATTGAGTTATGATACAATACAATAAGCTTTATTGCTCTTTTTGATATACCGTCTTTGACATCTTTTAACAATTTTGACAATAAAGATTTTTGACAATCTTTTAACAATTATAATAATTAAGTACACTATTGAAGAAGAAAAAATAAATAAAACGTTATTCTAAATTTCTATCTATATTACATTGTACTGAATGGAAAGGATAGTTTGTAATAGAATTTAGTATTTTTGTTTGAGCCTGGAGGTCAAATTAACAATATGTTTTCTAGTTGACCTCCAGCCTTTTTATATTAACAATTTTTGACGACAGAATTAAGGAAAATTACAAAAAGGTAAATTTATACCAAGTAGAAATATGGAAAAATATCGAACAAAAATGTTAAGCCTGATGATAAGCTTATATATAAGGTAGGGAAAATATATATTTATAGTGTGAGAAAGTGTTATGTATATCTCCATAGGAAGAGAAGTGAATAATTAAGGAAAAATATAAGAAGATAGTATAATATAAATTATACAATATAGTATAATATAATATGATATAAAGTATATTGAACAATTAGAGGCTTTGGTTGGAGAGAATATATTCTTTCAGTTTTTTCTTAAACTCAATGATCGACTCAAAAAAGTGGAAGAGTGAAATTTAGTTTTTTGAATAGAATTCTTACCTAGAATATGAAAGTAAAATGGATAAACTGTTTAAGTTCCGTGCTTTTAGTCTTATGCGCAGAAAAATGCGCAGTGCACTTTCAATGTCATTGCTTAATTCATTTTTATATTTTGTTCTTATATGCTTCAGGCAGTTGGCCGGAATATACACCATACATGTGTGGCAGTGGAAGAGTACTTTTAAAAAGTCAGAAAAATAAGGAACAGTGCAAGCAACTGTGCATAGCAAATGCAGGATGCATAGCAGTTGAATGGTGGGCCACGGGAAGTCAACCTTGTTTTAAATGCCCTGATCCATATGGAAGACGAAGGTACACCAACACAAATGATGGAGCTTACCCACCTTATGTCCTTATCAAGCCATAGCTCAAGCGTCATACTGTAACTAACGCTGCATAACAGTTGAATGGTGAGGTACGTGGAGTACTAGATGTTATAAACGCCCTGATCCACAAGGAAGAAGAATTGTACAGCACTACATTAGCACAAGATGGATATCACCCATCTTTTGTGATTATCAAGCCATAGGTCAAGCATTGTACTGTATGCCAGGCTTCATAACAGTTGAATGGTGAAGCTGAGGTACGAGAACTAACTATTGTCAGTTATACCCTACATGTACAGACGAGGGATCTTACCCAAACTTATGTGATTACCAAGCCATGTAGATCGAACATCCCAACCAAAGCTGCATAACAGTTGAATGGTAGGGCACGAGAAGTGACTATTGTTATAAATGCCCTGATCCACAAGGAAGAAGAATTGTACAGCACCACACGTACAAGAGGGATCGTAACCACCTTTTGTGATTATCAAGTCCTATATTAAGCATCGCGCTGTACCCCAGGCTGCATAAACGTGGTGGGGTATGGGGAGTACCGTAGTTATTATAAATACCCTGATCCACAAGGAAGAAGAATTGTACAGCACTACATTTGCACAAGATGGATCTTACCAACCATATGAACTTAACCATATGAAAATTTGCATACGGACTTAGAACAGAAGTTTTTCAAGCGTATCATACGCACTAAATGATCTACATAAGGCGATTGTTTAATTCATATTGCTACAAGTATCAGATATGCTTTTTACATGAGTGAGATGATGCACGTTTATATCGTACTGCTTTGTCCTTTGGTTGTTTTTTAGTCATGGTTATTCACCGAGGTAGACAGCTAAGTAGTATTTCAACCCGCGCAAGTGGGTAATGTATATTCATGCATTGGAAAGAGCACGACAAAATAAAGGTAATCATCAATGCAAAACAGAATTGTACTAAAGAAATACTCCATTGCCAGAGTAATTTATTGTGTAAATTGTGTATATGTATAAATAGAAAAATGTATGTATCTATGCGTATACATACAATAGAGTGCTTACACTATGTCCATGAAATAAATTCTAAATAGTTACTACCTAATAGTTTTTATTTAGTGACTATTAGTCACTATCACTCAAGTGGAACAGCTTCAGTAACAATACACAAGGGAAATCAAATACTCAAGACAATAGAAAGATAATACTTTATTTAATAGAGGCATACTTTATTGTTACTGAAGCTGTTCCAGTTAAGTGATAGTGACTAATAGTCACTAAATAAAAACTATTAGGTAGTAACTATTTAGATTTTATTTCATGGACATAGTGTAAGCAATCTATGACTTATTATTATTTATTTATTATATAATTTTTGGCATCTATTCTTGTTTTTCCATATATATATATATATTTTTTTCCTTTAGTGTTATGACCTTATTATTTGTGCACTCTTTCTTATATTTAGGTCCATCTGCTCGATTAGTTTTACCTATTCAGGTGGCCCGTACCTCTTTTCAATAGTATATATTTCTTCTATGTTTAACTTCTTTTTGTAATTATCAATAATAATAAGGTACAAATGAATAAAAAACTTGGGGGGAAAAAATCTTGAAAAACTACATAACTTTTAAAGTAGAACAAACAGTATCATAAAACAGGTTTTTTAAATTGAACTGCAATTTTCTTTCCGAGAACCATAAAATTAATATTAATTAATTTTACGAACAGCAAACCCCTTAAAATGCCAGACAACGCCTTCTATTGTTCAACGATTCTCACCATGCACATCAGGCGATTCTTCGATTATATTTATCATACATTGTTTGTTTATAGATTTAGAATCATTTACCTTTTTTAACTGGTAAAAAATTTTCTTTGAGCATAAAAGGACTAAATTCTTTATGACCAAGACAAAATGATTGCCAATATATTATTTTTTATTATTAAGTTAGGCCCGGTTTCAACTTCAATTTCCACATTTGCCTAAACTAATGCAAATGAATTCAAACAATAGGTTTTGCTCATTTGCAGTAGATTCGGCACATGTGAACTTCGAAGTCTAAACCGGGCCTTACCTAACCTGAATTTGGAGTCGAAAACTTTGAACATTAATTTATAAACTTTTTTTGCATTAAACTGATAAAAAAAAAACCTTTTTTACCAAGACACATTTTTGTCAAAGACATTATTTTCACATACTACATATCATTAATATGATGATGGAATGAACTAGCCAACATGCAAAATTAAAACCCAAACATTTGCTAAATTCTAATTCAATCTTTGATACGACTGAGTTAGCAGTGACCTTCGTTGGATCAACTGATATATTGTTTCTGGCTTCGATAAACATGTCTCTAATTAATTCAAAATTTTGTAAAAACAATTATGAAAAAAATATCAGTTATAGGAATAGAAATGGCTAATTGCTTTTCAATTATTTCAAGACAAAATATTTTTCAGAAAATTATTTTCAATATCAAAGCTAAGTATCATATTTTTTTAGAATGATGTAGTCCTTACTAACATGCCTTGGATAAGGGGAGATATTGTTTCAGGGTTCGATACACATGTCGACTCTCTAATTCATAGAATTTTTTATTGGAAATATTTTTCATTGCACCAAGGCAAAATATTTGTCTCAAATATTATTATTTTCAACTAATTGATGTAACTGAGTTTTATAAGAGTTTAATTTGTTGGAATGATATCATTCTTACTAACATGCCTTGGATCAGATATTGTCAGTTCAGGGTTCGATACACACGTCTCGACTCTCAGTCCAGTTCATAGAAATTGTTTTATGGGAAGTCTTTTTTATTGCACCAAGGCAAAATATGTGCCTCAAATATCATTATTTTCAACTAACTGATGTAACTGTTTGGAATGATGTAGTCCTTACTAATATGCTAACTAATAACTTGGAATGTTAGCTAGCCGTGACCTGACGTACATAAGACAATCAAGAAGGGTGTATTTCAGGGTTCGATAAACTTATTAACTATTTGCCTGACAGTTTCTCTAATTAATTCAAAATCTTAAGAAATTTGTTATGAAGGAAAGAAAGCGTATCGAGTATAGAGATCCTACATGATCGGTTTTCTGATTTATATACAATCTGATTGATATATTTTGCAGCTTCTTCAGCGTAGTTTTATACATGCATGGTTCAGTTTATTTTTTATTTGAAGTTTCTTACTTTTTATATTCAATTTTAATTTTACGAATTCTTCGATGTGCCTATCCCCTGAAAACGCAACAATGCGTATCACTGAAGCATATTAGAGTGTTATAAGAGTATCTAGAGCATCAGTACGTGCTTAGTTGCCTGTCTTCACCAGTGAAGGAGAAGCAAAGTGGGGAAAACCAAAAATTTCTCAATCTCAACTCTCAATTCAAGGTAACTTATAATTATCATCAAATTCTTTTTCTTTTCGATGATTATTTGTAGGCAAAATGACCAAAAATATATATTCGTGAGGATGTTTCAGTGTATAGCCAATATCTTTCTAAATACTTATGTAGCAGCGAACTTACAATAAGGTGGCACTCTCCAAAATACAAAATCAGTAAGAAAAAACCGCCAATTATTCGTTGTCCTTACGAACAAGTACACGAACATCAATGAGAGGGATTCGTGTTTGAGTTTGATGGCTTTGATGGATGAGTTTTTGAAATTGCTCTCGGATTCATATGCTTAAATACAACATGCAATCCAAAGTTTCATGATTAGTAAACAAGTGACAAAAGTACCGAGGCAAACATTCTCTTACTAATAAAACAATAAGGCCTAGGTTTTGTTAAATATCTCCGAAGATAAAAGCCATGGGTCTGTTTTATCGTGCCACAAAAGATTCTTCTTTGGCGACGAAAGTTTGATGAATAAATTCTCGTAAAATTTCTAGGTATTTCTTTTGTATTTTTTAAGTTGACAAAACAAGTGATGCCTAAAGTCGAAGATTCCGTGCTTGTTTTGGGCTGAAATCATCATTGATTTTTTGACACTTTCTTCAAAATTATCAAACTTGTATCGAGCATAGCATTTTCAGGGCTGCATTCCTACCAAGACTACCAAGACAGTGATCGTTATTTTGAAATATGAGCAAATAATATATTTAACAAGGATGACCAAGCAAGAATTCAAGCCGAAGAAAATTTGAATAATTCAAAATTGGTCATCCGCTAACTTTTGATTTAATCTTTTATCATAACAGCATATTTAATACATTTGCTTAAATTTATTTCTTTTCGCTGTTCCACGTATTTTTTTGTTTTCATGCAACTTGAGCCGCGCGCAAAAAAGTTGAAATTGCACGGGAGTATGTCACACGTATTTTTGTCATTGCAACTTTCGGAAATTTGTTGCGAAAATAGAAACCAAATCTACTTTTCGTGCAATTTTTATGTTTGAAAAATAAGTTGCACGAGGGGGTGTTACACGCTAAAAAAACGCTCGTGCAACTTAAACTTTTTTGCGCGCTGCTCAACTTGCACGAAAAAAGATTACGTGTAACAGCGGCTTTGGACTGACTTAGTTCAAAGTCCATCCAGTCAAAAATACTTAACACTTAAGTTGATCCATAGTTAGTAAAGGTTTTGTCATATCTCAGTTACACAACACATCATTATTGGATATGAGACAAAGACCCTCTCATAAAGTAACCATGCGTAAAGAAAGATACTTGAATGTCATATAAGAGTATTCTAGAGCATATTCTTATTTAGTTAATTGCTTGCCTGCATCGGTGGAGAAGCACTTGGGAAAACCAAAACCCT
Source organism: Anthopleura sola (assembly GCA_023349425.1). Lineage (NCBI taxonomy): Eukaryota > Metazoa > Cnidaria > Anthozoa > Actiniaria > Actiniidae > Anthopleura > Anthopleura sola. The sequence continues at coordinate 8,814,995 of JALHLI010000008.1, forward strand.
CTCAGTCACAACGTATTTCAAGGTAAATCAAGATCAAATTCTTTTTTCTTGTCGATAATTATTTATGAGAAATAATCACTATGAATCCAAAATATCGTATTTTCGACTTCAAGCGTACACAGCGAACATTATAATACTGGTGGGACTCCCCAAAACACAAAATGAAGAAAGAACTGCCAAAATGTGTTCTTCGTTCGTACAAGGAAAAACATCAATAAGACTGATTGGGTTGAAGTTTGATGACTTTAATGAACTTTTCATAAAATGTCTTGGTACTTCTTTTGCATTTTGTATGTTGACAAAACAAATGATGCCTAAAGTTGAAGATGTCTGTGCTATAGGCTTTTTTTAGGATGAAACCGTCATTCATCATTGATTTTTGAAATCTTCTTAAAATGTTGAATTGTGTTAAGCTTACACTTGCATGGTGACATTTCTTTTAAGATTTAAGTAAAATTCGTCAATTTGAGCAGGGAGGTGGGAGGGAGTTATTTGAGTTATTAAGATGCATTTGACAAAGATATCGGAGGAAGAACCGAAAGAAATTCGAATAATTGAACATTGGTCAACCGTTAACTTTTAACTTGATCTTTTATTATATCAGCATATTTAATACAAATGCTTAGATTTGTTTCTCCATAAGATTTACTGCTGCCCAAAATTGTTGAAAAGGTTAATTTGATAATTAGAAAAAAATGTAAATAAATATAATTATATAAAAGAGCGGGAAAATGCTGTCAAGTCAAGCTGGAATGAAATGAAATCAAATCAAATCTACAAGCTAGACTTAGTATCTTACGGAAACATACCGTAATGAATGCAGGGGAATGAAGTAATCTATATATTGAGGACTGAGGACTTTTCATCTCTGCTTCGCGCCAAATTTACCAACGGGTTTTTCAATAGGTGAATAAGATGTGCCAAACACACAATCAGTCGAGATTAGCGACGTTTTTGGCGCGAAAAGGAAATCGAATCCCTGCAAGGAAAACAAGCCGTCCGCTCTCGACTCCGGACGTCGCTCGTAAAATTCGAATTCAAATTCTTTTTCGGTGGCAGAGAAGGGGAAAAGAGGACGACTTGTATATGCCTATCCATCAAAAGAGCAACAATGCGTATCAATGAAAGATACTCGAATGACATAACGATCTAGAGAATTCTTAGTACTCGGCTGCTTGCTGCGCCAGGGGAGAATCAAGTGGGAAAACAGAAAACCTCTCAGTTTCAACACATTTCGAGGTAAATGAAGATCAAATTCTTTTTCTTGTCGATGATTATTTTAAGCAAAAATCACTATATTTCAAAAGATCTTTCTTCGACTTCAAATTGTATGCAGCGAGCTTTTGAATAAGGTGGCACTCCCCAAAACACTACATCAAGGAAAAACCGCCAATTATTCGCTTTCCATACAAAGGACACAACACCAATCCGTTTCTTATTCTCGACTTTAAGTGGCATAAATACAACAGCTTATCCTTTCCCTGTTGTTTTCTTGTTCCGTACAAACAAGGACATAACATCAATAAAACATGTACATTTTCAGGTTTAAAAACGTTTCTATCGAGATCAGAGTACGAACGAGCTAGGCCACAGCATCAGAATTGGGACATTTTTAAGTTAACATTTTTATTGAGATAAGAATAAAAATCGGAGTCTTTCTTAGTCTTACTTAGGAAGTATTATTGTATTCAAAGTTAGGGTTCATTGAATTGCAGAACTTCGAAGAGTGTTGTTTCATTCTAAGTTCTTTATTCTTGCATGGCTATTATTTTATTGTATTCATGCCTCGGGTGTCCTGCAATACCAAGAAAGAGTCAAAAATCGTCAATTTGAGTGATCAAGAAATCAGGTATAGTCTTCGACAAAGATGATCGAGCAATAGCCGAAGGAAATTTGAATAATTCAAAATTAGCCATCCGTTAACTTGGTGTGACCTCTTATGATATCAACAGATTTAATAGATACGATTAGATATACATTTTTTTCCAAAAATTTTACTATGCTCACAATCGATCAAAAGTTTCGATAAAAAAATTAGCAAAGAAATAAGATGCGGGAAAATATACACGTGGAGGCAATCCGAGGGAAATGAAAATAAGTGAAGCTTGACCACAAGCTAGAGGCAACTTAATCATGCAGTCCATGGCCAATACTTAATAGTTTAGTCGATTCTTCAAGCAGAATTGACTAAGTACCTCTCTATGAGGTTATTTATACAGCTAATTCCCACCCTTACTATCAATATTTTAATTCGTACAACTAGGTGTATTTATACCTAGATTTTAGAATGTGAGTAAATATTTAGAAAGTTTACCTCTAGTTTCTGTTATTCAATGACATTAACTGATGGCGGTCATAGTTATTGCTTGATTTCATACCGTGAGGGACTAGGTACGAGTACCTAACGACGTGACGATGACAACACAACTATGACTCACATAGACAGAAAGAGCACATCGAGCTATAGGAAATTCCGAAGTTTGGTGTTAACCGGATCAATATTGATGAACTCACAGCCATTCAGATCACGGGATGTCAGCTGGAGTCAGTCACTGATATGTTATATGCCAGAGGATTGACTCACGTTTTCAACACCTTACTTTTCATCAGTTTTAATCTCCAGCACTTAGTTGTGCTATGTCGTGTCTTTTTCATCGAATTTCCGTAGGTATTCAGCTCAAATACATACATGTAAAAACACTAGCTAGCGATTGGTGATCGGATGTGATATGCCGGCTTTCTCCGCAAAAATTGATGATGATAAATGTTTTCATAGCGTAGTCCCCTCATGTTCCATGCCAAGATTGCATATTAGCAAGGAGTTTCTCCAAATCTTTTTTCGGATTTCACTACTGCTTTCTAAGACTTAAAACCGTAACGAACCCAAAATTCTTTCATTGTTTGAGTGATATAATCTAATTGTCTAAAACATTTTTTAAATTCAAATAGGTACATAATTTCTTCCTGGAATCAAGATGAGGTGTCAAGTTGCAGTACTGCTCCTTTTCGTCGCAGTAGTCCACTCACGACAAATTGTTGACCGATCTCTATCAGTTGACGATGCAAGTCGTCATTTGAAAGAACGTTCCTTTGAAAAGCTTTACAGGGATTTTATGAGATCGAAAACAATCCTTCAAGATGCCAAACCTGAGGAGGATATGGAAGATACAGTTGACTTACCAGCCAAACAAAATGATGCTCCAAAAGAAGATGCACCTGAGGAGGATATGGAAGATACAGTTGAGCTCCCAGCTAAACAAAATGATGCTCCAAAAGAAGATGCACCTGAGGAGGATATGGAAGATGCAGTTGAGCTCCCAGCCAAACAATATGATGCTCCAAAAGAGGATGCACCTGAGAAGGATATGGAAGATGCAGTTGACTTACCAGCCAAACAAAATGATGCTCCAAAAGAGGATGCACCTGAGAAGGATATGGAAGATGCAGTTGAGCTCCCAGCCAAACAAAATGATGCTCCAAAAGATGCACCTGAGGAGGATATGAAAGATGCAGTTGACTTACCAGCCAAACAAAATGATGCTCCAAAAGAGGATGCACCTGAGGAGGATATGGAAGATACAGTTGACTTACCAGTCAAACAAAATGATGCTCCAAAAGAAGATGCACCTGAGGAGGATATGGAAGATGCAGTTGACTTACCAGCCAAACAAAATGATGCTCCAAAAGAGGATGCACCTGAGGAGGATATGGAAGATGCAGTTGAGCTCCCAGCCAAACAAAATGATGCTCCAAAAGAAGATGCACCTGAGAAGGATATGGAAGATACAGTTGACTTACCAGCCAAACAAAATGATGCTCCAAAAGAGGATGCACCTGAGGAGGATATGGAAGATACAGTTGACTTACCAGCCAAACAAAATGATGCTCCAAAAGAAGATGCACCTGAGGAGGATATGGAAGATACAGTTGACTTACCAGCAAAACAAAATGATGCTCCAAAAGAGGATGCACCTGAGAAGGATATGAAAGATACAGTTGACTTACCAGTCAAACAAAATGATGCTAAAAAAGAGGATGCACCTGAGGTGGATATGGAAGATGCCGTTGAGCTCCCAGCCAAACAAAATGATGCTCCAAAAGAAGATGCACCTGAGAAGGATATGGAGGATGCAGTTGAGCTCCCAGCCAAACAAAATGATGCTCCAAAAGAGGATGCACCTGAGGAGGATATGGAAGATACAGTTGACTTACCAGCCAAACAAAATGATGCTCCAAAAGAGGATGCACCTGAGGAGGATATGGAAGATACAGTTGACTTACCAGCCAAACAAAATGATGCTCCAAAAGAGGATGCACCTGAGGAGGATATGGAAGATACAGTTGACTTACCAGCAAAACCAAATGATGCTCCAAAGAAACAAAAACTGGATGCTCCCAAGAAGCACATGGAAGATCCAGTTGACTTGCCAGCAAAACCAAATGATGCTCCCAAGAAACAACAACTGGATGCTCCCAAGAAGCACATGGAAGATCCAGTTGACTTGCCAGCAAAACCAAATGATGCTCCCAAGAAACAGCAACTGCATGCTCCCAAGAAACACATGGAAGATCCAGTTGACTTGCCAGCCAAAACAAATGATGCTCCAAAGAAACAACAACTGGATGCTCCCAAGAAGCACATGGAAGATCCAGTTGACTTGCCAGCCAAACCAAAAGATGCTCCCAAGAAACAACAACTGGATGCTCCCAAGAAGCACATGGAAGATCCAGTTGACTTGCCAGCAAAACCAAATGATGCTCCCAAGAAACAACAACTGGATGCTCCCAAAAAGCACATGGAAGATCCAGTTGACTTGCCAGCCAAACCAAAAGATGCTCCCAAGAAACAACAACTGGATGCTCCCAAGAAGCACATGGAAGATCCAGTTGACTTGCCAGCCAAAACAAATGATGCTCCAAAGAAACAACAACTGGATGCTCCCAAGAAGCACATGGAAGATCCAGTTGACTTGTCAGCAAAACCAAATGATGCTCCCAAGAAACAGCAACTGCATGCTCCCAAGAAACACATGGAAGATCCAGTTGACTTGCTAGCAAAACCAAATGATGCTCCAAAGAAACAACAACTGCATTCTCCCAAGAAACAACAACTGGATGCTCCCAAGAAGCACATGGAAGATTCAGTTGACTTGCCAGCCAAAACAAATGATGCTCCCAAGAAACAACTGCATGCTCCCAAGAAGCACATGACATTGAACGACCTTGAAAAGGAGGATCTTTTCGACTTTACAGCAATAATGAACGACGCCCCAATGAAACGAGCTTCCGAGAGATACGAGGAACATCAATTGGACTAGCCAGCTCAACCATATATTGGTCCATTGACTTTAGCATCATAATTAAGCAAGACTATTCATAAGTAACTAATCGTGTTGACGGAATTTCCACTTTTTGTTTTGTTAAGTGAAGCTTAGTGAAAACTTGTAATTTGTCAGGGATATAAATTTGCAACTTAGTAAAATTAATGTCATGAAACACCTACACTAATAATAGAAAAAACGCGCGTACTTATTTGTATTTGTCTAAATTTGTATATGGAAATAAACTTGTTATAACTTCATCATTATGTCAGTATATAGATTTATTATATGATTATCAATAAAATACCTATATTTCTTTATTTCAAAAGTACGTTACCATAGTGACGATATTTTCACATGTGAAAATAACATGTTATTTTCACATGTGAAAATATCGTCACTATGGTAACGTACTTATAGCAGAAAAAAGCTCGAAAAAGCTTTCTTTTCTTTTTCATTGATAATCATATAATAATCAGAATATTACATTGTCGCTTGGAGATACGATTTTATCTTCTGGTGTTGAAAATATCTTTTCAACACTCGAAGATAAAATTTGTATCTCCGCGCGCCCATGTAATATCCTCTATGTGTTAGCGGTAACCGAACTTATTAACTTCCCCTGTTAAAGAATCAGCACGTTTTAATCACTGACGCATTCATGCAATTTTCACCTTTTCTTTGCGCCAACAAGGAATGAGTTTTACATATGGCATCCTACCGAATATGAAAAGCGATAAACAGCACTTTTTAGATTCAAGATCATGAAATAATTAGGAGTTTTTCAAAAAAAGTACCCCAATATTACTTGATATATTACAACAAACTGTAGTTTGATACTCAATCTTGAAATCTAAAATTATTCCAAATGCGTGCACCAAAAGAATTTCTATTTTTACAAGCAACATATATTTTATAAAATTATTTTATTACTAGCCTTTTTTACATCACTTCGGTAATTTCCCCTCCTACCTATTATAACAAAACCGACGACGACGAAGTTCCTGCCTTGCAAAAAAATTCTAATATTTTCCACTAATTCATTAGGCTCTGTTTTTCGTGTTCATGAATTAAGCTGCCTTAAAATATTACCTAAAAACTGATAAAATATCTTTCTATTCAATTGGTTTATCATATGCAATACCTGACAACCGATAAGGAATGCATTGGACTCCATACATACAAAAATATTTGCAAACGCCCTATTAGGTTTGCAATACTTTCTATAAAAGCTATGAAATATCAAAGTCAAGAAGGTCATTAGTAAGGTAAAAGATGATGTCATGCAGTACGTCTTTTCTATACAGCTATGTACAGTAGTGTGCATGCCAGTATGATGGCGCTACAATCAGCGCAATGAAATGAATTTTGTCAATGAATATGTTACACCAGCAACTGCTCTCAGCCGATCGTTTTGTTTTTGTTTGTTAGGTCTTTTTTTCAATTTTATGAAATTGAAGAATATTATAAAAATAATGGAGATAAAGGACAAAGTGAACATAGCAACTAAGGCATAGAAGCTGGGTTTGTATGCAAGCCCTTGTAATCCTACCCCCCCCCCCCCCCCCGCCCGCTCCACCTGCCCAACCCCCCCCCCCCCCCCCCAAACAATCAAGGGCTGGCCATACTGAATGTGATCCCAATAGTAGTCCTCACATTAGACTAAAGCCTGTAGAACCCTGAAAGTGGCTACGGTAATAGGTTACAGTGTACCTATACCCTACACCTGGCCAATCGTTACTCTATCACAACCTTTTTTAAACTGAAGAGTGTGGAACCCATATGGTCTTCTTCTGTTGTTCTGCAGCAGCTTCTTGTATTGCTGTACAGATATTACTGATAGAGTGACCATGTACAATCCCTAAAAAAATAATACATCTTTTTAGTATTCTTCAAGGTGAGCTGATGAGGTGACGGATAAATAAGCCTAGTTGAATACTGCATCACTCTTGATCAATGCGACAATGTACGTTTACATTTCACCACTTTCCATACATCGGTTCAGTTAACTGATCAAAAACCAATACATTCAGTCGAGGCTCCAAGGTTCAAATATGAATAATCCTTTCAAGCTAACTTCCAGCCTCGATGAAATACTTTGTCTGTGACTAGTGAACGGATGTATTGAAAATGGTAAATGCCAAGCACATTTCTTTGGGGGTAAGTGGTTTTCCAATTTGGACCACCTAACCACTATTTCCTTTTACAAAAGTTACAGCAATACCAGTAAATTAATGCTCTTTTTCTTTTTCCAGAGGAGATTTAGAATGGAAAGAATTTTTACCAGAGGGCCGGGCGTACCCCAATCTTCCACCATGCTTATGAGGACGGCAACAATTACACATGTTCCCTTACCATTGAATATGTATTTGTAGTCTTTCTCTAGGCGTTGTGCATTCTCGAACATTTCTTTTGCATCTTTGCTGGTTATTTTCTCTGGGATGTATTTGCTGTCCCTCATTTCTCTGTTAAACAAAACGTTAATAGTTATAACATTTCATCTATATTTGACTGGCTACTATCTAATAATTATAGTAAAATTATTATCGTACGATGTTTGAAGAATTTTACACCTTGGGTATAATGCCATAGCAGTAATCCCTTTTTTTTTTGTAATTATATATAAGTTCCTTGAGAATGATTTTGTGGTTTACTGATTACACCTGAGAAAGTACATTGGTGTTGATGAAACTCAACCAAATGTTCACAATATCAAAGGAATAACGAGGGGAAAATATGCTTCATTTTTCAGATTTCACTATTTTAACTTATCCATCCCTTATTATAATTGCTTATGAAGATGGATATTGAACAGCAAAAATAGTTCAAATAGTAAATTAATTGTCCAGTATCCCTGTCACTGATATCAGATGAAGAGTCTTGTATGAAAATTAGAAAACAATGAAAAAAATGAACTGAAAAATGAACTTACTTGATGTGCTTGTATGACTTGAATTTGATATAGAGTACAATAGGGTAAACCTGCAGCGTGTTCAGCCTCTCTATTGCTTGAGGACTGACCACCACAAGAGGGTGCTGGAAAAACAATAACATAACAGTCATTTACAATAAATAGACCTTGGGCATAACATTTTTCAATTTCAGAACACGTGTCTTACCCTTGAGTATTAGCCATATATACAGTTGTTACAGCCCTGCACATGGTTTGTTCTCCCTTTTGTCATAAGCTACTGACCGGACCTCTTCCCGACTGGTTTCATGATCTACATACTTTAGACCCCTTTGCAGCACGCTGGAATGCAGCTCAATTTGGAGGACAAAACCAAATAGGTTCCAATTCTCAGGAGATTGAAATTCTTTTGTTTTGTCCTCCAAATTGAGCTGCTTTGACGTCATGTGAAAGGGGTCTATTAGATGAGTGAACTGAAATTGTCCATATTTACCTTATCGATGACCTTCTTTATTGATGTTAACGTCGTACATGCTAGTTGACCTCCTTTCCAAGAGTAATCTATAAAAGTACCCTCTGCAATGCTCTTGTCGATTTTTTCATCTGTCAGGTTTACGAATTCTGAAAATGTACAAGTCACTATACTATAAGTTTGATAACGCAATGACTGTATTCTAATAGGCTATGGAAAATGTGGTATCAAGTGATGTCGTTCTACTGTTACGATCAATAAGTCATTTGAGTTTTTGAAGTTTAAAATCTTCCTCGTCAAATCTTGACAAGAGCAACTGATTGAGGAACATTTAGTGTAAAACAGATTGAAAAATATGGTTAATGTATATCCATTTACCTGATTTACAATAGACAAATTTGTAGGGGAAATCATCTGCGAGCTTTTCACAAAGCACTTCCGCAAGTGGCCCAAACAGAATAACCGCACGAGGAATGTGCGCTGAAAGAAATGAATTTGCATTAGCAACATGCTTGGGAAAAAAAATGTCCCATTTTCCTATCGTTTTGTAAGAAATCTCAATGTTGTCTTTAGGAATACTTCATCACATGAAAAACACTATAAACCCCCAGTAAAATTCAACGGAAAATCAACTTACAATCCAGCTTTTCGACATTTTGATAGGATATAACTCCCAGATCTGAAATGAAAATAGAAGCCAGTTATGACTTGCATAGATACACAATGAAATGCCGTTCCAGAATTCGCTTGAGTGAACACGAAACAATGGCTCCAAGTCGAGGTTGGACTCGATGTGCTCATACATTTACTGTGTTTCATCAAGTCCAACCTCGACTTGGAGCTATTGTTTCTTGGTCACTCAAGCGAATTCGGGAAAGGTCTTTTAATGACAATAGTCTAAGGTTCAAGACGCTATAACTTTTTCTGTTACAAACCATATCACTGAATTATTGGAACGGTTAAATCGTATCTTTCATAACCCATGGATACTGGCCTCAGCTTTTTAGTCTGGTTCACACGAGCAAATCAAATGCAAACACAAACGCAAGCTATGTTCACACGAAAAACGCAAATGCGAGCAAATTAAGATACGCAAGCGCAGTAGCACTCGTTTGAATCAAAAACATTTTGGTCTTTCGTTACAAATGAAACAGTTTTTTCCACGCTCCGTTAAGTAATAAAGCACGCAGGAAGTGACATAAAAACGATAGAAGTGTAAAGAGAAGCACGAAGCGTACGGCGTACCTGAAGACAGGGTGGTAATACTAGCAGCAGAGTCACTGCCTTCTCTTGAGTGACTGACAGTAAGGCTGTGTGAACTCTTCTTGCTTCGTCTAAACAGACTGCGTCTTCCTGATAGTTTATGGTCATCACCATGTGCTAGAGCCAGACTACGGTGTAACAGGATCTCCTGTTCAGCTCTAAAAATGACCATCAAACATCAATCAGGTTTTCCCTCATCTCCATTACCTCTACTGATCCAGGGGCGTAGCGAGGACCTAGGTTCGGGGGGGGGGGGGGGGGGGGGGGCGCATCTCCGCCAAAAATCGCCGAAGCAAAACAAAAAACAATCCGCGATACTTGCAACGAAATGGGGAATAAAGCTTTCTCTAAGAAAGGTGGGTGGGGGGGGGGGGGGGGGTACCCAGTACATAAGAAGGCAAAAAAAGTCCAAAAAAACAGGTACACAAACAGACAATTACCTGATTACCACAACATGCCCCCCCCCCCCCCCCCCCCTCCTGGACTGATCAATCTCATGTAATGACCATCGCTCTAGCTCGGCTAGATTTTACTAACTTTGCTACTGTCTTATACTTACTTCATTCTACTGGGCACTATCCCATTTTCTCTTTTCTGTGCATCTTCTGCACTAACAAGACAGGCTTTCCAGCAGCCAATGTAACCTTGGTACATAGTGTCTGTTATGTATAAGATGTCACCTTTCTTGAAGCCCAGCTCTTCCTTGGAGTGTGGAGTGTGATCATATAGGCATCTAAAGATATAAGACTATTTCAATACTTTGAAAGATATCATGAGAATGCATGAAAATTATCGTTTGAAAACTTTTACAATAAAGCACGCTCGTTGAAAATACATAAATTTGATATATACAGCATAGTTACAGAATACAATAATCAATAGGTCATGTGCATCATGATACATACCTAACGTAGAATGAGTCTCCAGGCTGGTCCTTGATGGAATTGAACTCTGCAACATAAGAGATTTGTTCATTAGATACGCCAAGCTACTTACGAAATTTATAACTTAGTTGAAAGTCGTCCAATGTTTCCAAGTTTAAAGAATATACATATTTTAAAAGTGGGGGGGGGGGGGGGGGGGCTCCGTCGGCCCACCCCTAAATACGCCCCTGGAGCCGGTTGTACGAAGCCTGGATAAAGTTATCCACCGGATAAGAGTTATCCATTGTATAGAATTTGTATAGGTTTTATCCGCTGGATAAGGATTTATCCGCTGAATAGCGCTATTCAGGCTTCGTACAACCGGCCCCTGATCTCCATTTGTATTTTCCAGCAATTTACGGAATGCAACTGTCAAAGTGACGGTTCCAGAGATGGTTCCGTTTGAGCATGCCCCTCATATATGAATAGACCTTGACAAAAAACATACACAGCGATGATAAACCTTTTTACAATGAAGATTTCGAACACTCACTTGCGGGATTGTACTGTACTAATGCTTGAACTGAACCAGGTGTGGGTTTACATAGTTCAAGAAGAGCTTGTTCAGCTGTACATGATAACATATCGCATCCATCATACTGAAATTAAAAGCAGAAGAAATTCAATCTTAACATCTAATAGAGTGGTTTCATACCCTGGATTCCAGAGGCTCTCTCGCTCCAGTGCTTCTTGGTTCTACGCCTCGCCTTGCTCGATACCCCGCGCGGCGGTAAGGCTCATTTTCTCTGTGTTATTAGTCAACTAACGGAAACGACAGTTTAAATGCTTAATGGATCATGTTTGACCTGCCTCTACAGTTTTAGTAACCACATGTATGCCACTTTCAACAAATATCCCCCAAATGTTTAACTTGTTATTGCGATTTCAAGAACCATGCACCATTGCATCAAAACCTTCAACAACCTTTTTTGAAATAGTTGTATCCAGTTTTGGATGCGAGGGTGCCAAACAAAGGGCGCAAAATAACGGCCGGTCAACGGTCAATGTCTGGAAATTTGGTACTTGACTGGTCAAATATGGTTTTGAACGGACATGTTGATCGGTCATATTTGAAAAAATAAAATATCATACGCCAGACATCTTGACCGGCATATGAATGGCCGTTATTTTGAGCTCTGCAAACAGAGCACGCATGAGAGAAGTTTTCGTATGACTATGAAAAACCTACAGCATGGACCACGTCTTGCCGTGACTGTGACAGTGGCGTGCTATGTATGAAAACCTTCGACAATCAGTGCCGTGTCCACGCCGCGCCGTAACCGTGCTGTGACTTTTAACACTCATAGAGCGGTTTCCGTATGAGTGGGAAACCTAACTACTGACTTACAACACGTACACGGTACGACATGCCGTAACATTGAAATGGCTTCCCATTGTCTTCCAGTAATTCATCCACGGCAATCACAATACGTAGTTACGGCTACGGTAAAGGTACAGTATGGCTACGAGTTTGCTGTATCGTTTCCCACTCATACGAAAACAGCTCTATAAAATCTGTCATTGCTGTGGCATAATATTTGATGGACAATTCAAAGTCACTTTCATTGAAATACTAACCTCAAGAATTTGATCTCCAACACTGAGTTCCTTAGCCACTTCACTATTGAAGTCCACTTCTGACACAAATATACCAGTAGCATTACCACCAGTGATATTGAAACCTAAGTTTGCTGAGGTATGGTTCAAGTACACATAACGAACATCTCCTGGAAGTTCAATGTCACTCTGAGGTACAACCTAAAATACAAAACAAAATATCTATTCATTGTCTATTCATCGTTAGCGAGATTTATAACAGTTGTTTTATGTCTGTCAGTCTGATTCCTGCATCACTTGTGGAAATGATTCAGAATGTTCTGATGTGATTATTGGTGATTATTCTCTGAGTTTTCTGTTTCCTCCCTCCAAAATAACCTCCAGGCTAAAAACTGAAATTCAATTAATGATCTGCCCCGGTTTGGGAAACCCTTCTCTGTTACCCAGTGATCATTATAAAAACAAAAGAAATTTTGCATTTAAATACAATAAATTTATACACAGCAACACGCTACCTTTTCATCTTTAGGCAGAGGTGGTGTAATCGTACTGTCGTCTCTTTTCACTTTTCTCCTGTTCACCGGCGTGCTACATGTTGTACTTGATTCAGATATACTTGAGTTACACGTATCAATATCGAAGTCCCCTTCCAGGGCCCGCTGGGGATTGAACTGTGCCAGGATGGTTACACTGTTACCAGACTCTTTGAGAATTTTGGCAGCTTGTTCATAATTGGCACATCTGAGATTCACTCCATTGTACTAGGAAAATTAAAAATAACATTTTTCAGATAAATAATAGGGACCTCAGAACTTCAATAGCCCTTTTTCGAATTCGTAAAATACTGCTGTCTTCCTTGACTACAGGTTCATTTATGCAGGGTAAGCGTCGATTTTGTGTAGAATATTGAAATGTCCAGTATAAAAATGCTGGCAATCTTCTTTTTACCATAGGGATCAAGTTTAATGCAGAAATAATGCATTTTTACTAATGTATAAGAGTGCACTTTCTGGGGTTCCTAAAAATTTGAAGGGCTTTGAAAGGCATTTGAAGGGCTTCCTAAAAATTGATTGGCACCCACTACACAAATGCCGAAGGACCCAAGTGCATCTCAGGACTTACTTCACTTGGGTTGTCAAGGGCTTCCTAAATACTGATTGGCACCCACAACACAATGCTTCGGACCCAAATTTAAGCAATTATGTAGGTCCCAGGACTCAAATTGAAAAATCCTAGGGCAATTAATCCCTGCATCAGAAGTTGCTAATAACAGTGTTATCTCTTGCCAATGGCCTTACCTCTAACAACTGGTCTCCATATTTCAACCCAGCTTTTTCAGCAACACTTCCAGCGCTTACAGAGCAAACGAAAATGCCAACATTGTTTCCTGGTGCAATAGATATACCTAAGGTGTCTTTCTTTTCTATATGGACCAATCTTGGCTCTGGATTCCTAATGAAAATGATAAAATGGATACTAAGAATAAAAGTTTATAATCATCAAAATATGTTGAAAAAGTGAAAAGGTTACGTTGCTGGTGGTTTCAAAGCAGATATTAGGGACCTTAAGCAACTCGAAATCTAGAACGGGAACGTCAGTATCTGAACGAGAAAAGACGATATCGTTCTCGCCAGAATGCGATATTCAGCAATTGCACGTCGTTCACGTCTTGAGATAAAGAAGTAACACCTATTTCCAGATCTTCCACTATCATGAATTCAGTTCTGAAACAGTCGGGTCTCACGTTCTCGTCCTAGATTTCGAGTTGCTTAAGGTCCCTATTGGTAGGGTGACGGTAGGATGTTGGTAGGCTAACACTAGCTTAGTTGTGTGGTGTCTACTGATACCCTACCGACACTGATTTGGGGGAGGGGGGGGGGGGGGCATATTGTTTACTGTTACCAAAAAAGAATATACTATGTAGTACATTTGATGTGGTTATAATTTGCGACTCCCCTCCCCCCTTCCCAAAATTGTCCTTGTTTTACAATAATTCCACTTAATAGCCAGTGGTTAGCAAACCTGAGGGCCTCATTTCACAATCAAATTGGAATTTAAGATGTCATTTATTCCATACCTATCATCATCGGTAGAACTGGAAGGAGTATGTCCACTGAAGTCAAATGCAAGGATTTCACCCTCCATTAATGGTACAATAGGTGTGGAAGGGGTTCGCAGAGGAGTTCCTTGTCCTGATGAAAGTGAACCAGCAGATCCAACAGAACTTCCAGACACGCCAGAAGGAACACATGGCTGAGAACTGAAACGAACCCCAGGCAAACTCATACGATTCATTAATTTATTTGAATGATGTCCATTAGAGGAATCAAAGCTTTGTTGAAATGTGTGTCTTCTTCTAAAGTCATTTTCGTCGACACTTTGAGATGAGCCTTGTCTTGAATGATGTATTGGCAGACATTGATCTAAGGACAGGCCTCTGTGACTTTGAGACATAGAGCCACTACTGCGTGGCAGAGAAGGGTCCTTCTTACTAGAAACAGGCATGCAGTGCTGTGTCTCTGCAGGTGCAGCATTGTAGCGTGGGATGACATAACTTGTTGCTGTATAAAATGGAACTGTCCGTGATTTCATTACTGCTGCAGATGCCGGTGGTCCTGGGGAGCTTGCTTTGGGGGCAGCCAGAGCTAGAGGATCCAAATGACTTGTATATGGCAGATACTGAAATTAAAATTACAACTTTAAAAAATGAGGCATAACTGTAAAAATACAATAATGGCTCATGTGTATAGTAAGAGCAGTAATACAAGGGGTTTATGGTATACAGTTAAAACTCTCCTTGTGAACTCTTGTAAGCGACCAGCTCTAGTTATGTCCACAATTTTGAAACCTCATTTGCAATTATGCTGCTTATGAGAGCCCATTCTTGTTAGCAACCAGCTTTAATTATGACCACTTTTTTGATATCCTGAGGTGGTCTCTTACAAGAGTTTTGACTGTATTCCAGTTCATCCCACACCATTGAAAATACAGCCAATCACAATGCAGGACAGCTGTTGTATATTTGGCTGAATTCCAAGTTTTCTTGTTAGGCTTTTGCAGTGTTTTGAATTTCTTGACTAAATGCGGTATTTGCAATGGTGTGGGATAAAATAGTTATGCAATGCTCTCTCGTGGCACACCATGGAATATCCCACTTGTCCCTTCATCTTGTGTGTATGCTAAAAAATTTAAGTGACACGTTGGGTATTTTATGGTACATGCCGCTCAAAACCATTGTATAACTAGTATGTATGCTACTCAAGACCATATGTATAACTGATATAAATGTATAAAATGAATGCATCACAACAAACCTGATGTCTTGAAGAGGGAGCTGACTGTGGACGAGTGCCTCTTGAGCGCTGAGAATAGTTTGTACGAGTTTGATCTAAAGGATATTCATCAGTAATGGAAGTAGGAGTATAATACCCAGCAGAAGATGTTGTCATAGAGGGTGATGGCAAACTCCTCTCAGTGCCATAATGCTTTGAGTCGTGACTGTAAGTGCTCCCTGGCATGGTTGTCGATGACATTAATGTTGTCATGTATGAGCAAGTTCTTGGTGGTGGTAAGGGTTTTTCCTTAGAAAAAATACTTTGATATGGATGATTATGGGAGTCCGTCATGAATGACCTACTTGTTTCAGGACTGACCTGAGGGGGAGAGGGGTGGGGATCATTAGAAACAAGGTGTGTTTCACTACTGCCATCAATTGATGCATCACTGGAATCAGTCTGAGTTCCCTGGCTTTTTTCCTTTCCACCCTCATAGAATGGAGCCAGTGACGGAGAAGAGTTTAAAGCTGGTTCAGAAAGAGAATCTTGAAAAGATGCAGGTCCTTCAGTGCTTGGTGAGCTTCGACCAGAATAACAAATCCCTCTCCTTTGACCATGCTCATACACTTCATTAGAGCTGTCCATTAGTATCTTTTTCCTATGTGACTGTAAATTTTGGTACATGTCGTTTTCATAATTTATCTTGTTATCGACTTCTTCTAGTAATGAATGAAGTGTATGAGTTGGGGTGGTTGACTTGGCCTTTTGCACGGCAAGGCTCACTGTACTTGTTGATAAGAGATTTTCAGTTTCGCCTTGTGACAGATTTTCCACAGAGACACCATTAATCTAAAAAAGCAAGCCATAGGTCTTTTTTACATTTCTTCTCCATTATTTTGATTTCCATTAAATTTTTTTATGTGTAGGGTGGGGGTAGCCTGCATCACATCTGGACAAATACCTTGGGCAACATATTCCAAGGTATTTGTATGGATGTGACACAGGCTAGTTGGGGGAGTTATTGGTTTTTTTAGTTTTGTTTGCCATTTTTGGACTTGGACTTATTTAGCCCATTTTCTGGAAAACCCTCCAGGGCTGTTTGAAACTTCGCAAGAAATTAACAAGACTGAAGTAGGACAAACTTTTTTGCCTAGGTCAATGAGAAAAAATGAACTTTCCCTGGACACTTAGTGGTCAAAAAACTTTGTTGATATTATGGTTGTGGCAGAAATTATCCCTAGATTACTCTGTCAACGTTTTGGCCCAGATTGATTGGGAAGTTCTCAGTAATTATCATGTTTACAGTATTTACTTACAGTAAGTATTTTATCTCCAACTGACAGCATTGGGTGATTTGATGCAACACTTCCAGGAGAGATGAATCTGATAAACTTGGCCTCATCAACATGAATTCCATGTTCTAAAAAAGGAGATAAAAATATCAAACCGTTACCAATTTTAAAATAACCTTTCTCTGGTATAATTATGCCCTTTGTCAGAATGGTTGCAAGGGGTATATATTTTTGGTTGGAGTTAGGGTTAGGGGTGGTCATAAATATATGGATTTCAACATGTAGTATGTGTATACCCTTTCCTTTGTATGGCCAGAAAATAGAGAAGTTTTCGTCTGACTGTGAAAAATGTACAGCACAGGCCATGCATCTGTACATATACTGTACCATGGAAACCGTGCCATGTATAAAAACATTCAACATTTGGTGCTGTGTCTGCATCAGGCTGAAATCATGCTTTGTGCTATGACTTCACACTCATACAAAACTTGCATCTTTGTAAATAGATTTGTAGATGCTAAGTAAAAATTACTGAACTATAAACTATTGAAGGCTATGGACTTTAATATGCCGTCCAGTAACTTACCATTTCCATCCATTAGAGTCAATTGCACAGGATGAACAAATGATTTGACACTTGAAGATCTTCGCCTTCGTACAGTCTATGAGGGTTTAGAAACATTTTAGTTTAATATTATAAGCATCTGTTGTAAGATAAAAGCGGCAATATAAGCATCAAACTCCATGGCATATATTAGTATACATGCCCTGGCCTTGAATGCATTGATTTCATAAAGATTTTTGATGGGTTTATAACTGTGTGTGTATGGGGGGGGGGGGGGAGGGGGGTATATTTAGGGGGTTCATAGTAGAAGCAACAGTCACATTGAATCCAAACATAATATAAGCTGGAATGGTATCATAGTATATTTCACGGTATACATGTACATACAAGATTGATGACGTTACTGGCTGTAATAGCTTGCATGGCAGTCTTGTGCTCAACATTGGTCAGGTCCAGATCATTCACCTTCAGCAAACAATCATTCACCCTAGCAAGCATAGAACAACAAATTAGCAACCCCAAATTTATTACTAATTAAAGATACAACAACAAGAAGTGATATATAGTATTTTTGGGTAAAACACAAGATCAGCACCCCAGATACCCTGTTGGCCAATTAACGACTGACACCCCACCTCCACAGTCACCCAGCCAACATGAGATAGATCTGGGATGCTCTTCTTGTGTATTACCCTATTTTGTCAACATTTGTAATTCAGTTATCAGTCATCAGAGTGTGTCTTACTTTAATTTTCCTTCAGCAATACTGCCTTTAGTCACATCTGTCACCACAATTGATGAGTCATTGGGCATAAGAGGAGTATCACGTCCACCACCAATGATAATCCCAAGGTCCTTATCATGGCTTACCTGAAGAATTATAATAAATATATTCATTTGATTACTATAAACAAACATGGCAATAGGGTTTTATTTTTATTGCAACTGTTTATGAACATGCTGTGGAAGAAAAAGTGGTACATGTTATCAGCATTACCTTCTCCAATACAATAGATTCCGTCTCCCACTCCTTAAAAAAGAAATTATTAATAAATAAATAAACCAATTTGAGATTTGATGTAATTCACTTTAGTTTCCACTTGCATCCCAAGGAAAGCAGCCTAATTCTTGCCCCTCTCAAGTGCTAGATAATTGAGATGCTGTTAATGAGCAATGCTCAATTGAACAAGGACCATGGTCAACAGGAGAGTTATGTGGGTTTAAGGTTTTTGGGGTAAAAGTGTAGTATAGCACCCCCCATTGACCTGTTGGCCGTTATCCAACCAACAATCCACCGGCACCTAACTTACATTTAAGTCAACAGGTTTAAACCAACAGACCATTTTCGAGATGCATGAGTGCTTTCAAAAATAATGCAGGCACAGACATGATCTCCATGCATTTTTGGGCAGAGTTAATAGCATGCATTATCTTGCCTGAAAATGCCTCTTTTTCATGTCAGCGTCAGCGGTATTTTTGAAAGCGCTCATGCATCTCAAAAATGGCCTATTGTTGTAAACAACTAGTCATACTGATTCCAGGAACCACATCTATGCCACCCTTAATTTCGTCAAGGGTTGGAATAATGCCCTACTTACCATTGAGTCAGTGTCAATAGCTGAGTCTCTACTAGACAACAGTTCCCTCTCAGACCCCTTTGAAGTCAACTGAGATTCAATGCGACTTTTGAGATCTATCAGTTCCATCATGATTTCAGAATGTTGTGTTCTGATGTGTTCTGAATCATGTACCATGTCCATCATTTCATTCATGACTCGATTATGCTCATCCTGAAGGTGATCATGAGAGGTTTGAAGCCGTTCATGCTCATGAAGAGCCTTGTCTCTCTCCAACAAAGCCCACTCATATCTTTGTTTTGCAATGTCTGCCTCATGCAATGCATTGGTGAGCTCTTTGGACAAAATTTGGAACTGTTTTCTTAAGGAGTCCATCTCCTTGCCTTCTCCCTTTGATACCAAATCCTGTTTTTGCTTAACTTTGAAGCACTCCTTAAGTATCTTGTCCCTGTGAATGATAGCCTCACTGCGTTCTTTTCTAGCAGCATCACGTTCTTGCTTAAGCATTTCACAGTCATCAATGGCTTTTTCTCTATCGATAGCAATATTCTTGTTTTCTAACATGAGACTTTGGGTCTTGTCTTTCAAGGAAAAAATTTCATTTAATAATTTATCATTTTCTGCAATGTAATGATGCACTTCGTTTTGCAGAGCATTGTTAAGATTACACAGTTTCTCTTTTTCTTCCGTCAGGTACTTGTTCGTCGTCTGAAGCAAATGAAAGTGATCTTGAACCTTTTCAGTTTCCCGGTGAACATTATCTCGTTCGCTCATCACCAATTTGTATTCATTCAAGACAGCATTTCGTTCTTCCGTTACTTTTGCAAGTTCCCTTGTAACTTTCAGCTTCTGACTCATAAGTTTATCACAGTCTTTGAGTGCGGCATCTCTTTCCACATGAGCTTGTTGTCTGCTTTTTAGAACATTATCCCTATCTTTCACTGCTTTTTCCGTATTTTTCAAAGCTGTCTCGCACTGTTGTTTAAGCCCACTGCAGTCTTTTGCAAGAGAGTCTCTTTCATTTACTAGATCATCAAACTGATCTTTCATACTATGAAAATCTTTTTCTGTTGACTGCATGTGATTGAAAACATGATTGTACTCAGACCTGAGTTCACGATGGGTCTCTTGTAGCTGTTCATAATCTTTTTGTAAACATTCAAACTTTTCTGCAACAAATGTATCATCTGGGCTCTGATGTCCATCAAGCATTAGATCAATTGTCCCATCTTTCATTTCAAATTTCTCTCGTTCTCTCAAGAGCACAATTTCTTCATAGTCCTGTTTAATCTTTTCACATTCCCGTGAACTTTCTTCCAGTTTTCTGTTCAGACCCTGGGCTTCTCTCACAAGTAAATCACATTTGTTTAAAACTGTTTTATGCTGTTTTCTGAAGTACTCTGCTTCTTGTAGAGCAGCATTGTGCTTTTCACTAAAATCAGCTTTCTGTTGCCTCAATATTTGAAGTTCTGTTAACACATTAACATATTCTTGCTTCAGTCGTTCATAATCATTATTTCTTTCGTTAATCATGGAGTTATTAGTTGGAGTATTATTCTTTAGCTCAATGCTTTCAACGGTCTGTTTTCCTGATAATTCAGCTAGCTGATGGCAAGTGGAATCTCTCTCTTTTTCAGCTTTTTGTAACTCTGACCTAGCTTGTTCCAAATCCCTCTTTACTGCCTTCAGTTCATTCTTAAGAAGAGAATATCTGTCTCTCCATAAATCATGCCCAGTCATGCTTGTACTCCTTGCAATGTTATTACGTCTGTTGGCAGCTAAAAACATAAATAACAAACATGGTTAAATATAGTTCATTTTCTAGCTACAGAGTTTTTTGGAGAAATTATTGCACAGGAATAAACATAATAGCTGCTCAATGGCCAGACATGCTGACCAGCCATATGTGCTTGACCAAACTACGTCCTGTCAATGTGGCCATTCAAGAGGAACAGCCAAAGAGGCGTTTGGCCAGACAAGTCAAGTGCAAATTTGGCCATACATTGTCCTTTGATCGGTTATTATTTTGAGCCCTGTCAACCTATCATATTTTGTGTTTCTGCTTTTTTATTAATACCTTCATAAACAAGAGGATACCCAACGGAGGGTCCCGGTGATTTTGGAACCCATTTTTTTTAGTTCACATTTATGGAGCTGAGCTTTCTTTAGTCAACTTCGAAATTCCAATTTGATTATGGAATGACGAGAGGGCTGGATATATTGCCCACTATCAATAAACAATGATTTTTTTAATCTTAGACATGATGAATGGATTGACATCATCTCCAGAAAAAAATAAAAATGTGCATGAAAGAAATCTCAAACAATTATGCAACATTTACACCTTCAAAACTGCATTGCCCTTAATAAAATTAGGATTAAAAATAGTGCTAAATAATAAACAAATAGGATCATATGAAAATCTATGCTCTCTATGTTAATGTAGGCCATTTAGGGGGACCATACTGTGTGGTGTTATCATCAGCTGTGCACGTGAAGGTTAAAGACAAATTAATTACACTAAAGTTGGTATTACTAGTAACACTTCATAATTCCTATACAGCGATATATATTCACATGGACTAGACTGCTGGCTGGCAGCCCAGCTCATTCAGTTTATTTACATGAACTAAGTCGGCTTCATTATCACTTAGGCATGCTGTCATCGATGTTTACTTAGATCCTTCAGTAGGATCCGACTTAAAGCGCCGCTAAAGCTAAAACACTCGATCCCTTTTGTGTAGAGTTAGTTAATTGACAGTGCAGAGGAAAAAGCGCTCTTTCAGGGGGGCCTTTTCAATGCTTGAAAAAAACAAAAATTAACTTTAGTGAAATTGTTGATCTAGGTAGATCGTTAATCATGCTCGAGGGCGCGTTGTGGAAGTCTTGCTGTGTGTGCTAATTCAAACATGCATGAGGCAGATTAATATTCAAGATCACTCACGTACATGTATTATGTGCAAAACAACAAAATATTTTTATTATCTAACCACAAAGTAATAACAGTCGAACCGATCGATATAAGAACCTTATTAATATAACAAAGGGTTGTTCTTCAAAACGTCTCAAATTGAAAGAAATTCACTATAAATGAACTGAACTGTCTAAAAAGACGTCAACAACATTGAACACTGAAATGGTATCCACGAGTTTGTACTCACATATTCGAGAATGATTTCCATCGAATTCTTTATCAACTACCTTGTTTTGATTTGCTTTTTCGAGTCTTGCAGTGGCTAAAAGATAAAGAAATCAAATGAATAATGAATTTTCTATGTTGTTACATGATTACAAGATAGCCCATGTGTAACGCCATCTAACTTTTTCCTACTATAATTTTGCACTTAGGAATCTTTACTGAGACTGACTATAAACTCGGTTCCTTCTAAAACAAATACTTCAAAATACTGATGGTATCATTAAAGCAGGAAGACTGAGGAACAATAATTTTTTTAAATTTTTGAATAAGAAGCAGTGATCAACCATTTTGATCGACAATTTTTAACTAATTTCTGGTTGAGTCATGAAAGGCTAAATGTTTAACAAATACTATAAAAAGTTTACTTCAAAATGGCTTCAAACCTTATGACAATTCGTTAGATTTACGTATTTGATGTGATGGTATTCGAGCTTATTCTCAGATAAAAGGAATACGATCCTCAACTCAAAGACAAACATTGTAAAGATATATTTTCTCCTGTCTACAGAGCTGTCCAAAACAGATTTCGTAAACAAACTTCTGCCTCCGTTTTATCGTGGGAAAATAAACATTTCTAGATTCACACAGGATTCAACAATAAATATAGTACAATTTCCAAGAATTTCTCGCAAAGTCCGTAAAAAGAATTTTTTTTTAAAGAAGAAAGCTCAACTTGTTGTTGCTGTTGGCGTGAGCAAAACCATCTTTCTTACCTGAAGCTGGTGGCTCCACACCTAAGAACATACAGTTCAGCATATACGGATATGTTGTCTCTAAGACAACACAGAACTTCTTAAAATACCCATAATCTCGTCGTTTGAGGATGTCTATAAGCTTATCCAGTCTTTTACTAGGAGATTCGTTCTGTATAGTTTGAAGGTCTTCAGCAGAGATGACATGACTGACTGCTAAAGGAGACAACAAACGCTCTGCAGCAACGGCAGCTCGGAATTTACCCCGGTTGCATTCAAGTAGTTTTTTAAAGTCCTCCTCCATGGTGGTTCTAGGAGTTTTTAGTGAGGTTTAGGAGGGTTTTTCTCGGGTTTTTCGAGTGTGACTTTGGTCCGCCATTATCCATGACCATTACTTGGGAAAACTAACACAAATGTCATTACTTGACTTTGTTGACTGGCTCCCGTATTAGGGCAACACGTGACTACTAAAGCACACTGTCTGATCTGTTCTATTTGATCCCGCTCGAGTCGATTGATCTAAAAATCGGAATGGAATAAAATGAGAGAGAGAGAGGGAAAAAATGAATATTGGAAAAAATAGGAATAAACCGAACGAAAGCAAAATGCGTAGCCAAAAGAAACAAACAAAAATCGGATATGCCATTTTTTTAGGTTTTAGATTTCCCATCCCCCACCCGGTGCGGAACCCGTTTTCCGATGCCTTAGGGTCCCTTCAGTTTAAGTGACAGCGTTTCAGTCAAAATAAGAAAGAAAGAGAAAAAAGATTACGAATGTCTTTACCTTTTGGACGACTGGATAACTTACAAAAGAAATCAACTTCGTCAAGTATTATTAGATCGTTCTCCATGCCTTCAATGACAATCTTTAAGGACTTTTATGTGAAGTGGTGCATCAGTTGGCGATGAGGTGTCATTTGAGGGGCTAGCGGGGAGGGGGATTATTTTTAGGAGGGCTCGGGTTGGGGAGAAAGGTATTTTTAGTGGGCTTTGATGCAGTGGGAAGAAAAAAACCAGTGTATCATTAAAGGGAGAATACATTTTTCTTTTTTTCTTTTCTTCATAAAGGAGAAAAGCTGACTAAAAACTGACAAGAAGAGAAACAGAAAAAAATAATTTTGTGATTCATTCAGTCAATGATGTTCTTTTATTTCACTTGTTTCGTTGCGAAGAACGGGAGGGAATGCGACATATGAATAGAAATTTGTAAAATAATAGAATTACTGGCTCACTAGCTTGTTACTAGTATGATCCGATATCGATCGGGTTCATTGAGTCAATAAACTACTACGTCATTTCCTGTCCATGCATCACACAACACATGCACCAAAAATAATCTTAGCTACAGTGTAACAGTGCGTATCTTAAAATATCTTAAGAAGCATCCACGTTTTTGAAAACCAAATGGCCTCTTGAAAGGGGGACGGGAAACACCTCCGGATGTCTAACAAATCTGACCCTTTGTTTAGAAGCAGAAATCATCGCAAGGACCAGTTGGCACCAAGCTGACGCTACATTCGCCCACGCAGCACGTCATTCAATAGAACTCCACAGAATGAATAACAAAAAGTAAACCAATTAATTAAAAATCTTACATAAAAACGTAACGTCTGGAAAGCCCGTTGATTTTTCCAGATAGAAAACCACTCTTGAGCCTGATGATTGATGATTCATTTCCTGTACTGACGTCATACTATTGGTGATGAATATCACGTTTACAGAGCATAGTCAGGATTAAGCTATGTTATAGAGAGCCAGGAAATTTTTTTTGGAGCAGTTCCAGAGAAAACGATAAAATTTTGAGTTTTTTCAGTTCAACTTGATAAGTTCTGTACCCCGGGTTGGTTCCCAGAGGCTGGCTCTCTCGCTCCAGCGCTTCTCGTTCGTAGCTTTCTCGCACTTGCAGTGAGAGCTTCGAATTCTAAAACCCAGGGGAGAAATTCTGCAGCCTTGCAAAAAAACAAAAGATTTTTTTTCATTCACAGCCTAGCTCAGCAAAAATCTGAAGGGGGATAATATAGAGCTGTGAATTGTGACGTCAATCGTATGGGAAAACGACTTCCGGGTTCAAAACGAAAAGCAGTTGACAACTGGACAGATTTTCTTACTTTTTCTTCATGACAGAATTTGTTGTTCAAAGTTGTAATTGATCCAGGTGGAGGTTAAATCGCTGAGATCATTTTTCACTATATTTTAGCCGTTTTTGTGAACAGTTAGACTGGAACATACGTCACAGCTTAACAGCTCTATAACCAAGCTTCCTAGAATCTATAGAAACGAGGTAGTTGCAGTACTTGGCAAAATGAAATATCCACTCCCTCATTCAAGTTTCTGGGGAAAAATTCATCATTTGAATCTTAGGTTTATCTGATTTATTGATAATAAATTAGGACAAAGTGTCATATCATAAGCTTTTTTTATACAGAATTTCCAAGGTGCCCCTCCCCACCCAATAATTGCTGTTCACAAGATATTTATTTAAGATAGAGCATGATATAGGATTGTTCATATGTCTTGAGTGAGGCCAGTTTTGTGTATATTTAGCACTGCCGTGGTGGGTGGTTCAACCTTGTTAACCATTGGTCCAGAAATTACCCCAGATGCACAGGCTTGTTGAACCTGACCATGTTAAAAGAATGTTATTATTAATAACTTTATCTATTATACACAGGCTTTGCATGCCCTTCAAATGAGCAACCAAGGGCTTGAACTAGGCAGTGATGTGACAGCACCAATTAGCACCACCCAAATATATTGGGTGTCAAGAAGCCTACTTACCCCAAGGGAGGATCCAGGGGGTGGATTGTCAAAACAATAAAGTGACCTACCCCCAGTCAACGAGAAAGCAAGAGTTGTATAAGTATATGTTTTAGTATCATTACCCAGGTGATTATAGAAAATCACACATACTAATATTGGTTGAGAACTTCCGAATATTTCTCTATAATCACCTACAGGTGAATATGGATTGTGCACGCTTTGTTTGTTGATGTGTGTCAAAACATGACAAATATATACTTTCTAGGAATCACCTTAGTAATGATCATGACTCACGGCTTGGTAAATCATCACCAATAACCACCTCGGCTTTGATGAATAATTGTTAATTACTTTTAATATTTTACATACCTCACATATAAACCTAGTTATGGCATCCAGATATCCAAAACACTGCCAAGTATCATTATGACTACCTCCTTCAAAAGGTTCAAGTTTCTTGAGGGATGAACCAGAAGACTGTAAATACAATAGACACTTAGTGAGCACAATAGCCAACATCAGTTTTAGAAACAACAGTAAACCTCTAAAAAAAAGCTCCCCTTCCCACACACACACAAATTTAAGCCCTGCCAAAATAAGCCACTTAGATTTGAAATGTAAGAATTATGATTCCTCCCAGTTATAAGGTCACAGGGCTATTTTAAGAATATAGAGGGTAAGACTGCTTCAGTGCTGCATTAAAGGACAGTCTTGCTATCTAATAAATCTGGCATCACCACACTCACAGTGCTTAAGGTCACAATAAAATACAATATGAAAAACTTTATTTAAAGAGGGTGAAGCATTAACACATAGAGGTATCTAACTTACAGCCCTCAAATTAACTTACTGTACATCACACACCATTAATAATAATGATAATGACATACCTGATAAAGCATTTTCATCATTCTAGGTGGAATCAGTTGATCTGCCATCCCAGAAAGTAACAATGTTGGGACTGTCATACTATGGACTTTTGAAAGGGAATTAAACTACAAGAAAATATGGAGACAACCATTACTAATGTCGGGATAATTATAATCACAAATATTAGACTTTTCCCAAATTTGCTTGAGTGACCACTAAACAATGGCTCCAAGTCTAGGTTAGAGTAGATAAGATACAGTAAATTTACAGTGTGCACACACTAATTGGGACCATTAGACAGAGATTGAACTGATAGCAGTATTAGCCAATCAGATCATCACGTTCTCACAGCTATTTTGCATTAATTAGGTAAACATAGACAGCAGAACACAAAACAGACAGCTTTTGATGGAATTTCATTGTTCAGAATTCAAAACAGCACTGAAAACGAGTGTAATTTCTGTTGAAAACACATTTGTGAAAGGTCTTACTTATCCCAAGTTGACATACTGTAAGAAATATTTTCTATCCTCCTATCTTTGAAGAAGCCCAAATTTCAAATGATAATATAGTAAATTCTAGACCAAAACTTTGTAAAAATACCAGTAGCAAATTCTTAAAGCTGATTGGCCCAGACTGTTTTTGTTGGAATGTCATTATGTTAAGGTGTTGTCTGATTGGTCAATTTTTTTTAAGTGGTCCAATTTTCAACTTGGAGCCAATGATTGTTTTAATGTCACTGAATTTAATTCAGGAAGGGTACAATTTTCATTAGAGCAGTTTTCGTATGGCTATGAAAAACTTACGGCACAGACCATGCCTCGTCATGACTGTGTCAGTGCTGTGTATGAAAACATTAGACATTCTGTACCATGTCCATGCAGGACTGTAACCATGTCGTGACTTTTCACATTCATAGGAAACCTGCTCCATTGTAATGCGGTGATTATTAATGATTTGGATTACTGGGAACTGACCTTGTTTCTAAAGCAAAAATAAGGTAATCTGTGTAGTCCACTGAGAAGTTCACTAGCCATCGCTGGTATACTTGTAAAAGTGTTCTCTACAACCAGTGCAAAAGCTCTATTCATGTACGCAGGTTGAGAGGCCAAGTCTATAGCTACAGCACCCCCAAGTGATCTACCAAATATGATGATCTGATTCCTATCAATGTCTGAACGATTTAAAAGGTGGTCCATTGCAGCTTGCGCATCTAACATAAAACCTAATACAGTAGAAGAAAAAATGTAGTCAATGAAATGTAGAGCATATTTTGGATTAAAAAAAATGATGGCTGCTCCAATATATGGTGATAAAGATCTCCCAGTGAAAGCATCGTGATTCTTCTAAATATAACACTTTTTTTGTGTTCTACCATTTCCTGTGTGCTTTATACCTGCACAGAGCATGCGTGCATATTCTATTTCTTCATTGTTATACACAATGGGACTACAGAATGGGGTGGGAACTTAATCGTCATGTTTTTTCACATAATGAGGAAATTTAATAAACTTTGAAATGAATGAAGTAACTTTGCTCAATGGGTTTACTCCCAGCCCCTGATTGAGGACTTTGAACTCAAAATGTGACCCAAGGGTGGGGAAGATGTCTGTTTGCTCCATGACATCCCATATGATTCACCTGCAGCTCGATCCCTCAGCCAAATTAATCATCAAATTTAGGCCTAAAATTTACGACTTACCATATTCACTAGGGGACCCTTCACTCTTCCCATACCCTCTGTACTCCACTAAGAGAACATTACATCCACAATGATTGTGCAAGGCTTTCGCATTCAACAGTCTATGTCCAACATTACCAGCATTACCATGGAAGAACAACACCGTTGGTGCAGTAGACTGGAACCTCGGTGGCTGTTTTATGAATACAACGTTAATTCGAACACCGTCTTGAGTCCTGAGATAAAGATTTTCAAAGGGTAATCCTAAAACACGAGGATTTTGAACAAACACTCGTGACGATAGAGGCTGTTCTGGGAAATACAGGAATGAATCTTGGTAATGATACAGAGCTCCAAACACTGCAGCCGTTAGAAGTAGAAAAATCACCACACCGCCATATAACCAGTACAGAAGCAGCAATGTTAACATAGCAGCGCTACAGAATCTCCAGAATCGAAGTATTATGAAAAGAACTAGTCGTCCAACTGTTTCTATAGTTTTGAAGCCAGTTTTTTCCAATTTACTGTTGGCCATGTTGTCTTCTGGTAGCTCGTCACTCATCACAACTCCCAATGAAATCTAGAGTCCAAACCCTAATTATAATACACGATATGGACTCTCTAGATTTTTAACTTTGTTTTAAATCCATTTTGTTAGGCAAATCTTTGATATTTGTCTATAAATTTGGGGTTTAACAGCACATCCCGTGAACTTCCGTTTCGTTTTGCAAAGTTGACTGGGAAACGCAAAGGTGTATCAGTCATAGGTGAACATCAAGACGGTTTCTTCTCTAAGGTATATGTTCTTTGTGTTGTAGCGCTTGTGTACCTGTGCTGTCCCTTTGTTACCATAACGTATCGCTTTTAGGACTGAATAAGATAATAAAGATCTTTACGAATTATACAGTATTTGCTTAAGACTAACACATAAGCAGAGAAAAAGCAAATATACCTATTTGTGAAACCTGCACTATACAAAACTATTATATGCTTCGTTTACCGTACTTGCTATGCAAAGCTATTTTCGTTCACAGTGAATTTTGCACTATTTTATACTTTTTATTGTTTGTACTCTACCAGAGCCTGGAAGACAGTTATCAAAAAGTTGATCTTCTTACTATGTAGGATATCAACCAAATTCCTACTACCCTTCTTGACAAGCAATGCAAGTCTCCACTTCCAAATCCTTGAATCAAGGAAAAGACCCAACAAACTCACTAACAAGTGATTGCAAGTCCAGGAATTAATTAAACCCAGTACCCCATGAGTGATAGAAAAATGTCTTACCACTACATGTACACCACACTAGACTTGAGCTGTGCGGGGTGCTAGACTTGCTCGGCAAGTAGAACACTCTGAAACTCACAGATTCATGAGTGAAGCAAGCAAAAAAAAAAAAGAGAGCAAAGTTGAAGTCACGAAAGGTCCAGCGCTTGGGGTCCTGGTTGGGCTGTCTGTGCTTTATTTGCACAGCTTAAGTAATATGCGTGTCTACTAAAAAAACTGTGAACAACTGAAGAAGTATACTAATTTTATCATTATTCATTTATTTGGGAAAAAATTCAGTTTTTTTTTTATTACACTGTAATATTATTTACAAATATGGCTAGTCTTGACGCTAGTGTTGTCTTGTCATATGGATAACTGAAGCAGGTGAAGACACCCAAAGTGTTGTCAAGTCTCTTTTTCAGTTATTTTTAGCAAAAAATTTCCTATTCATTCATATTCTTGTGGTACAGACTTTAGCTACATCATCAAGCTGATGCTGTTAAAAAAGGAAAAAAAATATTACAGTTTGAGTTTAGAGAAAACCAACATCCTACCAACCATGTTTTAATTTTTGGGTCAGTTGTTGCTAAGTTACCTGTAATATATGTAATCCTGATAAACAGGCGACAACTATTTCACGTACACCATCACCAGTCATATCAAGATAGTCTATGGCAAACAAGGGACTGGAAAAACTCCTCTGCCATGTGATGGTCATGTCTAGTGAGGAATCACTCTCAGAAGAACTGGTTAATTTGTAGACTAATAACTCCTGTGATAAATCAAAGGAAAAGAGGCATGAGTGAGTAGCTTGGAATGGATGATTCCAGTGATGAATCCAACCTGCCAAAATCATTCAAGTAAAGAAGTAAAAAAAATGAATATCTTAAGGTAAATGGAATGAATGAAGGCTAGCTAGGTAGGAAGGAATGGATGGATGGATGAAATGGAGGGAGGGAGGGAGAAAAAGTAAGAAGGATGGAGGGATATGATGAAATGGCATAGGATGTCATGGAATGGATTGATTGATTGATGATGAATGAAAGGAGACGGAGGGAGGGATGCTGCAATGGATGGAGGGATGGTTGGATGGAATGGAATAGAACAGATAAATAGATGGATTTCATAGAATGGGATAGAGGGAGGGATAAATGAATGGATAAATAGGATGGAGGGAGGCTGTGATGGATGGAGGAATGAATGGATGTGATGGAATGGATGGACGGACAGATGGACAGATGGATTTATGTATTGGATGGATGGATGGAGCAGAGAGATTTACTGCCAATAAATTACCTGTCCATATGTACCAAGCAGGATTTCATTATTGCCATCCCAATCAACATCTGCTATACAGGTACATAATACACAATCAAACTTGTCTGATTCTGGCAGAGTAAGCAATCGATCAAAACCCTGATTTAAAACATCCCTGGAATACAAAAGTACAGTAAAAATGAAATTTAAAAAAAATCAAAATTCACATACTAATACCATTGGTCTTGGAGTCAGTACTGCTCCAAATTAGCACAGCCCAGAGGGTGTTTTAGTTTATGATATTTAAACTTCAAAGGTTGGAAACTTTACTTACACATATAAGGCACATGGTTCTATCGTGCAGCAGACTAATAAGTAATACTTTTCTTCACATGAATCAGCAGGTGATGTATCTGTTTAAAATGCAAACAAAAATGTATGAATACAACGAGTACAGAAGACCACCAAATCTCTTTTCTCTGCTGCTAGGTACTATGTTACCTTGGTTAAAGTATTATTTGAATAGAGTGTTACTAACAGACTATTTTTGAGAAGCACAAGTGCTTTCAAAAATCTGGCAGACGCAGACATGAAAAAGAGGCACTTTCAGGTAAGATCATGTGAGCTATTGACACAGCTGGAAAATGCCTCAAGATCAAGTCTGCCTCCGAGCTATATTTGAAAGGACTCACGCATCTCAAAAATGGTCTATTGAAGGCTTCTTGACCATCATTCTTAAATTAATGTGACTTCACTACCTGTGTTTGCGGCTGTTGTTGTTGGGATTGTGAAAAGCCTGACTGATGAGATAGGTCCATCATGCTGGACTGTCCATTGGTTTCTAATACCTTTTGATAGCAAAAATATAGTACAATATGACAAACTTTAAGAAACTGTGCTTTATACTTGTGGACAAAAATGAGGTAAAAGTAAAAAAATATGACCCCAAAATGGATGTCTGTAGGGTTTTGACTAATAGCGTGTCCAACTGACAACCTACCAACCCCATTTCAGGGTCACATTCTTTAAAACTGTTACCCAAACAGGAAGTACTTTAAACTATAAACAGTAGTAAGTATTTAGCTACTTTGTAGGCTAGTTGAAATTGAAAATACTAGTACTGCATGTTCTTTTTGGTTTTTTTTTTTTTTTTTGCAAACTAAGAAGGACAAAAAAGCCAGGGAACAGGAAAGCTATCGAAATGTAATAATAAATAATTGTACTACCTAATAACATAAAACCTTGCAATATTATTTGCTTTAGGGAAGAATGAAATAACTTTACATGTGAACTTCATTCAACTGTCAAATAATTATACTTACTGGGCTGTTCTTCAATGTCCACAACTGAGAGCTTCACAAACCCATTTTGACATCCAACTGCTGTCAGTCTCTGGTTTTTGGATTTTTCTTGAATATCTATCCACATAGCACTACACAATGATAAGGAGAAAGTGAATGGCTAAAACTATAACAGCAATTAAGCTGGTCAGACATGATGACTGGCTACATACATTGGACTGATCAACATGTCACCTGTTGGACAATGTGACCATTCAATGTGACCACTGCAGTTAAGAGGAACAGGAAGAGGTTTTTGACACTGTCCATTGGCTGACCTTATTTTTAGCTATGGGATGAATAGCCCACTTTCGATATTCTGGTTGAGTGATCATGCACAAAGCATCCAAGACCATGCTCCGGGGAAACAATGGAGGAATCCTAATATAATATTGTTTTGTTTCCCTAGAGCCTCACCTGGAATTATTTGGTGCGTGATCACTCAACCAGAATATAGAAAGTGGGCTATTACTAACCTGTCTTCCATTTATCAATCAAGTAATTGTGACAGAAACAGATTGTGACAGACAGGCTTTTTGGGGGATAATATTGTTCAAAACTATTATCAACAGACCTGCTTGGAAGATGCTGTAGCTCAGGAAAGAAAGCTTCTATCTCCTGTTCTTCAAAAGATTGGTGGTCCTTCTCCTATAAAACGATTAAAACATAACTGTAACTAACATAAATGTCGCTTTCAGATTGTTTAGGGTGTGTGTTATATTAGAGTAGTCACAGCATGGTCACTTTCTATTTCAGTCTAACTTTATTTTATTCAAAAAATCATACTAACCATAACTTCACGGTACATATGAACCTTATGATCACTTCCTGCTAACAAAAATACATTTTCAGCTGTTCCTCTGTTTCTTATCCTGAGACACAGGCATTTAAAAAGAAAGAAAAGAAAATATCAATTAACTACTTCAACTATACATCAGCCATCTTGAATCTGAATTAATGAAAAGAACAGATGATCATACGAAATGCCGGGGTATAGGTGTAGGAACTTATGGGGAAAAAAATGAATATTGGCTTTCTCTGGCCCTCATGTTGGTTAAGTGACAAATATTTCATTTTTCTACATAATATCAGTCATACTTTTTACATGTATATCTTGAAGTGCAAGGCATTATGGGGTGACCAGGGGGCAACACAAAAACAAAATTTATGTTGTAATATAGAGAATTTCGTTTATTTGTCTTTCTTTCGCACCCCTCTTCTTAATTCATCTCTTGTCAAATTGTCTTGTAATGAACTGTTAATGTTAATCCATTACAGTAATAAAGTTTTGTATATTTGCCCCCCCCCCCTACCAAGATGGCTGCCGTATCGTCAAAGTAGCCCAATTATTACAGTGTCTCATTTAAATTAATTTTTCAAAACAATGCACAGGATACACTTTAGTTGGAGATAAACTTACGATGTGTGGTAAAGTTGGAATGATATAAAGTCAAGCTCTATGTGTTGACATCCCTCTGAAAAAAGAAAGTCAAAGGTTGTAATCATTTAACTAAATTCAAGTATTTCACAATAAAAAAAAATATGTTACCCTTGCTTCTTGTAAATACAATATTTTGATAGGATCTATATGAAAATTTATAGAATAAATAGCTTTATAAAATAACTAGGATATATACATCTCACTTTCTGATTGGTTGAGGCAAATGCTTTATAAGAGCTAGTATACAGCATGTTTGCAAAAGAAAGCCTATTATCTAAACCTGTCTGCTGTGCTTTGCCATACTCATGTTCTGTCAATTTTCACATGTTTTATATGCAGTAGCTGCACACTATATCTGGGTGCTTACCATTTACTGCCATTTTCATAAACATGCGAACTCAGTGTCAGCAAGCTGCACACTGAAATTTGTTTTTTTGCTTTGGAATATGTCAATCAAAAATAATCAGTCAGTATCTTTTTGACTGCATGGCAGCAGTGAAAAAACAAATTTAAAGGGCAATTTGCAACTACAGTGTGTTTATAAAAATAGCAGTAACTGGAACAACCAGTAATTCCATTTAGAAAACAAAGAGTATGGTCTTCTGATTGATGTAATCCACCTTTCCTGCCTTTTTAGTTCTTCTGGTAGATGCCATTTGTTGCAAGTTTGTCTCATTAGAATTGAAATTAGAAAATTACCATTCCAACTGGATGATTTGGTTTCAATGGTAATCACCCCTGCACACCTATTTGCTATTTCTTCATTCATTTATTGCAAGACGAAGTAACACTTTACCTGCAATACTGTCCAAGCAATATTCATTTCCTTTCTCAACACAAGAGTAAATATTAAGAAACTGTTTCTGGGTACTCTGAGAACTCTGGGGAGAATCAAACATGCAACAGTTAAAACTGCATGTTAAGATTCCCTTCATGTATTACTACTTCTTTTGACATCTATTATTATTATTTATATAGACCCCTTTATTATTATTATTATTATTATTATTATTATTATTATTATTATTATTATTATTATTATTATTGATATAGACTCCTTACAGCACTTCAGAATGCAACTCAATTTGGAGACAAAACAATAGTTTCCACTTCTCAGGAGATTGAAATTCTTAAATTTGTTTTTTTGCCTCCAAATTGAGTTGCTTTGTCATCACATGCAAGATGTTTAGAATAGTTTAATCTCCAGTTACTCTTATCGGCCCCACCATCCCCCAATATTTCAATGTTGCGTTGGTACAAAGTACACCCATCACTCAAATCAAGATCTGAATATCTCAATATTGCTGTGGGGGAGGGGGATACATGTATTAAGTGATATAGGCAGTGTTGTGTTTGGATTGGGAGGGTAAGTAGGTACAATCTCAACCAGTACGTTTTGGTGGAGATTGTAGCTTGTTTTACATATGTACTTACATGAACATTGAAGAGTATAAAAGAAATCCCAACCACCAACCCATGACCCTTACTTGCTGGCTGCACAAAAGAATCTATAGATACAATCTCTGCATCTCCTGTGGGAAAAAAACCCATTGCATCAGACTTTCTATACATTTAGCAACCATACCCCCTCACCACTCCCCAGAACTACATGCATCAACAAATCCCTTCAAACTCCTTATCCAGGGATTGTGCTAGTATTTTGTAATGTGTGTCCTGGGACCCATGTGTTTGGGCACATTGGGGCCCCTAACATACAGTATTTGATGGGATTCTAGAACGCATTCTTTCCTAAGCCAAGAATTTAGTGCAATGGCAAGGAATTAAGCTCTCAAGTCCCGGCATGTGGGATTCGATGAAATCATGATTGGAACACTCGTGAATATGTCCCCCTGCCCCAGAAGTGTCATGCAGAGTTGTGCATCAACCCCCATCTCCATCAAAATAATGATTGTTCCACGATCTCTTTAGCCATACATCCCCTCCCAACCCTCAATAATTACCAAGTATTTCCACCAACCTCCATCTCCATCTAAAACATTAATCGTTTCTCTAATCTCAAAATACCAGCTAGTTTACCTGCAGGGATGTAGGTGAAAGGCAGTTCACGACTCACAGGATTATCCCATTTATTTCCATATTCAGCGAGGAATATTCTTCCTTTTAATGAAGAAACCAAAACTTTAATAGTTTCTGTTTCGTCTGATACACTAGTTAGTCCATAGATATTTGTTTGGGATGGAAGAGAGGTAAAATGAGCTTCTTCAAACTTGACTTTCACATCCACATCGCCCGCCATCTTGTTTTTGGAGAAGGCTCTGGGGATCTGGGGCCAAGTTAACCATATTCCACAGGAAACCCAATCCACATCCCATGGATAGTCGAGGGTGACTGTGAGTGTACACCGAAGGAACAGAGCACGGCTGCTGATGCCAAGTTGCCCGCTTCATTTTCAGACATTTTGAATAAATGTCAAGTAATCCAGGGGATTCGTTCCATTTCTCTTGAAATGGGTCCATAAAATCAGGTACGAAGTCTCATTTTTAGTCTCATTCGCCGCGTTGATCTCTGACCAGTCCCTAAAGGGGCAATTACGGAGCCCTTTTCTCTGCAACTTGTCTCGCAACGGCGTTTTGACATGTACACAAGCTGAATGGAGCATTAATTTCGTCCCGAATCGGCAGTGCAATGTGAAAAATCCTGCGAGACAAATTGCAGCAATCGTTGCGAAAAGTGGAATTCGTTTCTACTCTTGGCAACGATTGCGTTTCCGTTGCACCGTGAGAGAAACAAAAATTGCAGAGAAAATTGCTCCTTGTAATCGCGCCTTAAGGCTTGGCCGGACATTGCTTCCTCTTTGGCCCCAAGACCCCCGAAAATAATATCAACTTGAAAGCAATTGAAATAAATAGTTTATTACAAAGATAAGAACACGCTTATATACAAGTTAAGAAGACTCTTTGGATAATTCTGCTTGGAGTATTTTGGTTGGTGGTATTTCAAGCTCTTGATTGACCTGTAAAACAATCAGTCAGTCACTCAGTTATATTCGACTATCCAATCAACCAGACATCAACACAACCACAGAAAGCCCAATTTAGAGAAAAGTGCATTTCTACATTAGACGATATATTTATATAGGACACTACAGGTCACTACAGGGTAATAGTCTCCCTTCACAGTTCCCTGTGCCATCTTAAAAAATTGCCATGCCTTTGCATCGAAGCGAGACATAAGGTGACCTTGCAATGATAGAGACATGGGAATAATTGTCCAAGGTGCTAAAAAAGCTCTCTATCATTGCGAGCTTCCTAGTAGAAAGCCTAATACTCAGGTTATCTAATAAATGCACATATACTTGTTGCGTGTTGCCAAACGTATAAAAATATTCTCATGAACGAAAGAACAAACACTGAATGAAGGAACAATGATGACACAAAGGGATAAGTGTTCGAACTAACATGCCAAACTAACAGGCAAAACCTTTTTTTATCTCTATTACAAAATGAAGGCAACATGTGACGACAAAATTTCATGTTAATCTATGCAACGTACCCTGGAATTGACGTACTGATGAAGCAGCATTCTTAACTCTGCATTCTAGTAAAGAAAAAGAAATGGTTCATATGTATTAATTGTACCTTGGGGTAGAGTCTCGTGATCTCTTAGTGCAAATTAGTGTGTGAATTATTGGTGGGTGTACGATGACGAAGTTTGTTTTGGTTGATAGTTCGTTACTCATATGGAGTGCTTCAACAATACTGGGGCCATCTTGGTAAAACGTTCAAAATGTCGACTTTTCATTCCTTAAAGTAATGCGTCGATTTACATAGAGCAGTTTTTGTATGACTAGGAAAAACCTACAACACAGTGCCGCGCCGTGTATGAAAACATTCGAAATTTCGTGCCGTGTCAGCGCCGCGCCGTAACCCTGCCGTGACTTTTTCACACTCATACGAAATCTGCTATAAACATTTCACCATAAGATTATTTGAGAGAGATGAATTAAGATGAACATGAAAGAAAGACAAATAAACGAAACTCTTGTATATTATCCGCCATTTTTGTTTTGTTTTGCCGCCCTATAGACGCCTTGCGGGCCATCACGTGGCCCACATGTAAGGGATTCCCTGGAGGTCACGTGAAAGCTTTATTCCATTTTTTAGTACCTGTTGTCTTAAAGCATCCGTTTCCTGGATGAGTCCTGCTCTCTCGGTCAAAACACCGAGGTACTTATCAAAACCACCAAGTAAGCCAGTCCAAAGACGCTCTTTCTTTTCATCAATTACACCCGACATCTTGTCCCAGAACATACTGTCCGATCTGGAATCAAAAGACCCATTTCAGTACGTTGAGACAAGTAGTTTACTACTACAGTCGAAGCTCTCCTTGCGACCACTCTCGTAAGCGACCAGCTCTAGTTACGAACAACATTTTGAAACCCCGTTCGCATAGCCGCTTATGAGAGCCTATTCTCGTTAGCAAACAGCTCTTGTTACGACCACTTTTTCGATTCCCTGAGGTGGTCGTTTACAAGAGCTTCAACTGTACTACTACTACTCTTGAAGTCTCCTTAGGTAATGGAATTTGGTTGCCAGGTAACGTTTCTCTTAGCCTGACCAAATTACCGAATCCACGAGCATTTTTTCTCCCAGCTCAATTATCATAGCTCCAAGCTTCGGCTCCATAAACTATTGGTTTTCCAATGGAATTCTTTCAGAGTGAATATATAGTAAAAATAGCACATTTTGTCATTTCTGA
The DNA here is from genome assembly GCA_023349425.1 of Anthopleura sola. Lineage (NCBI taxonomy): Eukaryota > Metazoa > Cnidaria > Anthozoa > Actiniaria > Actiniidae > Anthopleura > Anthopleura sola. Next base: position 8,853,378 of record JALHLI010000008.1, read on the forward strand.
AAATTCGTTTGTTGAAAATAACACAACACTTTCTTATCTGCCGAAATAGGGAATCTCTCAGTAATGACTGTATCGAGTTTTGATAGTTCCTTAGTTCTCTAGAAGATATTTCCACAGTAACAGAATCTCAGAGCTGTTGAAGTTTTTTGGTTCTGTAGTATTATAAACTTCACCCAAATTCAAACATTCACCACTGTATTTCTCCAATATACAAAACATACCCAGTAGCCTTTATGGCCCCAACTCCTAGTTTCACAGCTTGTCGTTTAGTTTCCCTGCACAAAGAACAAATTAACAACAGGTTTAGTTAGTAAGGTGCAATCAAGAAGTTTTTTCAAAAACTAGAAAACTCCCGGGTTCGAGATACGCAGATCGATACGAAGATCTCTTTTTCGCCATACATATACAGCTATTTCAAAAAAGGTTTGGTAAGGTTTTGTTGCATGTGGCCTGTTGCCTGTTGCCTGTTGCCTGTTGCCTGTTGCATATTGCACGTTGCATGTTGCATGTTGCCTGTTGCCTGTTGCCTGTTGCATGTTGCATGTTGCATGTTGCATGTTGCATGTTGCATGTTGCATGTTGCATGTTGCATGCCAAGCTTGGATTGTATTATATTCATATGTAAATAATGTCAGCATAGAAGAAAATATGCTGGAAAAACCTGCAAACAAAGTCTGGGAAAATGAGGGTCTATCAGGTCTTGCGTGACATTTTAAATTTCAATCCAACAAAAAGAAAATATAATATTTGAAAAGAGCATAGTAAAATTAGTAAAATTGGAAAGTTTGAAGTGGTTTTATTGAATAACGCCGAAGATATGGGCGACCGAAGTTGGCTGCTTTTACAAAGAAATGTATGGAAAAAATGTTGGGATGCAACATACAACAAGCAACAAAACCTTGCCAACTTTTTTTTGTAGAAATAGCTGTATATGGTGTTGTTTAGCTAGAGCAGAATACACCTTACTCTTTAAGGGGAAGGATTGGTGACTCACCTTTGTGGTTGACGATGACTCTCTACGAAACTTCTGAGTGAATTAACGACATCATTTGGATGAATCAACTGATATGATTCTGGTCATGCAAAAAATAAAATAAAATGAAAAAGCGAATAAAAATCTGTCATTTACAGTGCTTCTCAATAGCATGCGCAAGGATCGTACAATTTGCTGTTGCGGCAAAAAGGATCTTTCTCACGCGGCGGCCATCTTAACTTCAACAACAGATTTTCCTCGCGTAGCCTCGCATTCAAGCGTTTCAGAATGAGGTTATGCGGGGTTAAACAAAGGATTTTATTCAAGTGGGAATAGAAAAGGCGCTGTCTGATCAAGGTCCATAAGTTCTGGTAGACGTCAATTAAAGTGTTTCCACGACATTGTCGGAAAACGCAAAGTTTTCGAGAACACGTGCCTATGGAATGTCATGGAAACGCTTTGATTGACGTCCACTAAAACCTACTTCGTCGCGACGGCCATTCCGCACTATTGAGAAGCACTGAGACGGTACAGTCAAGATGATGAGAAGAAATTTTTGGAGAGTGGGATAAACACTTTTTTTAATTGTTTGTTTTTGTTTTGTTTGTTTGTTTTACATGAAATGCGAAAACGACGACCTTTAACCTTTTCAAGTTGACAAAAACTTGTTTTCGATGCGTGTTTTTCTGGACATGCGCAGAATAACTTTCACGTGCCTATAGCTATCAAATAGATACCTGATTTTCTAGCGCGAATGGATGACGTTTCTGACATGTGATCATCTTCCATTGCCATACCAACAGCCTGAGCTACATCCTGATCCAAGGGCTTCTCTTCATCAATCTGTTTGGTGTCTTCTGAAGGTTTTTCTTGGGTGCTGACAGTCTGCTGATCAACTTCCGGTTCCGCTTCTAGTTCAGTTTCGGTTCCTTTTTTGAGGAAGAATTGTGCGAGTAGATAGATGTCTTCTTCAGTATCAACACCTAGTGCCTGTAGAAATAGTAAAAATACAAAGCATCAGATATAATTTTCCTCGAGTTGTACGACACATGGTCTAATCACTGAGAAAGGTGCTAACAAACACTTCTATAGCAGCATGAAGATGTCTTATGAAGTGGGTCAATATATAGGCAACATATGCTACTAGTATGCTGTAAGAGAGGATGTCTCCCCTCTCGACTCGGACACGGCAACGTCATGGTACACGATTGACCACATCCATAAAACCAATCATAGCACGCGAGATGACTGCTCAGCCAATCAAAATACTCGGACGCCGCACCTTCACGACACGCCACCTCCCTACCACAAGTTCTTCATAGCTATTCAAACTTTTATGAGGTCAGATATCCTTGGCACAGCATGATCTAACGTCCACACTTGATTTAGCAATTATCTCAAGCTTACCGCAAAGATAGCGTCCAACTTCATGAGTGACTGTTCATCCCTGTCAAGAGGTGCGAGCAGCTTGTTCAGCTTGGATTCCACGAGAAACCCCTACAAAGACAACCAGAGGTAAGTAACGATATACACTGTAGCTCTTGCACTATAAAATATCCCACAGCACTGGACTCTGGTATCCAGAATTATGATAACATCGTGAACTTACTGATTCATCACAAATTAGTTCCAATATGGACTTGATGACTTTTGCTGGTAATTTGGATTTCTGTGCCTGTCCTTCGCCATCGACATCTTTGGTACTTTCGCCTCCCATACTCTGTTCAGGTAAACCATCTTCATCGTCCGTTTTTACTGAAAAGGAGCAAAGAAATAATCATTAATTTGTGTAACATTACAATCAATCATTTCAGTAGATCCCTATTAAGTATCTTTACTCTGGGCATGTTTTCCCATTTCAGACCACGGATCATTCCCTAGAGAATCATTTCTTTGATTAACGGTTGCGCACTTGTTTCAAACGATACGAGAAACGATACGAACATTATTTTATTGTAGCTGTAACTACGCGTTGTGAGTGGTTGATCTGCACGAAAATAATGGGAAGCCATGTCAATGTTATCGGGTACTTGCCGTAAGTCAGTACTATACCGCATGTTTCCCACTTATATGAAATCCATTCTCATGGGAAGCCATTTTAATGTTACGGCATGTCGTACCGTGATGATACGCTTTCCACTCATACGAAACCAATCCGAGTTCTTATGGGAAGCCATTTCAATGTTACGGCATGTCGTACCGTGGTCATACGCTTTCCACTCATATGAAACCCATTTGAGTTCTTATGGGAAGCCATTTCAATGTTACGGCTTGTCGTACCGTGGTCATACGCTTCCCACTCATATGAAACCCATTTAAGTTCTTATGGGAAGCCATTTCAATGTTCCACTCATACGTAACCCATTCGAGTTCTTTTGGGAAGCCATTTCAATGTTACGGCATGTCGTACCGTGATCATACGCTTTCCACTCATACGAAACCCATTTGAGTTCTTATGGGAAGCCATTTCAATGTAACGGTATGTCGTTCCGCAATCATGCATACGTTTCCCACTCATACGAAACCCATGCATTTGAGTTCTTATGGGAAGCCATTTCAATGTGACGGTATGTCGTACCGTAATCATACGCTTCCCATTCAGAATCGAGAATCGATCAAAGCAAATGAGAAATCAAGAACGAATGTCAACTTACCTCCTTTCATGATCTCATGTGCAATTTGTGTAGCTGTTGGCTGCTGTTCGCTTATATTTTCAGTAGACTCTTCTCGCATGGAATGAGGTTGAACTTCTTCTACATCACTAGTAACATGAAAGAATTATTGGTTTAGTGACACAGTTGAAACCGGTGTCTGGAATCAGTATAGAACGTCATCCACCAGAGATCACATTACAACAAAAATGACAATTTTTACACGAAAAAAAAAAACTCCCTTTACTTGTGCTAATTGTGCTTAAAAGGGCTGTAAAGGCCACAAAAATGGTTACGAGTGACACGTGAGTTCGATGATCCAGATTGGAAATTTTCTAGCGCAATCCCAGGTCTTCTCCCAAAAAGGGCTGTACTTTTAACCATCCTCCGGAGTGAAAATAATGAGAGAACCAATAAACTTACATTACAGGTCGTTCCCATGGCAACCCCAACTGCTGCTCACAGATGATTCTATCCGCTTCAGAGACTTGTTGTACTAGATCTCGCACTTGTTCTTCATTCATTTCCCAAATGTCTTCGTATTTTTTCTGGTCTGTTGTTTGGAAATGCCTGAAAAGAATGAGAGATACGCCCTACATAAAATGCCCTATACTGACGTGTCAGTTTTTCGTCTGACTATATTACTGGTAAATTACAGCGGTTTTTGTATGAATGGGAAACGGCACGGTAGATTCGTAGCCGTACCGTACCCGTAACTACCCGTTGTGGTTGGATGAATTACTGGAAGACAATGGGAAGCCATTTCAATGTTATACGAAAACCGCTTTATAGTTCCCAACTTTTTTTACGCAGAGTTTTAAGTTTCTTTCTTATCCACTCAACTAGCATGTTTTTTTTACCTTGATTTCTTTTGTAGTTCCCGAAATTGTTCTGTTATACGTTTGTAATCATCTGTTAAAGCTTGGTTTTCCTCTCTGAAAGAAAATAAATTTAAAAAAGATTGATAAAGAAAGAAATGAAAATAGGCAATTGTAGTGCCACACCCAAATTGCTGCAACATGGATGAGCCATCCAATCCAGAATACGGTTAATTCCAATTCTATTCCATAAAATATACAAATTATGGGAAACAATACTAGATGCCAGATAGGGAAGTGCCCTATTATAAAATGTATGCTCTAATTATATAAATTATTCATGACACAAAAGGTCAATAATGTGAAAGAAATTATTTTGTTAAAAACATAGGGTCCCAAAGAGGTAAGATGGGAACTGGGATTCGCCTTTTTTGGGCTGGGATTAAATAGGATTTCATGAACTTGGACTGGGATTTAGCCATATTGGGATTGGGATTTTGCAAAATATCTAACTCTAACTCTATAACTCGAACTGAGATTTTGCATGACTGGGACTGGGATTTTTCAAAAATTTGGGCTGAGAAATGGTATTTGGGCCCCACCTCCAGGACCCTCCATACAGAAACATCCGTGTGAATAAATGGTTGCTTATATGAATGTAAAGCCAAAGCAAGGCAGACTACCCTTCTGGAATTTCAGCTGTTAGTAGTACAAACTAAGTGTTTATTTTCATTTACCTGTATTGTCTTTCCTGCTTGGCCAGCTTCTGTTTCAAATTATTTAACACATCCTGAAGTCTGGAAAAATTCATTCAATCTTAATATTATCATTTTGCTTATCTCTATCACACCAGCAGTAGCAGTAGCAGTAGCAGCATCAGCAGCAGCAGCAGCAGCAGTAGCAGCAGCAAAAGAAGAAGTATGAGTAGCTAGCAGGAGAAGGATGAGCTGGATGAGGACAAGGGCAAAGAGATTATGGAAGAGGAAAATAAGAAGCATTGCAATATCTTAAAATTTAATATGTATTTTGGTTTACCTCGTTATTTTTCTCTTTTGTTGTGATTTTGTGATGGTATTTTCTTCATCTCTTTTCTTGAGCACCTGGTAAAATGGCAATTTATGATTTAACAAAATATGGACCAAGGGTTTGCACTAGAAAAATAATATTTCATGTACATGGAATGGGATCTTAAAAAGATAGAAAGAAAGAAAAAATAGAAAAAATTTTAAGCTTGCCTCACACTTTCTGCAGCCTAGTTTTCAATAGTGGTACAAGTGCAAATGCAAGCATGGATGCAAGCATAAGCATGAATGCAAGAAAAAATATGAATGCAAGCACAAGGATAATTTTTTTCTTTCCTTATGCTTAATTTTGCAATAATGCTTGTCAGTGAAAATCAGGCTTTACAATTCAGAAGTTCTGATGCATTATTGACAACTCACCAGCTTCACATCCTAATATTAAAAAGAGTACTTGCATGCATGGCTGTATATTATAAACTGCATGAATTTTTTGGAAATCTAGCTCCCAATTTAAATACCTGAAAGTTGTATTCTAATTTTTCTTGGTTGAGCTGGTAGGTAGCTTTCATTTGCTGCAACTGCTGCTCCAAAACCTGAAATAATTAAGAAGAAATTTGCAATCAAATCCTTTGGAAAATGGAGAGATTAGAAAAAAAGAAATACTTGAAATTAAACTGATAATAAGTACTACAGGGTGGATCCACAATTTTGTTCAGGGAAGGGTGCAGTGTTGTAGGGGCACCTGCCCGTGAAAATGCCGAACCAAAAAAAGATTGAACCTTGAGCCAGATATCTCGCAAGCGGAGTCAGCACAGGGAGGAGTGCATGTCTCAGGATCAAAGAAAGGAAACATTCTTCAAAATAGAGGCACAAAGTCAATCTGGCAGGGGAAAGGTGCACACACCCTTGTACCCCTCCCCTGGATCCACCCCTTGATATTTTGGATGATATTCCCCCCTCCTCTAAAATAATCATTGTTTTGTCCCCAAAAATGCTTAGCTCTTGTTCCAAACAACTTGAATATCAAATATTTTTTTTACCTGGACATCTGTCTCCAATTTGATCTTAACCATGTTATACTCTTCCGCATCTTGTATTCTTAGTGTCTGTAGTTGGTTCTCATAATCTTCAACCCTCTTGCGGCGTGCTTCCATGTACTCAATCTGAAACAAAGGAAAGAAATTTCACATTGTCATGGAGTTACCCAAAAATATGATAAATAGGAAATCTTCTTGATTTATCAACTAAATATATTCAAAAGTTCAAACACATTTTTTATTTACAGTAAGTAAAAGTTGTTGTGCATTGCAAAATTGCATCTCTGCAACAGACAGCTGCATGCAACATTGCAGATGCAGCATCTAATGTTAATTCTGCAGCAATAAATTTATTTTGCAATGGCTGCAGAATACTGTGTCTGTTAATTAAGGTGCAGACACACGTTGCATGCAATGTAGCAAAAACTAGATTGCACCGAGCACTTGATCACCTGTGCGACATGATGTTGCATGGATACTGACTGAGATTTGTTGCCAGCAACATTACAAAAGTACAACTTGTGGACAAACCATGTGATCTCCACATTGCAAGCAATGTTGCAGGCAGCATTGCATCGTGTAGGCACCTTTAGCAAGCTATGCACTGCCATTTATACGAAATTTGTTCTGACTATAATAATTGAAGAAATCCATTTAAAATCAATTACCGGTAGGCAAGAGTAATTCAACAATTATTTCTTTACCTCCTTATCACGCCTCTGCTGCATTGATGTCTCCCATTTCTTTGTGTTGACATCCAAAAGTTCACCTCTTTCTGTTAAAAATGCTTTCTACAAATTAAAAATAAAGTGTTCATTTTCAATAAGGTCCTGATATGCTCTGTTCATGAAAAACCATCTACAATTATTGAAAAGATTGTCTATGAGTAATTATAATGGACTTCATAAAGTAACTGTTATTATAAATATCACTATCTGATTGGTTGATGGTGCATATATGCTTTAAACACACAGCACTCGTATGTACATTCTATGTCATAATTCACGTACAAAATAATGCAGCTATATAATTTTGTATTTTATAAAAGAAAAGAAAGACTTGTTTCTTGTGCTGTGTGTAGCTACAGTATAAAGCACTTTGGGATTAGCAGAACACTTGCGAGCTGTTAAGAATCATTCTGCTATGCATCATGCTTCTCCTAGTAACACATCTCTCTAGTCCTGCCAACCCTTCATGCTTTATTACTGCACACAGCATGCATGTGCTTTTTCTATCTCTTCAGTCAATACCTCTATTTGAGTCAGTTCTTCTCTGTAAGCCTTGGTCAGTTGTTTGATTTGTTCTTCTTCTCTTTCGATAATAAGATCAATGTCCTCAGCCTGCAATGTTGTAAAATTTACATTTTATCAAACTGTAAAAGATTGAAAGATTGATATGGCAAGCTCATCAACTTTAAGTCAACTTACTGCTTTCTTGAGGTCCTTCACATACTGATCATCCTTGCCTTTCAACTCCTGGAAAAATTAGGTTGGTAATGATGAGACTGTCTAGTACTACAGTAAAAAAGACCTTCAAATTTTAAAGATAAATGTACATGTACTGTACTCTGAAACATTATCTCTGAGAGCCCAAAGTTTAACGAATACACTCAGCTAACTCACAGATCTATTGAATAGACCTAATTGGCTAATGCATCAATTGCTATGTATGCTTCCACCCAATTCAAAACTTCTGGGAAATATAAGAACTTTTGTTCCAAAAATGTTCCATGTGATATTGAAATAAAACAGGATCTCAGAGGTTTTGAATTGGGTGGAAAGGTACATAGCAATACATTATCTGATTGGAATTAGAATTTAGTGTTTTAGGTTTTGTGAAGGGAGGATAAAGAAATCAACAGTGTCAAGATTTCTTGGTAAGTCAGAAATGGTAGCATTTTATGGTTGATAAGCCGTCGTCCTTACCATTACCGTCCTCACTAGAATGTCAGTTGGTGCTTTTTCAGGTCCTAGAGAGAACAACAACTCCAAGGACGATAGCATGTGCATGAAAAACCATTTTGAAAACATGCTTATAATATCATTGCAAACACCCCCCTCCCTCCATCCTCACTCCTGTCATGGTTCTTAAGGTCCCTAATATTAACATAAGGAAACACACCTGTTGAAAGTCATTGATAAGTTTATCTTTTTCTTCTACCATTGCATCACTGGCAGTCTTTTGTTCTGTAAGCATCTGATGAAAATAAATATAAAACCAAGATTAATATGATATCGAGTTTGACTAACTTATTGAAAACTGGACAGTGAAAGGGGAGCAAAACTGACAGTACTTACTGTATGAAGATCTTGTGGAATCTCTTTGGATAAAGCATATTCCCATTTCTTAGTTATCTATAAGAGGCAGACAACAATCTTTAGAGGCGGAGCTCAAAATAACGCTTAGTCATACACCGGTCAAGATGTATATGATATATTTTTTTTTTTCAAATATGACCAGTCAACATGTTTGTTAAAACCATATTTGACCTGTCAAGTACCAAATTTGGCTGGACACTGACCATTGACCAGCAGTAATTTGAGCCCTGTAAGATACATGTAGTATAAGTACCTTGCAGGGAAAGACCAAGGGATTATTTACATTATTTTTATGTTTCCTCTAGATTTTTACAGTGAGTTGTCTGTGGTGCAAGAGACTAACACTATTTTTCCTATGTCCCTTGTTCCTGGATCTCAGGACCTTATTTTCAAAATGCACTCCACCATATGCATCCTGCCTTGCAAGATCAGGTGGCAATATTAGAGAGGGGAGGGCTGTATACTTGTACAGTATATGAGTGAAAGTATCATCATGAAGTTCTCCTAAAAATATATATTTATCAAACTTACTGAGAAATAATACAAAAAAAGAAGGCACAATGGGGTGGTTTCAAGCCAGCCATGTAGAATGTATTTTGCATGCATGATAAGATATTTCCATTCCCCAAGAAAAATGTCTATTGTTCTGCTCTACAAAATGACTGCCGAGAAGCTACTCTATAAACTATCAACATGTACTGTAAGACTTAAGGAGAAAAATTGTATATAAAAGAAATTTTTTATTTTTTTATTTTATTGATTTTCAAATACAGAATATATAGGGTGTACCTCTTCAAATTTTTCAGCAGCTGACTTGGCTTCTGCTTCAAGTTTTTCATTTCTGTATGGGAAGAGTAAGGTAGTGTCAATAACAGCTAAAAAAACAAAGTAAATAGTCCTCTTCACAGTTCCCTGTGTGCCATCTTGAAAGGTAGCAATGCACATTTGCATCGAAGTGAGACATGATTATTGTCCAAGGTGTTTTTTTCTTTCAAGATGGCCCAGGAACCGTAAAGGGGACTATTCTACCTTTAAGGAAGTGCATGCAATATGGCATCATTTTGCTACAGTGTACATCTTTAGAATGATCTGGAATTTGTTTTTACTAGTAATTGTACATTTACGCAATTGCAGTGCAATGTGGTGTTACCTTTGTCTCCTTGCTTCCTCTTCTTCTAGTCTTCTCATTGATTCCCTGGCATCTGCTGCCACTGACACGTTTGTAACGAGTTCTGTGCCATCTGTCTTTAGCTTCAACAAACGCTAATAATAAAATATAAAATGAAAATTAAATCAAGCAGCCATATACATTCATAAGTCTAGGAACACAATAATAATCAATAAATGGTATTGGCAAGCACAGTGCTTTACAATGAGATGCACAAAATGGTACAATTTGCTGTCATGAAAAAGTTGGTTTTGGTGGACGTCAATCAAGGCATTTCCACAATATTCCACGTGGCACGTAGTGCCTTAATAACTTTGCATTTCCTGACAATGTCATGGAGACACTTTGATTGATATCCACCAAAACCTTACTTTGTCACGATGGCAATTTGTGTGGTCAGGAACCACAGTTAGTGAAATGTCTACAATAGAGCAGTTTTCATTTTTATGCTGTTATGATTGGTCAGTCTGCAGATTTTCAGCTGTATTGCACTGATCACCCCTCACATGCCCTACCTGTCTGCTATCTTCCATCTGTTTTCTACTTTTTAGTGCATCCTTTTCTGAGTCCACTGGTTTCTTTTGGCTGGTATCTTCCCCACTGGCTTGCCTAAAACACGAATATTAATCACTTTTTTAGATATCTACAGATTTGTATGTAGTCGCAAAACGTTCCCTTTTGGAAGGGCAGTTATTAGTGAGCCAAAAATAAAAATCTCAAGCGTAAAAATAACATAGAAAATAAAGAAAATAAACCAAGATAAAGGTTGGGTTATAAATTTTTACCTCCTTGCTGCCTCCAATCTTCGTTGGATCCGAAGCCTTCGAGCGGCGATCCGTTCTTCAGCCACCGCCGAATCAACAGAGGGACCATCATCTTCTTCATCTTCATGAGAACTCATTGTAAATAAGCTTAAAAATCGAACTATAGAGGGGGAAAAATGGCTGTTTTTACTTCGATATTTTTTCTGTTTTTGTTTTTTGGTTGCTAATGAGGCTATGGTTACTAAGCATTAGGCCCGTGGTACTTGTGCACAGCGGTTATCTTTCCACAGGTAACCCAGTGATAAATTTGGACCCTATCCCACAATGCAACGAGACCTGACTTTCGCGCTTAAAAATGGAGCCGGTAGATCTGCTACAAGCCTTCACGTCCTATGCCGATAACAGTAATGTCGTGGAAACACTTATGAGAGTCTTGATGAATACAGACCCAGCGATCGCTATTCTAGCGCTAGAAGGTCTTAACCGCATTGAAAGCGACGTAGATTCATGTCAGTTTCAAAGTCTTGACAGTCTTCGCGTCCTTCTACGAAGATGGCGTTGCGAATCGCCGCTGAGTCAGGCATATTCAGGAGCATACGGAAGGGCACCTGACTTTCTAAGAAGTCTCACCATCTTCAAAACTCTTGAAGTTCCCTTGTTCATCGATAACTATGGACAAAAGGAGTTGTTGCGCAACTACCATAGAAGAACCGAGGACATCCAAATTGATGGAAACACACTAATATTTCACGTCACTCACAGTGAGGAAGCAAAAAGGATATTATGTGAACAACGGTTGAAACCAAGCGATAACAAAAACATTATCGAAGGATGCTGGTTTGGACTTGATAACAGTTCGAACAGCGTCTATGGAAGCAAAAGCTTTGTGACGACGCTGTTTCGTCTTGGCGTCACTGGGCTACATCAGGGGGAGATTGTCTCTTACAAGGACGAGGTCAATGTGATCCTCTATGCTGGAGATAATACGACGTTCGAAGGTTTGAAGAAGCCAACCGATAAAGCTGTGAGGAAAGCAAATCCTGGAGCATATGCGAAGGTATCCATATTTGTGCCAGCACGATTCTTACCATCCCAGGAGAATTTTTGTCAAGTCTTTAGCGGTCCTTATGAAGTTAAGCATGGCCCTTTTTGTGTAAAAGCCAAGCGATCACGTGAACCGTGCGCAGAACTAGAAAGTGGCCAACTGCCAGCACTGCTTCATCAGCTTGATCACCTGGAGCTGAGATGATTTGATGGGACAGCTGTGTAATGACATCATGTATGTGAGAGTTTTGCTGCAAACCACAATGCTACGGGAATCGGGAATCGCCGAGTTGGAATCCCGAGTTCGAGTTCGAGTTGGACCCGAGTAAGGACCGAGTTGGACATCATAACCTATTGCTGTTTTACTATTTCATGCTAATTCTATTGTTTTTTGTTGTTTTCTTTTTTAAAAATATAGTTATTAGTGTTAGGGATGTATTGTTTGCACTCTGTTAATTGCAATATCATTCGATTGTTACAGTTCAGGTAAATTACTATTATTTCAATAATAAAATACAAGATTAGAGTATAACTAACTTATACCTCTTATTGCAAAAACGTCCAACAAAAAAGATAACTTTAAAAGGGATTTAGCACTTAACTGATACGTTCAGAATGCTTTTCTTTGTCTTTTAATGCATTCTTATATTTTGATTAAATTGCAAAATCTCGGGACTACGCTGTTTTGCAAGTAGGTATGTTTTGTTCTCTATTTTCCACGATTTCATTTGCACAGTGTTGTACAGTTGTATCAGTGCATCCAAATAGAAAATTAATAAAACTCACATTAAAATGAAATATTTATCGATTTATTGATGTAAGAACAGTAATGATCAATAATCTTGGTTTTTTTTAACATTTACGTATTATTTTCAAATATGGGAATCAAATTACGTAATATCTCCAACTCGGTCCTAACTCGGGTCCAACTCTAACTCTGACTCGGGATTCCAACTCGGTGGTTCCCTGCTGCCCAATGCTACATAGCAGCGACACTAATCTTGACAGTTGGGATCTCTGTGTGCTACATGCCAGGAAAAATCAATGAAAAAATCTTGATTGACAATGTTTCAATTAGTACCAAGTATTTATTTGATATAAGAAGAAACATCTGTTAGTGCAAGTCGCCTATTATAGACCTATATTGATCCTACCATGCGTCTATATGCTTACACAAAGGAAATCAGATTAATCCAAGAGCACCACTGTTATGGTGGCCATATTAAAAGCAGTTGACTGCTGGAAACTAACTATTGACAGAGGGGGGAAATTTGTGTGCACTTTTCTTGATCTTTGAGCAGATCATTATTGAAAAGGATTTGAAGATGTGGAAGGACATTCTCAGTGTTCCTAAACATCCATAACATAACTTTTGCCATCTACTGTAATTTAGAAAAAGACCACATGATTTTATATTACCCAAGATAAGAGCTGAATGATTTAATAATTTTTTAATTAATAGATGTCTTTTTAGGTACTAGGTTCTATTTTATGCAATTGAATTACACTGTTTTTTATTATTTAATTATTTAAATGATTGTATTTTAGTAATTAAATTAACAAGATTGTAGAAGTAAATATTAAATTAGTATTGATTGTCTAATTACAGCGCAAAGCTCAAAAGTATGACCACATTTAATGCATTCGCATACTTCTATGCACAGGATTTTGTACTTTAAACCGACACAATTGATGCAAAGCTGTCTGGTTTTACCAAATAAGGCGTGTAAAAGCTCGTTTGCAGCAAAAAGCCCGTGCATAGAAGTATGCGAATACATTAAAAATGGTCATACTTTTGCACGTCGCGCTGTAATGAATAGCAACTATTTAACATTAAAAATTATAATTTGATTAAATTTGATAAGATTTGATTAAATGCCAAGCTTTCGGACAAAGCATCCATCATCAGGGCAAGCTAGTGAAAAATATACAACATGTGCGAGACAAAAAAAGCTTGGCATTTAATTAAATCTTATATTTTTTGACGTGGTCGAAACTATAATTGATAAAAGAGATATGCTCTCTAAGGGAACCTGATACTCGGGTTAACCTTATGACAGCACAGGACTCCAAAAAAAATATACGAGTTTGTTTACAAATATTGTTCAACTTGTCTTTATATCTGTAAATCACTGATCATTCAGTATTGGAGCCAATCTTTGCATTTAACACAGTGTGTCCCAAGCTCGCTTTCTAAATAATCAGCATTTAAAGGGGCACTTGGATGAAAACGCCCCATATTTTGAAAGTCCGAATAGTTCAAGTATTTAAGAATAATATGACCCAATCATGATCATGAAAACCAGATTGGCAAAAATTTTAGCCTTGGAGCCACTCGCAGTTGAGAAATTTTGGTTTAAAAACTAAAAGAACAATAGGGTTGAGTAAATGACGTCATTTACTCACAATTTAGATGCTGAAAAAAATATATAATTTTTATCCACAAATTTTGACTGTGAAGAAAATATGTTGCTTGGCTACTATTGGGGCCATATAGATAAGTTTAACCAAGTTTCAAGGCATTTCCAATTTTCATCGATTTTCATCCAAGTGCCCCTTTAATAAATGCCTTCCTGCAAGTTTTTGAAGCGAAAATTGCGCAACCGGAAATGATCAGAAAAACATTACTACTCGTACTTTCCTTAAAAAATTGATATAACGTAGATTTTTAGAAGTTCTTTCAATTAAGCTTATAAAAAGTATAGAGTCCCATGCAAATATACATGTGGGCTATTTATACTTATTGTTGCCTTATGTCCCCTTCCGTAGTCTTCCCACAATCCCTTATAATCCCAGCTCGAGCTCAAGGTCAGGGTAAAATTTGCATAAAAATGTGTAAAGGCGCGATTATACGGTTCAATTTTCTCTGCAACTTGTGTCGCAACGGTGTTGCGACACAAGTTGCACGAAGCATTGTAATATATTATCACTGGACCCATTGTACTCATATATAAGTTATGGGAGCGCAGACCTGGAGGAGCTCTCCAAAGAACCACAGAAGCGCAAGGGAAGGGAGGGGAGGGTGGGAAAAAAACGCAAAATAAGGAGAGCAACCGCTGGTCGCAGGGGAGTACAATGAGACCACTAAAATGACTATCAGAGCAATAGATACCGCGTACGGTGGCCCTAGAAGGTTGGAAAAGAAGTGATCCGAAATGCAAATAAGGTTCTTGTATATTCGTACCTTTGGGACCAGCGACAATAATATGCAAATTTTACCCTGACCTCGAGCTCGCTCTGGGATCATAAGGGATTGTGGGAAGACTACGGAAAGGAGCATACGCAGAGTTGCAGCCTCAAAACCCATTATTTGGCATTCCACTGAGGTATTTGCTGACCACGACCCTATACTAGTCCCATAATATATGCAGTCATCAGAAAACGATGGCCAAATATGGGAATAAAAATCATACCCAAATATGGGGATAAGCATGATATCCAAATATGGCAACAAAAATGATGACGTAACAATTAGCATAGCACACAATTGCACAAGCGCGCGCTAATAGTGACACTAATAGTGATTTAATCAATTTAGATAGTTGTGTGCAAAAAAAGACTGTTACGAAATTTTTCAAGAAAAGAAACTAATTTGCCATGGGTTGCTGTCCGTCAAAAGAAGGTGATTTTTAAATATTGTTTTTCTAAAAGAGAGAACATCAACCTTTTCAACTTATAGTTAAAACTTTAATTTCATTCAAGAGCTTAAAAAAATCTTGAATATTACTTGAGCGACATCTCTTTTGCATTTCCAATCGTTTCCGTTGTCATGTACTTGTCAAGATGGACTCTACATTTTCCAGGCTAAAATTTTTTTGAACTGTTTTCAGACGAAGAACAGGAACACACCGAAGAGGGTGTCAAAGTCATAACGGTAAGTTTTAATATTTCGCGCGTTCACTGAAAGATAAATATTTTTCTCCTTCGAGGTTGCGCATACGTGCGCATCCATATTTGAAAGGCTGCAGAGTAAAAAGACAACCTCGAAGATATCCTTAGGGTGCGTGAGCTGTTGTAACTGCTTTATGTTGGTTTGATTTTTTTGTTATGTGATGAGCCACGTTCTTTTGTCCTGTGTTGTTTTTATGGGGGGTGAGCGCCATTTTGCGCAGCTAATTTTATTGTAAAATAATTTTCTTCATTACCCCCTTTCTCTTTTGAGATTCCGTTCAACTATGTCCAAGGACTGACGACTCCACTGCTTTTGTTTTTCGCAATATTTTCTTTTAGGTTAATAAGATTAAGCTTCCCTCTGGCGCGAGTACATCACTGGAGCCACAGTCAACCGGCTCACAAGGCTTAAAAGGCAACACAAGCCAAGATAGGTAGATATAAAATAACCTTTGCAGTTACAAAGGTTATGAATTATTATTGTTATCAAAAGGCAAAAACACAGAGCAGAGTAAACATGGCAATGCTTAGTATGGCTCTTTAGCAAATGAGACACAGTATTAAGCTATGGACACACGCGCAATGTTGCAGGCAATCGATGTTACGAGCTATGTCACTGACACGACGTAATTTTGTTGCACGCAATGTTGCTGAAGTAGAAAACAATCCTACTTCAGCAACGCAATGTTGCACCAAGTCTCCGCGCCTTTAAGTGGCATCGATATAATTGTTGTGGAAGGAAGATAAGGTGTTCGCGCGCGAAGAGGAGGGATAAAGCTAAGGAGATAAGGAACGGAAAGTATAAGAGAGATTGGGCTGTATTGGATTAGATAGAAAAGAAAAGAAAAGAAATGAGATTATCTATAGTGAAGAAGCTGCGGTGGAAAGTAAAGATGAAGTTGTTGTTTAAGGTGCGCCAATACGAGCAACAAAATCGTGCAACTTGTCGCGCAATAACACTGTTGCGTTGCAAGTTGCAGAGTGAATGTGGCTCGTATAACCATCCGTGCAACAACAAAATTTTGTTGCGCGACTTAGTTGCAGAAGTAGAAACTCTTTATACTTTCTGCAGCAATGCGCATGCGTTGCGCACGGGGTGTTAATACGAGCCACATTAGCTCTGCAACTTGGAAACCATCGATTTTGTTGCCTGTATATTTCTAAGTTAGTGGAAAGATCAGTGTTTAATCAGTTGCATGTGCACTTGTCATCGAACAATCTGTATCCCATCTTTCAGTCTGCTTACAAGGCATATCACAGTACTGAGACTGCCCTTCTTAAGGTGCAAAATGATCTTTTGCTGAACATGGATATAGGGGTCATGTCACTCTCCTAGTGCTTTTAGACTTAAGCTCGGCTTTTGATACTATTGATCATAGTATTTTGTTGTCTCGATTGCATCATAAGTTCGGGCTTGATGGACTAGTTCTTTCTTGGTTTAAGTCATATTTATCTGGGAGATCATTTAAAGTAGCTGTGAATGATGCACTGTCTCATACTTTTGACCAGGAATGGGGGTTCCTCAAGGTTCTTGTTTAGGCCCATTACTTTTCGTTTTATATGCTAGTAAACTTTTTGAAATTACATCTAGTTATCTTCCTAATGTCCATGTTTATGCTGATGATACTCAGCTTTACCTTTCCTTTTCACCAAACGATAATAATGACCAAATGGTTAATCTTTCTGCCATCGAAGATTGCATTGCTGCAATCAGGTCATGGATGTCGGAAGACAAATTAAAACTTAATGATGACAAAACTGAGTTGCTTCTAGTGGGCACGAAGCAACAGCTGGCCAAAGTATCTATTAAAGGTATTAAAATTGGCTGTGCTGAAATATCTTCTTCTTCTTCCTGTGTTAGAAATTTGGGTGTGTGGTTTGATTCCAACCTTACCATGGGTGAGCACATAACCAAATTAGGTGGCTCTGCTTTTTTCTTTATTTACAACATCAGGCGTATTAGGAAGTACTTATCCAGAGATCATACCGAGACCTTAGTCCATGCATTTATATCAAGCAGATTGGACTATGGAAATAGCCTACTGTTTGGTCTCCCTCAATATCAGATTCAAAAGCTGCAGCGAGTCCAGAATGCTTCTGCTCGTCTGATTTTTTCTATGCCTAAATACTGTCACATCACTCCACTTCTCTTTGATCTACACTGGCTGCCAGTAAATCAGCGAATTCCCTTTAAGATTCTATTGCTGGTTTATAAAATACTGCACCAACAAGCACCGACTTACTTAACCAATCTTATATCCGTTATGCCCTCTTCGTCTTATAATCTTCGGCGAAACCATAATGGTATTCTTCTTAATTATCCTCCAGCTAATTCTAAGAAAACTTTGGGTGATCGTGCCTTCTCGCGTGCAGCGCCTAAATTATGGAATAGTCTTCCTCCCTTCATTAGGAACTCTGAATCCCTTGCATCTGTTAAATCTCATCTTAAGACACATTTATTTAAGAAGGCTTTTTATTGATATTGATTTTATTATTATTATTATTTTAGCCTAGTTTTCTTATCTGCTGTGATGCGCTTTTGAGTATATTTGTATATAGAATTTGCGCAATATAAATAAAGTTTTTTTTTATTTTATTTTATTTATATATTACCGCACCATAAGGTCCTTTTTTTCTTTTTACTTTTTACAACTTAGAAAAAAGAGGTTTCCTCGTGTCATTCTCTTGAGAGTAAGATTCTTTGTTTGAGTTGTATCCATATTCATGTGTCTTCTCATGTGTAACCGCTAAACAAAGAAATGATACTCTACGAAATGACACGTGGTACGAAAAGGGAAATGAAGGCCAAGCTTAAAGGGTCTATATATATTGATATTTTATTATTTTATTTTATATTTTATATTTTATTATTATTTATTCTCTAATAGACCTGAAGCAGCTTTTGTCCCAAGACCTCCTCCAGGACAGAAGCCTTCATCAGGTTCCTTTAGAAGACGTTCTGGTGTTCGACTGCCCGCTGCTCTCAGCTGTGATAGCCTTCCAGTGAGTTCACCACAGGGAAACCATATTCCACGACCACCCTCAGTTCAAAGAACGCTATCTTCCCCTATTAGGAGAAGTTCTGGAGTGCGAATAGCCAGCTCTAACTCCAGCAGCTCTGAAACTGAAGCGAAGTGTCATCCTACGACTCCAGAAGTGATTGATGCATCTCTAAGTCGCTTCTCAGGAGCGCAGGCGCTTTCCCAGCACGCTGAAGCTTTGGAAGATGCCTTGGAATCTGTCTCAGATATGGCACAGCCTTTGCGTTCAGAAGATGATTTGCACTCTGACGCGACACTTAGGCCTCAGTTGACGAATCAAGACCCTGAAATACAGAAAACAGCTTCCTTTCTGGTTGCTCAGGCCATCAGGGCATCTTTGGCAGAAGAGACGGCCGTCATGCTTGATAAGGAAAGTCATATGCAAGTTGCTGAAGCAGTAGACAGCAAAGATACGTCAAGCACTTCAACAACGCCTGCTACTGCTGAAGAGTCGCTAAAAAGTGACAAATACCACTCCATGTCCATAAATGACCTTGAAATGCAGAATGCGACTTCGTTTCTTGCAGCTCAAGCTACCAAAGTATCTCTGTCCAGCAAGGATACCGCGACGGAAAGTCTTGCTCAAGTTCCTGAAGCAGTACACAACAAAGATGCGTCAAGCCCTTCAACGACTGCTGCTGCTTCAGCTGAAGAAACACTAAGAAGCATCAAAGGCAGCTCTATGTCCATAACCGAACTTGAAATTCAAAAAGCAGCTTCCTTTCTTGCTGCTCAGGCCATCAGGGAGTCTTTGTTAGAGGAGACAGCCGTTATGCTTGCTATGCAACATCATTTCCAAGTTTCTGAAGCAGTACAGAACAAAGATGTGAATTTGAATGAGCTACGGACTGTACAACCAGAAGTCGAAAATGCAAAAAGTAAGTCACTTGGCGCAGAGGAAAATCCAAGAAATAGCGAAGAACCTTCTTTGACGACGAAACTACATGTACAAGAGAAAGAAAGTGCAGAATTAGACGTTCAGGTGGCTGAAATTGGCACAGAAATTCATGCTGCCGATTCAGTCAACGATGGGCATCGAGGAAACGAAGTTGTAACTGGGAAACCAAATGTGAAAGTGGACTTCATTTCAAAAGAGACGGAGAGACAAGAGTCTCACGAGGAACTCTTAGTAAGAGGAACAGCAATACCCGTCCCGAAGGTTAGTAGTTAACAGAAACACAGATATTTTTATCGTTTTGGTATATGAACCTTTTATCTTTGTGAACTGTTGTACAACAAAGCTAAAATTAAGGGTAGCGTAGTGGCAGTGCACTCGCCTCACACCTTTCACTCTCGGCACCATTTGCGGCAACTGCATGTAGTGATAAATAATGCTCAAAGGAATGATGCGTAGCCTTAAATTGGGAAACTCTAAACCAAAACTATAGGACAGGTCTTTTATCCATGCATGGGATTGTTATATGAAGCAGGCCGGCGTTGTCAACTGATTCAATATCAGGAGGATTCAGGAAATTACGAAAAGATCAGGAAGGGACCTAGATGAACAAGATCATCCTGAAAGACGTATCGACATAGGATAAAAGGGCAAAGTTCTTCGAAAGGATTTCTTCTTATAGAAGCACAATGTTGGGTGATAGATTGCATACCGCTTCTGCGTCCTCCTAGCCTCAAATCTGTCTCAGAATACTCCGTTCTGTAGCTGCAGATCAGTGGAAGTCTTTCATCATGGATTATTTTTAGAATTAAGAATATCTGTTTCAATAAATTGTAAGACATTATAATTAAGGCAAACCTATTTCTCTCGCAGGTGCGCAAGCCATCGACAACACGATCTTTGAAAGACATAAAGAGCACCACATCTATAGACAAAAGGTCTGCAAAGCAAAGCGTCGGCTCAATTCCGTCACAACCTCGCGCGAAGAAAGTAATAGTTGGAAAGACTCGTTCACAGGGTACTGTCTTTGGCGCAGAATATGATAAGGACAAAAGACATAGTAAAGTCTCCCGTTCTGCATCTTTAAATACTAGTGTTGTGGCCAAGAAAAGTTCGCAGTCAAGTACAGAAATTGCTCGGAAGAAGTTAACCCCATTGAGGAGCGATTCTAAACAAAAACTTATTGAAGAAGCTTTCACAATTACCAAGTCAGAGCAGCCAAAGAAATCCCCTCAGACCAGGACAGACAAGAAAGAAATTCCCTCAAAGAGCTTTAGTCACACTACACAGACGGAGATTGCTCAGAAGTCATCGACCCCATTGAGAAGCGATTCCAAACAAAAATTTGCTGAAAAAGCTTTCACAATTGTTAAGTCAGAGCCAAAGAAATCCCCTAAAACCAGGACAGTCAAGAAAGAAATTACCTCAAAGAGCTTTAGTCACACTACACAGACTTCAAATCAAAAGCATTTGAATCTGAACAAAAGGAAAGCAGCTCTTAGTCAGAATAACTTAAAGCCAAAAGAGGAGCCTTCTGGAGATCATTTCATCAAACAGGTATCTTATGTAAAGATTAATTTTACAAGTTTTTTTGTTGATTAGTGATATTCAGTACTTGAGTGCATGCATGCTTGCTTGCGTGCGCGCCGTACGTGCGTGTGCGTTTTGCTTCATTGATTGAAAGTGCTTACTTGCTTGAAAATGGTTGGATGGTTGGATGGTTGGATGGTTGGATGGTTGGATGGTTGGATGGTTGGATGGTTGGATGGTTGGATGGTTGGATGGTTGGATGGTTGGATGGTTGGATGGTTGGATGGTTGGATGGTTGGATGGTTGGATGGTTGGATGGTTGGATGGTTGGATGGTTGGATGGTTGGATGGTTGGATGGTTGGATGGTTGGATGGTTGGATGGTTGGATGGTTGGATGGTTGGATGGTTGGATGGTTGGATGGTTGGATGGTTGGATGGTTGGATGGTTGGATGGTTGGATGGTTGGATGGTTGGATGGTTGGATGGTTGGATGGTTGGATGGTTGGATGGTTGGATGGTTGGATGGTTGGATGGTTGGATGGTTGGATGGTTGGATGGTTGGATGGTTGGATGGTTGGATGGTTGGATGGTTGGATGGTTGGATGGTTGGATGGTTGGATGGTTGGATGGTTGGATGGTTGGATGGTTGGATGGTTGGATGGTTGGATGGTTGGATGGTTGGATGGTTGGATGGTTGGATGGTTGGATGGTTGGATGGTTGGATGGTTGGATGGTTGGATGGTTGGATGGTTGGATGGTTGGATGGTTGGATGGTTGGATGGTTGGATGGTTGGATGGTTGGATGGTTGGATGGTTGGATGGTTGGATGGTTGGATGGTTGGATGGTTGGATGGTTGGATGGTTGGATTGATTGACAGATTTGTTTATCTTTGAATGATGAATAGGAGAAAACCTCTGCAGATCAACCAAAACCATTGCATATGGACAAAAGAGAAACAGTTTCCGTGAAAAGTTTTGTAAGTAAAAAACATGGATATTGGCAATGTTCTTCTTTTTTTTCTTCTTCTTTCCTGTTTCTTCCCTAGCTTTTTTTCCCATTTCCTTCATCCCCCCCCCCCCTCCTCAGTTTTGAATATATAATATCTGTCGTTCTTCTTTCCACATCTATATAAAATTTTAAAGAATGTAGAACTGATATATTACTGAGGTGGAAGCAAGGGAGAGAAAACGAGGGGGAAAAAGCATTATAAGATTGAAAAGCCAAAACAAGAAACAGTGAGAGAAAGGAAAGGAAAGGAAAGGAAAGGAAAGGAAAGAGGAGAGGAGAGGAGAGGAGAGAAGAGGAGAGGAGAGGAGAGGAGAGGAGAGGAGAGGAGAGGAGAGGAGAGGAGAGGAGAGGAGAGGAGAGGAGAGGAGAGGAGAGGAGAGGAAATTCCTGCAAGTCAATGACGGCAGCTATGATGTTATTTCTCGACTTTTAGACTTAGACTTTTAGACTTTTATTTATTCACACACATTTTTAAATATTACATAAAGTTACAACATGATAGAAAAAATACACATATATATTACATCTGAATTTACACAAGTTCAATATACATTACAAGAAGATGAGCTCACATTATTCTGACGTGTCCAGGCCAACGTTTTAACCTTGTGGGGTATACGTGATTATAAATAGTAACGACACTACTAGAATGTTTGGTTAAATAAAGTGACCTTTGTTCATTTATGAAACCCTCTACAGGTATCTATGGACTCAGACATTGGCCTCACAAAGGCAATATTCGAGGTTTTTAATTCTGACAAGAAAGAAACCACAGTTGACGGTTTCACAGTATTTACAGATGGCGTATTGAAAAAGAATTTAAAAGAAAGTAACGACGACAAAATGCCTTCACCTCCAAAAAGCCGTAGCACTTCAGCTTCAACTGGAAGAATTAGCGTGGACATGGTTCCAACATCTAATCCTATTCGCGTTCGTAGTGGCTCAAGTAGACGTTCAGCTTCACCTAGTGGGGTTAGTTCTGATTACTCCAATGGTAGAGCATCCAAATCGAGCTATTCAAGTACCTTAGCTGAACAGAGTAGCTCTCAGAAAGTTTGAACTTAAGGCAACAGAAGGTAAGTTAACCCAGCCCAAAAAGTATGACCTGCTACATTTTGCTGTAGAGCTGTTAAGTTGTGGCGTATTTCCGGGTCCAACTGCTCAAAAATACCACTAAAATAAAGTGAAAAACGTACTTAATGATTTAACCTCCACCTGAAATAATTAGAACTTTGGACAACAAATCTTGTCACGAAAAAAAAGTAAGAAAAATCTTCATAGAACTGCTTTTCGTTTTGGACCCGGAAGTCGTTTTTCCATACGGATGACGTCACACTAAAAGCTCTAAAATTCACAAAGGGGGAGGGGCCGGGTAGTTGAACGAGGCGGCATAGACCTTTCCAATTACAAATATACTCCTTGCATGTTACATGAAAGCAGTTCAATTTGGAGGAGGAAAAAACAGAAGAATTACAATCTCCTGAGAATTGGACAAAATATCGAC
The DNA here is from genome assembly GCA_023349425.1 of Anthopleura sola. Taxonomy (NCBI): domain Eukaryota; kingdom Metazoa; phylum Cnidaria; class Anthozoa; order Actiniaria; family Actiniidae; genus Anthopleura; species Anthopleura sola. The sequence goes on from JALHLI010000008.1 coordinate 8,877,044, forward strand.
CACGACCCTTGACCTACTCTGGAAATGATTTGTTGCAATCTATCGTTTTTTTTTTTTTTTTTTTTGGGGGGGGGGGGGGGGGGGGCGTAAACCTTACGCCCAAGTTAAGAGGGAACTCGGAATTCTTTTCATGGAAATTTAGTTTGAAGAAACATAATTCACATCTTTCCTTTTTTCTTTATTTACAGTGATGAAATACTGTGGCGGCAAAGACAACCACAAACTCTGAAGGATTTACTGCGATTTCATGGTTTTTTGCTTTCTTAAATTAATTTTTAAAATTCTATAATTTTTTTGCTTGATAACTAATTCTGGCGAAACTAATTTCCAAGAAGAGAAAAAGTTTTAAAAAGAATAATAAAAAACTCAACAAATTCTTCTATTCAAGTCTATTTCTATAAGTGATATTACATTTATACATTAATAAAAAATATCTAAAACGATGGTGTGTTATGGGATACCTGTACCTTTCCCATTTGGGAGTATCGATCCGGTATAGTATACATCTTTAATTCGAGGTTTTGGTAAATATGTCATATTGACAGTAGCGTAGCGAGGGGGGCACCCCCCCCCCCCCCCTATTTTTTATTTTTTTTATTTTTTATTTTTTGAAATTAATGTTTGAATATATAAAAACGTTTGGTTTCTGTTTTTTGGTTTGCTTTCTTATACTGGGTGCCCCCCCCCCCCCCCCCCCCCCCCCACACACACACTTTCAAGGTCCTCGCTACGCCCCTATTTATTGATGTGTTAATTTTACTGTATATCTTTCTCTCTTTCTCCTTGACCTCCTCCTCCCTCCTTCGATCCTCACTCGGCTTTCTTCACTCTGTCTCCTCTTCCCTCAGTTCCTTCCCTATTGGATACAAGGAGAAAGAAGCTGAAATTAATCTTAATGTTTAACTCATTACATTAGCAAATCCCGGAGTACTTACAAAAACTTTTCCATGAATTTAATACAGACTATGAGTTTAGGGATATATAAAGAAAATAAACTGACTCTCCCTAAGCCACGTACTGATTATTCAAAGCGTATAGCTTCTTCATGCTTCACTGGGGCTAAATTATGGAATAATCTCCCCAGTGAAGTAATTAATTAAGAGCCATCAACTCTAGCTCTTCATAAGTTTAATAGAGAAGTTGATAAATTGTTATAGCTACTTTGACCTCGTACTCCCACACGGCAAATAAAGCAGTCTTTTAGTAAACGTACATAAGGTTAGAATCAGGGACAATGGACTTGTGATGATTTAATTTTATTGAGCTGATGAGGTAAAGACCATTCACCCTCTCTTCCGTCCTTAATGATAAGAATCAACTCTAATTCGACTCTGTTTTCTGCATTTATTTTCCTGTTTAATCTTGGCATAGTGATGTACGTCATTACCCTAAAACGTCTCTTGGTTTTAACCATATACCAAATATGGTGTTGGTTGCGGAAATGTTTCGATAATGAGCTCCTCTGTTGCTATTCTTGCAGGATCAAATGAAAATGAAAGTAAAAGTCACGTATGCTAGAACGCTGGAGACTATTTATGTTTAGTAATTAATCAGCTTTCCGCTTCTCAGTATTTTTGAAATATTGTATTACGTAGCTGGTAGTTTTGGATATGCCATGCTTTTCTTGGTAGTTCCTCTAATGAGTCGACATTTAGGCGTGCCAAATGCAATATGTATATTAGGGATCGAATTATTGGGGGAGGGGGTTGCTGAAATAAGTAAAGCTGCTCTGACACGTATTGAGTCAGACTCTAAATAAGATACTTTTTTTATTTTTTGTTCCGTTTCTTCGTTCTTTTCGGCTCATTTCGATTTACATTTTATTTCCCCTTTTTCTTTTCTTTCTCTCTAATTCTGTTTTCTTAATTTTTCTTATGTTTCATTTAAATTCTTTATTATCCTTTCCTTTATTTTTTCTATTCTTTTCTTTTCTCTTCCTTCTTTCTTTCTTTCTTTCTTTCTTTCTTTCTTTCTTTCTTTCTTTCTTTCTTTCTTTCTTTCTTTCTTTCTTTCTTTCTTTCTTTCTTTCTTTCTTTCTTTCTTTCTTTCTTTCGTTCGTTCTTTCTTTCTTTCTTTCTTTCTCTCCCTCTCTCTCTCTCTTTCTTTCTTTCTTTCTTTAAAAATTATTTCTTTCTTATATTTCACGAGGATATCTCAATAACCTCACAGTTATCTAACCTATGTCCCTCGGTATCCGAACATTGCAAGCGAGAAAAAAATGTGTAAAAAAGAAGGAATCTTATTTGTCTTTCTTACTAAAGTTTCTAATCTAAAGTGGTCTTCCTGTGGTCACTTCCCGCGTTTCAGCTCGAGCCGACTCGAGCCTCGAACTGGCACCACACCAAATATGGCGATTTGATTGACAAGTTGCGTAATGGCTGCGGCCACCAGTCACGCAAAGAACGCGCGCAACTCACAAACGAAAGCCAAGTTGACGGCCATTTTCTTTTGTTTCGTGTCCTAAGATAGAAAAACGTTCTAAACTTGACTTATCTCTCCTTCTGAGGATCCTGGTTTACGACATACACGTCGAAAAGAACCTGGAATGTCAACAACGATCGAGCAGGTAGGTTTTCTGGGGTTATTCTCTAGTTTTTTTGGACGAATATCCGGGCGAATAGCGAGTGCGTTGTGCTAATAGTTTTCCCTTTCTTTGCATTCGTTATTTCCTCATGCACGGATCATTACAACTCAGAGGCCTAAAGATCATAACAGTAAAGGTAAAACTTTGTGGTTTAGTTTGTTGGTAGTTTTTTAGCTTTTTTTGTGAGGCTGGTTTGTGTTTGCCGACGAGTATGGAAGAACTTCGATTCCGTTTATCAGCCATGCCAATATAGTTAGTAACTCATACCCTCTCTTCGGCAGGCTACGTAGAACGCAAGAACGGCGAATATCAAGGCGAAGATCTTAGTAAATACCTTCACTCAGCATCTAGAAAGGTAAAAAGTTTGTTAGCATAAAGATAAGGTTGTCTAATGGAATACTGTAAAAAATGTGCTTATACTTGGAAAATCGTGCTAATGGTTGCCATGTTTCTTTCTTTGCACATGTTTCTGATGTCGTCGCTTCGATGTTGGACTTAAATAGCTGGAGGAAAACGGTTTGAATTCGCTTCCGAGGGACAATCAGCTGACAAGTACGATTGCAGGAGATACGTACTTGCCGCCGTATTACACCTCTTCGACATCGAACACTGGAGTCCCAGCAATGCCATTTCCTTACTTGAACACTGGAATAGGGGATGGCACATGGTCGTCCCCAACGCTAAACCCAAATACTCTCTTCCCGTCTAGTGGGTTCAGTGTTAGCAATGGCGGAGAACAGTTGCTTCCTGATCAGATGTTTAGTCATAATAACGGAGTTGCAGTTTCCAATGCATTTTTGGGGAATCTGAATCACAATACTTCAAGTAATGTGTTTCTGACTCAAGCGGCTCCTGCGTTGTACTTTCCCGGGAGCTCAACTGATATCTCTTGGGGGGAACAAACTCCAGCTGCTGCAGGACCTCCATTGCTACAAAACTTTTACCAACCACCCCCACCTCCTGTCTCTGAAACTCTCAACCCTATTGGAATCGGTGGGACTGTAAGTATGGAGAAGGCTTTGTCCAATTTGAGTGTTGGTATGGATGGCCATGAAAATGGCCCAACTGACAACAAAATTGGCGCACATGGGAATGGACAGTCCAGTGGAAAACAACATGTGGACTCAAAACCTAAGTCATGGGCTGCAATTGCTAGTCAACCAGCAAAACCAAAACCTCTTCCGCAAAAACCAAAACAACAACAACCGGTTCATATTCCGTCGTCTGGCATGGGAATTGTAAAAGGTGAAACTCCATCATGGGGAACTGTTGCAAAATCAAATGCCAACAAGCCAGCAGTTGGACGTGGGCAGCGTCCTCGTGCAGGTATTACTGGAAATGTTGGACTGAATTCAAATGTGGGTAGTTCTGGTGAACCTTTGCCTGTTCTTGAGAGACTTAGAGCAAAGTGGAGTTATAACAGCAAGGAAAATCCCCAACTCTTACACAGTAATGCGCGTTACTTTATCATTAAGAGCTACAGCGAGGATGACATTCACCGTTCCATTAAGTATAGTGTTTGGACCAGCACTGAGCATGGCAACCGTCGTCTAAATGAAGCTTTTAAGGAGCAAATGAAAGTTGGGCCTATCTACCTTATTTTTAGTGTAAATGGTAGTGGACACTTTTGTGGAATTGCTCAGATGATGTCAGAAGTTGATCTTGACATAGAGACCGGCATTTGGTCTCAGGATAAATGGAAAGGGAAATTCGATGTAAAATGGTACTACGTGAAGGACGTACCCAATAATGCTTTGCGTCATATTCGCCTGGAGAATAATGACAATAAACCCGTTACTAACTCACGGGACACCCAAGAAATTCCACCAGACAAGGCTCGTCAGGTTGTGAAAATTATTCAGTCCTATAAGCACCAAACATCTATTTTTGATGACTTTGCGCATTATGAAAAGCGTGAAGAAGAGGAGATCAAAAAGGTATATATCCTAATTTTGATTTTTAACAGGATTAGAATTTCAGTTTTTTATTGACGAGATAAACTTAAAGATAAATGAATTGAATGCAGATGCAAAGATTTTACTTTTCTTTGCATTATCATTATTTTCTTAAAGCCGAATTAGATAGAAAATGTGAGTTCAAATTCTTTTAACTCAATTTTTGTAATTTTTAATTGCATTTAGCCAATTATCTTGTGAGAATTTTGAACCCTGTTTTTATTAATTTATGAGCTAAGTTATTAGCACTTTAGGATACAATTACTTTATATAATTTGTCACAGCTGTATAAGTGAACTTCAATATTCCCTCCAATTAGTCACTATTAATTGATATTATTGAAAATGTATAATTTGCAGTGTTTAGTAAATTTTTAATGCTTGGATATTTATCTGAATAAGAACATTGAAAAATGATCTTTTGACTTTAAATTAACATTTCCATATACCAAGGACTAAGACCATCCATCTGTTTAATTTATTTAGCATCAGTATAAATTCCTCTACACTTAGTTAAGTTAATAAGTGCCATAAAAATGATGTGAATGTTATTGTTTTAATGTTTTTAGTATTGTTGAATCATCTTTTTCCCCCATTTAAATCAAGATAATGGATGTCTAATTTTTAAGTACAAAAACTATAACAACAAAAAAAAACAGTACAAAAAGTACTTCATTTTGAGTACTGTACAAGTATTTTACTTAACTTTCAATTGCCATCTATAGAATAAAATCAAATTCAATCTAGAAAATATTTTATCAGTCGTAAGATGATACAATGATAGTAAACATCTTTCTATAAGTGCACTCTTAAAGCATCTGTCAGTTCAGCTTAAAAATTTCCTTTCTGGCTCTTAACACTTAATTTTGGAATGTATTAGCATGTCATAATAAATTGGTGCTTAAAACTATTTAAGTTGAAAATACACAAGTATTTGTCCCTCATATAGGTTGTTCATCATTATTGTAGTAGAGGTCATGTATTTGTGCACCAGAGTCTAACAACAGCATACTTTTATCAACCTTATAGCATTGTATTTCAATTACTTTGATCATTCAATCAATCAGCACTGACTTGCACTATCTCTGCAGCTTTATCACATCATGCAACAATTCTAAAATGATACAGATGTTACTATAATCTTCTTTGGGGGGATTATGGTTTGGTCTCCTTTCTGCTGCCCTAATACAATGTCCAGTAAAAGTGAAAGTACAGGGTTACACCATACTGCCATATTGGGTGTTAAATTTTTTACATAATTTACTGCCTGCTTTTATCATGTTTTAATTGTACTACTGCTACTAGGAAAGCTTGTTATGTATATCCTTTCACATAAAATTTAAATGAAATTATAGACAAAAAGTACTACTCTCAGAATACATTACAAACAAACAAACAAGATGGCCATCCATTAGCAACATTAGCAAACTATTCTAGCAATGATAGTAAATAGATTTCTTTATCTCATCCTATAGAAACAATCTGAAGTATAAATTGTAAAATTCCTTACATATGATAGCTAAATATTTGAACTATGAAAACTAGGATCTTTATCACAATGACTGCAGTCATGCTATATCATGGATGCAGTCATTGTGGTCAAGATCCTAGTCTGGATCCAAAACTCAAGTAAGTTTTCAAATTGTGTATTGAATTTTCATAGTTTTCCATAGTGTTCACCAGTCCAGATGAAGAAATAATTAATATATCCATTGCACAATATCAGTATATTGTTTGTTTGTTTTCCTTCAAGGCAACAAATAACTTTCAACCAACTAGCAAATTTCTTTATATTCTCAAACAATCTGAAGTACAGTGTAAAATTCCTTACATTTTAATTCTTTGTTGGACAGATTTAATGTATACATTACCTGATTATTTTTGGGGCAAAATATAAATTCCACCTTATATAGCAAATAAATTTCTTTATCTTGTCCTCTCGAATAATATGAAGTACACAATATAAGATTCCTTACATTTCTTTTGTCTTTGTACAGAATTAATATACATGTTATCTGTTTCTTGTTTTCCAGGGCAACAAGAAATTGGTTGGTGTAAAGGAACCTTAAGCCCAAAGCCTTCACCAGGTTATTGGACCCAAAAGGAATCTGGACCTTTATTACAATATTTTCCATTGTTTAGACAATTAAATGCTGGGGACCAAGAGCAGTAGTAATACATGGATTGTTTTAGAATGGATGTACAATAAGTTTGTTTTCCATAATAACAAGAATCTTTTAGTGGCATGAAATCAAGATTTTCTAAAAATTTTACATTTTGCACTGAAAAATCTTAAACTCTAATGAAGCAAAAACATAATTTTGTTGAAAGTATGCTGTAGGAAACATTTATGTTGGCTGGTTTTAACAAGATATGATGATGAGTTTGATCAGTGTTGAAGATTCAAATGGTCAGTGGTTTTCAAGGCATGTTTATACACACTGTAGACAAAAAAGAGCAGAACAAATCCAAATACACTAGGACCTAAAACTAAGAGACTTTGATTCATATAATCACAGGCTAACCTTCCCCTTTTACTGTATTTTTTTTTGTCATGCTGGTCATAATTAAAGAGGATAGGAGTGGTACATCTAAAAGTTTGAAATTTTCCTACGTCTTCCTACGTTACCCTTGCTCATCTTCAAGTTTTAGAACATGTTGCAGTTTTCAGTAGCCAATTTTTAATGCTTCATCACCTGACTTGGATGTTTATAAAACCTTTCCTCCATTTCCCCTCACCCTCCTCTTCTCCCCAGCAATTTATGACCAGTTTGTCAATAGAATGTTTAACCACTCTTAGTTAACCACCATTACTGGATACCATTACTGCATTTTCCATTGTGTGGTGGCATTCACAGGGCTGAAAATAATGCTGCTTGATGGACAATTTCCAGCCAAAATTGGTACTTGTCTGTCTAAATGTCACTTGGGCTGTGCCTGTTGTCTGGTTACATGTTGATCAGTCATGCTAGAAACAAACTTTGACCAAGCTAAAATCCATCAGGGCTGGTCATCATGTCTGATCATTGAGCAACCATTATATTTTTGCCCTGCATTCTATATTATTCTATTTTACCTTTGATATAACCAACTTATCCACACATTATAGTATTCTACATGAAATGAACATGACAGAAGATATTGATTACATGCTACTAAAGATACTTGAAAATAAATGATTACGTCGTGTAGCTTAAGCTGTCTTTGATTTAATGATGTACGACAAGAGCCATGTCGAAGTGAACTTCCTGTATGTTCACGGAGCATAGCTTTTTTGATGGTCAAATAAACAAGCATATCCTCTATTTGTATTTGATTCTTGAGTGAGTGTCTTCTACCTGACTTGCTAGTCCAGTACTGGGCTCACTTTCTGTCTGCTCTGACATTATTGCTAGAGAGCGGACAGAAAGTGAGTCTGGCACTGGACTACCTGACTTCCATAACTTGGATTCCCCAAATGTTGTGGTGTTAGAGTGTAAGCAATAAACCCATGAAAATGTAATAATTAGTGCTACATTGTACAATAGAAAATAAAGCATTTTGCACAAGTTAGTACTATTTAAATTTTAATGCTTTTTCATGGGTTTACTGTGTGCACCCTTCAGAAAATTAACGAAAAATATTAGATTTCATGTGGCCTCCAAGGGTGGATCAGGGAATCTGAGAAAGGGGAGGGGCAGAAAAAATTTGACAGATGCATCTTGCTGCTTACTATGCAAAACAAAACCAGAGGAAGTCCAGGTCATACTCCCAAGGAAATTATACTTCCTGTGTTCTGGGGATATTTTGTACCAAAAAAATATATACCAAATAAATAAATAAGATAGAAAATCCCAAACAGATTTTTTTGCTATTGTCAGACTCTCCCATGGGTCTTTTTATGAAAGGAGAGTTTCTTCGCGTCTTTCAGGCTACATTTACAAAGTCATCCCAGTCATACAGGAAAGCCACTAAAGTGTTAATAAACCTATAAACCCATATTTTCTTCACTATTATTCTCAGTATCGAAAAGCCAAACTATTTGAAAGCAAATCGGATTTCATCACAGAAATTTAAGATTATTCATTTAATTGCATTTGCTTATGACCATTTTTCCTTTTTTCTTCCGTTTCAATGCCTAAATGGTTTTCCATTTTAAAATTCATTTCATTATGTTTTATATTGGGTTGCCTGTGGAAAAATCTTAGGGCAAGGAAATTCAAGATGGCGGATTGATGTGTTGTGTCAGAGTTAATATAAAATGGCTCTTTTACAGGTATTTATCGCAATATCTGAATAAATCTTCCTCTAACATCCATTATAGATCATTATTTTATAATACTGCTATCTCTTTTTCGATATAGTGGCGACGTTTTAACTTCTTTGATAAAGAATTCTTGAAAGATCACGAGACCAATCAGCCATATGAAAGACTCAAGGTAAGCTTATGAATTTTTGAACTGAAGTAATTGTTAATAAAAAGCACAGATTCAATGGAAGATGTTATTGATAATTTCTAAAGGTAGTAAGTAGATCAGACAACGCTTTTAATAAGCAAAGATATTTATTTTAAGAATTAATATTATGTGGGATTTGTTGTGATTGATATAAGCTTATTGTTTAGCAAGACATTTTCCTTCCCAGCTTTTCAATCGGAAGCTAAAAAATCTAAAGATTGTATTGAGGGAAGGGAAGAGGGTTAAATCTTTGCTTAGATCTGTACTTCACAAACACATCACCTCTCATTAGTACATGGGATTGCACTAAGACCATTGAAGACCCAATTAAAGCTCTATGGCACTACTTTGGTCTTGATGGGGCTTGATAATCGGGCTCTTTCTCAGTATATCAACCACTCAAGCATCTATATGTCTATCTAGATCTATAGAGACTATAGAGACTATAGATATTATAGAACCTATAGACACCATAGAACCTATAGAGACTCCCTCCCCTCCCCCCCCCCCCCCCCAATAATCTCTGGTCCTTTGTTTTGCAGTTGCTACACTACCTATAGCACCCAAGATTTCTAAAGATCAAAGAAATATATTTATTTATATATTAGCAATCTTTAGAGAGGCAGTCCAGTTCAGCTGAGGCTGGTTTAAATGAAGACTTCTGAATTTGAGCATGAGACCCAAGAACTCAATTGATTTCAATGCTCTATATATTATAATGGTCATCTTGTTTGTTATGTTACAGGACATTAATATTTGTGCATGTTCCAGTGGAAGGGGCCAGATGATATTTGGTGGTATGTTAACATATATACATGTTTATTCATATATTACTTAGATAATACTCTGTATGTGCACTCTGAGTGGTTGAAAACTAATGTATTATTGTCAATGGAGCACAGCGCTGACAACACCTGCATCATACTCAGCTTGTTTTGTAAAGAAGCATTAAAAAACTGCATATTTCTATATAATAAAATAAGGCTAAATATAACTTAAGCATGGTTAAAATTATTGCTGCCATCTTGCCCCAGGTATCGGCAGTTGAGGGGACCCAAAAGGATTGCAAGGGCATGTCATTCAACCTTTTTTCCTGTTAGTTTGCTGATCGTAGCAGATCACACACTTAGCAGATCAATGTAGCAAAATGTAGAATATTTGCCCCCTCCCTCCTCTCCTATGTCATGGCAAGTACTGTTCAGGTCGGTACCTACAGTAAACTCCTCTGATTACTCAGTGTGACAGGTATGGAGGGGTGGACTATGGGTTGCCATGGTGACCTTGAGGGACCCTGACCTGACAGGGTTTCCAAGTTTATCAGATTTAATTCTGCTTTGAACCCAGAAGCAAGAGTCATGTAAAATTTTTCAAAAAAATTATCTTTAGAAATTTATCTTACTATAGTAAGTTTTTCTTTTTTTCTTCACAGATAACAATGGAAGTATCCATTTTCTAGACCGTGATCTGCAGCTCAGTTCATTCAAAGCATTTGAGATAAAAGTGTCTCACTTGTACCAGTTGAAACAACATAATTTTCTTGTCTCTGTTGGGGTAAGAATAAACTATAAATAATTTCTTTCAACAAAAAGTTGACTGATCTGTTGGTTAATTTCTCAGACAGAGAGAAATAACATTTTGGATCTTATTAAAATATGTCTTGATACTTTAATAGAAGATTAAGATTCCAGAGTGAGTGTTTTTATAAAAAAATACTTTACAACAAATACATTGTATGATTGACATTACACTAATTTAGCTTTTCATCGACTTTGAGTAAAATCATTTAGTCACAATCTACAGCTAAATGTCAACAGGTTATAGGTACATATGGCTGAAAAATAAACTATGTTATTTCCAACTCATACCAAAACTATTCTAGCAGTACTACTAGTAGGATTAAGCCTTCAACAAGGAACTGACATATTTAGAGCATTTTTCATTTGACTATGATAAAAATTAAGGCAGAGAGCGTGCCTTGCCGTGACTGTGTCAGTGCCATGCTGTATAGACATTTGTCATGTCTGCACTGTACCATAACCATGCCATGTGCCATGATGGCTTTTCACACTCATGCAAAATCTGCACTACATCACACTACCATCTGTTGCAACTTTTACATAATTGAATGCATATTTATTTTCACATAGGAAGATGAAGTTGGCATCAATCCCATAGTTAGAGTATGGAATCTTGACAAGGTATAGATCTAGTCAGTATTAACTAGTATTAATATTAGTTAATTATTGCAGGATGTGGTGTAATAATAATAATTATGGAATCCAAATAAAAGTTGTTGGTTTATTCCTTATAGTGAACATGTTTTTTTTCTAACTCAATCAGACAGATAAACTTGGGAACCCTGTGTGTTGTCAAATGCTGAGAGCAATTCCTGGGAACAAGCCAGTAGCAGTAAGTCAAAAAATTTAATTAAAAAGTTAATAGAACTTGACAATAAGATTTTTTGTTTGAGTTGTATCCATATTCATGTGTCTTCTCATCTCATGCACAACCAGGCCATTACTGCCAAGCCTGGGGGGTGGACTCCCATATATAGGTGGGTGGGGAAGATCATTGAGAAATTTTGAAAATGACTCCCAAAAGGTACCAAAATTCTCTTTCTCGTAGCCATAGAATTTGCAAGTTTCACCCCTAAATGGTACCTAATGATGCTAATTTACAGCATTTGAGTTAGGTTTTCCTTTGAACACCCTAAAAGGTACCAAATAATGAAAATTAACCCCTAAAAGGTGACGAGCATCCCCACCCCCCTCCCCCCCAGGACAGCAAGACAAATTAGGTCTATTTAATATTGTCATGGGAGGTTCATCAGTACAACATTCACTTCTTGAATTTAACATTTTATTTTATTTACTTGACCATTGCCCATCAATCCTGAAAAAGATTACACTTTAAATGTTATTCCTTTGGATTTAATCTTTTTAATTTGTGATTGACAGGTGTCATGCTTGGCAGTATTGGAGAACCTCACTCAAATGGCCATAGGATTCGCTGATGGTAGTGTTGTTGTATATAGAGGAGATATCACACGTGACAGGTATGTACAGCAATTATAGTCAAAATACAACATTTTCCCTACTCATGTTTTTCCTGTCAGTGATGATTCTGTATTTATTTATAAAATAACTGACTTCTATTGCTAGCTTAGTCTCCTTAGCAGCCGTTTGGACTGTGGAGGAATGGAACGAAAACTAAAAAAGTGGCTGCTAAGGAGACTAGTGCTAGCTCTGATCGTTCCAAAAGCAATGTGGTTTCACCTCATGACACCTCACCTTACCTCTCACCACCCTATACTTAAAAGATAATGTACAGAAGGTTTCAGGCATTGTTTTTAAATCTTTAGACACAGCAAACAGAGGATGATACATCAAGACAAGCATCCAGTAACTGGTAAGTAAGTTCGAAATTAGCTCTAGTGGAATTTTTCAAAGTCCCAAAGAGACATTTTGCAGCACTTAAAAATCATACCTCTCAATAATATTATTAACTAAATTTTACAATGCAATTGCTCTGCTTCAGGTTTATCATACAGACAAACAACAGGAAGTACCATTCTCTTTGTTGTAACGACAGAAACAGTCCTTTCATACAATTTATCTTCTAAAGACTTCAAAGTGAGTAACCATAACAGGGCTCAAAATAACAGCCAGTCTTGACTGGCGTATGATGTTCTATTTTAATTATTGTTCTTAAATATGACCAGTCAACATGTCCATTCAAAAGCATATTTGACTGGTCAAGTACCAAGTTTGGCTGGGCATTGACTGTTGACTGGCCTTTTTTTTAGCCCTGCATAAAAATCATTTTCTTAAGTAAGTTATGCGATGTTAAACATTTAAATAATTGTCATTAATTGATACTAGGAAATGCTTGACACACATGGTTGTTTGCTGCGATGTTCTACATTAAGTGACTCATCCCAAGAACAACAGATCATCATTGCCAGAAATGAGGTTTGTTCCTTACTTCATTAAATATTTCTTTCATTTGATATGCTGTCCTTCACGGGGCTTCCATTAGAAGCCCACAACTCTGGGCATCTACTTTCCATATGTGAGCCGCCAAGAGCCATTCCATGTCCGAATTATATGGCCTTTCATTGATACAGCCAACTAAATTAAGTAAACCCTTTGCCTACTTGAAATTTTAATGAAATCCCTGCCTTCTCCAAACTTTTTTAGGTTTATAGACCTTTCCAAACCACAAAACAATAGCTGCAAGTCGAGGTTGGAATTGATCAAATACTGTAACAGTAAATGTATGAACACATCAAGAGCAACCTCAACTTGCAGCCATTGTTCAATGGGCATTCAAGAAAATTTGTGAAAGACAGGTGTATTATAAAATTTTGTTGTCTTTAATAATTATTAATAATATACACAAAAACAATTCAAAAGATTTTACATTTTTGCAGGCACTTTATTTTTATCAGTCTGATGAGAGAGGACCTTGCCTTGCTTTTGAAGGTATTTAGAACTCATATTCACTTTATTAGTTCATCATTTGTTATATCTGTTGTAGTAAAGTTTTGATAATTAATTTCAACATTTGTTGAACAATTTTCACAGGTGAAAAGCAGATGATTACTTGGTTCAGAGGTTATCTTGTTGTTGTTAGCAGGGATTCTAAGATACAAAGACCAGCCCCTGGGTATGTTTTTTTAATGGTAGTGGTGGTTACTTGCATTATTTGTTACTGCAGTTCTTGTTGTTGTGTTCATCGTTGTTGTTGATGACCAGTGGAAGTGGTGGTTGTTTGTTGTCAGTAGCATTTGTTGTTGCATTCATTGTTGTTGTTACTGGTGATAGGGATTTTGGTTGTTGCTGCAGTACTTGTTGTTGCAACCATCATGATGGTGTCAAGATGGTAGTGGTAGTTATTTGTTGCAGCATTTGTTGTTGCATTCATTGTTGTTGTTACTGGTGATGATGTTGTTGTTGCTGCAGCATTTGTTGTTGCATTCATTGTTGTTGTTACTGGTGATGATGTTGTTGTTGCTGCAGCATTTGTTGTTGCATTCATTGTTGTTGTTACTGGTGATGATGTTGTTGTTGCTGCAGCATTTGTTGTTGCATTCATTGTTGTTGTTACTGGTGATGATGTTGTTGTTGCTGCAGCATTTGTTGTTGCAATCATTGTTGTTGTTGATGGTGATGGTTGTTATAGTCAGGGATGGTGTTACTGTTAGTGATACTTTTTGCCATGCATATTTTTATTAATAATCATCATCATCTTGAAAAATAACTTTTTCTTTAATTCCACAGATTGAATTCAGAAACAAAAGTAGCTAACATAGTGACTGTTTATGACATCCAGAACAAGTTCATTGGTAAGTTATTAAATGTCTATCATAACTATGATCACAGGTAGCCCAGGCTGGATTTCTGTGGTTTCCTATCGAACTTAAAAATTAAAAATTAAAAAATTAAAAATTAAGTACGAGGGATACTCCACCACGATACTCGCTCAATATTGCTGCAAATGACCTGAAACTTCACAGAGACTCAAAGCAAAACACGACACACAAGTAGGGACATTTATTTGTGCGATTTACTGATTTTTAAAATTTTTTTTGAAAAATCGCCATACATTGCCTTATAAGTTCGATAGGAAACCACAGAAACCCAGCCTGGGCTACCTGTGCTATGATCGTAGAAATAGTTATATCATATGATAAAAGGTTTTTTCCACACTAGACCATCATTTTCATTGACAGAGGACAACAAAAGCATCAGTGCCCAACCTTAGCAGTAGTCCACTAGAATTCCCTTTGGGCTTGTTTAACTTGAGAACCACTAGCCAATGGGCCATCTCTTGGCTAGTAACTTGTACTTGCTCAAGATTAAAGTCGAGCACTGAACATGCAAATACACTTCAACATGCTGTATATGCATGCATGTACGGATAGGATAACCAGTGATAATTTACCGATCATTATTTTATTCTATGGAACAGTATAGGAAAATTTTTTCTTTATATTTCCAGCTTTCACAGGCACAGTAACTGAAGTACTTGATGTGCTTTGTGAATGGGGTAACCTGTACATTGTTACTTCAGATTACAAGGTAAGTCCATTCCCTATATTTGTTTTTCCTCATTTACAATATCTGCTTTTACAACCATCAACATCACATGCCGTAAGGGGGTAATACGCAAGATCAACACCCCAGATCTCATATCGGCCGATTAACGGCCGTCTGACGGCCATGGTTGGTCGACACCCCACCGTCACCTTGCCGTTGTACAGCCGACAGTTTCTGAAGAAAAGATATTTTCTAACAAGATATGATAACTAGCGGTAAGCTAGTGTGAGCTGCGTCGGTGTTTCTAATGAAACAGTATGGATAAAAAGTTAAATTTTACACCGTTTCGGACGAAACGTCAGTAAGTGATCTCTCTTATTTTTTACGGCGTAAAATTTAACTTTTTATCCATTTTCTAACACTCGACAATCGGCCAACAATCGGTCAACAGTCGGTCAACAGTCGGACAACAAACTGCTGTTAAGCGGCCGTTGATTGGTCGACAGGGGTTCAGTTTATCAGCTACCGTCAAACTACAAACTACCGTCAAATGGCCGACAAACCACCATCAAATGGCCGTGATCTGGACTGCTGATCTTGCGTATTACCTCTTGCAGCATCCATGCTTCTTCATTAACCTGAGATTTTTCTGTTTGATCAGATTATTCAGTTGCAAGAGAAAGACACACAAACTAAACTTGAGATTCTTTTCAAGAAAAACCTTTATGCCATGGCTATCAGGTTAGCAGGAGTTCTGTAACAAAACTATCACAGTCAATTAGTTTGCATATTTCCAGAGTACGCTGAATTTTGATTGCTCAAGCAAGATCGGTTGCAGTCAATCGGTTGGCATTATAGTTGACTGCCATCAGTATTAGTCACTCCAGAATGAATGCCTTACCCTAATACTTTGTCCTTGACTGATAGGAAGTTGTAAAATAAGCATCGATTTCCATTAAATTTCTTTAGATGGCAAGGGGGGAGGGGGGGGGGGGTTTGAGTGAAATAGCCAGAATAAGATAGTTTCATTCATTCTCAAGATAATATAATGGAATATGAACTGTGGAGAATGTTATGTCTGTTATCATAAGAAACAGATTAGGATGTACATGTATGAGTAAATATGCATTTTTCTAAATTGAATTTTGTAATTTTATTCCTCAGTCTTGCCAAGAGCCAGCATTATTCTGATGGACTGATTGATATCTTTACTCAATATGGCGATCATTTGTACAGGTAATTACATAGTTTCTCTGCCGACAGATGACTAAACCTTATCAGAAATGTCTTGGTCATTTCTTACTTGACTATAAAGATGTGACTAGTGCTCAAGTTGAAACACCACCAACAACAATAGCGGGATTTAGCATCAGGACACAAATGTCAAAGACGACGGCGTGAACGCATTTCTTTTCGTATGCGCGCCATCCTCAACGTGGTTGACGTCCTTGACAGGACGCCATTTGCAGCACTTCCACGTTCTGTGGAGGACGTCAACCACAATGGCGACGGCGCGCACACGAAAAAAATGCGCTCGCGACTTTGACGTTCGCGTCCTGATGCTAACTCACTCCATAGTCTTTGCGACGTTTCTTGCGACGTTGTTCAGACGGTAAGATTCATCACCGGCGATGTCACATGTAACTTCTCACGGGTGTTAGACGGTGCGATCTCTAATTTTTGCGACATCGCATGCAACGTCGCATGAAAAATCGCATCGTGTGTCCAGGTCAAATACAAGAAGGAAGGGAGATGAATAGAACGAAAAAAGGAATGAATGAATGGCTGAAGTGAGCAGTTGATTGAATCAGAAATGCTAAGTGGAAGAAAGGTCATCTGTTACAATATATTTCATCTCTGTATACAGCAAAGGTGATCATGATGGATCAATACAACAATACATCAAAACTATTGGCCACCTTGAACCTTCATACGTCATACGTAAGGTATGTACTGCACAGTCACAGAGCTGTATCCACTAAGGAATTTAAATGCTGAAAGATGAACTAACAAGCTATGTTTGTTGCAGTTTCTAGATGCACAAAGAATTCACAATTTGACAGCATATTTACAGGTAGGTGTGGCAACGTAAATCTTCTATAGTCCCCTTTACAGTTACCTGCGCCATCTTGAACGGTAGCCGTACCTTTGTATCGAAGTGAGACGAACTGTGAACTTGGACAAATAATTACATGTCTCTATCATTGCAAGCTCACTGTTGGCCTCGCTTCAATGCAAAGGCATGGCTACCTTTCAAGATGGCGCAGGGAACTGTGAAGCACTCAGGGCACTTATTAAATTTTGGATGGTCCTGGGGTGCTTACTAGACAGGGGCGCTTTTTTGATTTCCTTAACCAAACACTCAGATTCTTTTACTGTATTTCGTGATTGTCAATGAGATTTTTTCTTTCTATTTCACAAGGCTCTGCATGAACAAGGCCTTGCTAATGCAGATCATACCACACTACTGCTCAACTGCTACACCAAGCTCAAAGATGTCACCAAGCTTGATGAGTTTATAATGGTTAGTAAAAGTTATCTGATCTATCTATTAGGCATTGGTTATTGTGTCACGGTGTGGGACAATCACAATAGAGCTAGGCTCCAAACTAGGTGAAAACCAACATTGAATTAAATTTTAGAAGTTGAGGAAAACCGGAGAACCGGAGAAAAACCCTCGAAGCACAAGAGAAAACCAACAAACAACTCTACTCACATACGACGCGAAGCCTGACGGCAGTTGAACTCAGGTCGCACTGGTGGCGCATTAGCTGCGCATGCCACTTGAGCTTTCCATTATAGGTAATAAACTGGTAATAAATACCAGTAATACCAGTAAAACCAGTTTGGACTGTAAAGAAAGAGGAAAAATCATCGGGTTATTATGGTAGCACGTGTCACTGAACTATAATTTGGCTTTGTTGTATTTATTACTAACAGTAACCTTTTGTTTTCGTAATAACTTTTAGTCCGATAAGGAACTCAACTTTGATGTAGAGACAGCAATCAAAGTAAGTAACTGATAGAGCTTTCTTAATTTTCTCTTCTTACTTATAGGCCACTGATGATGTATTTATAGACCTCTTTACCTTGGACATAGTTTTTTCCCATTTCAGACCACCGGTCATTCTCTAGGGCATCATTTCTTTGTTTAATAGTTGCCCATGAGAAGACACATGAATATGGATACAACTCAAACAAATAATCTTATTCTCAAGAGAATGACACGTCTGAAATGGGAAAACATTGTGGGGCATAGCAATGGTAACTAAGGGAGTTTGGAACTATGAATTACTGAATATAGTTTCTATTGATTTTCAGGTTTGCAGACAAGCTGGCTATTATAAACATGCTGTTTACCTGGCAAACAAGTTTGACCAGCATGACTGGTAAGGATAAACTAGAAACGACCCAAACATATGTATTGTCTTGTATATACTGTCAGTCTGTGACAGGGAAATACTACTGACAGTGATATGCTACTAACAAGCATTCCGATTGGTTCAGAAACCATTCTTCACACTATGTTTTGATTGGTGCGCTTCTTCCATTTGATGAAGTGAGCAGGCTTCATTCGCCGGAGCGCAAAGAGTGGCGTGACCAATCAGATTGCTTGTAGATTGTCTATCAGATAATATTAAGTAACAATGCGCGCAAGAAGTAGGCAACTCTATATTGTTCTGTGGCAATAGCAACTTCCCCACATAAGAATGTCTTAGTTTTCACACTGAAAGTATATCAGCCTATAGCTAACACATTTTGAAAATAAAATGTGCAAAAACTTTGTTTTGGAACAAAGTTTCTTTTGTACTGAAAGATCTTGTCCAATCATAAGCGCTCCAAACAATAGCCAAAAGACATTTATAATTCGATATGTTCCCCACATAGAAATTTTGATATGTAAAGGCTCAGGAAATCTTAGATGTAAAGTGAATCGGATATCAAATAAAATATTTAAAAATCCGCTTAGTTTTGAAATTATGGCAGATTTTCATGTATTAACCAATGAGATGGACGGATTAGACAATACACAATTAGCACCTTTCTACATTCCATTGCCGTTTGCCTGCCTAGTTCTTACTATAACCATTACTTAATTGACTTGTGTTTTGATGACTCAGGTATCTCAAGATTCAGTTGGAAGATCTGAAAGACTATCAAAAAGCACTGGAATACATTGCAAGATTGGACTTTTACGAGGTATGCATGTTACAGCACGCATTCTAATAAAGTGAGAGGCAAAGGGGAGGGGAGATACAGAGGAAGGAAAGAAGGGAGGGACAGACAAAGGGAAGAAGGGAAGGAGCCAGAGAGGAAGGGAAGGAGCTACTGAGCCAGGGAGGAAGTTGAAGAAGGGAGGGAGTGAGGGAGAGAGGGGGAGGGAGAGAGATGGAAAAGAGAAAAAAAAGGGAACAAATCTCTGAAGTTTATGCTTCAGTTTCTCTAATAGCCAAGTACACCAATTCTGACTTTATCTACATGTCATTAATTTGGTAATGTCGTTATATATAGACACCATGCACACTTGTCTCTGTTCTGAAACGTACTGCGCCTGTTCTCTAGAAATATATCGTACCGTCTTATAGTGTAAATTCGTGCTTTGTGCTCATGTTTCATATCGATCTGTGTAGGCTGAGAGCAACATGAAAAATTATGGTAAAAGCCTGGTGAACAAGGTGCCTGATGATGCAACTAAATTACTCAAGAGATTATGTACGGATTATCAACCCATTCAGGGTGATGCCGCCACAGGTAGGGAGGGTACAGTGCTGGCTTTATGTTTTGTTTGAATAAATATGCATGTCTGTCTTTTTTTTAAAGCATACACTCCTGTCTAGTAGTGATTGCATTGGATTTTTGAGAGTTTGTTGAGGAAACGGAAAAAAAAGCTTACAAATAAGAGGACAAGCAAAAGAAAGGAACACACAAACAAACAAGCGAATGAACAATCAGCAAATAAATAAACAAATAAGCAAACTAATAAACAAAAGGAACAATTATGCGAACGAACAAGCGAACGAAAGAGTAATCAAAACAGAACAAACAAACATGCAAGCAAGTTGGAGTTTTTCCCTCAGAAACACTCCTCTTTCTCAGGACTTGATAATAAATGATTTTCATGTCTATACAGGATCCAACAAGCCTCAAAAAGCACGCCCTGAGGAAT
Organism: Anthopleura sola; assembly: GCA_023349425.1. Taxonomy (NCBI): domain Eukaryota; kingdom Metazoa; phylum Cnidaria; class Anthozoa; order Actiniaria; family Actiniidae; genus Anthopleura; species Anthopleura sola. Next base: position 8,897,226 of record JALHLI010000008.1, read on the forward strand.
TCATTCACATTTTTGTTCATCAGAAAGCAAAATTGATAGAGTTCTTAGAACATATGATCCATGTAAGTAGATACAACTATCATGTTATATCCGACATTTTCTTCCCATATTTGTCATACTTTTTATACATGAGCCTCTGGCTCGGACAATTAGGGTAACCTAGTCCCACGCTTGATTGATTGATTGATCTTTACTGTAAAACGAACCTCTCTTCAGCGGACACCTTTAGTAAATTTCTGGGTTTTCTGGCTTTCCTTCCTCCGCAAAAACTAACACTGAAGTTACAGTCCATTAGTCGGAACTGACCGGCAAGACCGGTCAACTTAAAAGGGAGAAAGCATTTTTCTCTAGATTCTTCCCTTAATTCTTATATAATTTCCACCAGAATAGTGCATACAATTTAGGTATGGCTTGATCTGGATGGGCAATTCTGATTCGGAATTCTCTTTATAAATGGACCGGTCTTGCCGGCCAGTTCCGACTAACGGAACACACCCTCAATCAAAGTTAAAGTTTTTTTCTTTGAAAAAGTCTAAAGCTCCAGTATGAGACTACTGTAGGAATGAAATACTGGAATCATAAATCACTAATGTAGCTTGCTTGTATCGATACAGGTCCAACGAACATCATCCAGTCTCCTGTATAATACACTTCTAGAACTATACTTAAATAATGCAGCACACGAGTCAGATATACAGGTATGACACTTGGTATTTGATTTTAAATGCATTCTTAGAAAGGTTTGTAATGCGTGAAAATGATACGGCAATTTCGGTTATTGTATGAGTGGGAAACAAGGTACTGACATGTGCACGGTACAACATGACATTGAAATGGCTTTCCATAAGAATGGTTATCGTATGAGTGGGAAACAAGGTACTGACATGTGCACGGTACCACATGGCATTGAAATGGCTTCCCATAAGAATGGCTATCGTATGAGTTGGAAACATAAGGTACTGACACATACACCGTACGACATGACATTGAAATGGCTTCCCATGAGAATGGCTATCGTATGAGTGGGAAACATATACGGTACTGACAGGTGCACGGTACTACATGACTTTGAAATGGCTTCCCATAGGAATAGTTATCGTATGAATGGAAAACATACGGTACTGGCTTACAGCACGCACACGGTACGACATGCCGTAACACTGAAATGGCTTCCCATAAGAATGGTTATCGTATGAGTGGGAAACATACGGTACTGGCTTACAGCACGCACACGGTACGACATGCCGTAACACTGAAATGGCTTCCCATAAGAATGGTTATCGTATGAGTGGGAAACATACGGTACTGGCTTACAGCACGCACACGGTACGACATGCCGTAACACTGAAATGGCTTCCGATAAGAGTGGTTTAGAAATGGTTCCGTAATGGTTAAATATTAAGGATTGTCACTGGAACCAATGTAAGTTTGTATTACTAATGATATTGCTGGCTTACTTGGTTCTTATTAGTATTTTTTACTTGCAGTCTCAGGTTGCTCACGAGAAAAAGGCGCTGGATTTACTAACAAACACTGAGGTATATAGAACAGTCACATTCAGGTTTAGGGGTTACAAAATACTAGGGGGGAGGGGAGGTGAGAGAAAAAAATTATTATTTAGATTTTTGTTTAGGATGCAGATATTTAAAACGCTATGTATTCTATTTAGTTGTTGTTGTTGTTGTTGTTGTTTGTTATTGATGATGGTGGAGATGGTAGATGGTGATGGTGGCAGGTGTTCCAAAGATGATGATGATGGGGATGATAGTGATAATGATGATTGCGCACAAGAGATGTATTTGTGGTAACAGGTGGTAATCAAGTAATATGTCCATTCCCAAGTGATTTATAACTATACATAGCACGTCTGCACATTTTCTATTTTCTTTAATAGTGTATACCTACCTAATCTATAACATAAAAACACCATATTCTATATAGAATGATAACTATGTGTTTTTACTGTGACCTTAGGCTGGGTATGACTTGGACCATGCTATGGTACTTGCCCAAATGCACCACTTCAAAGCAGGAATCCTCTACCTCTATGAAAAAGCCAAGCTGTGAGTATCAAAACCTAACACGTTTGATAGCCTTTAAGTGTGGTATGCTAACATTACATAATATATTTTGCTTTAACTGAACGAACCAATAAATCTCTCTGATTGGCGTTTTTTTATAACAATAGATTATGTCACTGTGCAGTCTTGCTTGGCCTGAATTTGATGCTATTCTGCAATGTTTTTTTTTTCCAGATACCAGCAAATACTCCACTATCACATGGAGCAGAATGATTACCCTAATGTAATAGATACTTGCAAGAAATATGGTACTCAAGACCCTGGTCTGTGGGTCCAGGCATTATCTTATTTCGCTCGTAAAGAAACCGATTGCAAGACACAGATAATGGAAGTCTTATCTCGTATCCTTCTAGATCTGACATAGCATTTCGACCTTGGGAATAGTAATGATGGGGGGTATTGGATAGCTATAGAATAGAACCCTTTCACGTGACGTTTGGTTTGGACTTTTTTTTGGTTGGGTTGTGGTGGCAGGGGCAGTAAAGAGTGTATTGGTTGAGTAGCGTGCCTGTGATGGTAATGGTTCTACGATAATGTTGGAGGAGTGGGGGGGGGGGGGGGGGGGGGTATGGGGTGATGTGAGAGCAGTGTAATAGTTATATGATATACTTCTCATGACGATGATGCTGTTATTAGTATCTTGTTGTTGTATGAATCTTTAACGCCTGTATATCTAGATATCGACAAAAGTAACCTGATGTCTCCTTTGTTGGTACTTCAAACTCTTGCTCATAATTCTACAGCCACCTTAGCAGTTGTCAAGGTAACGGTTATCCCCCATTTTATTTTCAAATATTTATCTTGGCTTGTTAAGGAGTCCATTATACGGGACCTTTTATCTCGGATACAGTGTTACTCCTATTATGCAGACTTAGAGTAACGAGCACCCTTAAATAAACGGAAACTTCTTCAGATAATGACTCACTGTAAAGCAAGCCTCTCAGCCGACACTCCTATTAAGCAGGCACCATGTAAAGTCCCAAAAGTGTCCACTTAATAGAGGGAACACTAAACTTGGTCTGGGAGTCAGCAATTATTCTCATCCCAGGAGCCTTTTACAATGGTACCTTTATCTAGTGGATACCTTCAGGATTTGACATGATGTCCGCTGTATAGAGGTTCGCTTTACAGTATATATGGGAAGAAGATTCCAGTAATTATCTGAGTCCGAGTGTCCGTATAATAAAGGGTGTCCGCTTAATAGAAGTATCAATGTACTAACAATATACGTTAAAACATCTTTAGGATTATATTATACATCGATTACAAATGGAGGATGAACTCATAGCAAAGGTAAGTAGAATGTGTGGCTATAGTATAGTAGTACATATTAGTGCCTTCGTGTGCCTTGACTCTTAAACCCCTGAGTCGCTACCTTCTCTTTAAAGGCCCGTCTACATTAGCAATTCAGTTGTCGTGGGATGTGAGCGGCGATCTCAATGGACTACTTCGACGATGCGGCGGCCATTTTGAATCTGAATTAATGAACGTGAATAACTTTTTACGAGATGCCGGGGGTATACGTAGGATCTGATGGAGAAAAAACAAATTCTGGGTTTCTCTGGCCCTATCATGTTGGTTAAGTGACAAGCATTTCATTTTTCTACGTAGTATCAGTCATTATATTCACATCTTGAATCGCAATGCATTATGGGGCGTCCAGGGGGCAAAAGAAAACCAAAATGTCGGATAAAATAGAAGGTTTCGTTTATTTGTCTTTCTTTCATGCCCATCTTCTTAGTTCCTCTCTTGTCAAGTTGTCTAGGGGTGGAATGTTAATTTTAATCGATGCCATAAGTGTAACAGATTCGTATATTTGCCCCCTACCAAAATGGCCGCCGCATCGTCGAAGTAGTCCATTGTGACATGTGGGTTAAAAAGGGAAAATCCTTACTCCCAAGCTAAAAAGGCCAATTGACGTCCATTAAGACCCTACTTTCTTGTCGTACGGTTCCTCACGTGCTATTGAGAACGAATGTAATTATAATGTCTATTTGTAGGATGAAAGACTTATCCGGCAGTACAGTGAAGAAACTGAAAAGATGAGGAACCAGATTCAGGAACTAAAGAAAAGGTTAATCAAACGTATCTTTTGATTAGTTTTATCAGACAAGAATGGTGTGGTGCGTTGTGTGGAAGCTTCACTTTCAACACAAGCATCAAGCCTGGTTCACACAAGCAATGCAAACGCAAGCAAAATTACGTGTGAACTACAGCAATGCAAATGCAAAGGCAAACGCAAGCACAAGAAAATGAAAACGTTTCTCGTGCTTGCTTTTGCATTTGTGCTTGCGTTTTTAACATGTGAACCGGTGAAAACGTAAACGCAACAAGATCACGTGTGAACTACAGTATCGCAAACTCAACACCAAAAATGTTATTGATGTCAACAAGCACTACTGCGCTTGCGTATCTTAATTTGCTTGCATTTGCGTTTCACGTGCGTTGCTCGTGAGAACCAGGCTTTACTATCCATAGCTCACACGTAATCTTATGGCATTTGCGTTTGTGTCAATAGCATGTTGGTAGGATGTTAAATGATGTTGGAAGGAGGTTGGTACCTAAGGTGTCAGTTTACTATCACAAGACTATTATAACGTTTGTCAAAATGATAATTCTTAGTATATTTGTGTTGCATCTTGTTAACATTCGTTCTGCTGTACTTTCTTGCAGTGCTCAAGTGTTTCAGGGTGCTAAGTGCAGTATGTGTTCACGACCATTGGACTTACCAGCTGTCCATTTTCTTTGCCAACATTCTTTTCATCAGCTGTGAGTATTACAGTATAACGAAACCATTTCTTTATCAAAGTAAGGTAATAGTAATATCTCAAAAAAAGTTCGTGAAGGTGTTGTTGCAATGTTGCATGTTGCATGTAATGTTGCATGTTGCTTACCAAGCTTGAAATGTATCATATTCATATGCAAATACTGTCAGCACAGAAGAAAATATGCTGGGAAAAAAGTGCTGACAATGTTTGGAAAAATGCCATATTTTTGTAACCTTTCACTGAGTGAATTCACAACGACCACAGTGCATTTTGGGCTTGGTAAGCATCAAAACCTTCACCAATCTTGGTATGCAACATGCAACAAAACCTTCACCAACCTTTGGCTTAATCATCATGATATTTTTGTTATCAGGTGCTTTGAAAGCTATGCAGATAATGATAATGAGTGCCCCATCTGTGCTCCAGAAAACAGGTTTGCATAATAACTTCTTATGAACTTTCTTTTAAGAATACTTACAAACCATATAGCTACACTCACATCTATAGTGTCTTTGCTCCTCTACTCCCAGAGTATAAACCTTTTGATCAAGGACCCAAATTAACTAGAGGCCACAATGGCAGAACAGGAGGTCTGAGATGAATTAGCGAAGAATTATTGAATAATTTTTGATAAGAAAAATATGAAAAATGACTTTTAAATGTACAGATTAACCTTAAAGGTGCGATTACACGGAGCAATTTTCTCTGCAACTTTTCTCGCAACGATGTTGCAACACAAGTTGCAAGAGAGTTTCATTATTCGGTATAACGGAGACGCAATCGTAGCCAAAAGTAGACAGGAGTTTTACTTTTCGCAATGATTGCTGCAACTTGTCTCCCAACATTTTTCAAATTACACTGTAGGTTACACGGTGCAATGCTCCATGCAACCTGTGTTGCAACGCTGTTGAGAGACAAGTTGCAGAGAAAATTAATTCATGTAATCGCGTCTTAACAGCTATCACGTTTTTTTTAGCATGTCGCGCTTGCTGTTCTGTGCAACCTAGAAAGTCAGCTACCATCTGATGACATTCACGAGGATTTATTCCTTCCTACAATAATTTTGTTGTTATAGGAAAGTCCTTGATATCATACGAACACAGGAACAAACCAAAGACCTTCACGAGCAGTTCCACAATCAAGTAAGTTTACTACACATGCATGTCCAGGTTCAGTTATAAGGGGTGTTAAGAGAAATTACTAAGAGAGTCATTCAAAACCAAGTTTTTAATGAGTTTACCTACTAAATTTACACAAATGATCTACACGACCATCCAACATCGCTAGAGGCGTGCGGTGGGCTCAGCCTTCCCTCCCCCTTCCCCCAATAATGTTATTGACCCCTTGCAGCACGTCGGAATGCAGCTCAATTTGGAGGACAAAACAATAGGTTCCAATTCTCAGGAGATTTAAAATTGAGCTGCAAGTCACGTGAAAGGGGTCTATTTGTTTGTTGAGGCCTTGTGGCCCCCAATATTTTTGACCTTGCGACAGCCCTGAGCATGCAGGCAAAAAGTGAGCGATAACTTTAGACAACTAGAATATCAATGGATGGTTGAGTAAAGAAGGCAAGGAAACAATTGTATATCAAGTTCTGTAGTATTTTGGGTAGACTTTCGCAAAGTCCTATCATCTCCGTATTAGTTAACGTGCGCTAAATAAAACACAGGCAACCCAACCCGAATCACAAGCGCGGCTCCGACGTTCGATTTTATTCCTACTTGCTTCACTCGAGACTCTGTGAGTGAAGAGAGGTCGACTTGGAGCAAGTCTGTATTTTGGTGAATAATTTATCTGGCTATTAACTGTGAACATTTTGTTTTACAATAGCTTGAGCGTGCACCTGATGGATTCTCAGTTGTTGCTGATTATTTTGGACGTGGTGTATTCAACAAGGTACCTTTCTAGAACATACCATTACAGTGAGGACACTCGAACCGTGAACACTTTGAGGTTTTTTCATACTTTTTTTTCATCTCCTTTATCCCTTGCGTGAATCGATTGGAAATATGATTTATTTTTAACAATAAGATTATTTGAGTTCAGTGCTTCATTTTCAGAAGGTTTGAAGCAGTAGAAAGTTCATAAAATAAAAAATATAAAAATATCAAGTGTTCATGGTTCGAGTGTCCTCACTGTGAAATGAATCATAATGCACTAACATGGGTTTCTAATTTAATGGTCAAGATTTACCACTGACTGTAAAATATTCAGGACTGATTGATCATGCGATATTTTCATTGTTTTGACATCCAAACCTAAGCAAGATACTAGCATTTTTAATGAATTTTTATTCCAGGTAACCTTGGTAACCAGTGGTCAAGGAAGTGCACAAAGTACTCGTACTCATTTGTTGCAGTGAATGCAACATTGGAACTTGTCTTGAAAAATGTAGAAATTATAGAGATTTTAAAGTAGTCTTTATACTAAAAATTAATACCAGGAAACAATCTATAAAAGAGATCTCTAAATGTAACGTTTTAGACTAGCCTAGCATGAGTATCAGGCCTTTGAAGCAGGGGCCTTGGGAGTGGTGACAGGGAGGGGGGAGGGGAGGGATAAGATGGAAAGGAAGGCCTGACACAAGTACATTCATTGGCTCTCTCCTTCCTCTCCTTCCCCTCCTTACTCCCCCCTCCCCCCCTCCCCTTCTGAGAGCCCGATACTCAGGCTAGGACTAGCCTCGTGTTAGTAATGCATAAATTAATCATGTAAACAGAAATGAAGCAAAAAGACGAAAGAAGGAGGAAGAAAGGAAGGAAGGAAGGAAGGAAGGAAGGAAGGAAGGAAGGAAGGAAGGAAGGAAGGAAGGAAGGAAGGAAGGAAGGAAGGAAGGAAGGAAGGAAGGAAGGAAGGAAGGAAGGAAGGAAGGAAGGAAGGAAGGAAGGAAAGAAAGAAAGAAATAAAGAAATGTCATAACATACAATAAACGATTTGTACTGTCTTATTAGAGGTCACTTGATTATTCTTCACCAAAGCTTTCAATTTTAAGACCATCCTGGGAGCAAGTACCCTTGATTGTTATTATTTTTTCATTACAATTATATATCTACTCACCCAAAAGAGACAGAAATACTAACCAAAATCTGCATGCATATAGACTTGAATCCCATCCAGGAAGATTATCAAAGGCATATACAAAAAATCTCAAGGGGGTGGGGGGCAAGATAGTCTTCACAAAATGGCATTGTAGACATCTTAGGGTAGAGCAGTGCTTTCTAGAAGAAAAAATCCTCACTAAAGATGGGCTAGTGCTGCTTTAACCCTCTTCTTATTCTGACCTTAGGGGTATAACCTGCTCAGTACATTTACATAAAAATTTAGTCGTGATTTGTAATATATACAACTACAAGCTGACCAATTTATTATATAATTTTTAAATTTAAAGATATAATACACAAAGAAGTGGAAATATACTGGTGTTTCTAACACAGGTGGATATATTAATGTTTTAATAGAAGAATAAAATATCAACATTTAACACTTTATCGGTAAAAAAGTAGCTTTCTTTTAAATACCCACACTATTAACTATATTGGAAGAGATGTATTCTGGTCTAGCTTGGGTGAAATTTTTTGAGGGGGAGGAGAGGGAGGCAGGAGGGTTTAGAGAAAATAATTTTTTTAGTTATTTTGATCTTAAAAATCGTATATCTTTATGGAATTTATGCAAATTCTTCGAAGTGTTGATCGGCAGAAAAATTCGAATAGATTGAGATATATCTGTTCTTGATATTGGGTTCCCTGTGTTTTTACGAGTAGTTCGAGAACTTGTCGTGACTATAAAACATAGCGTGCTTGGTAAACAATGCTCAAAAAGTGTCCTAACAGGTCAGACAAAAGAACTAATCCTTAGGTATTACTCTGTTTTTCTCCAGAAAAGCCAAAAAGTATGGATTTAAAAAGAAAGACGATGAAAATATCTTGAAAATTAAGCTCAATTATAAGTTTTTTCAACAACAAAGATGGCGGTTGCTGAAGCGTTACCACCTGCTTACAGCCAACTAGACGATATTATAAAAGAAATAGACAGAAATTACTCAAAGGAAATCCTTGAACAGGCTATTGGATTCACGAAGAGGACTTTAGGAGGGAATTTCTTGAAATTATCAAATGACAGTATTGCTCCATGCCTGGAAGAACTTAGGAAACAAGGCAGAATAACTCCTCAAAAACCTGGCTTATTGGAGTACTACGCCAAAGATAACAAAACCATCGTAGAGAAGATTAAGAGCTTAAAGGAGCAAAGCATGAAGGAGAGAGAAAAGGAGAGCGAGTTTATCGGGAGAGAAGAAGATGTTAGAGCTGTGGCTGATCATTTGATGAATGAGGAGACCATGATTATGACCCTTCATGGGGACCCAGGCGTAGGGAAAACGACTTTGGCAGATGAAGTTGTAAACCTCTTAAAATCTCAAGACCAAGTGGCATTAAAAAGGCAAGTTGATTTGCGAAACATGAAATACCAGAAGGAATTCTGTCTTGCTATTTTAGAGGCTTTAGAGTCCCCAAAGGTCCTGCAACCCTGTATGGAATTTGTATTTGAAGCCATTGAAAACTTGGATAAAAGGACCATCTTGATACTTGATAATGCTGAAGAAGCATTATCAAAGCTCATGTTGCAAGAGGGAAAGGCTTCTTTTACTCAAATATTGAAGGGAATGGCTGAACACAACAAAAGCAGAAAATTAACAACATTACTGACGTCACGCATCCCCTTCCCAGATGAAATAAATGGCTGTGTTAATTACAAGGTTAAACCATTGAATGAGGCTAAATCTGGTACAGTTTTGGAAAAGTCAAATCTCTCGCTTTCTCCTGAAGAAAAGAATGAAATCATTAAGCTTTGTGCAAACAAGCCGCTGCTGTTGAAGCTAGTTGCAGGGCTAATGCAAGAAAATCTCCTAAACTCTGGAAATATTGAACACTTAAAAAAAGTACTGAATGCCTTAGAAAAACCAGCACCTGCAAGTGAGAAAGAGCAAGCAGAATATGCTAATGCTTATAACAGCAATATTATCAGTGAAGCTTTTGAGGGTCACTTCATGCCAGAGCTCAGGAAGGCAACTATAAAGCTGTCACTGTTCCAAGGGGCATTTGCATTCCAAGATGCAGTAGATATGATCAAACAACCGGAAAAGGAAACTTTGTTTTATCTTAATACATTAAGAGAGCGAAAATTCCTAACAGAGAAAACTGATGAAAGACATCAACGCACAACATACGAAATGCACCCTTCAATCAATGACTACATGATGAGTCAATTTGAGAAAGAAGAGAACAAGGATATTGTTGCTGATGCCAAGGATACATTCTTCAAGAATTACCTGGAAAAATCAAAACAAATTGCTCAGCGCCTTGAAAAAGATTATGTTAAGGCATATTCAGCCATTGAAAAAGAGAGGCTAAACTTGAAACTGGCCATTGAGATATCATTTGAAAGGGGGGTACTTGTATTTCTCGAGTGATTACAGTGAATCTACCATCCTAGCAGACCTGTTCCTGATTTTGATTCCTGGTTTAGAGAGAGAGAAGTTGTTCAGAGAATGGAGCACAATTGCAGAAAAGAAGGGTAATGTTTGAGAAATTTCAGAAAATGTTTACCACTGTTTTTATTATTGCACTATGCACTGGTCGAGACAAGAGTAATGAAAGAGAAATTGGGCAATACATTGCTGTCAATCAGAGTATGTAAAGGTACCAAACAATTTGTTTCATTGATGGCAGTGTACAGGTATTGCCCGGTATGCCTGTCACAGTGATTGTTTCAATCAGCTCATAGCAATAATAAAAATAGTGAAAGTTTTTCATTGACCTCCTTTTCAACTCCAATTCTTTTGTGTGCCCCACTGAGTCTGATTTTGTTTTACCAAATGACTCCCACTACACACAAACACACAAACCCACTGGCCTCCATTCTTGGCAAAAAAAAAAATGACGGTCCCCCTACTCCATCCATCCATCCATCCATCCATCCATCCATCCATCCATCCATCCATCCATCCATCCATCCATCCATCCATCCATCCATCCATCCATCCATCCATCCATCCATCCATCCATCCATCCATCCATCCATCCATCCATCCATCCATCCATCCATCCATCCATCCATCCATCCATCCATCCATCCATCCATCCATCCATCCATCCATCCATCCATCCATCCATCCATCCATCCATCCATCCATCCATCCATCCATCCATCCATCCATCCATCCATCCATCCATCCATCCATCCATCCATCCATCCATCCATTTTTCTTTAATTTACAACTGTTTCTATTATTTGATTCTTAGGTGAGTGGATTTGTTACTCCATTCTAGTATGCATGCAAATAACAGTTCTACTTGAGAAAACTGCTGGAAAGTCAGAAGCAAGGAAACTTTTGGGGAAAGTCAAAGAAGCTCTCAATAAACTAAGTGACAAAGCCAACAGTACATATCGACTAGCTGAGAGCAGCTATCTCTACGCCAAAGGGGAAATGCTCTATTCTGACTGTGAAAGTAAAGGCAGAGAGGGTTGCCGAAAATCTGAGTGGGAAGAAGTTTTAGATATTTACCAAAAAAGCTTGAAGATAAGAGAAGAGTTACTCGAGGATCATACCGACACTGCTCGCACTCTTAATGCTATTGGCAACTGTTACATGTACTTGAAGAAGCTTGAGAAAGCTCTGGAATACTACACTAGGGCTCTTGAAATGAGACAGAGGCTGAGTGGCTCACAACATCATGTGGATATGCCAGTGTATATTAATCAAATTGGTGCTACTCATGAACAGATGGGAAAGAAGTACCTGAAGGAAGCTGAAGATGCAAATCTCTACTACAGAAAAGGGCTGACTGAAAAGTATCGCAAGGAGTTTAACGAAGCTCTAAACAAGTACCAAGAGGCTTTGGATTTGGAGAAAAAGCTTCATATTTCTGGTTACATAAATACGGCCATCTTCTACCGGAACATGAGTAACACCTACTCCTATCTTGAAGACTATGAATCATCACTAAAGACTGCCAAGAAAGCATTGTTTGTCAGAAAAAAGTTGCTCGGCATTGATTCTGACACCATAAGGAGTTACTACCAGGTGGGGCTCGCTTATGAAAGACTTGAGGATATAGACAAAGCTCTCAAGTATTTCTACAAGGCCTATATGATGGAACAAGCATTACCTGAAGGTGAAACAAGCCCAGTTAGAAATGGGGTGATTAGGAAAATTGGTAACATTGGAGGCAGTATTGAGGAAGCAGAGTCGGAAGATGAAAGACATAAAGAGGCCTTGGAGAAGGGCTGTTTAGATGATGACATTTTGGTAAGTAATTAGAGCAATTTATTTAGAGTGATTTTCATAAACCAGTGATTACCGTAATTGGATTGATTTTCCTCTGACCATGAAACAGTTACTAGTAATAGTCTATAATAGTCAAATAGACACAAGAGAAAACAATGGAATTAGTGTCTACTAACCTCTATAGACCCCTTCCTGCATGTCAAAATGCAGCTCAATTTGGAGGACAAAACAATAAGTTCTAATTCTCAGGTGATTGAAATTCTTTTGTTTTTTCCTCCAAATTGAGCTGCTTTGACCTCATGTGAAAGGGGACTATCTGTAATTTACTTTATTATAGGTCAAGGAAAATCACTTTTATTTACACGCTATCATATTTAGCACTACTGTACTTCACTCTAATTCTTTTGCTTTCTATTGTGTTTATCTGACTATTACATTAGACACTTTGTTTCACTGTTGTTTTTTCTTCCCATTTCTCTTAATTTTCTCCTCCCTGCAACATGAAAAAACTCCTTGTTTATTTTTATGAGGGTAGCACTAAACAGCCAGTGACTAACAAACCTGTGTACCTCGTTCATGATCGAATTAGAATTTATAGAAGCTGACATGCTAAATTCCAATTAGATCTGTGAGTGCGAATTGCCCTGGCTTAGTCATTCTATAGGTTGTTTCAGGGTTTCACCAAACTTTAGGTTGATATTTTTGTGAAATACTTTGTTTACTTATTAAATAGAGAAAAAATCTAATAATTGAAATATTTCTTTTAAGACTTCAGAAGATGAAAAGGAGGAGGAGGAGGAGGAGGAAGAATTGCTAGAAACAATGTCAGCAGCTCCAATAGATACTGTAGCAGGTAAATAAATTATATAATGGGCCTCATTCTTGTGCTATATACCCTGTACCCTGTACACTATGCATCCCATGCATCCACATTTACTACTGGAAAGTAGTGAAGGCATTAGAGAATCATAGATTAAAGAATCACCTCTGGGGGTTTCAGGTTCAATTCCTTACAAATATTGGAGACAATGCTCTTTCCATTTCTGGGGTTCATTTTGACACAGCTACTTGGTTTAAGGAGAAGGGTCCGTCACAGCTGATGTGTTGCAAAGCATATACTGTACTAGACCCCTTGCAGCACATTGAATGCAGCTCAATTTGGAGGACAAAACAATTCTCAGAAGATTGAAATTATTTTTTTGTCTCCAAATTAAGCTGGTTTGACATGACATGAAAGGGGTCTATAAATAAGTAATCTAATTGTGGATCATAATTTCAGAGGAAACACCTTATGATTTGTTATATAAAGAATTTTTAGATCTTGGGTCATATTTCTGATATTTGTTACCTCTTAAGGTACCACAGTAGAGACAACAGGTCAGGGACCTCCAGGGGCCCCTGTCCAGACAACAGATCATGGAGGGGCCACTATCCAGATAACAGATCAGGGACCTTCAGGGGCCACTGTCCAGACAGCAGATCAGGGACATCCAGGGACCACTGTACAGACAACAGGTCAGGGACCTCAAGGGACCACTGTCCAGACAACACATGAGGGACCGCCAGGAACCACCCTCCAGACAACACATCAGGGACTTCTGGGAACCACCCAAGAAGAAAGGGAGACATGTGATGAAGTTTTGGACATTGAAATAGAAGAAAGTGTGCTGTTTGACAGGTATGGTATTAATCTAACAATCTAATATAGGCAGCCACCCTTTATGCAGTGGACATCAAGCAAGGTTCCAAGTTGTCAGCTTAATAGAGGCACCATTGTATAGTGCTTTACTATTTCACAAATTTTAAAGTTGTGGTGTGTAATGAGTAGAAATATTTATTGATTCCCAGGCAAGTTATTGGAACGAAAGGCTTGCAGTGGAACATCAAGGAAACTGGAGTTCGTATTTTGTTCCTGCCTGGAACTGTGCCATCAGATACAAGTATCTCCTGCCATGTGTACAAAGAACCAGAAAAGCAACCCCCATTAGAACCAACAGAATCTCTCGTCAGTATGGTAGTGAGATTACATGTAGATGCAGACAACGTTAACCCTGTCTTTGATAAGGAAATTGGTCTTGTTATTCCCCACTGTGGAGCCATGCAGACTAAAGGATATGAAGTGACGGTTAAAGAATATAGTGAAAATTCGGGAATCTGGGAGGAGGTGGATGATTTTATCAACATTCAAAACAAATCAGGTAGTTATGTTAAATAATGGACTCATTTAGTTTGTGTGTTTTTCCTATTTCCAACCACGTGTCATTCCCTAGAGTATCCTTTTTTTGCTTACCGGTTGCACATGAGAAGACACAAGAATATGGATACATCTGAATAAAAAAACCGGGACTTAGGAAGGGGAGGGGTCGTTCTTTTGATTGGTATTTTTGGTGGGCCGTTTTTTTTTAGGGATAAACGGGTTTTAAGCCCCCCCTCCCCTCCCCCCCTTCAAGGCAAAATTCTTTGACCAGTTCTACTCATCTGACATATGTTAATGTTTCACTTGAAGATCTGCAGAACATAGAAAGTGAATTTACTACACAACTGGGAGGCATAAATCTACCAGCAGTGCTGCTGACCAGAAAGAACTTAAGTACTGTTTGTGTGACATGTCGTTTGGTTAAAGACGTCCTCCTTGCTAGACCAGCCGGCAGTACCCTGGTGTCATCAGTGTTCCCTGACGTTCAACTGGTGTTGGAGAAAAACACTGTGAAAAAGAATACGCCAATAGAGATGAAAGTAAGTCTAGCTGGCGTAAACTGATATTTTACAACTAGAGACCGTGAGATTCGCTCCACACACAATACCACTACAAACAGAGAAAATTTTGCACGCTCCACGCTAGCTCACAAATGGTAGTAGGAATACATTATTGAATCTCAAGGTACTTCCTGCTCAAGGATGAATATCGAGAGTTTTATCGTATCGCGAGAAAATTTTCTCGTATCGCGATACGATAAACTCGTATTGCGAGAAAATGATAAGTTACATTTGAGCGGTACTGTACCTCCAACTTCACTATTTACATCATTCAACACTTGACTCACTTGTTGATTTTTACGGAGGGAATAAACCCGGAGAAGGGTGAATGAGGAACGGCGAATGAGGAACGGCGAATGGGGAACGGAGAATGGCGATCGGTTATTGGCGATTGCACGACCGAAAAGCACTGTGGTCACACTATCACGGAGACATGTATGAATCGAATAACAACCGTGTTCAATTCAGACATGGATTCAACCGCTTCTGACTACGACTCAACTGTAAACACTTGTGTTACGGTTCTTGGCCAACTTCCTTTCGGTCGTGCCAATCTACAATCATCGATCGCCATTCCGGCGCAGTTCGCCTCTTCAACCTTTTTTGAAATAGCAGCATGAATTGGTTCGTCGATATCTTTAATAGACCTCATCGGCTTGGGTGTAATGTTGTCCCATTTCAGACCACGTGTCATTCCTCAGAGTATCATTTCATTGTTTAACGGTTGCGCATGAGAAGATACATAAATATGGATACAACTCAAACAAAGAATCTTATTCTCAAGAGAATGACACGTGGTCTGAAATGGGACAACATTACATCCAAGCCGATGAGGTCTATTCCCCCCGGCTCAAGATGATGACGAAACTTTTTTATCATAGCCAGTTCTGATCCTGTGCTGGACCAGTTCCCCTTCCTGATTGACCTAGGATAGGTGGCCTTCCTGATTGACCTAGGCTAGGTGGCCTTCCTGATTGACCTAGGCTAGGTGGCCTTCCTGATTGACCTAGGCTAGGTGGTCTTCCTGATTCAGTCACGTTCCTTGATCTGTGTTTTCCTTCTCCTTTCAAGGTTCAACCACTTCCAGATTTCACCGTTTTTAACTCACCCAGCCTTAGCTGTGGTCCAGTTCTTTACCTTCAAGGTGGCCAATCAGATTCCATCGATATTCATAAACCAGTAAGGATAAATCTTCCCCACCCCCTTACGTGGTGTGGTAATCGCACTGAAGGGAACGAGAGGCGTGGTCAAGTGCGTATTCTGTACAATAAACATTCCGACATCAAGAACATAGAATGGCAGGACGTTACAGATAATCCAGACATAAATTTATCTGTAAACGAACAGAAAATCTCTCTCCAAGTGCGACATTTTTCCATGTAAGTTATACATTTTGATATTCTTGATTACAGACACGTCTATATCAAAACCTTTAAATTTTATCGAAACATCTTCTGGCTTGGTCAAAGTCTTGGCATTTCTAACTCACAGATTGAATTAAAAATTTAACGTGTTAGGTTTTGCGGAGGGAGGAAAACTGGAGAACTCAGAGAAAACCCTTGAATCAAGGGAGAGACCTAAAAAATATATCCACAAGTAATGCCAAGTCCAGAGCTGCTGTGCTATATTTAGATAAATGAGATAGATATGCCAGTGGGGACAAGGGGCGATGTAAGGGATATGCAAACCATCCATGAACAGCTTTTTTGTGACAAGAATATTACAGGCCATCTCTGGAATAGTGTCAGAAAAGGAGTGGTTTTAAAAGAGGGTCAAGACGACCTCGGCTCACTCCTTTTTCCTACACTAAGGCGTGTCTATGGCCCCATGTCAAGTCTCCCTCTTGTCCCATTCGGGATTTCCTAGATCCCTCAAGCAGAATAACCGGCTATCAGTTTGACTCCCTACTCCCCTTGTTATCACAGGTTCTGGCTAATCTGGATTTCAGACGTGAAGCAAGACATCCAGAAACTCCTAAACAAGGCTAAAGAACAGGTTGCTATCATTTGCGGTTCTCCGCCTTTCAGTGCTCTGTTTTGTGTGAGGTGTAAGCCTCGTATCCGTAGGGGCCAAGCCATTCTCCAATACATTGCTATACAATCCAATTTGGTGAAGGCGAGTAAAAGAAATCCCGAAGATTTTGACGATTCTGAAGAGGAATTGTACGATGGAGAGAAAATTCAAGTTGATTTGGTTGGGCCAATACAAAGACACATGGAGGAGGGTGACGACGGAACGTTTTTTATCAAGTAAGGACAACGTGCGGTATTGGTCTCTGGCTTCCGTTTCAGGACACTGCGATTGGCTGATTGAGGTTTATTCTTGAGCGTTTCATTGGCTCGGCGGTTTTCTTTGGCGACTTCTCCTGGTTTTCACTTGCGGCGGAATCGGATTTGAAAGCAGTTCATGCGTGAAATTGCAAGTGAAAATCGCTGCTTTATAAGCTTAATTAAATAGTAATAATAATCTTTAATAAGGTAGCAAACGTCACGAAGTGATTTACAGAAGGGTCCTCAGCAAGCCAAGCAAAATAACACCTTTCGACATTGGCGTAGCGAGGGGGGAGGGGGGGGGGGGGGCTAAAATTTTCGGATCGAGACTTTTTCTTTGATGTATGATTTCAATGCCACTGGCGTAGGCCGGGGGCGGTCACCTGTTCCCCGAAATTTTTGGTAATTCATTTGTCTTTTTATGGTTTTCACTTTTTCATAAGCTGCTTCCGACACCGATTCCATCACAAATGATAAAAAAGAGATGCGAAACACAGAGATTGTAAAAGCGAACCACAAGAGAGAACCAAAAAGCAGCTCTACTCACATACAACAACGAGACCGGGAATCCAACTCTGGTTGTTCGCAATCGAGACGCGAGCGCTATCTACTCAAAATATTACATTCTCTTGTTTTTATTGTTGTTCAGGTTTAGCTCAAAGGAGGAGAGACAAAAGTCGATGGCTGTGAAAGTAGAAGACGAAGATGCGATGTTTCACTGTCGTTTCTTGAGAGTTTTGGCCAACCGCCAATGTATTTGTAATATTCCCTTCGAGTTACATCTTGTACCAAAGGCAAGTTTTATAATTTTTTTTTTTTTTTTTGCGCATTTCTTTATGTCTCTTGTTACATCATCCAACATGGTGACCATGTCTCTTGTTATATCATCCAACATGGTGACCATGTCTTTTGTTACATCATCCAACATGGTGGCCATGCTTTTGTTACATCATCCAACATGGTGACCATGTCTTTTGTTATATCATCCAACATGGTGGCCATGTCTTTTGTTATATCATCCAACATGGTGGTCATGTCTCTTGTTATATCATCCAACATGGTGACCATGTCTTTTGTTACATCATCCAACATGGTGGCCATGCTTTTGTTACATCATCCAACATGGTGACCATGTCTTTTGTTATATCATCCAACATGGTGGCCATGTCTTTTGTTATATCATCCAACATGGTGGCCATGTCTTTTATTATATCATCCAACATGGTGACCATGTCTTTTGTTACATCATCCAACATGGTGGCCATGTCTTTTGTTATATCATCCAACATGGTGACCATGTCTTTTGTTACATCATCCAACATGGTGGCCATGTCTTTTGTTATATCATCCAACATGGTGACCATGTCTTTTGTTATATCATCCAACATGGTGACCATGTCTTTTGTTACATCATCCAACATGGTGGCCATGTC
Source organism: Anthopleura sola (assembly GCA_023349425.1). Taxonomy (NCBI): domain Eukaryota; kingdom Metazoa; phylum Cnidaria; class Anthozoa; order Actiniaria; family Actiniidae; genus Anthopleura; species Anthopleura sola. The sequence continues at coordinate 8,915,820 of JALHLI010000008.1, forward strand.
TTTTATTATATCATCCAACATGGTGACCATGTCTTTTGTTACATCATCCAACATGGTGGCCATGTCTTTTGTTACATCATCCAACATGGTGACCATGTCTTTTGTTATATCATCCAACATGGTGACCATGTCTTTTGTTATATCATCCAACATGGTGGCCATGTCTTTTGTTATATCATCCAACATGGTGGCCATGTCTTTTGTTATATCATCCAACATGGTGGCCATGTCTCTTGTTATATCATCCAACATGGTGGCCATGTCTCTTGTTATATCATCCAACATGGTGACCATGTCTTTTGTTACATCATCCAACATGGTGACCATGTCTTTTGTTATATCATCCAACATGGTGGCCATGTCTTTTGTTATATCATCCAACATGGTGGCCATGTCTTTTGTTATATCATCCAACATGGTGGCCATGTCTCTTGTTATATCATCCAACATGGTGACCATGTCTTTTGTTACATCATCCAACATGGTGACCATGTCTTTTGTTATATCATCCAACATGGTGGCCATGTCTTTTGTTATATCATCCAACATGGTGGCCATGTCTCTTGTTATATCATCCAACATGGTGTTAATGTCTTTTGTTATATCATCCAACATGGTGGCCATGTCTTTTGTTATATCATCCAACATGGTGGCCATGTCTCTTGTTATATCATCCAACATGGTGTTAATGTCTTTTGTTATATCATCCAACATGGTGGCCACGTCTTTTGTTATATCATCCAACATGGTGGCCATGTCTTGTTATATCATCCAACATGGTGGCCATGTCTTTTGTTACATCATCCAACAAGGTGACCATGTCTTTTGTTATATCATCCAACATGGTGGCCATGCTTTTGTTACATCATCCAACATGGTGACCATGTCTTTTGTTATATCCTCCAACATGGTGGCCATGTCTTTTGTTATATCATCCAACATGGTGACCATGTCTTTTGTTATATCCTCCAACATGGTGGCCATGTCTTTTGTTATATCATCCAACATGGTGACCATGTCTTTTGTTATATCATCCAACATGGTGGCCATGTCTTTTGTTTTATCATCCAACATGGTGACTATGTCTTTTGTTATATCATCCAACATGGTGGCTATGTCTTTTGTTATATCATCCAACATGGTGACTGTGTCTTTTGTTATATTGTCTAACATGGTGGCTATGTCTTTTGTTATATCATCCAACATGGTGACCATGTCTTTTGTTATATCATCCAACATGGTGTTAATGTCTTTTGTTATATCATCCAACATGGTGGCCATGTCTTTTGTTATATCATCCAACATGGTGGCTATGTCTTTTGTTATATCATCCAACATGATGGCCATGTCTTTTGTTATATTATTCAGTATACTGTACGAGCAATACTGTGTATGGGGGATCTTTTCTTATGTTTGAAATTTGATTTTAAGGCTCTTGTAAAGCTAAAGCCACTGGAGTTCTATGGCATCCCACTTGAAGATACTGATAACAAATGGAGGCTATTGGAAGCACCTCGAGATGTATTGATAAATATATTAAGCATCAATAATAGATCATCACCATCACCATACGCAACATGGCCTACTGATATCATTCACTCTCTTCACAAATTTGCCCAGAAGGCATACGAAATGAAGAGCAGTGATGAAGATAGCTGGAGGTTTTTCTTTGAGAACGTGTCGCACGATCCTAGATTGCAGCAGTATGCCTTTGATGCTATGATCATAAATCTATCGCCGAAAGCTTCAGGCCATGTCATACAAGTACTTGAAGCAGGTGGGTAATGTGTGAATGCTTTATTGCTGACATGCAGAGCTATAATTACTGATAGATGTTGACGGTGCTAGTTTTCCACATGGTTGCCTCATTGGTTTCTTTCGTTCCTTTTTTTCCTTTTTTTTTTTCGTTTCTCCCTTCATTCGTTCCTTTCTCTATTACTTCCTTCGTTACTTCCTTGTTTCCTTCTCTCCTTACCTCCCAATTTTTACTTTATTTTGTCTTTTAAGATTTTTTAAGACTCTACTTTTTTTCTATCTGACCAGGGAGAAAAGTAGTGGAAGAACCTCTGGATCAGAAAACAGCAAGATCTCTGTCACGGTACATCAAGGAAGATTATGTTAAACTAGTACAAGCAGTCGACCAACACCTATCCATAAAGTGCGAGTACGTCAAGAAAATGAAAGGAAATTCAAGTGACAGATGCTTTTTTTCCCTTCAGACGTGGATAACGCATAAAAAGCCAACGTTACATTTATTAATGCAGAAACTCAGAGAAGTTGGCTGTGAAAAAGGGATGAATGCATTGTTGAAACACTTTGAGAATCAGCTGGAAAAAAGTCTGGATCAGAAAGCGTCTGGACCAGAAAGGTACTGTAGGTCCTCGCGAGAATGGTAGCCACAGTAGCTTGTGGTTTGAATAGCTGCTTGCATGGTGGCTTGCGTCTCCTCTTACAATGGACAGAACCAGGGCATCTCAAAGTTCATGCCACTTGAAAGGCTTTTCATGTTTCTACGGCCAATACAACTCCAGAAGCAGCACGTTTGATTGTGAAAAGCCAAAACCAAAACGTCTGGAAGTTGTGGACATGGCCAGAGGCGTAGCGAGGACCCAGGATCGGGAGGGGGGCAGCTACATTAAAAACGTAAAATATGGGGGGGCACATGTCCGCCCCCCCTACGCTAGTGGCATTGCCATCATCCATCAAACAAAAAAATTTAGGGGGGAGACGCCACTGGGGGAGGCAGAAACCCACAAAGCGATCTAAAACACGAGAATTACTGCTATTTTCATAAACATGCGAACTTGGTAGCTGCGAGCTGCATGCTGAAATTTGGTTTTTCGCTGCCGTCAATCAAAAATAATCAGTCGGTACCTTTTATATTTTTGACTGGCGGCAGTGAAAAACCAAATTCCAGCGAGCAACTCGCAATTACAGAGTTCGATATTTATGAAAATTGCAGTAGGTTTTGTGTTTGCCCATCTGTATAATAGATACTTCCCATGTACTGTACCTATACTGTGATCTCTTTGCTAAGTTCTCTTTTGTTCTTTTTTTTTGACAGTGGCAACACAATGGTTAGTGCAGAAGGTCATTACCAAGAAGTATCAACAGTTGAACCGTTATTAGGAGCTGAACACATTGATAGTGGGCAGACTTTTTCTAGTCCAGCTACTCAGGGTTCTGGCTATATGGATCAGAGTTGGTCGCATGTGGGTCATGTTAGCAGTGACATTGATAGCCCTGCAGGTCATTCCCTTGATGAATCTAACACGCATGTGAGTCCTGCATCTGGAGGTACCTCTGATATCTCCTTACATAATGACTCTAGCCTTAGTGCTAGTACCACAAGTGATCCTGATGGAACTCATCCTGGTGATGATGTAGCTAGTAATAGTGACAGCCCTGATAGTGCAAGTGACATTGTCGTTGAACAGCCAGACAGGAGTGCATCATTCTTCTACCCAGGCATTTGTCTCGTAGCCTTATCACTGGGCTATATTTATTTTCGCTATATAAGAAGATAACTGCCTGTCAAATAGTGTCAATAGTAGGGGAGTAGATTATTCTGGAGTTGCTATTCCAGACCATTCTCGAGTAGTTTCTGCCTTAGTTCCAGGAAACGTACAGACCTAGGGTCATTAGGGTAGTTATGCTCACAGCACATCTTTTGTGCATGTGCTAAAAAACATTTCAATTCGCAGTTTCAGTCCCACCCTGACTTTCAAGTCAAGTGGTCTTTGGGAATTACATAGCTTAGAAACCAAAACCTTTCACCGTTTTCCACACTTCGATTCACTGGTCACAGACAAAGCCTTCAATCAAGGCTGCAAGGCAGTTTCAAAAAATTATTCAACTTGTAATTTGAGCCTTGCAGTCTTGACTGAATGCTTTGTGTTTGACCAGTGAACTGATGTATGGAAGTGGTGAATTATTTAGGAAGATAAATATATTTAGGGTATTGGTTGTGAGAGAGGACCATCAGTCATTCGGCCCTCATTCTTCAATCAGTTATTTTTTAAATGCATTCGTTCATTAAGTCCATTATTGGTAATACATAATAATGACAAGAAACACTGAAGATAATTATTTAATGCTACTGCAGGTGCTTAGAGAATTAATCTCAATACAATAGAAGACTTAAAAATACAGAAAAAATGCTGCGTAGGCAATGATGTTAAAAACAGCCAATCTGTAGAAGCGGAGAAAAAACTAATCAAAATTATTAATTAAAAATCCGTCCTGTAAGTAACTACTGTATACTACAGTCTCACTGACATTCAACAATGTTCACAACTGATTTCATTCATCTGTATTGTAGAACAAGGAATCCATTGTAGTGCATTTTGAAGCATTCTCGACAAGCAGAGGTTGACATATGTCAATCAGTGTTCCCACGATTTCCACTCCATCCCATCTGGTGCTTTTCTTTCTACTTTTGATTTCTGTACTTCATCCCAGTTTGTGCTTAGTATGGTACCACCTGACTCCACGAATGATTTATTCATGGCTTTCTTCACAGCATCACCACCATCACCATAGATCTTTTGGAAGAGTGCTGAGAGTGCAGCTTCACCTTCCTCTTTATCATCATCATCTTTAGTGATGTCGGCTGCTAGACGATCCCAGTCCTTAACAACATGACGGGATGATGGGTACTGATGAACAGTATCAATGCTTTCTTTTGATTCTATGAAGAAATAACGATGGAGAAAATATTATTAAGGGGAGGTACAGAGCAGAGACATGCCAAGGAGAAAGGGATGTTTATAGTGGTTCTAACCTGATGTTGTTGCTGTTGGAAAACTCTTCACTTTGGAGGCTTCGGAGGTTTTTTCTAGTGTTGTCCAGTAGATTGCTTCTGATTTCTTGAGCTTTAACTCAATCTAAGTCCCATAAAAGGGCCAAAAAAATATTAGAACAATGAATTGCCTGCAGGAGAGCATGAATCATTTGTATTCTATAATATAAAGAGACCATGAAGGCTCCCCCACACAGGGGGATCCACAGGGGGATGCAAATTTTGGCCCAGGGCGGGGTGCAATGCTTGAAATCAAAGAAAGAACACATTATTTCATGTTAGTTATCTTCAAAGTCAATCTAGGGGGAGAGGGGGGATGTCTTGCACCCCTCCCCTGAATCCACTCCTACCCTATGGCCACTGTTATCATCTTTTCCCCTAACAAGTTGGTTAAACAGCCCTAAACATACCTTGGGTTGTAGTATTCTAGTTTTACATTCTTTGATATTGATTGGATGTGCCAAGTTAAAGTCCAGCTTGTACTCACCCCCAGTAGGGATGTTGACAGTGCCTGATAACTATGATGTATAAAACAACAAATATTTATTTAATACTAATGTACTGTAAACTTTAATTTGCTTATCATTTAGTTATTACGTGATCTTATAATTAGCCAACCTACACTGTAGAAAATAACCAGACCAACATGTACAACCTTTTTTATAAATGGGAAACAAGGGTGGCGTAGTGCTCAGTAGTGCACATGCTTCTCATCTCTTCGATTACTGGACTCGGCACCATATGCAATATGTGTGCAGAGAGTTTCTCTCTGGGTTTCCTCCCTCTGCAAACCCTAACAAGCTAAATTCCAATTCAATCTGTGAGTTAGCCGTGCCCTGACTTTGATCAACAGAGGTTGCTCCAGGGTATTGATGACATTTGAAGGCTTTTTTTGTAGAGCTTTTGTGTGTGTGTGTGGGAGGGGGGGGGGGTGAGGGGGGCAATAAGTCATACCATTATAAGGACTCAGATACCATTGAAACTTCACCAAGAGATTAATATATGACTGATGGAAAATACTATCAAAACAGGGACCCTGTTTGGGCTACCTGTGGCAATCCCCTCCTATAGAGGAATGTGGAGTTTGTGGAACTCTTCAATTCAACAGATCCCAGCTATTTTATTGAATAGCACTTACTGCTTGTTCATGATAAGTAATATTGACATTTTGTGCATGGCAATTCTTTATCATCAGTGCAATGACCACATGGGTTTCTGTTTGGTACCAGTCATGTCTGCAATAAAAGACAGGAAAAATCAGTGTTAAAGGACATCAATCATACTGATAAAATATATATTATTTAAATTAATCATTTATTGATACAGGGAAGGCTCTTCCATGTATAATAGGGCGGGATACTCCTTGGAAATTTTTAAAATGACCCTTAAAAGGCACCCGAGCCCTATCTAGGTGGTTGTGGCCACTAATGATTTTTACCCCTAAGAGGTATACCAACTCTAAAGCAATTCACTCACTTATCCATAAATGCCAAGTAACAGAAGTCAGATTACAACTGTGATTCTGGTAATAATTATCTAATCTTGGGTGTCCTATTACCTGACAAACACCCTACAGGGGCGGATTTAGGGGGGGGGCCGGGGGGGCCGCGGCCCCCTCTTTAGCTGCCGGCTTTTTTTTTTTTTTGCTTTTCTACTGCCTCATGCATTAAGGAAATTTATTTTATTTTTTAATTTGATCCTATCCGGCCCCCCCTTTTGAAATTAATGTGTTAAAACTTGGTAATAATTTATGGAACAGTGTCAACATTGTAGTGCGCCACGTTTTTTTTTGTTTTTTTTTTGCTTCGGCGATTTTTAAGGTGTCTTTTCAAAATGGCCACGCTACGCCCCTAATTTGATCCTGTCCGGCCCCCCCTTTTGAAAATAACTGGATCCGCCCCTGCCCTAAGAGGTACTGTACCAGCTTACTCTGGTGGTCCTCTTAGATTTGTGACACCCTAAGTCAGGTACCAATAAATCTCAGATTTGGAACCCTAAAAGGTATGACAAGCATCCCGCCCTTTTACGATTGGAGACACCCCCTCCCTGGCCTTGGGCACCTCTGACCCACACATAGATTTGTGTGTATTGACAACATCTCAGTCAATACTAACTGATCAATACCAGCATTATACATGTATACCTGACATGTGGTTTTTGTTCCTCCTGTTTCTTTTGTACTTCCTCCGGTTTTTCTTCTCCTTCTGTATCTTTTTTTGCTGAGATCTGGGTCAAATAATACATGAAATAAATAAATAAATAAATCACTTTTTTATGGTGCGAAACAAATTCAGTAAATGAATACTGGTTTCCAATTATTTGGCCCACTGTCACTCACACACACTACCTAAACAACAACAACAACTCATTTATTCATATGTACAATTACAATTACAAAATACATGGTAACAATGATTCAAAGAAAATTACTTGAAAAAAGTAAAAATGAAAAAAAAAACTTACATTTGTAGATTCTGCTCCAACTGGTTCAGTTCTTTCTTGCTCTAGAATATAAAGTATAAATGCCAGTTTAGTGTACTGCCTTTTGCATCGTGTACGATATTGTTTCCTTGAGGAAAGGGTAAAATTAATGAAGGTGTCCCAGTTGAGTGGCCTCAGGAAGTATGGAAGTAGGAAGTTATGATAAAAAATGATGAAAGCTAGAACTAACAAAGTTGTTTTGTTGTTGTTATTAAAATAGCAATAGGGCAATAGAGAATCACTGGTCAACTATATTGTACTTACTCTTATCAGGAATATCACTGTCTTCAATACCCAGCTGTGAATTACACTTTGAAAGCCAGGTTTTCATTTCTTGATTTTCTTCTTTAAAAAAAATGTAAAACACGGATTGTTAAGAAGTACATGCATGCATGCTAGTGAAAAAAAGTTTAAATTATGATAATATGCATTCTACACCCTTATCTATAAACCCCTTTGATGTGATGTCAAAGCAGCTCAATTTGGAGGACAAAACAAAAGAATTTCATTCTCCAGAGAATTGGAACCTATTGTTTTTACCTCCAAATTGAGCACATCCCGAATTGCTAAAAGAGGTCTATGGGCAATGGGTTCAAAAACTGAAAGTGAAAGAGTCAAACCAGATTGCAGATTGTCATGCTTTCCAAATTCTTTCTTACATATTATTTTATAAAGTTATTTAAAATTCCTGCCCTTAGCAATTGCTGCTAGGTCCCAGAAGTTAGTGCCAGTTGGAAACAAACCTTACTGATAGTATGTCAATACTCACTGTCTATTTGAAGACCCTTTTCAAATGTTTGCTTTGCATCAGCAAATTCACCCAAATGAAAAAGAGAAACCCTGAAAAGAGAAAGAGAAAAATACTCGGCAATCATCTATATTCAGTTCATTTGTTAGTGAAAAGGTTGTTTTCAAATGGGCTGATCAAAGACAGGGCATGACTAACTCACAGATTGAGTAGTCCCCTTCACAGTTTCCTGCACCATCTTGAAAGGTAGGCGTGCCATTGCATCAAAGTGAGACATGAGGTGACCTTGTAATGATAGAGACATGTGAATAATTGTCCAAGGTGTTAAAGATGGTCTCTATAATTGCAAGGTCACCTCATGTCTCACTGCAATGCAGAGAAATAGCCAACTTTCAAGAAGGTGCAGGAAACTGTGAAGGGGAATATTGAATTTAGTATGTTAGATTTTGTAGAGGGAACAAAATTGGAGAACCCAGAGAAAACTGATGGAATCAAGGGAGAGGTCTAACAAACTCTACTCATGTGATGCCGAGTCCAGGAATCAAACCAGAGACCCTAGAGATGAGAGGTGCTCGCAATAAAGCTTTTGTAAATCATGCCAAGTCTCCTCTTATCATGCCATCCAGCTGTACGAAAAACTAAGCGCGAAAAGGATTGTTGTTGTTATTCAAGCAGCCCTTGTCCGAGTCTTAAAAGTCATATATCTCACAGAATTTGAGGAGATGGATCGCAAAGATTTATTTTAATTTTTTAAACAACACGTATACTTCAACTTTTTTTCTCTAAATTCTTTGAAACTGGTGTTTTTGTATTGGGAAGAGACTTGGAGCAAGGGCCGCTTGGCTAAGCATCGAAGTGAGCTGTGATTGGACGGTTCGTGCGTGCTACGGACACCTGGATTGCATGATGATGATCCACATTAATTTACAGGCTTCCACAGCCATCAACTTACCCTTTTCTTAAATGTGCTTTAACATTGTTTGAGTCCAAGTCTATGGCAACATTAGCATCTGTACAAGCATCTATTTAACAAATTGATAGTCTAAGTAACTCAGATATTGTCTAATACCAAGAAGAAAACTACATGTTTTTCTACTATTTTCAAAGATAATGCAGAATCATAGGCTATTTACACGTAAAAATTTGAACAGTGCTTTCCTCACAGAAGAGAAGAAACTAGAAAGGAAGAAAAAACATTTATTTTCTCGTTATTACCTTTGAAATTCTCAAGCTTGATGTGTGTTGTCGCTCGTTTCACGTAATATTCAGGATTGAATCCATTCAGCTCAATAGCTTTCGTATATTTCTAAAATTACAGCAACAAAATAAAGCTAAGATACAGCATAGTGGATCGTAATGACAGCCATGCTGTGCAACCATGTTTTGTAGTACATGTAATAATACTAGCCGTAGTGTAGTTAGCGTTCAATAGCATACATGTTAGACCTACCTATGCTTACATTTATCAAGTTTATCTAAGGTCCAATATTAATCTACTATCATTTCGGATCATTTCAAGTTTGAAGTAAGAAAAATTAAACGTACCTGAAGAGCTAGTTGATAATTCTCGTCCACAAATGCCTCATTTCCTTCACTAAAAAAATCCAAGAAAAAAACACGTTATGGATATATTTCAGAGGAGATCTTCAAGGATAATATATCGACTGTTTATAGCCTACCTGAATAGCTCGGAGTCATTCATAATGACGGGTATTTTTAGGAATTAACACTACATAACAAAACAGACAAATTGTTCAGAAAACATCAAGAAAGATCGACTTGCAGGCTCAGGAGTCTCTTGATCAGCGGTTTGCTCGTTCTCAGTCTTCGTATGTTGATCGTGCTATTATAGTCGAGGAGAACTGAGACAGGGAGAATTTTACTAAAATAAGTCAAAATTTTGGAAAAATGTGTAAATAATTTCTATATGTGTAAATATCTGTTAAAGTTGAGTTATTCTATCTTTACTGTGCTAAAGACTTCACATGCTTGTGTACAAATATGGAGGAAAATGGTCACGTGACGATTGGATAGGGCGGAAAATAGTTACGTGACCTGTTAGAGGGAATCAGCCCTTAAACTTAACGCTGTGGATACGGGATTTTTTTAAAGTTAATAAGTCCAAGAACACTTTATTAGACGTTTACGATGATTACCAATAAATAAAGGTTTCTTTTCATTTTGAATTTTCTCGGTTCAAACCAATTTTCCCCCCAGAAAGCCGCCGGATCCATGGCTACTGCCTCTGACAGCAGAATACTCAACTATACGAAACCCTAAAAGATCTAAAATCAGCTTGCATTATTTAAAGATTCTTGTATTTTCAGAAAATTTAGCTCTCTGAGTTTCTCACTTTTCAGTGATTCAATGAGGTCTTAGGCTCGCGGTTACGTCTCCGCCGACTCGCTGACCACAGGGACCGCGGAGCAGGGGGGGGGGGGGGGGGGTCTGGGGGCTATAGCCTTCCCAATAATTGTTCCAGTATTTGGTGGTCGGCGTTAGCCCCCCCCTCCCCCCCCCCCCCCCCCCCCCCCCCCCCAATCAAAATTACGCTCCATTCGTCGTCCAGCTATGAAAACATTATACCTCAGTTATCTATCTTCACAAACATGTTTTGGCTTGCTAAGTTTTCGCAAATGCCTTAAAGGAACGGGTCGGGGTCAGGGTTGTGTTCAGCATCTGATAAGCAACAATTAAAGAGTGTTCTTATAATGAACCTCCTAGTTTTGTTTGGGCAAGTCTTTCAGTTCAAGCAGGCTTTATCATTTCACCCGTGAGGCCTTCAAGAAATTCTGTTGGAATCGCATCAAGAATTTCTGGAAATTTGACAAAACGGCGGCTGTCAGCCATAGTTCTAGCTGCTCGAAAGTTTTCAGGTTTTAAAAACAACCCGAATAATGCAAGAGATTTCCCAAACTTCTGTGCATAAACTAGCATAGAATCCCCAGAAAATGCATGGTCATGCGCGTGAGTGCCGCATTCTTCAGTCATATCTCTCAGTGTGACATACATTCCAATACTATGTTACATACGTAATTACTTTCAGTACATGTTATCGCTCGAGTGGCTTAGAAATATAACGTTTCTTCTTTTGCACTACACAGCGCTCATAAAAACTCAAGTTTTAATCGTTTTCAGCAATCACGGAAGCTTTGGAAACCATTATATTATTTTGAGGAAAGTAAAAACCAATCAGGTTGCAGCATTAGTGGAGTTACGCACATTTTGGTAAGGTTCCGTGGCGATGGCTGGTGACCTCAGGGGTTAAACGCGATCAACTTACGGCGGAAGTTCTCGCAACATCGTATTATTCTTGACTCAGCGTTCAACATGGACACCAGCAGTAAATCCAAAACGCACTGTATTTTACAGCTTGGGGTATTACTGAATCTGACCATCACGCTGTTGGCTGTTGGGTATTTGACTTACAAAGTCCACACGTTAGACGAACGGATCGTCAGACTCGAGCTGCGAAAGAATCCTGTAAAAACATTTGTCCACGGTGAAGCGCCCAAGAACCGAAAACCAAGAGCCGTGAACGATTCCAGTGGGAAATCCTCTGGAAGAGATTGTACTAAATGCCGAGACTTATGCTTTCAACTATTCAGCCAGGACCCGAATTCCAAAAAGGTATAAAAAAAATGAAAGATTCAACGTACTAGAAAATGAAAGTTCAGTAATATCATATTTTTAGTTTGCTTTTATTCTAGAAAAAAAATTATCGTTTTATCAATCTGTGAAATTCTAAATATTTTTTTAATGTAAAAACATCCATCGATCCTCACGCGATTTCATGCGTCGAATTATTAGAACTCAGACAAAAAAATAAAATAATATTTTGATAAGAGTACTTATGGTTTGATGGATGGGAGTCGCGCAATCAACGTGTCTCGACTTGTTTTGGTCCCTTTACATATCTTGCTATTTCATCTGGTTTCCCTTCCGGTTTTCGCGCACTTGGTCAAGAGTAATCATGATATTTAGTTACATTAGTGCACCAAGGTCTGCTGTAGCGTATCTTTTTACTTTTGGGCTGACTGTGTTCACAGTTAATAGCCAATGTGCGTGAGCTCGAAATTCTAGCACAAAGTATGATGGAAAAGTGAGTTCGTACGCTTTTTTGGCTCCTCTAAAAATTCATTTGATAATTTTTTCTTCGACATTTTCTATGGAAATAAAAGGATTTCAACAGTCGAAAATAACAGAATAATTTTTTCCTTATATTTCCTTTGATTTCCCTGTTAAATTTTTAAAGAACTCACTTTCCCAGAGTGCCTTGTGAGCTTTGATGCACATTGCCTATTGGTCTGGAGGGAATGGAAGTATTTTTCCATGCATTTAAGAACATATTTGTCATCAGTATTGGTTTCCTTTGTGAATTGGGCCAGCATTGCGATTAATTATTTTATTGTTTCACCTCTTGGAAAGTATTTTTTTGTACTAATAAAATCAACTTTTTTGTAGGTTCTAAATCCAATTCCTTCTGGAAGCAGCCAGACATGCATCCGAGGTAATCTCTAAATTATCAGATTGTGTAAGGAGGGAAAATACTCAATTCTAATTGGCTGGAAAGAAAGTCATATTCTAATTCATTCCAAGCTAATTACCAGCTTGCAAGCGCAGGTTACACTAACTAGCCCGCGTTGCTTTACGGTCTGCGGATCTAGGTATAAAAGCCGAATGGTTCAAGTAGAAGTTTACTATAAAGGAATCAAGAAGGAGAAGCTGACTATTGAAACACAAGGAAGAATGCGCAAAATCCCTTACCTTGAGTTCTATGGCGACGGATTCCAAAAGTTGAATGATCATGTACCGGTACTGAGAGAGGCTGGCTCATTATCAAATGGAAGTAGCCTCTCCTATCTGTCTTCCAGTAATTATCCAATTGAAAACGCGCGTATAGTAGTTACGAAACGCGCGTACTAGTCACGTCACGGCTACGGTAAGATACTGGCACTCGGCTAAGCTACATGCAGTACGCTACGATTTTTGTCGTGTGGTCCCGCAATCACACGAAAACCGCACGCGTTCTATGAAACTTCGGATGCTTCGGATAATTAAGTTAACTTGCATTTTTTTTCAGGTCCTCCAGGAGCTCCTGGTCCACAAGGACCTACAGGTCCGAGAGGTCGTCGAGGAAAGAAAGGGCAGCGAGGATATCTAGGTTATGCAGGTAAAAGAGGACCGATTGGTATGAAAGGACCTCGAGGCCTTAGAGGCTTCCCAGGAAGAGCCTTTTCTGGTAACAGATCTGTACTGATAGACTCTCTTGGTGAGTACAACACACGGATATTAGAGTTTTTGAATTCTCATTTTTTTTCAAAGGATATATTACTATATCTATGATGGCAGGAATTGTAAGAGCGTGACCTATTGGTGCATTACATGGCTCATCAAAAGTGAAGAGTTTTGGAGCTTTTCTTTTATTATGATCTCCCTCCCTAGTTCATAATGAATTTTTTCTACACCTCCAGAGTTCGTAGAATTAATTTTCATTATCTTTTATCCCACGAGTTTGTTTGCATATCTTCCAACATTTATCGTCAGGGTCTTTTAGGATCCTTCTTGGTGGTGTTACACTAGGCAATATCCCCTGCAACTTATCTTGCAATTAATTGCGAGCGCTATATATCACAGTGAATTGATTGGTGCAGAGAGAATATGTACACTAGGCAATGTTTCATCATGCAATAAATATTCAAGCGCAATGGTCTGGGGCAACAAATAATTTACGCGCAGTAGAATATTATTGGCTGTCAAAACATATCGTTGCGAGATAAGTTGTAGAAGTGGTGCTGCACTATACGCAATATTGGTGCAATCTTTACGAAAACTAAGACTAAATCTGGGTTCTTGCATTGATGGTGGCAACGCTGCAACAAGATTGCGAGACTGTTATATAAGGCAATTTTTTTTGCATATTTTCTTGCAACAAAATTGCGACAAGAATATGCAAGGAACATTATCTAGAATAACGTTAACACCGCCTAAGTCAGCCAGTGTTGTTCGAGAATGGGCTGTCAATCATATTTTTCTTTTATCAAATATTTATCAGATATCCCGAAAGTAAAAAGACGTCCACTTTCACTACTCGTAGTAAAAGAAGGTCAAAATATCGTCGTCCCTTGCGAGGCATCAGGATTTCCGGTGCCAGTGATCACGTGGTACAAAGACAAAAAGGCAGTTCCTCGAGAGCTGTATAAAAACGGTGCTTTGAGATTCGACGGTGTGACATTTGACAAGGGTGGCAGATATCTCTGTGATGCTAAAAACTTTATTGGGCAAGACCAGGCTTCATTTCTGCTTGTTGTGAACGGTAGGTCTTACCACAGGTAGCCCAGTGACTTTTAAAACTCAGCTTGCAGCACCGATAACATTATTATTCGTACTTTAGTCGTTCCCAGGTTTGTCACACCTCCACCCATCTATCATCCAGGCTACGAGACCTGGGATACCACCATTACTTGTAATATCTTCGGGTACCCTTCGCCGCGAATCGAGTGGACTAGAGCTCTCCAAGACATGCCGAAAGGTCGCCACGTCAAGGCTGGAAAACATCTTGTTATCAAGAGAACAGAACGAGTTGATAGAGGTCCTTACATGTGCAGGGGCACTAATGAACATGGTTCTGTGTTTGCTCTTATAGTGCTGACAGTACACCCTGTTCGTAAGTACAATGCATAATGATTCCAACCAGTAAAGGACAATGCAAGTTAGCACTAATGACGATGACGATGACGATGACGATGACGATGACGATGACGATGACGATGACGATGACGATGACGATGACGATGACGATGACGATGACGATGACGATGACGATGACGATGACGATGACGATGACGATGACGATGACGATGACGATGACGATGACGATGACGATGACGATGACGATGACGATGACGATGACGATGACGATGACGATGACGATGACGATGACGATGACGATGACGATGACGATGACGATGACGATGACGATGACGATGACGATGACGATGACGATGACGATGACGATGACGATGACGATGACGATGACGATGACGATGACGATGACGATGACGATGACGATGACGATGACGATGACGATGACGATGACGATGACGATGACGATGACGATGACGATGACGATGACGATGACGATGACGATGACGATGACGATGACGATGACGATGACGATGACGATGACGATGACGATGACGATGACGATGACGATGACGATGACGATGACGATGACGATGACGATGACGATGACGATGACGATGACGATGACGATGACGATGACGATGACGATGACGATGACGATGACGATGACGATGACGATGACGATGACGATGACGATGACGATGACGATGACGATGACGATGACGATGACGATGACGATGACGATGACGATGACGATGACGATGACGATGACGATGACGATGACGATGACGATGACGATGACGATGACGATGACGATGACGATGACGATGACGATGACGATGACGATGACGATGACGATGACGATGACGATGACGTATAAAATCGTGACACTCACTTCCATCCCTATTTCCATTCCTATCGATCTCTCACGCCTGTCTAAGCTCATTCATTCATTCATTCATTTCTATCTCTAGTTCCCCCAGTCATCGTCAAATCACCTCCCAGCCAACTAACAGTGCGACAAATACACAGTGAGGTCCGACTGAAATGTTCAGCCAGAGGATCTCCTCTGCCGGCCGTGGAATGGATGAAAGACAATGTTCCCATATCTAAAAATACTACTGAAAGCAAAAATGACGTGGAAACGACAGGAGAACTTGTCATTCCAGCCTTTGAACCTGAACACCAAGGATCGTATGTGTGTTTCTTTAGGAACTACGATAATGGTACAGCTGAAAAGAAAATGCGAGTAGGTTAGTATTAGGTATTAATTAGCTTATTTCTCGTTTTAATCATTTTTAATTATTATTTCTAAATTATTTCTTTTTTTAATTCCGTTTTTAATTTTAATTTTTTGTAAATTTGATCATGATCTCATAGGAATGAAAATTTTATTTAGAAAGACACAGACAATATTTACAGTTTTGCACTTAATTGTACATGAATTTGGTTCCAAATATATATATGTATATAGATTTATATATATTTATCAGGTTTTCCCGGGGGGGGGGGGGGATTGAGTTAAATAATTGTGGTGCGTCCTCAATAATGTCCCTCTCACCCTCCGCCCATGGAGGGCAAAACTGCAAGCTCCACTGCACCGATTAGACCTCATCACCCAGGCTTTTTCAGACCACATTTCATTCCCTTGAGAATCATTTCTTCGTTTGAATGCAAATAAAAAATCCTATGAAATGGGCAAAACAAAGGCCCAAACAAAAGAGGTCTATTGATGACAAGTGTAAAATCCTACTAAAAACCTCTCACCACCCTGTAGATCTTGCCTTATGCGGTGACCCAGGGACACCTGAACATGGCTATCGTATAGGCAAGGAGAACTGGGCAGGCAGGATGGTGATATATGCCTGTGATGCTGGATATCATTTACAAGGACCAAGCAACAGACTCTGCCTTCCATCTGGAAACTGGAGCAACTACGTTCCAACATGTAAGTAACGCCCCGTTTATACAGATCCAGTTTCATTTGATGCCTATTCAGTGAACAATGTTTCATGACCTTGAAAATAATACGGTTACTGAGAGCGTTTACATGAGAACGGTATAAAGTTTTAGTCTCAGACAGCGTTTTCTAAACATCACGGTTTTATTACATATTCAATCAATGACGTGTAAACGCAAGGCGTGACCGAGTAGATAATAAAATAACTTAAAAAGAAACCGCGTCCGTGCAAATGGGACCTAAATATAAGTGCTTTTGATTTGCGCGCATAATTCGGCCAAATGTTTTCTTATTCCAAGCCATTCATTCCCTTGAGAACGACTCCTTTGTTAATGGTGGCGCAGCCGTTATACACTCTCTGATACGATTCCAGGGCACATTATCACATGTGAGTAGAGATTGTTAGGTCTCTCCCTAAATGATTCGAGGGTTTTCTTGGGAGTACATTCTCCGCTTTTCCTGCCTCCGCAAAACCTAACAAGACAAATTCTAATTTTATCTGTGAGTTATTCATGCCATGACTTTGATGGAAGGTACATATGAACCAGTAACGCAGTATAGATGATCACAAAGAGCTAACGAGTGATGTGCATTCGTTTCTAACAGGTCATCGAATGTGTTCGGAGCCAGTTGTCCCAGAAAATGGTTTCATTGTCGGCGAAGAGTTCTGGGCGGGAAAAACCATTGAATTTCAATGTTATCCAGGCCACTGGCTAATAGGAGCTCGGCGGATTACGTGCGACAATTTGACTGGAAACTGGACTGACATGGAACCAGAATGCAAAGGTATTCCCATGTTAGCATCTTGAACTACAAACCTTGCGGGAGTACGCTTTGGTCAGCTAAAAATACTTAAAGAAATATAGAACTAGCTTTAGTGTTTTGCTCGCAATACAACAGTTCCCAAGCAGAACATATTTACTTACCAACCTGGAAGTTTTCCATTCGTTGCTGTCAAGATCAATACACGCATCAAGAGTTCCGCGCTACTGCTCTAAGCGCATGCTCAGGGGATTAAAAAGTGGCATGATATTTTGTAAAATATGCAATTTTTTGGTATATTTGACTCAAAATTCGCTTAACGGTACGTGATCTTGAATATTTAATGAAAATTGTGTTTGACAAGAAAGATACTACTAAAATATAACATGTTTTTCAAAATATTATCTCACTTTTTAATCCCCTGAGCATGCGCTTAGAGCAGTAGCGCGGAATGCTTGATGTGTGTATAGACCCCTTGCATATGACGTCAAAGCAGCTCAATTTGGTGGACAAAACAAAAGAATTCCAATCTCATGAGAATTGGAATCTATTGTTTTGTCCCAAAAACGGTGCTGCATTCCGACGTGCTGCAAAGTTCTATTGTAATCTTGCACTCTCTAAAAAGTTTAGTTAACAAACCCCTTGCAGCACTTCGGAATGCAGCTAAATTTGGAGGACAAAAAAGACTTCCAATTCTCAGGAGATTGAAATTCAGTCTTTTGTTTGTCCCCCCAAATTGAGCTGCTTTAAATGCATTGAACATTCGGGGACTTTACAAAGATCTAACCAATAGGAAACGAGTTTCGTTCTTTATGGCCTTCAGATTTTCAGATCATTTCTATCATTCTTACAGGTCACACGCTGTATTCAGATATTCTTACCAACCAAACAGAATACTACATGAAGTTAAGAGAATGGCTCGTACCAGAAACGACAGGTCTGCCAACCAAGTGGGAGCGGTGTTATTACGCCAAGGAACATGGGTGGGCATCCAGTACCTTCCACTCAAAGTGCAACTCAGTTGGCCCAACAATAACCATCATCAAAGTCGGTGAATACATGTTTGGAGGCTACACAGACATTAAATGGCGTAAGTACTATTACTGTTCTATGCATGACATTCTTACGCATACATCCGTAGAAACGTCACCCAACGCTTCACTTGAAGGATTGCCTGACGACCCTTAGGCCGGGAGGGGGGGGGGGGGATAAAGTATCGGGTATGCTCGTCGTATCTCTTAGGGGTAAAAATCAGCGATTTGGTATCTTTTAGGGTCTTAAATTTGAGTTTTATCAAATCAGCACTTTCTGGTATCTGTTAGCTATAGGGTGTTGAAAAAGTAACTAGCCCATCTCATAATAACGCAACATGTATGCCTGCGTAAACTCAGATATTACTCAAGGAAAAACATTTCAAAAGCCTTTTTTTTAATAGTATTATTTTGTGATATCTCTTAGGGGTGAAAATTTACCAAGCCACGCCGTTTTGAAAAGACTTCCGGTATCTTTTAGGGGTATTTTTGGAAATTTCCGACGAGCATTATACCCGATACTTTACCCCCGGAGTCACCCCCCGGGCCCTCCGGCATTCTGTAGGAGACGAAAGTAGTATATGAAGCCAAATTAACCCCAGAAAATAACGAAAATCAGTGTTTCATAGACCTAGTTAGCTTGGGCGTAAATTTAAGGCTATATGTCATTCTTTTTAGAAAAAGATTAATTATTTGTTTGAGTTGAGCGAGATAGCAAACAAGGTACATTGTGGTCTAGCTTCGGTACAAAAATATTTTGTTCTTTGTACAACTTTTTGGTCTAAGTTTTGAGCGGGAGTTATCGTTAAACAAGAGTCGATTGTATTGATTATGTTCTCAGATTCCAGTGGTTCATACTCCAAGTCCGTCAACTCCTTTATCTTCTCTTTCAAAAATAAATACGATTTGGAGCCCTTCAAGCTTAGAGTCAAAATATTTGATAATGCCATATATGACAATAGCGGATATGGACCGACATTTGGAGCCCATGACATATACATCGCCAATAATGCCAACAGCAACAAAAACTCGTACTCTAACCTTGGTGTCTCGTACGTAGTGCTCAAGGGGTACAAGTATGGTTCCTCAGAGATAAGGGCAATCTTGGCTGGTTCGTATCACTTCCAACCCGACGAAATTGAAGTATTCCGCCAAGTGAAAGACTAGTCACAGATCTGGGGGTTAAGGCACCGATGCAAAAAATGTCAAAGTTTTCAAGTAGAAACCAGAGCCCACTAACTTTTTTTTAGATACATGGGGATAAATGAATATTAAATTTGAGTATATGAATTTCAGAGTTGATATTCCACAGATGAAAAGCATCGCCTGATGATTGTGTATATATCGTGAGTTGAGTAAACGAGTTAGAAACTGAGCCTCCGCGGAGTTTCCCATTGCAAAGCATGCGTGGATTGCTTGCCTGGACGACGAGAGAGACCAAGATCATGTGGCGGGTAAACCTAGTATGCTATGGAAGTACTTTGACGTTTCCGAAATTGTTTGTACAACCAAGGACACAGCGGTTCAAATGGCGAGGCGACGATATGGCGGCCATCTTGGCAGGGGACAAACATACAAAGCTTTGTTCCAGTAATGGCGTCGATTAACATAACCAATTCACAACAAGACAATTTGACAAGAGATGAATTAAGAAGATGGACATGAAAGAAAGACAATTAAACGAAACTCTATATATTATCCGCCATCTTTATTTTGTTTTGCCCTCTACGGATGCTCTGTAATGCCATGCGATTCAAGATGGCCGCCGTATCGTCAAAGCAGTCATTGCAATTTCAAAATGGCCGTCCTGCGTCCTGTCCATACAATCCATGCATGCTTTGCGAATTTATTTGGACCCAGTACCCAGCTCCTTTTGTTACCAGCGAATACCAAGTCTCTGGCAATTCTTTTTTAATTTCGTTGTTGAATTGAATATCAACTGTGCAATACATTTATTGGGAATTAATGTATCATGTATAGTCTACTAAAGTATAGTTATTTTTTTCTTAGAACAAGCATTTTGAACTTGATACGAGACGAATTAGTCTAGAAAAGGCTTGAAACTGTTCCTGCTTAGCAACAGGGGAATATAACGTCCTAAGCAACAGGAAACGTATTGTCGTTGCACTAAAGTAAAATGGCTAATATACAGCATTCTGGAGGGGGTGGGAATTCACAAACTTTGGAGAAATTAAATTTCGTTTCAGGGAAAAAAACATCTTATCATTCAAATTATTTTTTCCGTCATTTTGATTGGCCGAGAGAGCTGCAAATAACTGCCTACGAATAACGGTCTGCTCATGCGAATTACTATGCAAAACCATTTTGAAAATAAAAAATGAACTGACTTCTTTGTTATTGTTTGACTCGTGCGCACTGCCCCTCAAAGATTAGAAAAAATAATTTGAATGATAAAACAATTATTGAACTCGGTTATCGTAAAATATCGAGATTTGTTAGTGTCTTGCAAGCAATTATTTGCCTCTGCCTTCAGCATCGGCAAATAATTGCTTGCTCGCCACTAACAAATCACGATATTTTGCTCAACCTCGTCCAATAATTGCTTATTATCTGCATAATATTTTCGTTGTGCATCTGTTACCGAGGATAAAAAAAAATGGGATGGGACATAAAAACATATAGGTTAATGATAAAAATTATCAAACCTCGTATACTCCCATAGCTTGTAACACAAGCATAAACTATCACCACTTTCCATACATCAGTTCATTGGTCAAACACAAAGTTTTTTTTCAGTTGAGGTTGCAAGGTTCAAATTTGAATAATCCTTTGAAACTACATTGAAGCCTCGCTAAGTTTTGTTTAACCAATGAATCGATGTATGGAAAGTAGTGAATAAGCATTGATAATGTTTTTCAGTATGCCGAGAGTTATAAATATTTTTGTAGTTTAGGATTATAACAGCAGGAATGACAGTAATTATGTGTTATAGAGGTGAACTCCATTAATCATTGTATTGAAAACGAAAAGAAGGTGTATACACTTGTTCTTATTCTAGTTCTGTCGAATGCAGAAAGTCTTTAGTTGGTTTTAAAGTTCCTGGTTGTCTTGTGGGTTTTTTGAACTTACTGAACAGCGATGGTAAGGTAGGGAATGACATCGATGTTACCTGAAAGAAAGGTAATGACCATAACTACATCAGTGTGGCAGGTATACGTCACATAACTGTGCTGAAAACACCGAGAAAAACATGGACAAACTGGAGAGACTAACTCAAGTTTCAACCAAGTTTCAGCCTTGAATTCAACGACCCAGTAACACGCACCCATAATCTCGATCACTCACACTTCTCCAATGTTTGATATGGACAACCCCATAGCATCCTTAACTTGTTGCGCCCCTTATTTATAAGCTATCTATTCTGATCCTCTAGAATCATGATTCGTTGTATTTTTCGATTGCACGTAACGACACCGCGGCCATGTTGGTGGTTTTTAACACAATACTTTTCGGTTGCACCATTTTTTTTTATTACCACTGACCATCATGGCCACCGTGTCTTTCTCAGTTTACTCTCTTGAAAACGCTTGCAGATCATCAGTTATCAACAAACCCAAAGACCTCGTGTATGTATCTAAAGCCCCATTCACACCAACTAACCTTGGTATTTATTAATTTATCTATCGCATTTCCTTCGTCGTTTGGCTGCCATCTTTATACAGGGTTAAAACTACATCCCCAAAGTAGTTCAGTTAAAGGTTTGAAAGTTGTTTAGTTAGGCGTACAGGCTGATGGAAGGGCACTAGTTCAACTAAACAACCTTTAAACATGTTTGAATGGAGCTCTACATATTGTCTTCTTTTGCCAACTCATCAGTATATTACTCATCGGTTATCATATCACCTACCTTTTCTATATCTCCATCTGATATCTTTTGTCCGTTCCGTTCATTCTTTGTCCCTAACAGTGCATCAGTTTCTTTTGTTTCATCGCTGTTCTCCGCTTGACGCCTTCTTCGTCTTTTCCTCTGTTTAGCTGGACGTACTCTATGCTCACTACAATTGCAATTGCAAGACGCTGTTTCCTTGGCAACATATTTCGCACGGTGAATCTCCTCTAGACGCTTTTTGCGACGTCGTTCCCGAATTCCCTCTGATCTTGGCCTCCTTACAGGGGGAGGGTCGGGAGGAATTGGCGGTGCATCGGTGACAAACTTTTGCAATTCCGTAGCTATCCCACTAAATTTAAAACCAAATGCATCTTGTTGACATATGAAGGTTTATAAAGCGGTTCGAATTCTGGTATGAGTGAGAAACATACAGTATTGACTTACAGCACGTACATGGACATGACGTCGTACCTGATGAAATAGCTTTCCATTGTCTAACTCATCCAGCCACAGCTCGTAGTCACTGTTACATGCAGAACGATACAGTGAAGCTACACTACGGCTACGAGTTTACAGTACTGTTTCCCACTCATACGGAAGAACCGCTCATAAAGAAAAAATAAAGTGTCGGGCGTGACTACTCGAAACGCGCGCACTGTGATCCGTTCGAAGGATGTCATGAATTCCATACGAGCCATACCATACAGCACCGTTTGTCCTGCCGTTTTACAGTCAAACGAAATCTCCTCTATCTATTTTTATCTTTTTATACTCATTGCGCATTTGCGCCGCCTGCTTCGACTTGTGATAGTGCGTCCAATTCACAAGTTGCCGTCGAGAGAAAGTTTAGGTTTTATAGTGGAGGCGTTTCCATGGCATTCTTAGAAAAAATTGTGTTTTGCGACAATGACATGGAACAAGAGAGAATGAAGTACTTCACAACTTCGAATTCATACTCTCTTGTATGGAAACACTTTGATTAACTTCATCGAAACCTTATTTCATCGCGACAGAAAATTGCGCGATTTCGTCGGCGAGTGATTGAGGAGCGTTGTAACGGAAATCATACGAGAACTTGTTTTCAAGTAAATTGTCCCATAAATTCCAGGTTTGCGAACACGGAAAAACTACGCCTGCAACATGCGCGCGCGCCCTAAGCTGATTCTTGAAGGAACGACCCATAATTCGTTCATAATTATTAGGTATTCTTTAACGGCCAGCTAAAAATAAGTGATATGGAATCAAGTCTATTAACTTACTTTACTGCTGTTCTTAGCGCATTTCCCATCTGAGACTCTTACATTTCGTAATCGTTTTCACGAAGAAAACATGCGAGCCATTATGACGTCACCGAGTTGCAATCAACTATGACGTCAAAGAATGTTTATGTCGTCGTGCGATGCGTGCAGTAGTGACGTCATACTATGATAAGCTACATTGTCTGTCAGTATTTTACATATTCAAATTAATAAGTACATGTGCTGCAATCTCAACAACACGATCATGGAGTTTGCAGGGACTACTTCTCTTTTTGGACCCGGAAGTCGTTCATTTTTTTCAAAAGGATTGATGGTGCTCTTGTTAAGAGCTATAGATAATATAGGGATTGCACAAGATTGATTTCGTGTGACAAATAACTCACACAGTATGGACTTATCGTGACGTCACTGTGATGGCTCGCGCGTGTGTTCGATTCATGGTCTGACCTTGCGCGCTGTTACTGGTCACGGCTGGTCACGGCATGTCTTGATATCCGTACCGTGACGGCGCTACATGTCGTGTTGTTCTACAGTCCACTTACTTCATCACTTCCAGTGCTTTATCAGTTCTGATCATTATACTAATATTTGAGTCTCACTGCAAATTATACATTTAATCAAGACATCAACTAGTATAGAGTCTCTTGTCTTTTTAGCTCACAGATATTTGTTTTCGAATCATTATCAGAGTCAATGTCATTCCAATATTGAGCGAACTTTTTCCTGTATATCTAAAAAAAGTCTTACTGCATGAAAGCATATCACCCAATAAATCTTAAACTTGTCACAGCAGGGTTCCGAATATTAATTACGATAGAAATTATTTTCGATTTAACTTTAGAATTTCCGTTTAATAGATAGGTGCTAATGGAACAGCTCATGGCCAAAAGCTCATAAAAATCACTCAAAAATAACGACAGCTTTTCAGAATCATTGTTCTTAATGATTTTTATGTAGTAAAAATTAGCAAATAAGAATACGCTAATGTTGACATTTTTAGGAAACTAAGTGGCTTCAAACAGCTTGTATATTCTGTGCTACATTTTCAATACTTGCTAACTTGAGTTATATAATAAAGTTTTTTAAGTTTTTGATAATCCAGCTTTTTTACTGCATGCTCTAGGAACAGTAGGACGGAAGTATTTAAATCTGTGGTCGTTTCGGAGTTGTGGAAGCTTGCTTGCGAGAGTAGTTCTTGTCAAAATTTCCCTTTCCATGCCTTACAGTAGCTTACATCCCTTGTTCGTATTCCTAAATGGATTCTCATGTTTAGGATTCACCAAAGGATCTTGTGTTTCTTGTTGTTCACAGTATTGCAGGATATCATTGGCACATTGTGATACTTTCAAACGATCGAGCTTCACTTCCCTTCTCAGTTGATCGACCAATTGACGATGATGCTGAATATCGTGGCTTGAAATCTTATTCTGAAGCATCTTGAACGAGTTCCAAGCTATTTATCGAACTTGAAACGGCTTTAAGTAACTTAGTTTTCTAAATTTAAGCTCAGTAGGAAACCTTTGTTCAAATCCTGTCGAGCGAGCTTTAGTTAATGAACTCCTTAGCAGTTTTTCCCTCTAGTGGCTTAGAACTTGTCCAAGCTCGACAACTGTTTGTACAAGTTTGACGTAACCTTTTGTTTAAACTCTAAACTCATAAAAAATTGTATAAAGTCTTCAAATAAGTGGTTTCCAGGCAACCAGCATGGCATTGAACAACAAAGCTGGCTTATACTTGCCTAGATAATAGAAGTAAACAAACTTTGGCATAATCATTATTGGACTAATGTTTCCACGCATCAATCGCTTCTCAAACTATATCAATAACAACGTGAACAACATGGTATTATATGACGCTACTGTCTGACGTGGATTGTCTTAGCTAGGTCTAGAGCAGGTCTTTTGGAGTGCTTTTAATGGATGACGTTATTTCTGGGACCCGCTGGCAACAGACTACAGTCTACTTTCATGAAGTTTGGGCATGAATCACCTGCATTTTTTGACAACCATTCCTGTACGCAAAGTTTGTTAGGTCTATCCGAGGGTCCGAGGGTCTAAGAATCTCCGGATTCTCTGGCCGGTTTTTCTCCTTCCGCAAAACTTACCCGTACCACGCCGCATTCAATTTCAATTCGATCATTGATCAGCCTATAGGTGTTTCAGGGCTCAATCTGTAAGTTTATCTCATTGCCTTGCCCTGGTATAGATCAGCCCATGAGCTTGTGTTAGGGTTCAATCTGTGAGTTAGCCGTGCCCTGACTTAGATCAGCCCAAAGTTTCGGGGTTCCGCCCGTATATAATTAAAGGTTTTGAGCGAAAGTCTAAAATAGAATTACACAAGTAGTCCTCCACTTTGGAACTGGTGGCCGTTTTCTTCCAGGAATGACGTCACTGAGTTCCAATTAAGAAAAAATCTATCGAAATAAGAAAATGGCAAAGTAACTTCTTTTGTTGCTTGTAAATATTTTATGATCCAAGGCTTTTATCTACAACATTAGGATAGATGGTTCATGAGTAAAATGATAATATATATATGTATATATATATATTTCTTTCAAATTCCAATGCAAGTGTTAACTACACTACTTCATTCCTTTCGTCATCACTATCATTATTGTTAGATATCATCTTCATATCATTTTCTTGAGTCATCAGTCTTCATCATGCATGCATCGCATCATCATCAATAATTCAGTAAGAATACTGGTTTCCAATTTTGCCCACTTTCACTCACTTACACTACATTTTATGCAAACGACTTTCAACTCACGTGATGGTTTTCCTCTTGGTTCAAGGAGAAAAACCGGAGAACCAAGAGAAAAACCTTCGAGATCGTTTGTACATCAAACGCGCACCAAACAAACCCAGTTAACTCACATATGCACGCAGTTCAGTCGAGAATTGAACCATCGACCCAACCTGTAAGCTAATAGTCATAGGACACACATTACTTAGCAAACGTTTTATCAAACTGTCCCTTTCTTCCTCCCTCTTTCATTTCTTTCTTTCTTGTTCGATGGTTCTTTTTTTTCTTGGTTGAGAAAAAATTCATTTGTTGGGCTACCTATGGCAAATCAATGCCTCCCCACCCCTCCTCCCAGTGGAGGAAATCCCCGAGTTCCTAGAGTTCCTTACCGTTTCAGTCAGTCACTGAGCTGAAGCTAACGACATAACAGCCAAATATTATCAATTTTACTGAGTCTCAAGCGATGGAAAAGCTTTCTAGAGTGTATTTGGTTATAGCTACAATATCTCTAACGTTCAAAGGTAAGTTTAAACTAACTAAATCAGTTAAAATTAAGAAAGCTTCCTACAGACACTCGCTTGTGCTGTCACTTCTGTCTCCAACATCTTGAAAATATTTGAGATAATTCCACTAAATACATCGATAGATTACAGTCCGACGAATGTTATCTCAATATGTACGTTATGTATGAGTACATAGATGCATGAACTACCTTTATTTACTTATTTGAGGTACAATGGTGTGTGAGTTTATAGTGTCAGTTGGAACACAGGGAACCCAGTACAAAGAAAAGTCAAATCAATATTTATTTTCATTTGTTTCTGTTTTTCTTTTTATTATTTCCCTATAACTGATGTCACAAGCATTGACTTATCATTATTTTTATGTTATAACAATCTATAAACCCCTTGCAGCACATCGGAATGCAGCTCAAATTTGGAGAACAAAACAATAGGTTCCAGTTCTCAAAAGATTAACATTTTTCTATTCTGCCCTCCTTGCATGGACGTCAAATCAGCTCATTTTGGAGGACAAAACAATAGCTTTCAGTTCTCAAAAGATTAACATTTTTCTATTCTGCCCTCCTTGCATGAACGTCAAATCAGCTCATTTTGGAGGACAAAACAAAATAATTTCAATCTCCTGGGAATTGGAAATCTATTGTTTTATAATTGTCCTCCAAACTGAGATACATGGTTCCAAAATGCAAGCAATTCAAAAAAAATATTGTCTCAGTCCACTGGAAATGTGGTCTACAGTCTAGCCAAAAACCCAGATGTATTGAAGCTGTCTGGGTTAATTCACACAAATATGAAAATGGTCATTAGTGGCATGAATATAATAAGTTTGTTTGTTAATTAATTAGGACACAGTCATGTATCTGATGCAGAGCAGTACAAAACATGGATTCCCAACACTAACTGGAATAATGGTGAAAACTGGGCCTCAGGGAGAGTACCCTGTCGATCGCAGGATGTACAGCTGGGTAACCCTCAGAAAAGTATTCCATTATCCATTGCCCTTACAGGACAAAATGCACTTAAAAGTCTGGTAAGAATACCTCATGCGAGCAGGATTTTCACCATTCATTAAGTTAAAACTCACATATGGAAACTTCTAGAATTTCCGGGTTTCAATCAGCTGATGTGATAAGACTTTGAATATATATATATATAGGAATTAAGTCTGTGTTTCGATTTTTCCATAGTACAGTACTCGATACATAAAAGTAGAGCGGAATATAAATATTAAGATAAGAAAAACAAAGAGATAGACTACACTTTAATCCCAACAAGCCTGTTTCGTGATTGACTTACTCTTCAGGGGATTTCAAAATATTCTAATTGGTGGTTAAAGACTGACCACTATGTGCTGTACGTCATGCAAAGAAAATTTTTTTGAAATCTAAATTTTGCAATTCTGATGAACTTTTAGCATGAAACAGGAAATGAATTAAAGTTATATAGATCTCTGTATAGATCTTCAGTTATGTCAATATTTAATACCTGAACTTGTAGCTGCAAACTGCATGCTTAAATTTGGTTTTCACTGCTGTCAATCACAATTAATCAACCAGTAGCTTAAATTATATTTTTGACTGGTGGCAGCGAAACCTGAAATTCCAATAAGCAACTTGGAGCTACTGAGTTTGGGTAATATTGCAAATTGCACTAATTTTGTAGCTGAATAAGAAATAATTTGGAGTGAAGACGAAACAATGTTTGCAGTCCTTTTTGGTTGGTATTTTTTAGAGTTTACCTGTGAATGGAGAGTTGGTTTTCCACAAAGATGCTGAGCTGACCTTCTATCCGGAAGTTGTTCTTGATAAGTGTGCAGGTAAGGTTGATGCTTTATTCTTTTTGATGAAAAAAATCAGTGTTTTCCCAAACAATACTCACACACAGAGCCTGGGATTTGAATCCAGGTCACATTAGTGAGAAGTGGCACATTAGTAGCACACACCACCCATGTTTCCCATGAAGATTTTTGAGTCATTTTGGCAATATCATTCACACTTCTTAGACAAAATTTCTACTTTAACTAATTCACAGAAACAGGTAAGATCCAGTTCATTGCCAGTGCACCTAAAATGTGGTACAACCCAAGTAACTGGCAGGTAACTGATGGTGATGGGAACCCTGTGGCAAATGCTGCAAATGCCATACTAGACCTGGAGAAGGTCCCTTGTCAACATGATCAAGTATTGTTTCCTAAGGTTTGTTCACTTTATCTACTCTTCATTATTGCATTTCACAACAAAAAATTATATTATATATCATTATTACTCTTTATTATACTACTTATATTTGATAGAAAAAATATAAGATATTAACAGTTTGTTATAAATCTCACTTTCTGAATAAAGTGCATGTTTCATGAGAGTACACAGCACATGCCTCCACTTTCTATTAATTGCACCATCCATATCCAAAATAATGGTTATTGTATTTTTATAAAAGAAAAAAGAAGCACTTGGGTTATAGTAGAATACTAACACTTTTTTCATGTTCTACCAATTCCCAAGTGCTTTATATCTACACATACCACAGGACTCCTATATCTTCCCCACCCCTTGTTTAGATGATTAGATTACTGGTTATATGAAATGAAACATTTAATTTGATTATATTTCAGGACAGTTCATTTAAGGTTGCTAGTACCAAGCCAATCACTGTTGCTGCTGTCACCATTAATGAAGAGGTAAACATGCATTTATTTGAAGGAAAAAAAATAGGCCCTTTCACAGTCCCCTGTGCCATCTTGAAACATTGCCATGCCATGCCATTGAAATGAGATGAATGGTGAGCTTGCAATGATAGAGGCCTTTTTTAACACCTTGGAAAATTATTCATGTCTCTATCATTGCAAGGTCACCGTTTGTCTCGCTTTGATGCAAAGGCACGGCTACCTTTCAAGATGGCACAGGGAACTGTGAAATGGATATTCCTTTTTTTCCTGACAACCAGTTTCTATGGTGATTGTGGGAACTTTTCAACCTCCTTCTGCTGTCCCTCCCCCTTTCCCCTCCCCTTAAACTCCCCCACCCAACCACACACAAGAGGAATAACCAAAAAGAACACAGAAAAAAAAAAAAGATTATATTTTCGTTTTGTTTTAGAGATACTCCCAGCATTCCTTTAAAGAATATCTCAAGAGTGATTCAGGAGCCATGCAGTACAATCTGAGTACAAGTTCTTTGCAACTGACTGGACAAACATGTAGTGATCCAAAAGGCTGTCTTTGTAAAACAAACCAGGTAACTTTTAATAATCTTCTTGCACTGAGGTCTCAAAAAAACAACAACAATGTAATCAAACAATTTGGATGTTTGTAGGAAAAGACTACAATATGTAACCACGTGACTTGTGTGCTGCCACAGTGTAGTGACCCTCTGGAACCAATCGGATCGTGCTGTACTTACTGTGGTAAGTGAAGTACATATCAGTATATTCTCATCCTTTGGACCAATCAAATGCAGCGCGCAAGATCACTATTCAGGAGGAACCAGGATCTGGGGGGGGGGGGGGGGCACCTAAGATAAAAACTAATTACCAAAAAGGCTATGGGGGGGGGGGGGGGTTCACGTGCCCGCTCCCTCCCTGCGCCAGTAGCATCATCCATCAAACTAAAAAAAAAGGCTCGATCCATCGCCCCCATCCCTCTTTCCCACCTCTCGCTGCCTCACTGCTCACTATTACGGTCAAGTGAGTTTTTTATAGGGCGTGTTCCATTGGAAACCAGGTAATATGGGTTGGAATACAAATTGAACAGTCACTTTTTCGGAACTTCCAAATGCAAAAAAAAAACTTTTAAGTTTGTCCAGCCATTCCGGTTGGTCACGAACCAACTTGAATCGTCCGAACCATTTGAAGAATTTCTCGGAATTTCTCAGACCTAGTTCTCTAATTCGAGCGTTCACATGGGTGGCATGGGTGGTGTAGTGGTTTACCGCTCGCCTCTCACCGCTGTGGTCCGAGTTCGAGCCCCGGCTCGGGTCAGATTATATGTTAGTTGAGTTTGTTTGATGTGTTGTTCTCCCCTGTGCCATGAGGGTTTCCTCCGTAAAAATCAACATGTCAGTTGAGTTATATGATTGCTCATGACAGACGTCTCTATCGCGCATGTATTCGCTCTGTCGGTTTAACCTGTTCTATTAGAACCGTTCTTGTTTCGGTTTTGTCAACCGGTTTTCCTGAACAAATGGAAAACACCCAGAGTCATACGAAATATCATGCATATCAATAAAAAAGTACACTGGCCACAACTGACCTCTCTTGGTCCCTGACCAGGTCCCTGACAGAGTTTTTATGAGGTGTCAAATCAGATATCAGATATCCTTTTTTGGCCGAAAGGCGATTCGTTTTCTACGTTCTTATTTTCTTATCATTCTCTTGTGTATTATGTTTTTAGGCGCAGTTATGATGATAAAGCCAGGAGATTCGTTTAAACTTGATGAGTTCAAATCTAAAATCATAAGTCTGACAGCAAAGGTTAGTCTAATGCACTCGAATAGAAAGACTGTGTTGGCGCGAGAGAGCAAGGGATGGACTGAATTCTTTACAAGTCTACACAATTATCAAATATTTCCCCTTCTCCTGCCACCACCATACCCCTCCCCATATTACTCCCTCTCAATGGTGCTCTGCGGTCACTGGTACAACATTTAACAATTCACGCTATTATAATAAAAATGTTGTTGAAAATGATGACACGATGTCATCAAAACGTCCAAAACTTTTCGCGCTTATCTTTCCTATAAAATAGCTTTTTACCCATTTAAATAGGATTTTTTTAATCTTTCTTTTTCTCGCGGCTAGTTTCAGAGGAGTTCGACTGCGCAGGTTTCCATATCAAGGGTTAGTGATACGATACAAGTTGTCTTCACAGATTCTGCCAAAGGTAACTTTATCCAACCAATAAAACAACCGCATTTTATTTATTTATTTAAGGTAGCACTCTTCGTAATTTATGTGAACCAATCAAAAGATAAGAAAACAAAAACCAACCAATCACAGCGCTTGAGTTCGAAAGCCATTTGAGTCTCAATATACAATACAATAAACTTTATTTTAAGAGGGTGAAGTATTAACCCATTGAGTTATCTAAGGCCCGGTACGGTTCAGACGTCGAATTTCACATGTGCCGAACCTAATGCAAGTGAGCACATTAGCCGGGTTCGGTACATGTGACATTCGACGTCTAAACCGGGACTAACTCACGCTGCGTTTACCTACGTTTCTGTAAAGAATTTATAGAATCTTATTTGTTTCATTTTCGTTTTAAACCTCTCTTATCAGGAGAAGAAGCTCAACGACTGGCTAAACAAGTATCTGATCAAGAAGCAGGTATATACGCCTATCAGTCCTATTGCTATAATTACTCGTGCGCTTCCGTATTGTACTCGTGTTGTATGTGAATGCCATGGCTATGAACGTGGTCGAGAACCAAGCAGAATACATTAGACCATAACAACTACACTGTCTTCCACATATCATCAACATTATATAGCACGCATTTCGGTTTGAATAATGAAACTCGCGGCATGGTCCTTGCTCTGCCGTGCAACGTGTTCGTAAACATTCTGATTCGAAGAACAGTGGTCTAGCATGCTCTAATTTGGAGGAGGACCAGACCCCCCTGTCATACCTAAGCTTCCATTGTTTGTTTTATCCTAAAATTAGGTTTTGCCACAGGTTTGAAGTAAATTTTGTATGAAGTATACATTTAGAAACCCCTCCTTTGGACCCTCCTTTCAACAAATTCCTGGATATGCGTTTGATAAATAAGTCGTATTGCTATAATTAAATAGCAAAAAAGTTGCTCTTTTCCGTAGTTTTCCTTAACGAATCTCGACAAAAGGCCAACTGAATATTTTGTCTCATTACAGATTCTTCTGACTACACTATCATCAAAACATCACAATCAGGACGGGCCAGCCAATCTAGTCCCAGGAAAGGTATCAAAATCACATCCCTCCCTCTCCAAATTTGCTCGCAACTCAAAATAGCAAAATTTTCGCCGCCAGCGTTTAGCGAAAAATCGTCGTTGCAAATCGTCTCGTGTAACATTACCTTTATTCTAAGATCTTTTTTCTTTAGGTAATTCGAATTCTCTTGGTCTACCGCTGGGTTTGGGTATTGGACTGCTATTATTACTGATACTAGTAGTCATCGTTGTTGTTGTATGCAGAAGAAAGAGGTACGAATATTCTTCCTTCCCCTTGAACTCCTTTTAGAATAATCTTTCTCTATTTTATAATGTACATGTTAACTCTATTGTGTATGAAGAGATAATGGTTTTAATAGACCTCTTTACCTTGGGCATAATGTCCCCATTTCAGACCACGTGTCATTCCCTAGAGTATCATTTCTTTGTTTTTAAACCGTTAAAACGGTTGCGCAAGAGACGACACATGAATATGGATCTAATTCAAACAAAGAATCTTATTCTCTAGAGAATGACACGTGGTCTGAAATTGGTAAACATTGGGCAACAAAACAAATAGGCATATTTGTTTAGTTACTCTACAAACTGCCTGCAACCAACCTCAATCTTGTATCAACTACATGTCCTTGGTGCCAGTTCTGTTATAAAGTATTTTACATTAAATCAGCTGAAAGAATCTCATGAGAAGCCAACACAAACCCCAACTCCACCCCCTTCCGATGCTCCGTCATCCTTATAGTTTTCCACTCGAAACTTGCCATTCAGCTGGTTAAAGTACGGAAATGACGTCTGTCGTTAGCAAACAGTATTAACATGAGATACGCGATGCGTATGTGCTGTGTTGTTCACAGATCTGCAGAACCTAGACGTCGTCGGTATGGAACTGGGACCGAGGAAAGGTATTCAAAATTGTTTGCAAAAAGTTCGAAATGCTTAGAATACCATTTTCAGCTGGAAATAATCTAAAAAAGCCCATGAAATGAGAACTCCGTCCTACGCTGATCACTGACGCAAATGCTGAGGCATGTTTTCTCATTTCAGACCACGTGTCATTCCCTAGAGTATCATTTCTTTGCTAACGGATGCGCATAAGAAGACACATGAATATGGATACAACTCAAACAAAGAATCTTATTCTCAAGTGAATGACACGTGGTCTGAAATGGGAAAACATTACGCCCAAGCTCATTTTATTAAACTCAGCACCTCCAAGATTTTGACCCCCTCCCCTCCCCTCCCAGGACAGATTTCTCCAGGACAGATTTCTCGTCAAAGCAAGGAGCTCAGAAAAGATTCTAAGCCCCAGATGGGAATTTTCTGAGCTCCTTGCTTTGTGTGTTTCAATTCTTTCTTTACTAATACTTTATTCCACACAGCCTTCCTCATTATTAGATCTCTCGTCGTATACTCAGCTATTAAACTGTCCATCTCAAAAATTAAAAGCAGTTGCCAAAAACAGCTCGATATTTGTGCTTCTCTTTAGGATGCGTAGTCACTCATTACATTTGATGGAGGAAAACCAAAATAGGATAGAGATGCAAGAGATGTCTGCGGGTGCAGACCATCACGATAAACATGTTGACTACCAGGTATGATAATACTAGAAAAAATGTTATAATTATAACTCGATTCTATGTCTCGCAATGTTCACTTGGGACATCGCTGCACCAAAATTGTACAAATTTTTGCAACGTCAAAACAAGGTATGTCTTGTACAGTTTGTGCACCTGCAAATTGCGTGACAAATTGCAGCAACTGTTACTGCTCTAAGCGCATGCTCAAGGGATTAAGAAGTGGGATAATATTTTGTAAAATATGCAATTTTTTGGTATATTTGATTCAAAATTCGCTTAACGGTACGTGATCTTGAATATTTAATGAAAATTGTGTTTGACAAGAAAAATACAACTAAAATATAACATGTTTTACAAATTATTATCTCAGTTTTTAATCCCTTGAGCATGCGCTTAGAGCAGTAGCGCGGAATGCTTGATGCGTGTATATTACCTAAAGTACCATGGAATAGACCTCTTTCTCTTGGGTGTAATGTTTACCCGTTTCAAACCACGTATAATTTCCCTAGAGTATCATTTCTTTGTTTAACGGTTGTGCATGAGAAGACACATGAATATGGATACAACTCGAACAAGGAATTTTATTCCCAAGAGAATGACACGTGGTTTGAAATGGGAACAAATTACGCCCAAGGTAAATAGTTCTATCCTTTAGCTATTTGCTTTTGATTTCAGAAACTGGAGTCTGACAACATGTTGTACGATAGTGCAGGAGTAAAGAAAACATTCGAAAATCCGCTTTATGAGAGTGAGGAGAATTTGGCACGTGCTGTGTAAGGCGTATTACCTTGAAAACATTCTTTTCCTTTCCTTTACTCTTTGTCACTTTCTCTCTCCCATTCTTATTGTTTGCTTTCCCAATATAATTGTTCTTTCGTTTTCCCTTTTTTCTTTTGCTTTGCTTTGGTTTGTGTTGCTTTGCTTTCATTTGCTTTGGTTTCCTTTCCTTTCCTTTTCTTTCCTTTGGTTTCCTTTCCTTCCCTTCCCTTTTCTTTTCTTTTCTTTTCTTTCTTCTTCTACTTCTTTTTTTTTTAGTTTATTGTTTTGTCTTTTGATTTCTTTTTTTCCGGCTAACACTTAATGTTTTCATCCACAACAACACATCTTATTAATATACATTTACTAGAAATATCCCTCATGTGGTTTTAATGCAGTTCCGATTAATTTAAAAAAAAAAATTTCACTTTTCCTTTCAATCATAATTTTCTAAAAAAACAAAAGAGAATAATTTGATTACAATGATTCGATAAAATAAAGTGCGTTAGAGAGTTCCATTATGTCCGAGGAAATTTCTCGTTGATCCATTGAAATATAATAAAAAATATTTTGATGAATGCACTTAGTCTAGGAAAATGACATAATCATGTATTAATCTAGAAACTATGTTTTGCGTCTTGGTGAGGACTTCATGTCGTGCTGCAAATGTTTTGATGAATGCACTAGAGTAATATTCATGCATTCATGTAGTTCAAACGATGCCTTAAGTTTTCGACGTGGTAAAGGACAAGTCATGAAGAATACCATATTCATACCTTCATTTACAAACACTGTCATTTAATAGTTCAGGTTGGTCGTGGCGTTTTCTTACTGGACAAAACACTTGCTTTGGGCTCTTTGATCCTCAAGAAGATCAAATACCACAATAGTGAACCGAAAGGCATTATTCTGTCTAATTTAGTTCAAACGGGAAAAAAACACCATCGCCACAAATGACATAAGGAT
The DNA here is from genome assembly GCA_023349425.1 of Anthopleura sola. Lineage (NCBI taxonomy): Eukaryota > Metazoa > Cnidaria > Anthozoa > Actiniaria > Actiniidae > Anthopleura > Anthopleura sola. Next base: position 8,951,845 of record JALHLI010000008.1, read on the forward strand.
AGCGACAGTTTTGGAGAGTCATCGCGATAGCATGTATTTCTTTCAAGATTTCAAACGCTGAAAATACAGACAAGGTCTGCAAAATTTGTCGACTCAGCGTTTGATTTTCTCTCATTTCAAATGGCATTAACTTAATTTACAAGCGTTGTCTCACTTTCTAACTTTATTTTAGTAAAATCTTTCCTTTCAAAAGTCATGGTTTATCCTCCCTAGAATAATGAATTTAAGATCCTGACCAAATTATTAGCGACTTATTGTATTTACTCGACACCTTTGAATGAATAGAAATTTAGTCGATCATTGAAGCAGGTGCATGGTTTCAAACAATTAGAAGCGCTTTCTTTATCAAAGACTCACAGTAGGACGAATACTCTCTGAAAAACTTTTAAAAGAACGCATGATGGGAGGGATTATGATGAAAGGCCGAGGAAATGAAGTGAAAAAATTCGAGACTGAATGACTCAGAAACCGTTATATAAATATTTGCACTCGAAAATATTGGAGCGATGGAAAAACGAAATTGAAGCGTTACTGAGCAGTTTTCTATGGTGTTTCATTGTTAATCAAATCGATTTAGTCACAGCTAGGGTAGAAAAACGTTTATTTGAGTCTTATCACGTAGTGTCGTCGCTACAGTTTGTTTAATCGCAGTCTTGTCTGCATACTTTCATTTGTAAGCGAGGTGGCTTCAAGTTTAAGAAGGTGGCTGAATATAGTGGTATGATTTTAATTGGATTCAATCTTGTTGCTCATTCTACGTTATATTTGTCGTTGAATTACTTTTGAAGACGGATGACTGGCGTTCTCATATCTGCTACGTCATCAAATCTCACGGATCATAATATATGTATGGAAAGTTTTTAAGTGTCTTGGGGTTTGTTTGGCAAGCCTTTAAAAACACACGGTGAATCAGAAACGAGCCGGAATGAAGCGAGTTAATTGGGAAACTATGATTCTTATTGCGGAAGAGATGCAAATACTGCATATATTTGTGACACTACCAAAATAGGGATATACTCAGTAGATCTATATACACATACTTGAGGGTTCATGCAGCTGGACCTAATGGCTGGTGATCCTAACATCCAAGAAAAAGGCATAAATTGTGTTCCTTTATGGGTAGTTCATAGCATATTAGTTGTGATTATTACAACTAGTATTGTCTTTAATAGTTTTGTTATTCAATTTGCTCGGAAAGAATTGAAGATGAGAAGTTCAACCTACATGGTTTGCCTGTTTTGTATGTCAGTGAACAACTTAGTAGCAACTTGTGTCAGCCTTCCTCTTCACTACGTGGAGTACTACACGACAAATGTCATACCACAAGTACCTCTGCCACTGGCCAACACAATTTGCTTTCTGCGTTTCGTATCTTTGTTCACTCATCTTGGAGTTGGTATTTGCGCTCTGAACATCATCTGTTGGGATCGATATGAAGCATTGACAAGACTGGGTAAAGAGCGACGTATAACTCCATCCATTGCTTGTAGAGCCATACTCGGAACAGCCTTATTTGTGATAGTTTATGTGGTGTGCTCCATGAACGTGGCGCTTCGGCAAATGGCCGATGGTGTTCCATACTGCTTTATGAGACAGAGCTATTTTGGAAATCTTAATGATGATATAAAGAAACGGATGGAAAAGACCAGCTTGCCAATCATTGTACTTGTGGCAACGATAATGGTGTCGTCCAAGACCATCGCAATCTTCACGTTCTCATCGATCACGAATCAAGTTCGTCAGCACATCAAAGAAGTAAAAGAAACCTTGGGACGCCTTAACACTATAAAAGAGCTCAATCTGGTGAAAGTATCCGTGGTGATCTTCATGGCATATACCATGACATGGCTTCCTTACGGAATCTCCACGACCCTTATGAACGCACTTTCATCCAATGAAGGCATTTCATGCTTCTTTTATACCAGTTATCTGATAGCATACTCGCTGTTCTCGGTCCTTCCTCTACTGTGTGCGATCACTGACAAGAAAATGAAGTCCAAAATGCTACAAAGATTGCGCAAGGTTCGAATTGCTCCCATCCAATCTTCTCACAACACTACTAGCACCACTTGACAAAATCTCGTGGGTTCTCATGAAGTGATATCCCTCGTCTATGAAATCAGATATCAGTTTAATCTTTTTATTTGCCGATGGAAGATATCACGGAGAGCGCCAATAAACTACAGTTGTGGTTATTATACGCACCTGGAACAAAAAGAAACGATCGGGACAATTTGCAAATGTCCATTTTATTTTCTACAGGGCCGTAGCTACCATTTGGACAGTGGTCCGGTTTTTTTAAAAAAGGTCCATTTTCTCGGGTAGTAAATAGTTTTAAGAAGGGGGAAATGGTTCTGACGGTAAAACGTGGTCCAGTTACAACCGGATCAGCCTTACTGGTGGCTACGGCCTTGTTATAATTATACGTGTAATTTAGAGCTGTTGACTTATAAGCCGAGGGAGAAAAACCTTAAAAAAAGATGGAAGAAAACCCTCCTGTAAACGAGCAATGAGCCACTTTGTGCGATAGCGAACAACTATGGATTGGATTGGTTAGAGTATAAATTGTGTTAGTTTAACTTGGTCTTTATTGAGAGTGGCTTACGAGTAAAGGATCACTAAATTTAGTGCCTCAGTCCTAGCTTCGTATCCTACACTTTACAACATGAAACATTTTTGAAAACAACTATGTAAATACAAAATAATTGCTAGAAAACTACAATTTCCACCAAACCAATGAATATTAATAGCGATTTTTTCATGTTTGGTTGTCATTTTCTGAATCCGTTTCAATAGGGGAAATTTTATTTAAATGCGTTCCAAACGCAAGCTCTTGCAGTAGTGAAGAGGTTGATAAGTTTTATGTCAATAATGCGAATACATCCGGCAGAGACTAACCGAATAATATTAACACCGACATTTAGTAAAATAAACTGAAAACTTTTAAAAGCCATGTTTGTGAATTTTTATTTACAAGTGGACCATCGATATGGATTTAAGCCGGCTCAAGTTTTCATAATTGGGCCAGGTGTCATGCCAACTATCTTTGATAAACAAAGAGGTTGCTCAGAATTAATGAAAATGTTTCTTAGTGTCCAAGCAGGTTCATTTTGAATGAGAATTGACAAGATTTTTAATAATTTTTTTGATGGAATTGGTGTTAGCGAAGCTTCAAATCGTTTTCTAATTTACAATATGATATACCATCACTTTACAGATTTGTACTGGAATATAATAAGCAAAAACCAGACCTGTAACCTGGGGACTTTTATGTGTTATAGATAGAGCGATAGATATAGTCATAGTTGCTATCACCGAAAATAAAAATCGATTTGACGTTTGTTTACTTAGGGACAAGGATTCCCTCTTTTCCGTGTTGTTAAATAATACCCAACACATTTTTTTATCAAGCTGACAGCACACTCGTAGTCCGCTACACGTATATGACTGCGAGGAGACGAACTAGACTTGTGCACTAACATCCTGACGTTTTTACGACACGCTCTTTCCATTTCAGAAGCACTTTTTTCAATTTACGTGCCGTGAATTCCCAACATTTTTGATTAAAAATGAGAACCGAGTTGTTTGTCTTCTGTTACACGTATGTGTGTGACGTTGGGAGAACTAACTAGAACGTATGATCCCGACACTAACATGGAAGTGGGAATTTTTACGTGTAGTACACTCTTTCTATCTTCAGTTTATATAAGCCATTTCAATCATAATGTGCGAGAATCCCCTATTTTCCATGTTTTAAACATCCAACATTTTCATTAAAAGTGGGCACTTGAGTGAGGACAAGCTCTAGAATCATCCAAGAATATCGTGACATTTTTTATACGACGATGTTTTCATTCTTGAAGCACTTTAGTAATTTCCATCTTGTTAATATCCAATATTTGTTTTCAAAGGCAGCAGTTTGTCTTTTGCTACAAATTAAATATGACTGCGAGGAAAAGCACTAGACTCTTCCACTAACATCTTGACGTCTTTAAAACACCTTACTCTTCATTTTCATGAGACACTTTGAACAGTTACTCATAATGTGCGAGAATTCCCTATTTTCGGCGTTGGCGTTCTGATATAATTTGATTAAAAGGAGGGGCATGAAATACTAATCTCCCTTTCGCTGCATCTCTGACCAAATGTCTTGAATGACGATATGCACCATTTGTTTTTAAATTAGCATTATCTGTCAGGTTCACCAGTATTTTTACTATAGACATGGAAAAAAGTTCTTACAATAGCCGCGTTAGTTTTACCAGAATCGTCTTCATTATACTGATTTTCCATCTGCGCGGAATGCCAAGTAAAGGGCTGATCTACCTAGCTTAGCCCTGAATGGGCATGTTTCCATAAAGATTTTATTATTATTATTCCTTTATTTCTCAGCAAGAAATGAACATGCATGATTATTATTATTATAATTCGTATTGTTATTGTTGTTGTTGTTCAGTGTTGTTGTCGTCGCCGTTGTTGTTGTCGTTGTGGTTATTATTATTATTATTATTATTATTATTATTGTTGTTGTTGTTATTATTATTATTTTCATTATTATTATTATTATTGTTGTTGTTGTTATTATTATTATTTTCATTATTATTATTATTATTTTTATTGTTATTGTTATTGTTGTTATCATTATTATTATTATTATTATTATTATTGTTGTTTTTATTATTATTATTATTATTATTATTGTTGTTTTTATTATTATTATTATTATTATTATTGTTGTTTTTATTATTATTATTATTATTATTATTATTTTTATTTTTATTGTTGTTGTTGTTGTCGTAAAATAAAACGCAAAGGGAAAACAGTAAGGTTTTTTTATATCTTATCCCATATGCTGTAACGATAAATAACTGTTTTAGTTCAGTCTTCAATGTTGCCACTTGACACATGAACAAACGCCCTCGTAACACATACACAAATGTACATCAAAAAAACTGTAATAACTTGTTTCAAAAAGGAAGAAAAAAAGAAGTTCAAAATGCCCGATGTTCACGATTCAAGAGCTGCTTGACTCATGTTAGGAACATATATATTTGAAGGACTCTCAAATTCTAATGTACACTACTCCAACTCCAATGGAAAAGTGAATAGCAGTAAATCATTAATAGATGGATTGGATGGTTGCCCTGATGGTTGATGCATGGACGTCGGTAATATGTCAGTATAATGATTTAGTGAAACTTCGTCTATTCCACAGTTTATATTAATAAGGATCCTTTGCAAATCCAATCATAATATTGATGTGTTTTTCTACTGAACAAAAAATATTAATATCGCGAAGAGAAAAACAAAATGTCGATTCCAATATCTTACCATATTGTCTTAGAAGCTGCCTTTGTTCAATCAAAGGATTCCAAACTCTAGTGACCGACTGGAAAAAGGTTATGTTATTTTATCGTACGCACCGGCTTGGATGAACCAGGTGCCCAAGTGTCATTGCGTTTGTGAGTGAGTCTCCATTAGCGTAGTATTTAAAGTCAATCAAAATGTTTTTTTTTTTTACTTTGTTTGAGTTATTCTGAATGGCTATGCAAGATTGAATTCAAAAGAACTTTCTTTTCCTTCTTTTCTCTCGAGCTCTCTCTCTTTTATTCTTTTTTTTTTTAAAGTAGTGAAACGTGCTCAAATATTGATGGCCGTGGAAGCCCCGGTGGAGGCAACTTATTCCAGACTTGGCGATAATAAAACCCACAAAAAAGCGCTTTCTAAAAAGCCAGTCAAAAATTGGAAGGAGTTAATAAAATAGAAATGCATGACATCATATCAGCGTAACGTTTAGCAATCATACTCCTTTTATTAAAAAATATCATAGACTCCATACCTTGCTTTTCTGGTCAAAAACAAAACAAATTGTCGACGCTCAAGGGAGCTTCAAAGAATTATTATAAATTGTACCTTGCGTGTACCTCGAATCAATGCTTTTTTTCTTTTGATCAACAAACCGATGTATAAAATCACGGTGATCAATTGTTTTCTTTCTGTAACAGCTTTTTCATTCCTATTGCCAATGAAACAGTTCTCACAGACACTTCATTGAAGTACGATTTTAAAAATGCGCATTGGAAGACAACTGAGACACGTACTCATACTCGTAGGTTGATCCTTTTTCTCGATTTCATAAGTTTCCCCAGCATGTTGCCCAATGGAAATGAAAGCCCATCATTGAGAGCTTTTGACTTTTAGAACTATATGAGTGAACAATTAACATCTTCGCAAATTTTTTTCAAAGAGTAGTTTGTTTTTAATAAAGGTGTTGGCGATGGATAGCCATACAAAGCGGCGAATATAGTCAAGAAATTTCATTACCCAGATACAAATCAGTTGCCACACGGAACGTTAGGACGTTAATTTACAGCTGCAGTAATGGCTGGTGATCCTAACATCCAAGAAAAAGGCATAAATTGTGTTCCTTTATGGGTAGTTCATAGCATATTAGTTGTGATCATTACAACTAGTACTGTCTTTAATAGTTTTGTCATTCAATTTGCTCGGAAAGAATTGAAGATGAGAGGTTCAACCTACATGGTTTGCCTGTTTTGTATGTCAGTAAACAACTTAGTAGCAACTTGTGTCAGCCTTCCTCTTCACTACGTGGAGTACTACACGACAAATGTCATACCACAAGTACCTCTGCCACTGGCCAACACAATTTGCTTTCTGCGTTTCGTATCTTTGTTTACTCATCTTGGAGTTGGTATTTGCGCTCTGAACATCATCTGTTGGGATCGATATGAAGCATTGACAAGACTTGGTAAAGAGCGACGTATAACTCCATCCATTGCTTGTAGAGCCATACTCGGAACAGCCTTATTTGTGATAGTTTATGTGGTGTGCTCCAAGAACGTGGCGCTTCGGCAAATGGCCGATGGTGCTCCATACTGCTTTATGAGACAGAGCTATAACTTCACCTACAAATATACAGGGAAACAATTTCAGGCAACAAGCACGATACCCGTTGTTGTACTTGTGACAACGATAATGGTGTCGTCCAAGACCATCGCAATCTTCACGTTCTCATCGATCACGAATCAAGTTCGTCAGCACATCGAAGAAGTAAAAGAAACCTTGGGACGCCTTAACACTACAAAAGAGCTCAACCTGGTGAAAGTTTCCGTGGTGATCTTCATGGCATATACCATAACATGGCTTCCTTACGGAATTTCCTCGCCCCTTATGGGTGCACTTGGCAGTGTTAATGAAGGCATTTCATGCTTCTATCACACCAGTCATCTGATAGCATACTCGCTGTTCTCGGTCCTTCCTCTTCTGTGTGCGATCACCGACAAGAAAATGAAGTCAAAGCTACTAAGAAAACGCATCATCAACCGTGTTGCCCCAATAAACGGTCAACCAAACAGCAGCCAACAAACCAGGCAAACTACAAACAACGATGTCACAAAGTAATTCAGCAATGTTACCATTTACAGTGCGAATCGAAAAACTGTGGGCACCCAGAAATATTTCAGAAATCGTGTATCGTTCGTTAAAGCAATTTAAAGCAACTCTCTAACTGCAAGAAATTCGACTGATTTAGTCAGATAAACTTCATAGTTAGAGAGTCGTTTCAGATTGTTCAAAGAACAATAAACGATTTCTAAATTAATTCTGGGTGCCCACGGTTTTTCTATTCTCACTGTAAGATGGATGAGAAATTTTCTCAACTTTACATTATTCATTATATCATTATCCGCGGCTTTTGATGTAAGTAGTTCAACAAACATTTTAAGTTAGAAGCCGACACTAGCTGAAAGCTAATCCACGATAAAATAAGTTTGGAATGACCAATTGTTCCATAAAAATTTTCAACAGATTGTTTGTGAGAGTGAATACCATTAACATATTTTCTCGCATCAAAGCTAGTGAAAAAAGCAGCTAGCCGCGTGAGACATGCTGGACATAACCAAATAACCTGTACTTTACTGATTACCTTGTTTGGTGCTGTTTATATGGGGAATTTATTTGGCTTGACATTGCATACCGTAAGGTAAAAGAATTCTTTTTTTGTTGTTGTAAATACTAACATTCTTATTATATATATAGTTGAATTTGGCTCATGAAAATCCGTCTGAGAAATTACTGATAATTTTTTTCCAACACTACAGATCGGACTTATGCAATCTAAACAACGTACACAGAACCAAATAACTGACATCGCTTGATTCCATAACTATATATAGTATTGTCAATATAATAAACATATAGTAATAATAATAATAACTTTATTAACGGTTGTTGCGCAAATATCAATCCTTGACGGGTTTTCATTTGCGCACTACAATATTTTACAATATAAATATATCATAAATGATTATCTATGCAATTAATAACTGTGTCATTCTATGATTGTACATTCTGTAAAAAGCCGTCATATTAATGCAACATTAAAGATATCGTCAAAAAACATTTTGCCAGTATTTTGCATACAGAGAACTAGAAGACATCCCCTATCTTAAGTGTGCTGGAAGTGTCCTATTACTCCTTCAAAACCGAGTGTTAATCTTCGTTTTCCCCGCCTTCAACCTTTTTTGAAATAGCTTCCATCATCACTTTATTTATGTATACTATTTCAGTTCTTAAAAGCAACTACTTTTTTATGTAATGTTTATTGAGATCAAGCTAAATACATCATTATACTACGCATAAGAAATTCTCTATGATTTTTAAGAACAAAGCTCAACGCTAAAATGTTCTTTATTTTAAAGTACATTTTTCTATAACGTCACAAGAAAAAGACGACGTTTCGACGCTACAACGCGTCAAACTGACTCTATCAGCGCCAAACTGCTAATTTACTGCTAATTTAACGCATTTTTTTTGTATACTTTAAGGACTTTTATGCCCTTAGGGTTGTTCATTGTTTATTTTTTCATTGTTTTTTGTTTTTTACATTATCAGTATGATTTCTAGGCTACTTACATTTGACTTGATAGACGTGATAATGACGAGATGTAGCGTCGAATAAACGTTGTCTTTGGATACGTCCGTTTTAAAATTTAACTAAAAAAGTTTTAGAGTTTAACTCTGTCCTTAATTATTTTTTTTTAATTGTTACCATAGTAAGGAACTCTAGCTGTCAACCAAATTTCGCTATCACGATTACCACCATGACAAACGTATATAACCGACCCTGCCGGGCCCGAAAATTGAACTGAAGAATGAAAGTCAACATTCATGCGCTTGAATCTGGCTGTTTTTAGTATAGGATTCGAACAAGCAGGGAAAATCAGTATTGCGTGAATATCAACCTTACGGAATCAAAACGTTTTTAAAAAGGATCGCCTTTTTAATAGCATGATATAACAATGACTCTGTTCAAACAAGTTAGAATTCTCGTACATCCTAAGTACCCATTAACCGCCATTCTTGTGTATGAGATGACTCTTGAATTTTGAGTTTTAATTTAACGGCATAATTTGAGTTGAGTAGTTTTAAGTAGGTCGGTAAAAGTAACATTACCACGTATTCTGCACATTTATGAAAATAAGCGTTTCTGAAGTAGACAGCTGGCTGGTTCTCAGGGAAGTTTCCTATAATCAGTAGCGCTTGCACACGAAAGTAGCTGTAAGAAAAGGAATTACTGCGCATGAGTATTAAGGAATCAAGGATGGCGAGCGTAGCTATAGTGCAACAGCCTCTCACCTCTGGAGTCTCGGATTCGTTTTCTGGTGTGAGTGGAGTATGTTATAGGTCTCTCTCTTGATTCGAGGGTTTGTCTTCAGGTTCCTGTGGTTCCTTTCTAGCTTGAAATTAGTCGGATTAGTTGGTTAGCAAAACTGAGGTGTATCGTCTTGATTTTGAGACACCTCCCCCCCCCCCCCCCCCCCCCCGCCTATTCAAAACCCTAAATCGCCCCAAGATATTCCTGTCTTACTCCATCTTGCCTAGCTTGAAACCCAACACGCTAAACAGCCGTCAGGGGACTTATCACTTTTGGATTTACAGGGGCGGATAAAAGGGCCTATCTGTGAGTTTATAGTTCCTGTACCCTCATGTGGATTTTAGATCAATCAGGAGGTTGTTTCGCAGTATAAGAATTGGAGGTTTTGAATGAATTTAAATGAATTAAATAAATTTGGAGGGGCTAATCATCCTTGCTTGCAGCTGAAGAGCTGAATTACGAAGGACGCAGCTCAACGTGGTCGAGTCGAAGGCATACGAAGGCGCCTCGGGCAGCTGCCATACGACTCATGTCTGACCACGGAGCACAACTCAGAGCGAATTAGGGTTGCTTTTTACGGAGGGAGGAAAACCGGAGAACCCGGAGAAAAACCCTCGAAGCAAGGGAGAGAACCAACAAACTCAACTCACTTAAGGTGCCGAGTCCTGTTAAAGTGAAGGTCCAGGAAATTGGGGAGAAAATGGCAAAGCACTCGCCTCCTCAAAAATCTCAGTAAAAGAGGTTAACAAATCGAAGTGACTTTTCCATGGTCTGTACTCCTATCGAACATAGAAATGACGTCAGATATGATCCAAACTCAAGTGGAACCACGAGCGCAGCGAGTGGTTTCACTGCAAAGTTTGGATCATTTTTGGCGTCATTTCTATGTTCGATAGGAGTACAGACCATGGAAAAATCACTTCGATTTGTTTTTTACCATAACAGGCAAAGAAAAGATCCAAAAACGAAGAAAAAGTTTGAAAGGAAAAACCGTTTCAAGCGCGCGCTAGCTACGTGCGCGAGCGATTCGTCATCTTATCGGTCTGTCCTCTTATCGAACATGGCTCTCAGCCAATCAGCGCGCGAGAAATTTACAAGTTATGGTAAAAATCTATATAGACTTTGTCAAAGTCCGCCCCTTGGCACCTCTCCTTTCGTTACTGACTCTCACGGCAATTTCTTAGCAAGTACCTTCCCGCGGTATGTTAGCAGGCGATGTGGCCCAAGTCTTGGAGCGGAACGAAAAGGAGAAGTTGTGGGATAAACAGATAGATAGATAAAGATAGATCAAGCTTTATTTTTCCACGGTGGTTCTTTTAGGATTCTGGCAATGATAAATACTAAGTACAAGACTAGTAATAGAAAATATAGGTATATATAAATGAAGTAGAATAATTAGCGTAAAACATAAAAGAAATAAAACCTGCTCTACCAGGACGCTGTGCCATAATAAAAACAGTTTCTCTGAAAATTATGAACAACAATAACGAAAATTATCATATGACCGTATTTCACTGTACGCGTGATTCTAAGAAAAACCTTTGGGGAAAATGTCGTCAGCAAAAAAGTACGCTTTTCCGAAAAGTGTAATAATTTCCCGTTCGGACTCGCCGTTCGGACTCGCTGCTCATTTTGATTTGCATTTATTAAAAACGCTTTGAAATCGATTTTTTTATATGTGGTCATATGATAAAATGCTTATTGACTGAGTTAAGGTCGGTCCGAACGGGAAAATATTTGGCTCTCGGTCCTTGGCACGGAACTCGCTGCGCTCGTTCCGTACTTCAGGACCTCGAGCCAAATATTTTCCCGTTCGGACCTCCCACTCAGTCAATAAGTACATATTATGAACGGGAATTTGGGAATGGGTTATCTGTGTTGAGTGTTACCGATAATAGACTGGAGATGAGTCCTGCCTCGAATCCCTGTGGTGTCACGGTCCCAAATTAAAAGTTGATGCGAAGGAACCAAGTAACGCATCTTTTACCAAAAGAAAACACTGCAAAAACAAAGCCCAGCCTGCCTACTGCCAGACAAAAAGCATTGCATAGGTGTGTTCTTTCATTCGTGATCTAATGTTTTGAGGAACATGACTTCATAACATGTTATTGTATCGTGATAGGAGGATTTGTTGACCACCAGTCGAAGGAGAGCCGCCATGACCTTCCACCCTCGCAAAACACACATATAAACACGTGCTTGTACAGGGCGTTGTGCTACTTAAAATCTTCAAACCGATACAGTATCAACAACAGAATTCTACAGCAAGTAAGCTAAACCTTTAACATAGTCAGTATTTCGCTTTGCTTGTTATATATTTTTGCATTGTTTGGATAGACATTCGTAATTTTTTTGTTGTATCGTTACACAACAATAGTCTAGAATAATTTGCTGAGTCACTCAGGACACTCGGGGACGAACTAACCTTCCTCGTCAATCGAGCTTTGAATTATTTACTTACATCTTAAATCGTTGTAGTTGTTCCAAGATGGGTCTTCTATCACTTGGCTCGCCTCTCTCTTGGGAAGAAACTAAAAAATACGCAGATCATGTGCGAAAACATGGCATTGTACAATTCCTGCACATTTACAATCGTCTGAAAACCCGGCACAATGATATGCTAAAGTGGGGCGATGAGGTGAGCAAATATATCGATCAGTAGTTGTACTCAACTTTTACCTAAGATAAAGTTGTTTAAGATATTCTTTGAAAAATGTTTCGAAATTCAAATTCAAGTTACGAAATACATCTATTTCTCGAGTGTTCAACGCCTTGAGCTTTAATGATATGATTAGATAAGCCTATTTTGTACTTGATAAATGTTATACAATTTTAAATTCCTCGATTCTAGTTTCATTATTGTTATCCCTGACTAATATTTTCCAGTTTCGTTCTCTACATTTTTCTGAGGAACTTTGCTATTCTGGTTTTTCTTTAATATAATTTGCACAACATCAACAGTTTGTAAATCATTTGAATTTGTTTATTAAGGAGCCAATGTATAATATTCCTATTTGTTTGACTGAGAAAGAGTTAAAAACTGATAGATTTCTCAGACCAGATTTGAATTTCTGAGATGAATGTCAGCATGTTGACAATAATATTCATACCTCTCCAATGTTCATAGGTATGGACTATATCCACATCAAGACTTCCAAGAGATTTCACTTCTCTTTAAGCTAGCCCCAACGAATTAATCAGCCTGTCAGTGAACATTTTATTTGTAGCTCAATATTACCTAGTTCCAGGTTTTCAACTCAATTTACGACAGCTTTTGCTCGGAAATAAAGAAAATAAAACTCATCCATGCAAAGATTCTCCAAATACCTTTTAGAAAAGCAAATTTCATCGTTATTGGTGGAAAATATTTCATTTTGACAAGAGATAATAGATAACACTTGGATATTTCTGCTGTGAAAAACAATGCATTGCACGTCTAGATTCCAAATCACCTGGTATGTCTTGCCCATTTTAAATAAAACACAAATATGCAAAAATACTCAAGCCCGCTGTCTAACCCAGTAAAACTGTGCCAAAATGGCAGCTGAAAACTGAATGGTGCCAGCATTATTTAGGAATTTAAGAATAAATATGAAGAAATTATTTTAAAACCCAACAATTCCTTTTGGTCGCTTAATCACCAAACACTGATAATGCATTCACCTTTCGCATTTCACTGTTCGCCTCTTCAACCTTTTTTAAAAATAGCTGTATGGCTCCAGAGGAAAGCCCTCTATGCTTAACCAAAAATACTTTATACAATAGTTTGTCATGAAAGTTGCTACATATACATGTAGATCAAATCATTTGTAGTGTTTTCAAAACTAATCTTTCTTTATTGGTTTCAGGTTGAATACACCTTGGTAAAATTTGATCATGAGAACAAGAAAGCATATTTGAATCTAAAAGCAGGGGAGTTTCTGGAAATTTTACAAGTAGAAGAAAACACAAATCCTGAGTAAGTGGAAAAAATCCATTGTTAAAGTTAAAATTTTTGATAATAACCTTAACTTCGAGCCTTGGTACTAGTTCAGGGATTTTATTAAAAGATGGCAGCTAGCAAACTGTGGCGTCAAATTTCTATATACTGAGACACTTACTTTTGCCAGTCATATATGCCGGTCAAAATGTCCAGCATATGTTATATTTTTTGTTTTCAAATATGAACGGTCAACATGTCGGTTCAAAACTTTATTTGACTGGTGAAGTACCAGATTTGGTCGAACATTGACTGTTGATTGGCCGTTATTTTGAACCCTACCATTCCATGTTTAATTGCACCTGTAATGAAGGTTTTTATTTTGTGATACAGCTGACTAATTTTAATTAAGTAAACCAGCTACCTACTTGAAATTTTAATGAAATCTCTGGTATTTGTTAGCTTGCGAATTTGGGAAAGGTCTATATATTGAATAGAAATATGGCAAATGAATATTGTTCTTGATTGACTAGCCTCGTGTTCACATAGAAACATAAAGGTGTTTTTACATGTATGAGAGTCTAGTCAGTCCAGTATAATAAATATTCAAATTGGTCACCATATTTCGATCTCTCATTTATATTAATTTTTGTAGTCCATGGTAGATAAAAACTGATCTTTGGAATAACTGTTAACAACTTAATAAAAGAACACCAAATAATAAACCATGATGGTATCTTTTGTTTGCTGTCATTTGATTGAGTTAAAAGTTCCAAGACGCATTAATGTGACACAATATTTTTAAAAACGTATGTCTGCCATCCTCTTTCTAATCCCTTTATGTAAATTTTATATTTTAAAGAAATAACCCAACAGCATGGAGGCCAGAATATGCAGGGTACATGATAGAAGGTAATTGAAAAATGTGACAAAATGTGAAAAATTATCTGTTTTGGTTTTTATCAACATCTTTCATAGATAAATTCTTTACTAATTTACTTATCTAGGATCACTTTTACAAACTTATAAGTAAGCTAATCAGGAGAGAACAGGTATCATTGGCAAATTGACAACAACCAAATATATTGTTTCGTTCCCATTCTCATATTGTTGTTTGCCAGACATTGGTTTGTTTCTCCTGATTGGTTCAAGTTGAAAATCTTTGTTTTTATCTCAATTATATGATTGGGTGATTTTGTAGTGTTATTCTGTTAGGGTTTTATGTTATGACATTGACTGGCTGTTATGACAACTGGCTGTTATGACAACTGGCTGTTATGACAACTGGCTGTTATGACAACTGGCTGTTATGACAACTGGCTGTTATGACAACTGGCTGTTATGACAACTGGCTGTTATGACAAGGGACTGGGGCGAGTTTTGAATTTTAATCTAGAAAAATCATTCTGTTTTTTTTTTTTTTTTTTTTTTTGAAAAAGCATCTCAACATTAGTAAGTCTGGCAAATTTGAACTTGTTCCAGGTTTCATTGAAAAGAACCATAGTTACAAGCCTTCAAAAGTGTTGGAAATTTATAGAGAATGTATGGCTCTTGTGGACACCCTGTCCCCCACTTTTGAAGTCATAAAACACATTTAAACTTGCCAGACTTACTAATATTGAGATGCTCTCTCAGATGACAGAATGGTTTTGCTAATTAGATTAAACTTTAAAACTTCACCCAGTCACTTGCTCATTTCCATTTCGGCCAATAGCTGCAGTTATGGATGCATGCAAATGAGATGCAAATGAGACAACAAGCATTGTATCGACTTGATGGCATCACTTGTAGGATTCTTGAAACAAAAGAATATCTCATTGTCGGCTCAACTGTAATAGCTATTGGGACGGCTTTAATAATGAATAACTTTTCTTTGTGCTTTAGGTACACCAGGAAAGCCACTTGGTGGCTGCATGCGGCATTTCAACACTATTGAAGCAAACATGAAACTAAGGTATGAACCATTTGGTATTTTAACCTAATAATAATAATAATAATAATATTTAATGATAATAATTATAATTATATATTCATGCATAAATTGACTTAATACCATCATTACATGTGACGTCACTCAGAACTAGAAGTTGTGTCTAGATCTTAGATCTAATTAATGTTGTTGATCTTTTTAGGAGAGAGGAAGTGAACAGCCTATTGGAGCCTGATGAAGCTGTCATGTCCATTGTTGGCTTTCCAAGGTAAAGGGCTATGGTTTAGAAGTAGGGCACCTGTGCTCAAAGACACTTTAGTCTAAGAAAACTCACAATAGACCTCATTGGCTTGGATGTAATGTTGTCCCATTTCAGACCATGTGTCATTCTCTTGAGAATATGATTCTTTGTTTGAGTTGTATCCATATTCATGTATCTTCTCATGCGCAACCGTTAAACAGTGAAATGATACTCTGGGGAATGACACATGGTCTGAAATGGGACAACATTACACCCAAGCCGATGAGGTCTATTTAAAGGGCCATGGACCTTTCTCATGTATATATTGCCATGTTTATTCCCATGAGAATAAAACCCTAGTTGCTTAAACCAGCATAACCTTATGTCCTAAAATGCTTGATTATGGGGCTACACTGGGACAAATCTAATGTTCCAGTTGACCAACATGGCTGACATGTGAGAAATGCTCATGTAGGGCTACACTCTTCAAAATTTTTAAGGTCTGGAATGCAAAGAACAGACTAAAATGTTGCTAACCATTCAATAAGATAATGAAATTGCGAGGATAAGATAAATAATGTAAGCTGTTTTATTCCTGTAGCTGTTATTTTGTGTATTGAGCACACTGCTAATTGATAGTGGTTTTAACAGGCTGGGATGTCCAAAGTTCACTAGTCCAGAGCATCCTGTCACTCCTGGTGAGGGTGTCACTTCCTCTTTGTTCTATCCTGATGAGGTCATCTTTCAAGGTCATCCTAGATTTGCGTAAGTAACATCCATTATATACAGTTCTGTATATCGTAGTGTACTGGGGGGGGGGGGGGGGGGGGGAATACCAGTAAGTGTATACTGTATGATATGTACATGTTGTCTGTCTTTGATCTCTAAACCTTATCCAGGCTTATAAATGTACAAAAATTGCTAATTTTTAGGACCTTGTCAAAGAACATCAGGGAGAGACGTGGATCTAAAGTTGCAATCAATGTCCCAAGTAAGCATGTTCTTCTATCATAAATAATTAAGCTGTATACTATAGAAAAGTGACCAGTACGTCTTGTTCTGTGGTTTCTTTTTAGTTAATTTTCCCTGAGCTAAAATATGATCATTTCAGTTTTACATGTAGCTGTAACTAACCCTAATGTGAGGAGCTGAGAGCCATGGCATCCCTTTTCTGCACCTCTCTCCCTGGCCCACTCCCACACCCACGCGGTACTCCATCTTCCAACTCAGTCTTCCAGGCGGCAATTCTGTCCTAATAATTATTCAATGTTATATATATATATTAGCCCAACTTTTTTCTAATTATTTTTTTGTGATGTGAACACAGTTTTCAAAGATGTCAACACCCCATCCCCATTCATCGAGGAGTTCCCTGAAGTCAAGGGTGAGGGTGCAAGTGCTGCTAAACCAGACCATATCTACATGGATGCCATGGGATTTGGTATGGGATGCTCATGTCTCCAGGTATGTCAAACATGATCTCTTACCTTTGGTTAGGGTAGACCAAATGTTCTACAATCGGTGAATAATGAATTATGCTTAAAGGGGGATAGTACGAAAATCGCTCAAAATTTAAATCGTCAGAAACTTCCTTGGAATAATCCTTTTCTTGATATTCAGATGGGAAGTATTATATTTTTACTAATTTTTAAAAGTCTGTGATGTTGTTTACTCAACACCAAACATCATTCCATAGATTTCTTCATAAATAAGTTATTGATTTATGAAGAAATCTATACATTTCTTGTGAATATAATATATAATAGACCTCATCGACTTGGGTGTAATGTTGTCCCATTTCAGACCACGTGTTATTCCCCAGAGTATCATTTCATCGTTTAAGGGTTGCACATGAGAAGATACATGAATATGGATACATTACTCAAACAAAGAATCTTATTCTCAAGAGAATGACACATGGTCTGAAATGGGACAACATTACCCCCAAGCCGATGAGGTCTATTGTGAGTTTTCTTCTAAAGACTAAAGTGTCTTTGAGCACAGATACCCTCTTTTTTCAGCATTGTGTATGAAACTAGCTGACATTTCACTCACAAAATACAGGGAAATGAATTAAGTGGCACATTAGCATTTATCCATTAAAATGTTCTGATAAGAATGTTTGTAACACAACTTGAAAAGTGAGATTTGATTAACAGGTTGTTTGTTTTTCCTAGATGACATTCCAGGCTTGCAGTATTGATGAGGGTCGTCATTTGTATGATCAGCTGGCTGTGGTCACACCTATTGTGGTAAGCTGTCCATTTATGATTCTAACTCTAAATACTAAATACCCCTCCACATAAACATTCCTATTATTCCTGTAATCTCATGATCCACTGCATTCGACCACATCCACCTTGAAATCTGCAGAAATGGAAGCTGAGCAGTCAAGGTTGTGGAGAAATTGAAGAAACAACTTTCCTCTAATGCTGTTCTCAACATCTTGTACCCCTAATTCCTCCCTAGAGAAGTGACTAGACTTGCTCCAAGTTAACCTCTCTGAGACTCGCAGAGTTTTAAGCGAAGCAAGTGGAAAAAATGCAAGTGTGAAAGTCATCCAGCACTTGTGGTCCTGGTTGGGCTTCCTGTGCTTTATTCAGTGCACGTTAACTAATTAATATGGAGACAAAGAACTTTGCAAAAGTCTAATTAGTAGTATGAGTCTACAGGGACAATACTAACATACTGTAAGGCTCATTGTTATATATTTCGCTCTTTATCTTGTCTCTGATTCGCTGACTGAGACATTCAGTGTCACTCCTATACAGCTATACAGGGTGTGTATTTGGCATGATAAACGTAGTCTTCCCACAATCCCTTATAATCATAGTGCGAGCTCAAGGTCAGGGTAAAATTTGCATATTTTTTATACATTTTTATGCAAATTTTACCCTGACCTCGAGCTCGCGCTGGGATCATAAGGGATTGTGGGAAGACTATGGAAAGGAGCATAAATGTTTGTGCAGAAAGCATAACCAGTTCGTTTGTATTTTGTTGTACAGATGGCCCTTTCAGCTGGAACACCAATATTCCGTGGTTACCTTGGAGATGTTGACTGTAGATGGAGCGTGATTGCAGGCTCAGTTGATGATCGAAGGCCAGAAGAATTAGGAAAAGAAGTAAGAATGGCATTATTGGTTTGAGTCTTGTAACAATAAAGGGTTTGCACCATCACGTGATGGCAGCCATGACATGAGGCATAACACTATTCTTTTTCCCCTGGGAAACTGAATTCTTTATCATGTACATCAGACTAGACCAGATTCAATTGTTCCTGCCCCCTGTCATGGCTGCCATCAAAGCCTATAGATGTAAGCTAATATTTTGTGTTTTTCTCTGTTAAAGCCACTGAAGGAGAGCAGGTTTGTGATTCCCAAGTCACGGTACGATTCCATCAGCTGTTATCTGTCACCAGAAGGAGCCAAGTACAATGACATTGACCTAGTCATGGACGAGGAGATCTTTAACCAGCTGACTAAAAATGGTGAGTGTTTTCTAGTATATTTCTAACGGCGGAATGAATCTTGTGAATCTCATTACAAGCCTTTATTGAAGGGCAAACTCTGTCCTCCATGCTCAATCATCCAAGTACAAGCTGGTGAAAATTTCACACTTAACCAGAAGAAGTGAAGGGGTCCAGTCCTATTTTCAAAATTTCAAATCCCAAGGGAGATCCTTTTTTCAGTTCATTTTCAGTCTTTCCATGGTCATCTTCATGTTAATCTGTATGTAGTCATTACCACACTGTAGAAAATAATGTTAATGATAGGATAATAATGCATGGGATGTTTGTAGGTATTGATGAACTATTGGCCCGTCATTATGCACATCTGTTTATACGTGACCCAATGACGTTGTTTGAGGAGCACATCAACGAAGACGATACACAAAGCTCTAATCATTTTGAGGTAATACGCGGCTATCAGTATTAGTTATTAGAACACAAGCTTTCTATAAAATGTATTTCCAGGTAGATGATTATTGATTTGACTGCGAGACGTTATGGCACGCGCTACTGTCACGTTAATGACATCCGTTGCACCTATCACCGTTGATGAGGTTTCTGGTTATCCAATCAAAATGCTTGTGCCATGCTAAGGCCGTCACGGCAAGGCAGGGCATGTCTGTATAGAGCAGATTTCGGCGCTCGGCACGGTTACGGCGCAGGCACGGCACCAAATGTCGACAGTCACGGCAAGGCGCGGTCTGTGCCGTACGTTTTTCATAGTCGTTTTGCAACTGCTCTAGGCACATTGAATTCACTGACACACGAAAATGGCTGTGTCATCGATATAATGCCGGGGAGGAGATCATAAGAAATTCAGCCAAAATAAAAGTGGCCCTCTTCGAAGAGCGTCTGAATAAGAATATGTATATATCCTTCTTATTGATGCACTTGCTACTTATTTTCAGAATATCCAATCAACCAACTGGCAGACAATGCGTTTCAAACCACCACCTCCCAACTCACCTATCGGATGGAGGGTAGAGTTCCGACCAACTGAGGTACGCTTTATTAATATTTTTTACAAGCATTTCCTCCCACAGGGTCTCTTTAGTAGTGCGGTGCACCTAACACTGACACCATACTACATTTGACGACACTGACAACAGCCTACATATGAAATGAAGTGAGGGTTTGAATCTGTGACTGCGACCGGCCCACCCTTTGAATAACACTGCTGAGAGATTAACGTTTCGCTGCCACACCACCCATCCCACACTAACGGAATATAGTTCTCAACAGCAGAAGACAGCAACTGATTCTTTTCTCAACAATCAATTTTGCAGGTCCAGTTGACAGACTTTGAGAATGCGGCGTTTGTTGCGTTTGTGGTGCTTCTGTCAAGAGTCATCTTGTCATTTGACTTAGATCTACTCATTCCAATATCCAAGGTATGAAGTGGTCTTAAGTGGGTATGATATGGCTATATCTTCTTCATGTTTTCTTAAACCCTAAATAATGAGATAACAAAAATCGAAGAGTCTTGAAAACTCTCCAGGACATCTCTGCTGTTTCCATAGCCACCGCATCGCACAGCTTACCAGGTTTCTTGGAAGAAAATGCAAATTATTTCAGTAGTTGAGCGGCTAATTTCGAGTATTAGTTCACCCTGACTGTGCGGGTAAGGGAAGCCCTACCAGGTTTTGTGACCCAATTGAGAAGGTTACCGAAAGATCAAAGTTAGAATTTAGAAGTTTACGAAGGGAAGAAAACCGGGAATTATTTTTTATGAGCGAAATTTAAATCCAGAGAAAGGCCCTCAAAGCACCGGAGAGAACCAACAAACACACAAATCCTCCAATTAGAATTTAGATTAGCTGGCTAACAATGAGAGAATGATGGCTAATTAGAATTAGACGTACCTTTCGCTTTCATTGCCATCATACAACCCCCCTGTTAAAAAATCGCTCCTGGATCCGCCCCTGACTTACATGTTATAACGGGTCCAAGGATCAAACCCACGACTCGGCGGTGAGATGTGGCGTATTAGCAGCACACCACGCAATCCTTAACGAGCATGGGTCTTTTTGGAGCTCACTCATTTGTAAATGTAATTATTGTTCTAGGTGGATGAAAACATGCAGACTGCACAAAAACGAGATGCCGTTCGCCAGGGACAATTCTACTTCAGGAAAACTTTGAAGAATTGTAAGTGTTCGCAAGCAAATTAGATAAAAGTAAAGGCGAAAATATAATCGACTTTATTTATTTTACTTTTATCTAAATTGGGCTCCCTGTGGCAGGACGCGTACCCGGGTCGCATTGGCGAGATACGACACATTAGCAGCTCACACCACCCATGCTTCCCATGCAATAGCAGTACACTCCACCCAAGCTTTCCATTATAAGAATGGTTGTTATTATTAATAATAGGTAAACCCCAGTGTGCTGGCTCTGCCTGTTGTGAGGAACCAAGCAACACCTGCGATGAAATCGCGCTGATGACCGTTGATACCATCATCAATGGCAAGGTAACAAGATAGAAATGCAGTGTTAATCTTAAAACCAAGGCTGGTGAGAGTGTTATTGATTATCATGATATTATTTATTTACAGGAGGGCGAGTTTCCTGGTCTGATACCATTGATGAACAGTTACCTTAGCAACGTCGATGTCGACATTGACACAAGGTGTACAGTTTCTCAGTATTTGAAATTGATTCAAAAACGTGCTTCAGGTAAGAAATAGTCACGTGCTGGGGTGACGTAGGGTATGGTATCGTTCTTTGTGGTAAAGTAAAAGCTGAATGCAAAAATCCTTATGCTAAGAAACACGGGACATTCTGTAAAAGAAATGCTTCTGTCAATAGCGATCCTAATATCAAGTGAAAGCCGCCTTTTCATTTCAATGCAAGTGTCATATTTGGCACATTCTGCAAGACTTGTGTTTAGTCGTTGTAATCTCCCCCTCCTCCACTTCCTCAGCCTACAACGGCCTTCGCATGTCTATCCCTCTCCATCTCCATCCATCCTACCCATATTCGTTCTTCCCTACATTCTGATCTGAAAAAATGTTAACCATTTTTTCGTCCTCAATTGAATTGATTGTTTGCAACCATTCCAATACAATCAAAAGACAACCACATGGCGGGCATGTTGGTGGTATTAACAGGAGATGCCGATGGCCAATCTTTTGCTCAATACCATCAACATGGCAAAAAGGCTCAAAAAGTTTGAGTTACCTAGCACACGAATGAATAAAATGTCGACTCGTACGCCAGCATTGATCATATTCACGATCGTTCTACGTTATCAGTGTGGGATTTAAAAATTGGCCAATTCTTTAAAAAAACCCGGCTATTTCTTCCCCGTCCCGAACCTCACCAACAAACTGAAGATATTTGCTATTGATCCAGGCGAATTAATGACTACTGCGCGTTGGATGCGTCAGTTTGTACAAAACCATCCAAACTACAAAAAAGACTCCGTGGTTTCCGAAGAAATGTGCTACGATCTTTTGAACACGTGCAACAAGATTGCTAATGGTGAACAGGAATGCCCCGAACTGATTGGAAACCACGTGTCCAAGACCAATAACGTACTGGACAAGAAGTGTATGCGAATACAGGATGAGATAAACAAAATGGAAGCCCAGAAGATAAAAGATATGGGAATCTGAATCTAGCTTTGTCTCTAAATTCATCAATCCAACCCATCTCAGCAGCTGTAAATATATGAAAGTATTTCCAAGAATAATGGTGGCCATATTGGATGACATGCTCTCCAACATGGGTGCCATGTCCTTTATGGAATATTTATCAATCATGCACGTATACTTTCCATAATTTCTTTTTACTTTTTACTTGTTTGTGATTAAGGCCTTACCTTCTACCTACACCGTAACGTACAATTTGAATGATAAGTATTTGCACCAATCTCATCTTCGCATCGTTTTAGAAGACTAAATTTTAATGAATATACGATAATTGACAATCATGATCATTCCTGATTAAAAAAAATGACTATTTGCAATATGGCGTTACTGATGTAGTACCACTACCAGAATCCCTTGCACACTTTCTTTTGTTCAGTTCATTAGCATCAATTGTCTTACTATTCTCATGAGGAAATACAATTTTGAATAAGAAAGAAAATTCGCGTAGCATTTTTGGTAGTGGTAGTAAAATGACGTCATCATGCGATAGGCCTATTCCTATTGCTCACACTAATGAGCCAGGGAATGGGTAACTGGCATGCATTGATACAACACAATTTCAATGACGTCGCCTTCAACATATGACGTTAAGATGACGTCACTTGTCTTTGACACCTTTCTGCCACAATTTCTTTGAAAAATTTAATGTGTAATGAACTTGAAAAAGGAATAATAAGCAATACGGTTAAATCCCGTATGAGGTACCTTGAAGGAAACTTTCTAGTATAGACTCGGCATACTCATCATTCGTCAATGTTCACCACAGGGACCCCATAAAATATTTATTCGTCAATAATTGGTTGATATTGGGCTAATCCTTTGTGCAAACAACTTGTATTATGACCAACTCTACTTTAGGTGCACTTAGTCGCATTAACAAAGAATTCATGTGTTGCTACACAAACGTATGACCCAATGTAGTGTCAATCTTGAAGGCTCGTGTGTATATGTACTGGAAAATACGAGACCATTGTATTACTAGTATACGTATTTCAAAATAATGTCGGTTGGAGACCTGAAATCTGAGACCGAGAGGAATTTTTTTTTTTAATCAGGCGAATATAATTCAAATTTTGTATTGATGACTTGCAGATTCATGGGTCGGGGAAGGGTCAAGTGTAGTGAATGAGAACTTCCCCCCAATACTGTACCGCTAGTTTCGACCACTCAGTTTTCAAACATACGGGATCCACTCTTGATTAAAACACCAATCACTCGATAATAGCTAATGTAAATATTACTAAAATGTATAATACAAGCATTATTGGAAAGATTGATCAAATGTAACTTTTAAATCTTCTTTTCTATGTGTTTTATAGGGGGTTTAACTTTATCATAATAATAAGTTACAAGCCAAAACTTGCTCTCTTGGTCCGCGCAAATCAATTTACAACATGATCAGATTGTTACTGTATTTATAACATTTCTTATTCAGTGTCGACGAAATATAATAAAAATCTTGTATATATGCTACTGCTTATATCTATGGTGCTTGCCACTATTAGCACAGGGAGCCCGGCTTTCCTTTGCCGCATTCAATATTCATTATTCTTTACGTAATTGCTTTTTATGGGTTTCCTGTGGTTTAAGATCGGCTTCCTGTGGTTTGGGATTGGTTATGGTTACACAAGCTGTAATCAGATCTGTACTGTAAATTGATAGCCGTTGGTAACGCACTCTCTATAAAGCATTCAAAAGAAATGCTTTATAGACGGTGCGTTACATTCAAACAACACAGGCAACCCATAAAGAGCACGTTACCAACAGTTATCAATTTACAGTACAGATCTGATTACAGCTTGTGTAACCGAAGCCGATGTTAAACCACAGGAAACCCATAAAAAGCAATTACGTAAAGAATAATGAATATTGAATGCGACAAAGGAAAGCCGGGCTCCCTGTGCTATTAGCCGTTAGATAAAATCCGGGTTGTGTTCGCATTGCAGTGGCGGATCCAGGGTTTTTCAAAACGGGGTCCAGATCGGGGAATAGGTTGCTATGACGTCATATTGACGTCATATGATGTCAAAGTAAAAAAAAAAAAAAAAAAAACGGGTGCAGCGGACCCCGTCGCACTACCCCTAGATCCGCCACTGCATTGCAGTGCATTGTGGGACTGTTTTAAATATATTTCATGATTATTCTCTGTGAGCTGATTAGAGATCTTTTATAGATCCTACCTACGTATACCTTCAGCTTTTTCGTATGCGGTCCTTTCCTTTTTACATTTACCTTACTATTTTAAGGGACATGTTTCCATGTTTCGTCCTCTCAAACAGTCCCACAATGCACTGCAATGCCAGCTCAACCCAGGTTTTTTCTCCAACCTCTATACACCTATTTCAAAAAAGTTTGTCATCGCCAAAGACAAAAGGTGATTGGCGATAGGTCATTCCAAGACGTAAAGTTTTCAGGGGTATACAACTAAGCACGAATAATCGAGGCCTTTAAAATGGTATCATCAACCTCCATGTTCTTGACAAGAATAAGAAGCAGGAACACACGTTATTCCAGCTATTCTTGGATCTTGGAATGACCTATTTCCTGCCTATCGCTGTAATCAGATCTGTACTGTAAATTGATAGCCGTTGGTAACGCACTCTCTATAAAGCATTCAAAAGAAATGCTTTATAGACGGTGCGTTACATTCAAACAACACAGGCAACCCATAAAGAGCACGTTACCAACAGTTATCAATTTACAGTACAGATCTGATTACAGCTTGTGTAACCGAAGCCGATGTTAAACCACAGGAAACCCATAAAAAGCAATTACGTAAAGAATAATGAATATTGAATGCGACAAAGGAAAGCCGGGCTCCCTGTGCTATTAGCCGTTAGATAAAATCCGGGTTGTGTTCGCATTGCAGTGGCGGATCCAGGGTTTTTCAAAACGGGGTCCAGATCGGGGAATAGGTTGCTATGACGTCATATTGACGTCATATGATGTCAAAGTAAAAAAAAAAAAAAAAAAAAACGGGTGCAGCGGACCCCGTCGCACTACCCCTAGATCCGCCACTGCATTGCAGTGCATTGTGGGACTGTTTTAAATATATTTCATGATTATTCTCTGTGAGCTGATTAGAGATCTTTTATAGATCCTACCTACGTATACCTTCAGCTTTTTCGTATGCGGTCCTTTCCTTTTTACATTTACCTTACTATTTTAAGGGACATGTTTCCATGTTTCGTCCTCTCAAACAGTCCCACAATGCACTGCAATGCCAGCTCAACCCAGGTTTTTTCTCCAACCTCTATACACCTATTTCAAAAAAGTTTGTCATCGCCAAAGACAAAAGGTGATTGGCGATAGGTCATTCCAAGACGTAAAGTTTTCAGGGGTATACAACTAAGCACGAATAATCGAGGCCTTTAAAATGGTATCATCAACCTCCATGTTCTTGACAAGAATAAGAAGCAGGAACACACGTTATTCCAGCTATTCTTGGATCTTGGAATGACCTATTTCCTGCCTATCGCCCATGAAAAACGTTTTTGCAATATTACATATACAACTATTTCAAAAAAGGTTCAAGTAAAGGGTGAACGGTTAATGGCGGTCGGTGATTAGCGATTGCACGACCGAAAGCAATTGTTGGGTAATAAGAATTTCTTCATATTCATTTCTTAAGAGGGGTAGTCCGTAAATGTCACCTAAAGGGTGCAGAATGAAAAAAATCGAAATCGCTCAAATTTTGTCAGAATATAGGCCTTAGTGATTTATAACTGTTGTGTAAGTTTCACTTCGATCAGATAAATAGTTTAGGAGAACGGCACCGAAAACCATTTTTTGTGATCACTTCCGGTTTTTTCACGCGATTTCACCACATCCCCAAAAACCCTAAAAATCACAAAATTCCTTTCGCTTTCCTCGGCAAACGATTTAATTTTATGATTTAGAGATCCTAAACCTCATTTAGATGGATTTATTAAGCATTTTAATTTAAATGGAAATATTTTATCGATTTTTACATAATTTTCATTATTTTGAGCAATATTTTTAACCCTATATTGCGAGGCTTATATCTTCAATGGTACATCGATTCACATAAATTAACCACTACAGGGAGAAAGAGCAATGTTTTATCTCTACTTCTATCAAATAAAATTTTGGGGCACTCAAAAATTCGAATTTTGGCAAGACGAAATACAACCCCTATTGACCCCCAAAATAATGACAACTTGAGTCGTAAGCGGTCACGCTTTATGCGAAAGGTGATCTTTTTGGTCCATTAAACCGCTTATTAATGAGCAATAAAATCAATAGAGTAAAAGATAAAACGTATATTGAAAATCTGCGAAATTATTAAGAAATTCCAAGTGAGATTTCCATTGTTTTAAGACAAGCATGCAGCTGAGTCGTCTTGTTGTGATACTCGATACTAACGAACCCTAACGGTTTGCCCTTTTGATTTTCGATAATTTTCGGTATAGATTGCCTTTGAAAGACCTCAATCACAATATAATAACCTTACTAATACAGTATGAGCAAATTGTACCTTAATACACTTGGATCCGTAGAGAATAAACTCGTTGAAGACAGGCGCGATGCAAATAACTCAACAGTCATGACTTTGCTAGATTGCGTGACAAGTACAACCACAGGTAGCCCGTCATCACTACATCAGATTTATAACTCGTACGTTGATTGTACGCAAGATCAGTTTATTTATATTTTGGATAGTGTTTTTCGATATTTAAATTTCTATACAATTTTCGACTAATTAATGATTACTCCGGTTTTAGTTTTTTGTTTTTGTTTTTTTTTTGAATATCAATTAAAATGACAGAAGTGAACTGATATGCTTTCAAAATGGAACGTCTATACGACTATGGTACACAGCTGCATGTTTTCAAAACATTACTAATGGTTTCTATGTATGGTGCCTTGCGCCGCGTTAGTATTCCTGAAGTGTCTAACTCCAGGTCCTCGCAGATCAGCTGTAGAAAGGCGATAGACAGCTTTGTCAGTTTGCTATTTGCAAACAACTGACAGAGGTTCACAGACTCATATACTATAGGATGCTTTAGATTACATTCATCCACTATTGTACTGCGAGCTTGGGAGTATGCGGCTTCATCTTCAGCAGCTTCCAAATCCTCTTCATTGTCATCCCTTTCTTCCTCCTCTTCTTCCTTATGATCTTTTTCTCCCTGTTCTTGAAGTGTTCCTTTTTTAAGCTTGGTAGCTGTACGAGAAAAATAGGACTGTACTTGGCTGGGTGAGAGGAATTCATCCACTTTGAATATACGTGTACCATCAAAATCCTTAGCATATCGCATATCTCGTGCGACAGTTGATGGATTCATTTTGTGCCCCGTTTCTTGACCCCTGAAAAACATTTCATCCAGGAACTGCCGTTGCTTCTTTGTAAAACGCGCGGAAGTCTTGGCCTTTTTCAGTGCCCAGCCTTGTTTCTGGGTTTTTGAGTTGCTAGGCGCGGCATCAGTTGTCTGTGGTTTCAAACCTGGTTGAGGACCTTGGCCATGAAGAAGTTTATCATGATATAACACCTTAGCCTTATCAAATAAGCTAGCCTTCTCTTCCTTAAGCTGACATTTACCGTATTGCAAATGATTGTCAAGGGACGTGTATCGTTGGAAGACTTTTACACATCCCTCGTTTGGGCAAGTGAACAGCTTTTCTCTGTGATCATCTTCATCTTCTTCATTTTCCTCTTCATCCTCTTCATCCTCTTCTTCTGGCATTTTGGATGGGGTCTGGCTTTTTGGTTTTGAGGTGATCTCAATAAATGTACCCTCACTAAATGAACTGTTAAAGGTCTCTATTCCCAGGGTCTTTGCAGCTTTATAGAGAGAAAAATATAAAAACATGTAAATCAGTACATATGCATGAGTTAGTATGTAACTAAATAGATTTTGATTGATCATGATTGATTGATAAGTAATAAGTTTAATAAGATTAATAAGTAATCATCCATGATCGATTTACTTATGTATTACACAGATTATTCAATCGCAACCCTATGCAAGGGCAGATACAGGAATTTGTGAAAGGGGGAGTCAAAATGTCTGAAACATTTAGAAATGCTGATTCCCACTAACCGTGCAATTTTGACCAGGTAATCATCTTCCCTTCTCCTATTTTGTATGCCTTCCAGTAGGTTAGTCCTTTTGCACTGAATTGGAAATTGTTGAGGGTGCTTATCCCAACTAACTTAACTGCTGGTATTGGCAGAATATTGCTGTCAATAAGAGCCACACGGACACCACGGACTCCACCACGAGACAAGATAGCATTGCATAGATCGGTCGCAGTTTGCACATCATGCCCTTCATTAATGTATCGCCGTATATGAGCCTTGATGGTTGCGGCTTTGCGGTCGCATGGGCCTTTACCGCCCTGAGGGTCGCTAAAGTCAACACGCTCCACCTTAAGAAATAAAGAAGATAATAAAGTGTAACTAAACATAGCACAAGAGATAGATCTTAAATAAACAGTGTTCAGCGAGTATTTTTGAGATTTTTTTGTTCTTTTGCCACCCATAGTACATAACTCACATATCATAATACCTTTATTCCAGTTGCCTTTTTCATCAGATGGCAGGCAGTCAGCATTGCAGCGCTGTGATAACAGCCTGCATTGTCCTGTCGATAATACGCTTTGGTTAGCTCCTTGTTTTCTGCCTTCAAACATCGGAGAGTATGCTCCATGATGGGGATAACTGCATCGCTATCTTGTGAGCATTTTTCAAAAACGTGAACCAGTGTCTGGTGTAGCAGCACACCTGATGATGACTTGAGTATTATCACAGAGATGTGCCATGAAATTCCCCGTTTCCCAAACCAATCCGCTTGGGTTTCCCTGTATTTTTGCGGGAGGAATTTCATGGCCCAGTCTTGTGTGATAAATACTTCATTTGGCTCCAGTTTACTGAACAACTCAATCCGTGCTTTATCCTGCTGGATGGAGCGGAGTTGATGTGATTTCCAAGCATTGATAGCTAAATTTGCTTGTCTGAATGTGTAGGTTATGTCATCATACTGGTCAGGTGTTAGGCTGTTAGCAGAGTCACTTATTGCCGTCTCAATCTCATCAAGAACTGAGTTGAGTTCTTCACAAGATGAACACTGATGGTCATGTTGATGTTTACAGGTTATGTCGAGTTGAGCATCCTCAGGATAACTTAGAGCATGTGACAGGCAGTGGTCTGCTATGCTACTATTTTCCCTAACGTGGACCTGCGAAAGTATGCAACAAATGTACAGACAGAAATATTCAGAAATATTCCAATTTTGCTTCAATTCACAGGCTACGACTGAAAACTGACATCACTTCATGCTCATTTGACTTTATAAAACTGCAGTAAATAGTCAGAGCTGTTGTGAGAACTTTTCAAAACAACAATACATGTAATTATGTTACTTACCTTGTAGTCAGTCTTGATGTATTGCTTTCCCTCTTTTAAGACCTTCTCACAATGGCAAACCCAGGCATGATCACGCCCATTATTTTCCAGCTTTGAGACCACATCAGTCAATTCATCGAAGGCTTTAGCACCCTCAGCAGATATGTAATCTAGTCCCTGCAAGGACTTGCGAACCGTCGCAGCACATACTGTAAGCAGTCGTCTCATTGTTGCCTCGCTGAAAGGTTTTATTCCTCTTTCTTCGCAGTACTGACGATACTGCGCACAAATTCTTGAAGGAATCATGCACCTTATTACATTTGGTGTTTCCAGCAGGCTTCCATTCGATAGGCGTAAATATCGTTGGCCAAATGGCAGGTCTTGTATAACGTGTGGGCTTGTTATAAACTCCAGGAAATGGTCAAGTTTGAAATCATCTATACGAACTCTAGGTGTTCTACTGACTGGAACAGCAGCGCCACGTCCATGTTTCAAGATGTGTAGCTTGGCAACTTTGAAGCGATATTCAGTGAGTCCTGGAATAAACTTCTGAATTTCAGCCAATGGAACAAGGTCTGCCATAATTGCCAGTACCTGCCTTCTTGTATCCCAGCCAGCGGCATTTCGGTAAGTCTCAGCCAACGCCTCTAGATATTTCATGTCGACGGGAGATTGGACTCCAAGAGTCTCTTCTACTATGTGAGAGGACTGAACAGCCTTCCAAAGGCTACCAGCATCACCTGGCGTGATTACCTCAAGCGCTGACACAATCGCATTTCCTGCTTTGGAGACATGAGTCTTCCTTGCACGCATGCTCATGTCCTGCCATGCCTTCTTGGGTTGACCAATTATCTTATCTGACCTGCCACAAGCACTCAAAAACTCGTTCAGCTTCTTTCGTGAAAGGGCTGGAATACGACCTTTGGTACCATTTGAGGATGCAGTGCTACCTGTACTGCCACTGTCAGAAAGAATAAAACTGGGATCGTCCCTTACAGTCAGCTGGTGGAAGGCTTCATTTAGTGAGTCGCTGCTCAGGCTCTCAGTACTCTTTACACCAACATCCTAAATAGACAAATTTATTTATTCTTCAGTAAAACGATCGATTATATCTGGGAAAACTATTCGACTCATAACTAACCTCAAGCTGATCTAAAGTTTGGGTTCTAGAATCAGTAGACTGGACTGGCCGAGATATTTGTGGCGTGACCGGAAGTGGCTGTAGATCGTCTACATTATGTGAAGGTTGCGGGGATGCTAGCGCACATGTTATCTGTTCCCGGCATCGTTTACATATTGCTATAATAAGAATGAAAAACTATTTTAATTCTTATTTTGTGCAACAAAAACTGAACAGGAAGGAAAGAAAAAAAAGGCTTATATGTAACAGGCATACTCACGCGAACCGACGGGTACTAAGACATTAGCAAAAGAATATAATATCTTGGACTGTGAAGAAGTTATAGCCCTGTCTCCTTTAGTATTGTTAGATTTGTGAAATGCCAAATCAGCTGGGATAGAACAGGTCCTCTTATTACATCGCCACCTAGTCCCATACTTTTCACGATGTCGAGGACACACAGTTAGCTTCAAATGACCTTCGTCGGTTTCAAATATTCCTGAAGATAAATAAATATAGGAAATTTCATTACTTACTTAACTTATTGACCACACACTAGTATATGCGCTTAGTTTGTTGGACGTTTTGTTATTTATACCCGGGGGGGGGGGGGGGGGGGGAGAGGAGGGGCAGTGTTTAGAAATCGCTTAAGGCCGGCGCCTTAAAATCCCTTTCCCCCTAGCCCCAAACATTCAAAAATTTTATCCCCCCTCTTTTATTATAACAATAGAGGCGATGTTCGAGGGCATAAATGTGTTTTTGGCCTGACTAAGGCTCATTTTAGCCCGAGCGAAGCGAGGGTTAAAATGAGCACTGAGAAGGGCCAAAAACATATTTATGTCAGAGAACATCGCCTCTATTACTATTATTATAACTTTTTAGGGCATTTACAAAAGGAATAAACGACTACATATTTTGAAAAATACGACATCACGTCTTATTGGCTGATGGCAGGGGGCTAAAATCTATTTTAGCCCGCTGATTTTCGTATTTTAGCCCGCAAAATGCGCCACAATGCCCTATAAAGTTATAATAATAGGAGATAAAAATCCCCCTTGAGTACTTTTAAAATTTAACCCCACTTTTAAATGAATTAAAAAATGTCTCCCCTACACTCTGAATCTAAATAGCTTTCACACAGAAATGTCTTTTCATAGGATTTGCATCAAACAAAATCTTACCAGCTCGGGCCAAAAGAAGATCTGATTCAGTTTTCAAGGAGGAGTCTCTAATATCCAGTGCCCTAAGATGTCCTCTGATATCCCTTTTACAGTTTTGAAGTGGTACACACTCGAGATCAGCAGGGCTGCAAAGACTAGCGCCACAGGGTCCATCAACATTGTTTGAGTAGCCACATACAGCCATTCATAGAAAATCTTGCACAAACGGTTCTAGAGTACAAAAATGCGTACATGTAGATGCAGTAATGTAACTAGAAAGAGATGCAACTAATAACTGAAGTAGGACAAAGGATTTTTACCAACCTTTACAACTGACACGGTCCCGGGACAATGTACGTCCTTAGGTCAAAAGGTTGATTTAAAAGTACTATAATCCACTGTCTATATTTATCCTCGACCAGTCTTCTTCCTTGCAATGTTTACACTTATGCGCCAGGCTAAACAATAGTCAACACATCCATGCGTGGCAATATCTTGCAATATACGTATAGCTAGAACTTTGAGAGAACTAATGATTGCGAAAGGCTTTGTTACATGGTAACTTATTACATTTTCGCTTATTGCCACATATGGTAATGAAATAATAATTAAAAGCTTATACGCAAAGTAACTCTATTTACCTTGGAAACAAACAATCGCAGTCCCAACAAAACAAACAAAAAATAGTTCTATATGTGACGGTAAAAACGGAAATGAAATGATTATAAACTTTTAATTTTAGCCCGCAATGGTTTTGACGGGCTACCTGTGGTTGTACTTGTCACGCAATCTAGCAAAGTCATGACTGTTGAGTTATTTGCATCGCGCCTGTCTTCAACGAGTTTATTCTCTACGGATCCAAGTGTATTAAGGTACAATTTGCTCATACTGTATTAGTAAGGTTATTATATTGTGATTGAGGTCTTTCAAAGGCAATCTATACCGAAAATTATCGAAAATCAAAAGGGCAAACCGTTAGGGTTCGTTAGTATCGAGTATCACAACAAGACGACTCAGCTGCATGCTTGTCTTAAAACAATGGAAATCTCACTTGGAATTTCTTAATAATTTCGCAGATTTTCAATATACGTTTTATCTTTTACTCTATTGATTTTATTGCTTATTAATAAGCGGTTTAATGGA
Source organism: Anthopleura sola (assembly GCA_023349425.1). Taxonomy (NCBI): domain Eukaryota; kingdom Metazoa; phylum Cnidaria; class Anthozoa; order Actiniaria; family Actiniidae; genus Anthopleura; species Anthopleura sola. The sequence goes on from JALHLI010000008.1 coordinate 8,985,564, forward strand.
CCAAAAAGATCACCTTTCGCATAAAGCGTGACCGCTTACGACTCAAGTTGTCATTATTTTGGGGGTCAATAGGGGTTGTATTTCGTCTTGCCAAAATTCGAATTTTTGAGTGCCCCAAAATTTTATTTGATAGAAGTAGAGATAAAACATTGCTCTTTCTCCCTGTAGTGGTTAATTTATGTGAATCGATGTACCATTGAAGATATAAGCCTCGCAATATAGGGTTAAAATATTGCTCAAAATAATGAAAATTATGTAAAAATCGATAAAATATTTCCATTTAAATTAAAATGCTTAATAAATCCATCTAAATGAGGTTTAGGATCTCTAAATCATAAAATTAAATCGTTTGCCGAGGAAAGCGAAAGGAATTTTGTGATTTTTAGGGTTTTTGGGGATGTGGTGAAATCGCGTGAAAAAACCGGAAGTGATCACAAAAAATGGTTTTCGGTGCCGTTCTCCTAAACTATTTATCTGATCGAAGTGAAACTTACACAACAGTTATAAATCACTAAGGCCTATATTCTGACAAAATTTGAGCGATTTCGATTTTTTTCATTCTGCACCCTTTAGGTGACATTTACGGACTACCCCTCTTAAATACCTAAGCAATGTCTGCACCATGATTCAGCGAAGACCTTAGATGGCATTGCTTTGGTATTCAAGAAATGAATATGAAAAAATAGTTATTATCCCATAGCTCCTTTCTGTCGTGCAATCGCCATTCCCAGAAGCATTGCGTGACGACCCTAAGTTAATCGTCCACTTAACATAGTTTCAGCATCCCTGCTGTTATCATCAATGTAAATGGTGCAATTAGAGCAAGAGTATAAATAGGTGTAGTTTTTATATCTTATCATTCTAGTTGTTCCAAGATGGGTCTTCTATCACTTGGCTCGCCTCTCTCTTGGGAAGAAACTAAAAAATACGCAGATCATGTGCGAAAACATGGCATTGTACAATTCCTGCACATTTACAATCGTCTGAAAACTCGGCACAATGATATGCTGAAGTGGGGCGATGAGGTGAGCAAATATATCGATCAGTAGTTATGCTCAACTTTTACCTAAGATAAGGTTGTTTAAATAAACGAGCGGCAGTGTTTTATCGAGTTTAAAAGCACGAGGAGTAGCTGATGGCTTTAGACCTGATCTAACAAGATCTACAAGTTTATTTACCGCTTTCACACCTCGCATAATACTTTGCATTTTTGGGGGCAACTAGGAAGAAAATTATTTGAAAATTTCAAAACTTTTCGTGCAAATGCTGAGTACATTTGCTATTATCATTGAAAATCCAGTATCAGTTTATTCAGAGTTGCAGTGCGAATAGAAAAACTGTGGGCACCCAGAAATAATTCAGAAATCGTTTATTATTCGTTGAACAATATCAAACGACTCTCTAACTACTCAAAGTTTATCTGACTACAAATCAGTCGAATTTCTTGCAGTTAGAGAGTTGCTTTAGATTAGGTTTCTTCCATTTTACATTAGTGTTTTTATTTGAATTCGTTTAACCTTTCAAGAAAAGTTTATTAAGGTCTATGTTTACTAATATGCTGTCATATTCAAGAAACTTACAGTCAAAACGGCTCAAACGTACCCCCCTAAAATCCATTAATGAATTGATTATTCGAATATTGAGTTCATTATTCACTCTGACTCCAAACTTGAAAATAGATTACTAAAATACTTGAGTTTTGATTGGATTGTTCAACAATTGCATGCCAAGGTAGAAAAACTCCCCTGAAAGGCAACCCTTAGAATAATTTTAGTGTGAAATGATCGTGAAGTTTGGACACGGGCGCCTCTACGTTTGGAGTAATAATGAAGCTTTATTTTGTTTTCAACGGTCTAATGAATCTGCTTTGGTACGGCTTACTAGTAAATGAACATCTAGCTCCGTTTTCAATCTCGTGATGTTTGTCTGTTTAATATTAAGAACTTTTAAAAGTACTTAACGAAGGAGAGAAGGGGAACAGGGTACGAAGCTAGCCTTAATCCTATTGTTTACAGTCTGCCGAAATCCGTACTAGGTTTACGTCACTGCTATGGACAGTGATGACAACATTTCCGAAGTACATTTTCCACAATGCCCCAAGGTCTTCGCGTGGTGCTTAAGTTTAGGAATCAGTCCGAATTTTTTGAACTTACTAATGTCTCACTCCATTGATGAAGGCAGGTGCGTCATCTTATTGCTGTTGGATTTATCGGCAGCCTTCGATACAGTAGATCATCAGATTCTTCTTTCCAGACTCTCTCGTCGCTTTGGGATTACGGTTAAGTGCATGACTGGTTCAGCTCATATCTTGCTGGACGTAAACAGCTAGTTATGGTGAATGGTGAACGTTTATCAAGTTGTACTATTTTGTCTCGTTGCTGCCCCACAAAATTATTGAGATGTGGAAGTGGTGAATTGAACAGCTTCAAAAATTATAAATAATTCGGCAAGGACATGGACTTTTATACCTCGAAGTTAGTAAGTCCTTGTCATGCGCAGTCAGTCCAAAAAGGCTCCCACAAGTTTAAGACAACATGCCAAACTCGATACAGGAGCGTTAGCCGATGGCATTTCGCGCGAAGCTGAACGAGCTAGTTTAAAGACTTATTTACTGATACCCAAGATGATTGATGGCTAAGAAAAGACCAGAATCCAACCGAAGTCTTGAAATGGCGTGTCGCGGTGCAACGATTTGTATAGGTAATAATATGGTTTCGAGTTCAATTTGGGATTAATTTGCACGAGTGTTTTTCAAAGAGTTCAAATTTAGACTAAGTACTAAGTACCCATTTCATGTTAGTTCTTGTATGTGATGGTGCGATCGTGCAGTTTTTATTCTGTGAAATTTCTTTAAAATTGGCACAAAGATAGCTTTTGAGTCAAGACTTGGAAAGCATGATAAAACTATGAACTAAGGGACGGCAGTAGATGAGGCTAAAACTATATATTCCGGCTGTTCTCTGATCAAAGACTAAAGAGTTGTCAGGACACGCGAGAAAATTTATATAGAAAGCCGTGACTGATTTTCGTTATTGGTTTCAGATTGAATACACCTTGGTAAAATTTGATCATGAAAACAAGAGAGCATGTGTGAACCTAAAAGCAGAGGAATATTTAAAAAAACTAAATGAAGAAAAAGACACAAATCCTGGGTAAGTGGAAAAAGGCCATTGTTAAAGCTTAAATGTTTTTAGAGTAAAAATACTAAACCCGTGAAATACAGATATTAGACATACACTTTAGTAGAACCAAAGTACCTTTGTTTTCTTTTGTGTCTATTTGACTATTACATTTTAACAAGCAATTTTTATTTCACGATTTAATGTTTTCCTACTTCTGCAACGAAGTTTCCAAAAGGTCATACGCTTAGGGCGCGGAAATACGAGCAACTGAATCGTGCAACTTGTCACTGACCCAACATTGCTGCGTTGCAAGTTGCAGAGGGAATGTTGCTCGTATACCACCAAGGTCGCACAACAAAATTTTGTTGTTGCACGGGTTTGTAATACGAGCCACATTCGCTCTGCAACATGCAACGCAATAATTTTGGGCGACAAGTTGCACGATTTTGTTGCTCGTATTTCCGCGCCTTCCGTTTACACGGAACTGTGCTATCCGGACAAAAATTAAACGCCTAGCGACGACGATTCTGTTTAAATGGTGGCTACTGGTCAAATTTTTGAACGCTCATATCTTTCAATGTTTTATTCCTGTCTGAAAGAAATAACCCAACTGCTGGATGGACAGCAGAGTATTCAGGGTACGTAATTGAAGGTAAATGAAAATATGTTTTTTTTCTTATTTTTGAAAGTTTCTTTCTCATTTTACGACACCAACAACATCTCTCTATTTAGTAAGAGTGATATCAGCATATATGCCTAATAAACCTCTTTAGCTTCGTTGTTTGTTGTGCCTATTTCAGACCATGAGATGCTACTGTTGGGAGTTGATTCTTTCATGTGTAAATATTTTAATAACAGCACTATTCTCAAGGGAATGTCATGTGGTCTGAAATGGGAAATTTGCATACGAAGGTAAAGAAGTCTATTGCAAGAACTTTGTCATTTAAAAATATAACATAACAAAATACCAAATAGGAATTAATTATAAATGGCAAACTTAATATATTTCTCCAACAATTCACAGCTATAATTCGAATACTAACCATTTTTAATCAAAGGTCTTCAGAATAAATAGTTTTGTTCCACAGTTCCTTTCGGTCGTGTTATCACCTATTGTCGATCGTCATTCGATGTTCGCCCCTTGAACCATTTTTGAACTAGCTGTATGTTTTCTTTGTGCTTTAGGTACACCTGGAAAGCCACTTGGTGGCTGCATGCGTCATTTCAACACTATTGAAGCAAACATGAAACTAAGGTATAAACCATTTCAGTGGTATTTTAACCAACTACCAACTGCACTTTTATCTCTGACTTTTCTTGCTTATTAGTAAGACGTTTCGACTGTGAATCAATAGTCTTCACCAATTATGCTAGTAAGAAACTGCGCACGGATATATTTCAGAAAATACTATGGGAGCGCGCGCTCGTGCCAGTGTTAAGTTCTATCGCGCAGTAAACATCTGGAATGCTGATATGGTCATTTCCAGCGTTGCGATAGCGTACTGAGTACCACGCTTCTAAGAAAAGCCTCTTGTGATGTGCGGCCTGCTGTGCAAAAATTAGCATGCTGTGCAATCTTCGAGTTGCTGTAATTGTGAGCAATGGCCCTTAATAATAATGATGATGATGCATGATGATGATGATGATGATGCATGATGCATGATGATGATGATGATGATGATGAGGATGATGATGATGATGATGATGCATGATGATGATGCATGATGATGATGAGGAGGATGAGGATGAGGATGAGGATGAGGATGAGGATGAGGATGAGGATGATGATAATGATGATGATGAGGATGATGATGATGGTGGTAAAACAAGAAACGTCGGAGACAAAAGTGTATATTCAACTTAAACGTGAAACCTGACTGCAACTTCAACATCTTTAAAACCATCATTCATTGCATATATGGCATCACTCAGAAGTAGAAGTTTTGTCTAGATCTTAGATGCATTCCTCATGAAATCATGTGCAACATCATAGCTGTTTTACATAGGTTGTGATTTTCCACATCACAACTAAGCAATAGCAGTTATTATGGATGCATGCAAATGAGATGCAAATGAGACAACAAGCATTGTATCGACTTGATAGTCTCACTTGTATGATTCTTGAAACAAAAGAATATCTCATTGCGGGCTCAACTGTAATAACATCTATTACTCTTAAGAACTCAATATGTTACCATTTTTAGTGATTTTCTTCGTAATTGTTGTTGATGTTTTTAGGAGAGAAGAGGTGAAAAGATTATTGAAGCCTGATGAAGCTCTCATTACCATTGTTGGCTTTCCAAGGTAAAAGATGGGCAATCATACAAAGCCCAATTTGAAAGACATTCACAAAAGTCTTCCAATGACATCTTTTTTATCGCCCTAGCTAGTTTCTCTATACGGCCCATTTTATGTTGAATTTTCGAGAATTTATGCACCATATACTCTGGTCACGTGACCAAGGGTATGCCATTTTGAAAGCAAAAAATTTGCAATTTTGTTAAAGCCTAACATGTCCCCAAGTTACAAGTTCCAAATTTTAGAAAACCTCTTGAAACGTAAGAAAATCATTTTATGCTGATTTGTTGCGTTACCCAGGCCTTAACATGCTTGAGGCACACGGCTATGAATTAACATAATACAAGTGATCGGAACTGCACTCTAAACCTGAAGTCGTTTTTGTAGTCCAAGGGGACATACGATAAGAATAAAAAAATGTTTCTACCGACTACTCCAAAATATTAAAAAAGTAGGCATACTATATTTACCTAAGAAAAAGCGCTTTAAAATCGTATCTAGACCGAAGACCCCTCTCCCCCACTCAATGTTGATCCCTGGGAATGTCGCAAACTCATGGTGTTGAATTATTGCCATGAAACAACATTGAACGGGGAGGGAAGGGGAGTGAAGTAGAGGGATGGAGAGGGAAAGGGAGGGAAGGGGAGGGAAGGAGATCTAGTACAGTGAACTTCAGTCATATCACACAACCAATTTTGGGAGCATTATATAGGTGTTATGTATCAACACATTTTGATTTTTACTGGATATATAATAACAGCCCAGCATTAATATCTTAAGGTTCCATGACAAAAGTGAGATGTATAAACCCTGATTATGCCCATTTTGGATACAAGGTCTGACTGGTACTGATTTTAACAGGCTGGGATGTCCAAAGTTCACTTGTCCTGAGCATCTTCCCACTCCTGGTGAGGGCGCCTCCACCTCTTTGTTCTATCCTGACCAGGCCATCTTTCAAGGTCATCCTAGATTTGTGTGAGTAACATCCAAGTGTATATTAGCCGTTCTGGGGTTTAAGGAAAAACTTGATTGAAATGGCATTACAGTGTATTGTAGGACAGCTTTAGGGGACGAAATGGAAACCATCTTGCAGATATGTCCGTATAGTCCCACAATGCACTGCAATGACAACTCGACCCAGTTTTTTCCTCAACCTCGGAATGATTAATGCTTAAATCGTACACTTTTTAGCCAATCAGATTGCAGGATTTGCTAATGATTTCTAAATGGATATGATTTAAGTATGAAAACTGTCTTTGACTTCTAAATCTTGTCTATTCTGATAAACATACAAAAATTGCTGCATTTTTAGGACCTTGACAAGGAACATCAGAGAGAGACGTGGATCTAAAGTTGCAATCAATGTTCCAAGTAAGCATGTTCTTCTATATCTATTATAACCATGGCGGCAAGGTTCTCAGGTCAAGAATATAAGATTACAGCTAAGGACATAGGTGGTTTATACTATTTATTGGATCCACACAGTTGACTTGGCAGTACTATTTGTGTAAACGAGTAACAGTTTTAAACCACGAAATCAAAATGTCAAGGATTATGATGTCGTTGAATAGACGACTCATAAACGAGGCTAAGCCTGTGCAAATGAGTCTGTGGTCTTCAAAAACAGCGGTTTACATCGAATGCGAAACTGGAGTATTCTTAATGTTTCTCTTTATATTGTTTCCTGACCCATCCTTTCCGCATCATTGTGTGCTTTAGTGTTCCATTCATTTCTACTTTTCTGCGGTTTTCATATTTTTCCCACTTATTATCCAAACCAACATTCTTTGGTCAAAGAACGAGACCATTCTCTTTTCTACACCCATTTCTCTCTTCCCTCACCTTTAGTCCATTTAATAATCTATTTTTCAGCCAACCCTTGTGAAGAATTAATGAGAGCCATGGGACCCCATTTCTCCCTGCCCCAAGCCGACGCCCAACTCCATCCTCAAACTCAGTCTTCCAAGGGGCAATCCTGTCCTAATAATTATTTAATGTTTATAGATATTAACCCAACTTTTTTCTAATTATTATTTTATAATGTGAACACAGTTTTCAAAGATGTCAACACCCCATCCCCATTCATCGAGGAGTTCCCTGAAGTCAAGGGTGAGGGTGCAAGTGCTGCTAAACCAGACCATATCTACATGGATGCCATGGGATTTGGTATGGGATGCTCATGTCTCCAGGTCGATAAGAAATACCATTAATTTTCTACATGTATTTTTAATAGTTCCCTTCACTGTTCCTTGCGCCATCTTGAAAAGAGCTGTGCCTTTGCATCGAAGCGAGACATGAGTTGAGTTTGCTATGATAGAGACAAGTGAATAATTGTCCAAGGTGTTAAAATAAGATCTCTATCCTTGCAAGCTCATCGTTCGTCTTGCTTCGATGCAAAGGCACGGTTGCCTTCCAAGATGGCGCAGGGAACTGTGAATGGGAGTATATTGTAAACACGATGCATTCTGGACTACCTTTGGTGAGAGTAGGCCATTTTAAACTAGAAGCTAAGCACTGATCAATCCCCCATGGTCAAGCTCATGGCCAAGGGATTGATATTATCTTGAACATGATTTCTGTGCAGACTTGTTATTTTGGCTATACTGGTTATATTGCCATCATCGGAATGAGAAAGAGGAAATTTCTGAATCTGCTGAAAGTACTGCTAAAGTTTTGTCTGCCAACAGATTTCTCCTTTGCTGCAACTTGTTCTAACATTAATATTCTTTTTTAGACGACTTTACAGGCTTGCAGTCTTGATGAAGCCCGTCATTTGTATGATCAGCTGGCTGTTGTCACACCTATTGTGGTAAGCTGTCCATTTATAATACTTGTGTACTAAAATACCCGGCCCACCCAGTATACATTCCTCCTGTTCTTCTGATTCCATGATCCTCAGCATTTTAAACCCAGAGGGAACAACTATCCCCCATGTTTTCTCCATCTTCTACGTCCTAATTTCTCCCCAGATGAGTGGCATAAGTCTACAGGGGCACTTGAACTGAGCAAAAGGCTTGACATGATAAATAGGTTATCTGAAGGTTTTTTTCTAGTTTTCATTGTATGTGTATCTTGTTGTATAGTTGGCACTGTCAGCTGGATTACCAATATTCCGCGGTTACCTTGGAGATATTGACTGTAGATGGAGCGTGATTGCAGACGCAGTTGATGATCGAAGACCAGAAGAACTAGGACTAGAAGTAAGAATAGCATTACAGTCACTGATTTACAGCGGATTTATAACGGTTATAATTCTAGGTGCCCTCCAGAGTGTGTGTCCTCGCTACACCTCTGCTCTCTACAAGTGTGCTATCACTAATCGACCTATACAAGCACCTAGCCAATACACTACTTTGCTAATACAAATTTTCTCTCGTTCCAGTTTACTCAGGGGGCAAATTTGTTGAATTAATGAGACAAAATGTGACCGTCGGTGCAACACCAATTTGCCCCCTGAGTAAACAACTGGAACGAGAGAAAATTCGTATTAGCAATGTAGTGTATTAGAATGCGAAATTTGTAATAGTCCCGTATATAGTTTGTTTATACTAACAGATATTAGAAAAAACCTACTAATGGTCTATCACCAATCGAGCCCTGTGATAGCGTACTGTCTGCATTTCGTATGCAAATTGGTGTCGTTCCGTTCACTGTAGCCTTCAGGGTTTTCTACTGACTTGATTTCCGCTTTAGCTCGACTTTCCTTTTAAAGAGAAAAGAAGGAAACTGTCCTTTCTCAACTGTGGTGCAGTTTGTATGATGTCTTGATCTTTGTTCCGTATTCTTGAAGGTTATGGTGATATCGTCACATTTCACAGCATCCTGACCTTCACTGCCTGCAAATAAGGTACACTCCCCACTGAACGTCGCTTCCATCAAGTACCACTCATTTGGTTCTAAGGGCACAGGGTCGTCTAGCAATACTTTAAATCCATAGTACGAACCATCTATTAGTTCAGTTCCTGTTTCCTCGCGAGTAAGTTCGGCGTAGGTGCGTTTGAAAGGAGATGAAGAAAATGGAGATTGAGATGGAGCTGCATCCAAACTAAAGGGGCCCATCGTCTCGGAGCTACCGAACGAAATATTGGGGGCAAACAGGTACCCCGGAATTCGGAATTCCTTTCTACCTGATTTCCATTTCCCTTCATGCTTCGAAATCGTTTGGGAGACCATTTTTCAGACCATTGTCCTTCCCTTTTCTTGGCATTTAACACTGCTTCTGATGTCGTTGCAGAGTAAAGGGACTTGATAAAATCGTTCGTCTCGGGGAGCACTAAAATGTTGCTATCAATGACGAATTGTGCAAATTCTTGGTGTGACATAACTGGAAACCTTACGAGCCGAATAGCGTCCTCTCCAAGCACTTCTCGTTTAGTAGCCCCGTCATTCTTTAGTTCCTCTTCTTTGATCTGGTTTGAAGCCCATTTGTCAACTGCTTCGAAAAGTTCGATTTCTTCCACATGAAGGGTCTCCCTAGCGAGCACTTCGCACAACAGCTCACGAGAAATGTCGAGAAACGGCTCAGATGTCACGTCTCTTTCGGTTTCAAAGTCAACAACATTCCAGCAACACAGTTCGGCCTTTTCGTTTCTTACTTGTTGGGCTTGTGGTAGAACGATGAAGACGTCTTCTGGGATAAGTTCTCTCTGAAGATACTCGTTGCATTTGTTCTCTAGAAAGGGTATCATGTACTTTTGGGCAAGATATAGAACATCCATGACATTACTTCCCGTAAGGTTGACCTCGTCTGAATACACATAATGAAGCATTTCTTGTAGTCCTTCCTTGGTGCAGTCTGGTAGATCGATAGAAGGTCCAGTCTCTGCTAATTCCCCGTAGAACATGGCTTCAAAGACAGGACTACTGATAGCTAGGACGTACTTGTGAGCCTTAAGGCTGACTTTGTCTTCATTGGAGTCCAAGACAGAGAACTCGATGTCACAGAACAAGGAATTGTCGAAGGCGTAACGATTACGTTTTCTCACAGTAGTGAGTTCAGTTTGCCAGCTTGTAGCTTCCATCTTACTCTAGCTCACACTGAAAATTTCTACTCAGTAAGTTTAAGACACTTTCTAACGTGGCCTACACGAATCCGAACAAATATTTGAACTCTTTTACGTTATGCTACATAGCAAGTCACTGCGACTCGAATAAATTTCAAACGCAAGCGTAAACAGCAGGTGTATTTATAAACAGTTCTTACAAAAACTTCAACAAACTGCAGGGAACAACAAAGATGACATTATGTTTTTGTTTCTGAATGGAGCAATTTAAGTTATCATCATCTGTTTCCCATGCAATCAATCATATTTATTTTATCATTATCTATAGCTTTTTATTTGTATTGTATTATTGGATTTCATCTTTACTAGTTAGATTTGAATGTTTTTTAATTAAAAAACAAATTGTACTATATTTTACCTAGGGTCTCTTATGAAAACCATCGAGCCAAGCTTATAGAACTTTCAACAGTTCTGTTCCAGTGACCAAGTCCAGGTTAAAGTTGCCGTGCATACGGCAAAACTATAATTTATCATGCGCGGCAACTACAACCTCGACTTGGAACGATTGAGTCTTGGAGTCTAGTAAGCTGTAACAATAGATGTAAACTAATATATATATTTTCTCTGTTAAAGCCCCTGAAGGAGAGTAGGTTTGTGATTCCCAAGTCACGGTTCGAATCCATCAGCTGCTACCTGTCACCAGAAGGAGCCAAGTACAATGACATTGACCTAGTCATGGACGAGGAGATCTATAACCAGCTGACTGAAAATGGTTAGTGTTTTCTTCTACGTCAACCAGCTGAATAATCGCGTAGATCACGTCACATCACCAGCCTTTAGTAAAGGGAAAGGTCCACCCTCCATGCCTGTTCAATCATCCATGTAATTTCTGTTGAAAACTTGCCATTCACCTGGTGAAAATTCCACACGAGACCGGAAATGACGTATATTGATAAAAACCGGCGCTGCTGGTTTGTTTACGATGTAAAGATAACTACTTGATTCGGTAGAGATCCCTTGCGCTTGACGTCAAAGCAGCTCAATTTGGAGGACAAAACAAAATAATTTCGATCTCCTGAAAATTGGAAATCTATTGTTTTGTCCTCCAAATTGAGCTGCATTCCGATGTACTGCAAGGTACGGTCACTGCACAGATCGCCATACCCGTGTCGAGCACTTTAAACAAAAGTAGGAAAAGTACTCCAAATGAAGTTGTAATAGGAAATTTGCATTATGACATCAATAACCTCTACCACCAGAATCCCTTGTACACTTTCTTTTGTTCATTTCATTAGTCTGACTGTTTTCATGGGGAAATGCAAATTTGAAGAAGAAAGAAAATTTGCGAAGCATTTTGGTAGTGGTGGTCAAATGGTGTCATCCTAGACCTTTTCTGAGTTAGGGAACATGTTGCATTGTGTTCTAGTTTCGGTACAAACATATTTTGTTCATCATGCTTTAAATGGTGTTGTTTGTAACTAAGGACCACAATATTCATCCTGGTTTTCGAATTCAGAAAAAGCCTATGCAAAGGTCTTATATATATATTTGGTGGCATAACGAGATGTTTCTTTTGCTTGAGAAAATCAATCCCTACAAAGGTTTCTAGAGGGGAGGAAAGGGGAACCAGATCCTATTTCCAAGCACAAAGTTTAGCAATTCATTTTTCAACACTGATGTCTTTCCATGTTCATCTTATTCCAAGTGTCGACGAGCTATTCTGTATGAAGCCATTATCATACACTTGTAGATAATAATGCTAATGATACGATAATAATGCATGGGATGTTTGTAGGTATTGATGAACTATTGGCCCGTCATTATGCACATCTGTTTATACGTGACCCAATGACGTTGTTTGAGGAGCACATCAACGAAGATGATACACAAAGCTCTAATCATTTTGAGGTAATACGTGGCTATCAGTATTAGTTATTAGAACACAAGATTTCTATATTTCTATTTTTATTTGTGCGGCGCGGTGCGGTGCGGTGCGGTGCGGTGCGGTGCGGTGCGGTGCGGTGCGGTGCGGTGCGGTGCGGTGCGGTGCGGTGCGGTGCGGTGCGGTGCGGTGCGGTGCGGTGCGGTGCGGTGCGGTGCGGTGCGGTGCGGTGCGGTGCGGTGCGGTGCGGTGCGGTGCGGTGCGGTGCGGTGCGGTGCGGTGCGGTGCGGTGCGGTGCGGTGCGGTGCGGTGCGGTGCGGTGCGGTGCGGTGCGGTGCGGTGCGGTGCGGTGCGGTGCGGTGCTTATAGATGCATTCCATCAATTATTATACCTTTTTATTGATGTATACTTCTCAACTATTTTCAGAATATCCAATCAACCAACTGGCAGAACATGCGCTTCAAACCACCACCTCCCAACTCAACTATCGGATGGAGGATAGAGTTCCGACCTGCTGATGTATGCTTTTTTAAACCAAACAATCCCTTAGGAATTCATTTGAGTGAATTTTAGTATAAGCCAGCTCAAAGTTTAAGAATCCTTTTCAGTGCGCATGCGATTTTATCCCGAATTTCTCACCTTCTTTTGTTTAATTAAAAACAAAAGAAGGTTTAAACAAACGATGGTGAGAAATTCGGGATAAAATCGCATGCGCAATAAAAACGATTCTTAAACTTTGAACTGGCTTATAGGCACGAGCAACGGAGCAAAGCGAGGGTGCCATCTAGAGAAGTACAGTCTTTCTGTTGGGGGGGGGTTGTTTTGTTCGTTTTTTGTTTTTGTTAGGGGCAACTACGCCACTGACACTGTAGTAGCATTGCACGCAACACACTAACGCCATACTGCATTCATATTCATAGGACCAGGAAATTACATGATCCATTCAAAATACCGCATGCATAAATCTTTGGAAGGAGGAAGACCGGAGAACCTCTTTCCTCAGTACATACCACGAGTTTGAAATCCTTTGAACCACTTTACTAAGGGGCCAACGAATGATTGTTTTTCAAATAGCTTTTCCATTTTGTCTTTTCTGTTGTATTTACATTGTGCAGGTCCAGTTGACAGACTTTGAGAATGCAGCGTTTGTTGCGTTTGCGGTGCTTCTGTCAAGAGTTATCTTGTCATTTGACTTAAACCTACTCATTCCAATATCCAAGGTATGAAGTGGCTTGAAACCGCTTGCGCATGTACTCTTAAACCCTTCATGATAATACACCGAGGACACGAAAATTGGAGAAGTTTTAAAACTGTCCAGGCCACCTCTATTGTCCTCTTTGATGTTGCTGTTCACATTGCTAGATATTTAACATCTGAATCCATAGCCACATAACGTAGTTTTCTAACTTTCGTTGATGAATGCACAGAATATTTCAATAGGTAAGCGACACATTTTGAGCATTAAAAATGTTTGAACCTGAGGCTAGGAGGAAAGCCTTCCAGGTTTTGCGACCCTTCTATGAGAAGGTCCCCTAAACATCAAATTCGGATTTAGTAGTTGATTGTACGGAAGGCGGAAAAAAGGGGGATTAGAACCCAGAAATAAAAGCCCTCGAATCACGCGAGAGAACCAACGAAACTCTACTTACATATGATCGTTGGTAAAAGGGGTTGAACCTACGACCACGACGGTGAAATGTGGCGTATTAGCAGGGTACCACGCAATCCTTAACGAGCATAGGCCATTTTGAAGCTGAATGTAAATGTAATTTTTACTCTAGGTGGATGAAAACATGCAGACTGCACAAAAACGAGATGCCGTTCGCCAGGGGAAATTCTACTTCAGGAAAACCTTACAGAATTGTAAGTATTCGTAAGCAACTACAATTTAGGAGCAGGCGTAGCTCAGTTGGTTATTGCTCGACCTTCGAGGCTAGAGGTTCACGGTTCGATCCTTGGGATCGCTACCTATGTTTCGACTTCTCTCTCTAGGCACGATATCTGCTCTACTCTCCATCTTCTCTCCATCCATTCAAATACCCGTACCACGGTACGAACACGGCACAGACACGGACAAACCATGTTCACGGCAGTGCCAGACCAATGGCATTGCGGGAATCAAAGTTCTAGAAAATATAACGGTCGTGGCAAGGCAGGCATACGGCACAGGGCTTTTGACAGTCATACGAAATCTGCTCTATGTATTAGAGGGGTTTCACGGCAGTCATGATACAAAAACATCACCTTGTTTTAGCCGTACAAGATGGCTGCTGGGAAACCAGAGAACATGCCCACTAAAATAGCTGTTATCATTAACGATAGGTAAGCCCCAGTGTGCTGGCTCTGCCTGTTGTGAGGGACCAAGCAACACCTGCGATGAAATCGCGCTGATGACCGTTGATACCATCATCAATGGCAAGGTACTATAGAACTCAATTTTAAAGTGCACATTAATTAAACTCTGATACAATATTCTCATTGTAGATTCTACCTAAAATATATCTAGGTAAAGTATTTGCGACCAGGCCTGCATGCAATCCCTCCAAAGTTGTTAGCCTTTTTTAAGCCTTTAGCCCGTGCATTTTAACAATGCGTCATTGTGCGAGAATATAAACAAACCGAAGGGAAACCCAACAACTCTCGTTTGCTTCTTCAGTAAATTTAAAAGAATTCAAAAGAAGACAAGTGTTGAAAAGCTTGCAGCTACTGAAACATTCGCATCATGTATTTCTACACGTATCAAGATATGCGCAAGCTTTCTATTTCTAGAATTAAAGTGATAACTGTTAAAAAATACTGTTTGAATATGTTAATGCATGGAACATGTTATAAAGTGGCCGGTCAAAATAAGGCACTCCGTATAATATTCACAGAAGCTTAGCATCTATACGAACATGTAACTAGTATTAGAATTTAGTTAGGTTCCCTTCAAATGTAAAGGGAGCTCACTGCGTCGAATAGGACTCTCCACATTTCAGTTTTATTATTGAGTATTATGAGAATTCATATCAGCTGAATTATTTCTCAGCAACTCAACCTTACTCGATTAGAGCAGCACAACTCGCGTCGCTAGAACTCTTAGAGGAATCCAAAGACTGTCAAAATGATTTAACATGGCTAATATTGAGATACTACGGCTAAAACTTCGTTTTAGTTTTTCTATAAACTTCGTGTTCACGAGCTTCTTTGACAAAGTAAAACCCGCATCCAATTATCAAATCAAGGGAGGGGAGCCTGAACATTTTCTCGAAGCTCGTTCTAGCTCTCGCATTTGAAAGAAAAAATAATTTTATTGATAATAACTTTTCAGTATTTTAGAAACACTAGATCCTGCGTTTGTAATGAGAGAAATTTGAATTCTGGTTCCAATTTTGTTTATACCGAAATACCATTGCCGTGTCCTACCCTACTAAGGCAGTCATTGGTGCGCAATGTTTTCCCGTCATGGGTTATGCTAACAACTTGAGCTTGTTAGCTTCGCGCTGATTGGCTAGTTACATTTTCTTGTATCACCTAGATAGTAGAATGGCGAATTTTTTTTTTTTTTTTTGATTTGCAGTTGAGTGATGCGTCTTTAAGTTATTATAAAGGTTTATATTCTAATTTCTAATTATGTCTAAATTCTAAGTTCAGTACATCGTACAGTTATCCATAGAAACCAAAGTGTTATTGATTATCATGTTGTTATTTGTTTACAGGAGGGCGAGTTTCCAGGTCTAATCCCATTAATAAACAGTTACCTTAGCAACGTCGATGTCGACATTGACACAAGGTGTACAATTTCGCAGTATTTGAAGTTGATCCAGAAACGTGCTTCAGGTAAGAAATTTTCACAAGTATGGTGTGATTGGCTGATATAGGGTTGACAATGACAATGTTTTTATTTGCACCTTAAAAATACACAATTACGAAATATTTATCATTACATAAAGGTGCAGTGCGAGCCAACTGGATTAACTGAAAAGTTATACGTAGGCGCCAGTTGTCGTCAGTCTAGCTCCCCCTCCCCTCCCCCACTCACCCCCCTTATCCCACTCAAATACGTCCCTTGCTATATTCTAGACATTTTATCCATTTTTTAATGATATTTCTTATTGCAACCTCAATTGATACCGATTTTGCAATCATTCAAAACGCAGTCAAAAAGCAAACACATCGCGGCCATGTTGATGATATCAACAGGATATCCCGCGATGGCAAATATTTTGCTGAATACCACCAACATGGCGGCGACAACGTAAAGTGCAAGAAAAAATAGGCCCAAAATGTTTGAGTTACCAATGCGTAAACGAAAAACATTGGGACTCATTTGCTTGCTACCCTAAGTCATTCAGTTTTGGATTTGGAATTTCGTATCGCTAGGGTTAACGATTAATGATCACTCTAGTTCTGCAAGTAATTGAAGGGCTAATCGTCCGCTCCTTTGAAAAAATTGGCTATTTCTTTCACGTCCCGAGCCTCACCAACAAACTGAAGATATTTGCTATTGATCCAGGCGAATTAATGACTACTGCGCGTTGGATACGTCAGTTTGTACAAAACCATCCAAACTACAAAAAAGACTCTGTGGTTTCCGAAGAAATATGCTACGATCTTTTGAACACGTGCAACAAGATTGGTAATGGTGAACTGAAATGCCCCGAACTGATTGGAAACCATGTGTCCAAGACCAGTAATGTACTGGAAAAGAAGTGTATGCGAATACAGGATGAGATAAACAAAATGGAAGCCCAGAAGATAAAAGATATGGGAATCTGAATCTTACGGCTTGGTCTCTAAATTCATTATACAAACGGTGCAGTTATAGATATAAAATTAAATTAGAAAGAATAATGAGGAATGAGAAATGAGGAATGAGGAATGAGGAATGAGGAATGAGGAATGAGGAATGAGGAATGAGGAATGAGGAATGAGGAATGAGGAATGAGGAATGAGGAATGAGGAATGAGGAATGAGGAATGAGGAATGAGGAATGAGGAATGAGGAATGAGGAATGAGGAATGAGGAATGAGGAATGAGGAATGAGGAATGAGGAAAAATTAATTGGAATAATGTCTTATAAAGTAGTTCTTGTCGTTTTCTTAGCCGTTGGCCCATCAAAACTAACGACCAGGGAACCTAGGACACTTTGAAATGAAGTCAATTTTAACATATTACGTTAATGATGACGTCGCTCTTTACATGATCTGTGAAGCCATTCTGACACAATTTATAATAATAAAATAATGATAATAATAATAATAATAATAATAATAATAATAATTTTTCGGATAAAATCAATGCATGTTGTTACTTGCATGAACAAGAAGTAACATGAATTATAGCAAAAAAGGTTAAATTTCGGATGAGGTACCTTGAAGGAAACTTGTGTTTCTAGAATGGCTCCGGCTACTACCTCTCACATTTCAACATAATGGCTCCGTCTAAATAACTAATTAAAAAATATAATTTGTTCATATTTGATAAACATTGTTCCTTGTTCAGTACGGTTGAGTCAACATGCGAGCATTTTCTGCATTTTCTTCTATTGAAATGTCCATCGCTTCTTGTAGAGTGTTTGGTTGCGACGGGGTGTCGAGATTATCGGCGTTTTCTCGGAAGATCTTGGTCAAAAAGAACTCTCCAAGTGTGTGGCGAAGAGAACGAGCAACCAAGAGAAGCAATAACATAGCAACAGATATGGCGTCGTGACAGGCAGTGTTTCCCACAGCACTTGTTGACAATGCCGATATGTTGTACTTAATGATTTCAAGTTGTTTCAAACGACATGTTGGAACTGCTACCAGTTTGTACGCAGCTACAATAGTTCCTAGTGCGTATATGACATAATTCTCGATCGAATAAACTAGCAAAGTCATTTTATAAACAGCACTTTCCAATATATATCGGGAATCTGTATTCTTGACGAACTTTGGAGCAAAATTTAAAGTGAACATGAGGGCAACGGACGTGATATGTTCGAGCATATATGCAGTATATACGATAGTACTTTTAACGTTGAGTTTTCCACCAAGAATGGTAATTAAGTCGTAGATAATTACCAATATGAGAATAACACAAAGCTTGTAGAAATACTTTTTTCGAAGAAGATAGCTGGCAATTGATTTGTAGCTTGGAAATTCAGGCAATCGGTTAACGTAGAAGATCAGGAGCAAGGATGTAAAAATGATGATCGTGAGCCAAACCGCAGAATTTACCTCCGGGTTCGGATAAAAGGAAAATCTTTTGCATTGGATTCCTATTTTAAACTCTTTCAAGAAGCAGTCACATATCCACACAGTGTGCAGAAACAGACCAACAATTCGACTTACAAGAATACAGAAGATTGCTCCGCATATTAAACATCTTGAACATCTGTGCATCATTGTTTGAACTATTATTATGGAACAAATACTTGCTTTTTCGTCCTGTTCAAGTATGATAGTACACGGAGTGTCTGTACGTTTGTTGTTGTTTTTAAGTGCATCTACTTATTTAAACAAAAGTGCAATGAAATTGGTCTCGCGATAAGTTGTTTCGATACAGTTTATTTATAACTATTATTTTCAATATGGCTGAAACATGCTTACATTTTTGGTTTTTTAACAGTGCAGGAATGCTATACAGATTAACCTTTATTGTTGGTCAAGGTTAAAAAAATTATCTTAGTAATATTTTGTATATTTGCCACATAAATCTTTATCGAAATACAGCGAACGGGAAGAAAGTCTTAGGTTTTTTCGTGGTTTACGAAAGTAAAATGTTTTCATTTTCTATGGAGCTTTTTAACGTGTAACATCAAAAAAGAAAAAAAAAAAGAACAATCTCCTATAAAATGTTTTGATATTTTCTAGGGAGCTCTTAAACGTGTAACATCAAAAACAAAAAGCAATCGCCTATAAAGTGCTTTGACATTTTTCTTCAAAGCACGGTTTGGTTTTCATGCAAGCTGTGAGCATTAAGTAAGTTTAAGAGAAAAGTGTTTTCTTTGTTTAGAATTGTAGGAATGGACCCAGAAATACCTCTAAACAATAATTAATTTAATGATAATACCACTGCAGAAGAGCCCAAGCGCGCGAGTTGTGGAGTTTTCCCTTACGTTTCCCATGCGTTGTTCAAACAAGCAAGCTGAAAACAAAAAATGCTGTATATCGCACAGTAACCTACATCAATCAAATTTTCCCTCGAACAATTGTTTTGTCTTATTTTATTCTCCATAATGAAGGACGGTACGGGATAATTTTATCGAGAATTCGAAACAGCACATCAAGACAAACATCTCAAGGAAATCACTTGCCATTACGATAGGAGACATGTCTGTGAACATTTCTTTTATTATCAGTGCTGATGTCGCTGGAGCAAACGGAAACTCGGCTTGGTCATCTCGATTGCACTTTATTTTGGTTGATTTTCACGTTCACTTGTATTTCAAGCACCCTGTTGGCCGAAACGTAAACGAGCAAGAGACTGTGGCGAGTTTTGAATTCTAATCTATTTAGCAAAATCATTCTGTCGTCTGAATAAAGCATTTCAATGTTAGTAAGTCTGGCAAATTTGAGCGTGTTTTGTTAGAAAGAACCAGAGTTACAAGCCTTCAAAAGTGTCAAATATGACAGAGAACGTATCGAATGCCTTCTTGGCCCAGACAAAAATTGAACAACAGCATTTTTTTTATTGATTATATTTCCATCTATCGCTTCTATCTACATTAGGCTGCCTGCCATGTCAAGATTTCAAGGAAAGGAAATCAGTGTTATTTCGGGATTAACAACGTTTCATCTCGAAACTCTTCTGTGTTCCTGTTTTTGTATTCCTATCTAGCTTAATCTCGAAACTGCGACGTGACCTTTAGTCAAATAGTCGATTCTCGCATAACGAAAGAGGAAATCACTTGCCATTACGATAGGAGACATGTCTTTTATTATTAGTGCTGATGTCGCTGGAGCAAACGGAAACTCGGCTTGGTTATTCTTGGTTTGATCAAAACATTGATTACAACTGCTAGAAATAAAAAATAGTATGTTTATTTTTTTCATCGTATGTTGTTTTAGAGTCTAATCAGATTAGAGAAGTGCAAACAATGAGCCATTAGTATTCAGTGGTTTTATTTTTAACAAGGTGTATGATTATCAAGTACAGTCGAAGCAAAACAAAAGAAAACAATGGAATTAGTTTCTACCATATATCATGTATCAAGTATGCTTACTCAAAATAACATTTTTTCATGGGCCAAGTAAGATTACTTTACAGTGATTGCACTATTTCTAAGTAATATTTATTTTATCGTGAATTATTCAAAATCTGTTCAATCCTGTTTTAGCATATCTTCGGTGACGTCACGTCATGGCTGTTTTTCATGGGTCACAGGATATTCAAATTAATTTAGAATTGACTCAATTGTTTTATCCTTCGTGTTAACTTTTCGTGGAGGAAGTAAACGTTTATATTCAAAGAAAAAAAGGCCAATAGTTGTCTTGCATCTACTGGTGTCTGTCACTGGAAGGGTTTGTCGACATGGAGAGTCAGTACTGCTGTTATTACTTGGTATTTCTGGCTGGTTTGCTGTGTTGTTGCGTGATAGGTAAGTACAGGATCCTCTATTGATATTTATTAAGAATAGCTTAAGAATATAAATTGATCAGTATATGACAGTTAAAACTAATGGTGATAGTAATAGCACAAGAATCTTGATAAGGCTCCTTTGGGCATAAAGCAGGTGTACTGTATCTAAGGCCCAGTTCAGACGTCCAACTTTTGCCGCTTAGAATTTAATTGCCTTGAGTCCGAGTACAGGTTTCTCTTAAACTAGTTGACGAATGTACATCAAACTTGACACATGTCGTCTCCTGGCGCTAAGGAAAAGATCTGATGTCTTATGTGGTAGTTCTCGGCGTTTTCTTAGCCGCTGGCCACAAAGGCAATTAGATTAGACGCGGCAAAAATTCGACGTCTGAACTGGGCCTAACTGAAGCGGAATTCGAGATCAGTTGATCGAGGTTCTTTACATATACTGTCTCAAATTACCGCTGTAAATTAATTAATCTTAATAATGCATCCAGTTCTTTTATAACTTAGAATACTTTTGATAAAGCGACAGTTTCTACTTCGACAAAAAACAAAAAACAAAAAAAAAAAAAAAAAAAAAAAAAAAACAAAACAAAACAAAACAAAACAAACAAACATCATTTGGATTGAGTTGCATACCGGTGTGTTGCAAGGGGTCTATTCCCTGTAAAGGAAGGAAGGAAGGAGGGAAAAAATGATATATTATGCCGATCGTCTCTACGCCATGGCGATAAGGCCCGACAAAATTTATATAACTTGAATGATAATGACAATAAAGCTATAGAAGGGGAGAGGAGACAGAGAAAGTTACTGGCACTTCGAAACATAACTGGCACGGTATTTTTTGTTACAGCGTCTGATTGGCCAGAGGGATATTATGGTTTACCAATGGCAAATACTGGGTGTCCCAGTGGGACAACATTTGATTGGAAGCGTGGATGGATATACCAAGACACTGAAGACAACAGGCCAGCAAATGCCAAGTCACCCAGTTTTCATCTCGAGGGACAGGTAGATCCTAGCAGCGTCAACAGGTCATTCTGTATGAAGACGCAGATCGCGAATGATCAACGAAGACCTCTTTGGCCAGCAGGTAAGCTGGAACTGTCTGATTTCTTCAACCGTTAATCTAGATAGTGTCTAGAGGTTTTGTGTGCTTCACTTATTTTCGCATGGCTTAAAACTACACTTATATATGGGGACACTGCATTCGTGCCCTATGCCTTACCGTATGACGATGGGAAGTGATTACAATCAACTTAATATTACGGCATGTCGTACCGCGTACGTGCTGTAAGTCAGTACCGTATGTTTCCCACTCATATGAAAACCTCTCTATGGCATGTCGTACCGTGTGCGTCCTGTAAGTCATTGCCGTATGTTTCCCACTCATATGAAAACCTCTCTATGGCATGTCGTACCGCGTACGTACTGTAAGTCATTGCCGTATGTTTCCCACTCATATGAAAACCTCTCTATGGCATGTCGTACCGCGAACGTACTGTAAGTCATTGCCGTATGTTTCCCACTCATATGAAAACCACTCTATGGCATGTCGTACCGCGAACGTGCTGTAAGTCATTACCGTATGTTTCCCACTCATATGAAAACCACTCTATGGCATGTCGTACCGCGAACGTGCTGTAAGTCATTACCGTATGTTTCCCACTCATATGAAAACCTCTCTATGGCATGTCGTACCGCGAACGTGCTGTAAGTCATTACCGTATGTTTCCCACTCATATGAAAACCTCTCTATGGCATGTCGTACCGCGAACGTGCTGTAAGTCATTACCGTATGTTTCCCACTCATATGAAAACCTCTCTATGGCATGTCGTACCGCGAACGTGCTGTAAGTCATTACCGTATGTTTCCCACTCATATGAAAACCTCTCTATGGCATGTCGTACCGTGTACGTGCTGTAAGTCATTACCGTATGTTTCCCACTCATATGAAAACCTCTCTATGGCATGTCGTACCGTGTACGTGCTGTAAGTCATTACCGTATGTTTCCCACTCATATGAAAACCACTCTATGGCATGTCGTACCGTGTACGTGCTGTAAGTCATTACCGTATGTTTCCCACTCATATGAAAACCTCTCTATGGCATGTCGTACCGTGTGCGTCCTGTAAGTCAGTACCACATGTTTCCCACTCATACGAAAACTGCTCTATTTTGTCTACTATAGGTAAATACTGCATTTACCAACGAACGAACAAATGTCCTTTGAGCTTCAATTCTGGCTACATTACCTGGGACGATGAAAATACAAGAAACTCAAATGAAGAGAACGGGATTTTACCTAAAGTCGTCTTGGGTAATTCCGATACAACAATATACTTTTGCTGCAGAGATGACGGTGATGAGAAGAATCCAATAGATCTTCCAATTGGATCGCCGTTTTATCTCTTTGCGCATACAGATATGTCGTGTCAGCAAGTAAAATGGGCAGTGGCAACATCTGAGTGGATAGAGTATGATACAGAAGATTCTAACAACCAAGATTCTGTCAGTGCTTCAGTCCCGTATGTCAAAAGAGAAAGTCCTGGACTAAAAATATACTACTGCTACTACACAAGTAAGATATTAATCGTTCTAACTTTATTATGTGTTCTTTTCCTTATTTCTTTGTTCAAATTTAGTGAGTATGTAAAAAGGCACGGATCTAATATTTTGAGTTGCCTACTAAGCCTCATCCCAGAAACAAACGTTCCTCTTGCTGACAACAATTGTGTATAGGAGTTCGGCCTGATATCGCTGAGGCTACCTAGTTTGAAGGGGAAGGGGGTGAGGAGTTGGGTGGCACTTAAAATGCCTTTACATCCGCCTAGCTAGTTAAATACGTTTTCTAGTAACTGCGATAACAATGTGTTTTGAAAAGCTTACGAACTTCAAGCATTTTAACTTTGATTTTAGGCTGTCAGTACACATTAAATGCAAGTACTGGGAGGATTACATTCCCTAGTCGATCTGGAAGCTATGCAAATGGTCAACTTTGCTCGTGGAGAATAACCGTCCAAGCTTCTCAAACTATCAAGGTTCGTTTTATTCGTTTTCAACTCAGGGACATTTACGATCAGCTGATATTTTACGATGGAAAAGCTGACTCTGCTCCTCGTCTTGCTACTTTGCATGGAGGAAATACACTAAGGGAAATTAACTCGAGTAATATACAGTCCTCCTCGTCGAATCTTTTTGTGGTTTTTCGATCCAGTCGCTCTTACACTGCTACTGGATTCCAAGCCTCATACACCAGTAAGTGCTATGAAACTATCAATGGTAACATAACGGGTATCGATCTGAGAAAATGGGAAACTAACGAAGGTGGGCAGGTTGTAAACCTAGATTGTCAGATACCGGCCAATAAACTATCAATCAATGTTGATACTGTAGAAGAACGGAAACCAATGTTAAAGTAAAACGAAAAGAAAACGATTTTAACAACTCATACACTACATACAATATATTTATTTTACTAATTCAGTAAATGAATAAAGAAAAAAATTGCAAAGAATGAAGAATCCTATTAGTGGAAAAAACTATAAAGTTATAAGGGACGAAGTAGCACCAATGAAATGAAACATTTTAAATATACGATATTTGTTTTTAATCTACACATGTTTTATCATCGTCAAATGTTGGCATTGTCAAGATTACACTTACCCGGACAATCACATTATTCACTCTACTGCTACTCCTGGGTTCAAACCATTTACTCTCACGGTCAAATAAAGTTATATAGTCACTGTCACATGAAAATTAGATCGATATTCATTACATAATATTGGCACATACATGTGATTATTTCATAAAAAGTTTTGAGTAATAAATGATGTACAAATAATTCTAATATTTTTTAGGCACTCCAGTAATTGTTCCTCCATCAACATCCTCAACAACATCAAAAGCAACAACAACAACTACTGCAAGAGATACAACGACAACAACAACAACAACAACAGCAACTGTAACTCAAGTGGTAACAGAGAAAGCAAACCCAACAGAAATTGCATTATCATCTAGTAATCCTCCTTCAAAGTCATCCTCTGAGCCGTCATCACTTCCAAAAGGATATTCCTCTAAAAACTATGACACATTTAAAAACCTACAACAGAGCCAATCAACTCTGACTGCTGTGGCCATTGTTATACCACTGATCTGTCTCATTGCAGTCATTGCCATGGCAGTATATTTGTTTTTCCGATTAAGGTAAAAACAAGACAACTTTTAATCTAATGTGGTTAAAATAGACTGTTTATTGGAGGGAAAGTACGAGGCTAGTAACTATTACTTGATCCTACCCCTGCATTTCGAGGTTTTGGAAAGGGGAGATATATATCTAAGAATCTTCTAACAAGCGAATTGAATGCTGAAATCAGTTTTAGAATTTAAAACATTTACGGACTCTTTACCTTAAGCTTGAACTCGAAGATTTCACATCCACACTGCTTGTGATTTTACAGTTGTAACAAAGTAACAAAAGACTAGGCCTTAATTCACAAATGAAATTGCTAGCGGGCTGTAGGATCTAAGTGACACTTTGTTTCCCCCGCAGAAATTTACGTGAGAAACCAAGCGACGTGTCTGTAAGGTAAATATTGGTCAATATAATCATTGATTTGGTTGAGGTATAAAGACAAACACTTTTTGATGAATTTCTCTTGCCTACATATGTCATATAGATATACTACTACAGAATCAGTGAATAATCCTGCATACATATCAAGGTAAGTCATGTTCCACCTTTGTAAAGTCTTGTTTTCTTTGCTACAAAACCAAAACAAGAGAGGTATTCCGAGGAACATCAGCTATTCAAACCATGTTAACAGCCTCTTATTTGGGTCATCTAACGTAATGACTTGTGGAGCATTACAGGAATGTAGCCAGTTTAAGGGAGAGGGAAGCAAGGTTTAGTCCGTTGCAAAGAGGCTCTCGGTGTATTTTTCTTCTTCGAAAGGCTACATAGCCTGATACCAAAGGAGGGTCCTGAAAACCTGGTTGCTAATAGCAAGAATCTGTACGGTTTTTTATCCCACGCCATAGAAAGAACAGGCAATCAGAAAGCAGGAAATCCATTGTATATTCGTCAGTATTTCACTCTTCCTTCCCTTCATGCACTGCGCGTTAAATCTACGCATTTGTATTTTCTATGGTGTGGGATATTGTATAGTTATACAATGGTTTCTCGTGGCATACCGTGGATATCCCACTCGTCACTTGTATTTTCTTCGTTTACGGCACTCGCCTAAAGGTTCGTGTGTATACTAGAAACGACAAGTGACTCGTGGGATATTCCACAGTATGCCACTCGAAACTATTGTATAACTAGTATATACTTCATTATATTTTTTGAATGTTATCTAAAGTGTAACTACTTCATCTTTTGTTGTATTTTCATGCAGTGATGCTGTAATTGAGGCAAGGCCTCCAAGTACAAATAATGCCTGTGAAGACAGCAAGGGAGACATCTACCAAGAACTTGAACCCAGTAGACAAGCGACTGACAACCCTCTGTATCAAAGTACAGATGAAGAAAAACATGTCTATGCAAGGTGTGTATAATGACATGTGGTGACCATGACAACAGAAGTACTACTATATTGGGGTTACCTTGGCAACTGGGCTATGGTGGAGTAAAAGAAACGCCTATTACAATTCGTTGACAAATCAGAACGCGCACGTTCTTGATGTCTCAGGTATTTTACCATGTCATCATCCTAACAAAGCTTTCTTTTCTTTTTCCACAGTTTTGCATGATAATTTTAAAGGCCTCGAAACAAAACGACAAAAGAGGCCACACAAAAATGCACTGAATACAATACCTCTGACATGGGGAACTTTGAAAAGATAGGAAAGCACTGGTGCTTTTGAGGAAGTTTAATTCTTCCAACAAGTACAAAAATCTTCAAAACGTTCGTCTGTCGAATAGGACAAATAATTATGACTTTAGGCACTTTACCAATAACAAAATTTATTCTAGGGTTGAAGTCCTACATTGGAATCTTCACGGCAATAGCATTTGAGTTTTTGTCCACCAGTTTCCCGCATTAGCAGTGGAAGTCTGGATCATCCGCAATGCTTTAGTTGCGGTCTGGAACTACTTCTTTTTATCAAAGATAACCCTATTCTCCTTTGCAGACGTTCTTAGGGTCGTCACGTCGTCACGCAACGTCCTCTCAATAATTTTAAACTGACATAAATTAATATTTTATTGGGTTTTAATTGTATTAAATTATGTATAAACAGTGAGATAAGATATGATGATAACTAGTTTCTTTTTTAACAAAGGAAGTTTCCATTGGGTACTGGTATTTTGCGAGTCGTGGAGTTGCGAGTTGCGAAAAACATTGAAATATCAAAAGATATTTGATGAAGAAAAATTCAATATTTAGTGGAGAGTAATTTTGAGATTTAAAAGGATGTCGAAATTTTGAAGAGTAAAGGAAATTTAGATATAATTATGCTCGTAAATTGCAAATGAGCTCGAAGGTGATTATTCACTTTTGGTCGCGTTTCACTTGGACTTTTATAGTTTATGAAACTCACTTTAGTATCGTGTGTATCGAACACGAGGTCAGATTATTACTTTTCAAATACACCAATTCCAAATAATTTTACAATAGAAACGCAAAAAATGCATGGAGCAGCGAATCGATACACACAAAAAAAAAAAAACACATTTTCAACGTTACATTTTCTCTCCTTTAATGTTTTCTTTCGTTTTTTCTTCATTATTATGTTTACAGTTGCAGAGTGACTTTATTTTTAACAAGATATATGATTATCAATTAAGTAACAGTCGAAGCAAAACAAAAGAAAACATTAGGATTAGTTTTTACTATATACTTTTAATCTTTATGAATAATTACTTTTTTCCATGGGTCAAGTAAAATTACACTCATTAGAGTAATTGCACTATTTCTCAGCACTATTTATTTTATCGTGAACTATTCAAAACCTGTTCAATCCTGTTTTAGCATATTTTGGCAGACGTCACGTTTTTTCCAGGGGTCACGGGATATTCAAATCACTTTATACGTACTTGTATGACAAATTGTCTTATCCTTGGTGTCAATTTTCCTAGTAGGAAGTAACCGTTTAAATTCAAAGAAAAAAAGGCATCGTTGGGTACAAAAGTCCAATATTTGTCTTGTATCTACTGGTGCCTGTCACTGGAAGGGTTTGTCGACATGGAGTGTCAGTACTGCTGTTATTACTTGGTATTTCTGGCTGGTTTACTGTGTTATGGCGTGATAGGCAAGTACAGGATCCTCTGTTGATATTTATTTAAGAATAGCTGGAACGTAGATAATTCTCGTGAAATTGTTTGCTAATTATCAAGATCGGTGTCTGGCGTTGCTAGTTGCCAGCAGTGCATAGTGCAATCGGGCCAAGTCGAAACAAGACCAAAACGAGTTGTATAGAAATTTCGATATAAATTCATTAATACATGAACACTAATGGTAATATAGCAATGTTAATGATACAAGAATAGCTTGATAAGGCTCCTATTTAGGCACTAAGCAAGTACACTGTATCTAAAAGCGGACTTCGGGATCAGTTCAGGTTCGATTCTTTACATACAGCTATTTCAAAAAACGTTGAATACTGCATACTGCATACTGAATAGTGCATTCCAAGACCAAAGAGCATAGTGGGTCTTATTGATTTGAAATAAAAGTAAATACAGCGATTTGCTCTCTATACTAGCTAGAATATTGTTTCGGATGGAATGCACTAAAATAAAATTAAAAAAATTTTTTTTAGACAATATAACATGACCCAAAATGCATTTCGGTCTTGGAATGCACTATTCAGTGTGCAGTATCCAGTATGCAGTATTCAGTATTCAGTATTCAGTGTGCAGTATCCAGTATGCAGTATTCAGTATTCAGTATTCAGTATTCAGTGTGCAGTATTTAGTGTGCAGTACACAGTGTGCAGTATCCAGTATGCAGTATTCAGTGTGCAGTATTCAGTGTGCAGTATCCAGTATGCAGTATGCAGTATGCAGTATACAGTATTCAGTATTAGGTGTGCAGTATTCAGTATTCAGTATTCAGTATTCAGTATTCAGTATTCAGTATTCAGTATTCAGTATTCAGTATTCAGTATTCAGTATTCAGTATTCAGTATGCAGTATTCAGTGTGCAGTATTCAGTATGCAGTATTCAGTGTGCAGTATTCAGTATGCAGTATTCAGTATTCAGTATTCAGTATTCAGTATTCAGTATTCAGTATTCAGTATTCAGTATTCAGTATTCAGTATTCAGTATTCAGTATTCAGTATTCAGTATTCAGTATTCAGTGTGCAGTATCCAGTATGCAGTATTCAGTGTGCAGTATTCAGTGTGCAGTATCCAGTATGCAGTATGCAGTATGCAGTATACAGTATTCAGTATTAGGTGTGCAGTATTCAGTGTGCAGTATCCAGTATGCAGTACTCAGTGTGCAGTATGCAGTATTCAGTATTCAGTATGCATTATTCAGTGTGCAGTATTCAGTATGCAGTATTCAGTGTGCAGTATTCAGTATGCAGTATTCAGTATTCAGTATTCAGTATGCAGTATTCAGTATTCAGTATTCAGTATTCAGTATGCAGTATTCAGTATTCAGTATTCAGTATTCAGTATTCAGTATTCAGTATTCAGTATTCAGTATTCAGTATTCAGTATTCAGTATTCAGTATTCAGTATGCAGTATTCAGTGTGCAGTATTCAGTATGCAGTATTCAGTGTGCAGTATTCAGTATGCAGTATTCAGTATTCAGTATTCAGTATTCAGTATTCAGTATTCAGTATTCAGTATTCAGTATTCAGTATTCAGTATTCAGTATTCAGTATTCAGTATTCAGTGTGCAGTATTTAGTGTGCAGTACTCAGTGTGCAGTATTCAGTGTGCAGTATCCAGTATTCACTATTCAGTGTGCAGTATCCAGTTTTCGAAGTTTCAGTTTTGAAATAGCTGTGTACTGTCCTAAATTAGCGCTGTAAATGAATTCATCTTAATAACAATTCCAGTTATTCTATAGCTTAGAATACGGCAGCTCAATACACGCATCAAGCATTCAGCGCTACTGCTCTAAGCGCATGCTCAGGGGATTAAAAAGTGGGATAATATTTTGTAAAATATGCATTTTTTGGTATATTTGACTCAAAATTCGTTTAACGGTACGTGATTTTGAATATTTTTAATGAAAATTGTATTTTACAAGAAAAATACAGCTAGAATATAACATGTTTTACAAAATATGATCTCACTTTTTAATCCCCTGAGCATGCGATTAGAGCAGTAGCGTGTATGCGTGTATTTGGAGGATAAGAATTTCAATCTCCAGAGAATTGAAACCAATCGCTTTGTCCTCCAAAATGAGCTACATTCCGATGTGCTGCAAAGGGTGTATTTCTTGCAAATATAGGAAGAAATGATATATTACGCCGATCGGCGATAAGGCCCGGCAAAATTTGTATAACTAAAATGATAATGGCGCAATACTATAAAAGTGGAGGGGAGGTAGACAGAGAAAATTACTGGCATCGAGTGAAACGAAACTTGGACGTTATTTTTTATTGCAGCATCTGATTGGCCAGAGGGATATTATGGCTTACCAATGGCAAGTACTGGCTGTCCTAGTGGGACAACATTTGATTGGAAGCATGGATGGATATACCAAGACACTGAAAACGATAATCAAAGGAATGACAAGTCGACCAGTTTTCATCTCGAGGGACAGGTAGATCCTAGCAGCGTCAACAGGTCATTCTGTGTAAAGACGAAGAAAACGAATGATCAATCAAGACCTCTTTGGCCAGCAGGTAAGCTAGAAATGTTTGATTTCTTTAGCCATTAATTTTGGGATTTTGTGTGCTTTAATCTAGTTGTTTGCATGAGGTAAAAACTACAATTATAGCATTGTCTCTCACTGCTGTGTAGTCCATGCTTTAGGCTGCCGGCTCGATCGGACCGCTTATGTGAGTCGAGTTTAAATTGTTTGATGTGCATGCTGTTGTCTCCCTTGCCACTGTCGGGGACTTTTCTCTGGCGGGATACTGTGGCCAGAGGTATACCCCTTCCGGTAAAAATCAACATGTGATACGAGAGCCGTCGGTTTTTTTAAACAGCCAGTGAACTTAGTGGTAGTATATTTCGTGTGAAGTAAACCTCCCCGGAAAACCCATATAAGGAATAATGGTTGTAAAACTGGTATGCCATACTAGTATATATGGTAACAGATATTTATCTACTTTAGGTAAATACTGCATTTACCAAAAAACGAATAATTGTCCTTTTGGCTTCAAATCTGGTTCCATCACCTGGGACGATGAAAATACCGGAAACAAAAATAACAAGCGAGGAACTTTGCCTAAAGTAGACTTACATATTCATTCCCAAACAAAGATATACTTTTGCTGTAGAAATGACGGATATGAGACAATTCCGATAAATCTTCCAACTGCGTCACCCTTTTATCTCTTTGCGCATAAAACCCTGTCGTGTCAGCAAGTAAAATGGGCAGTGGCAACGCTTGAGTGGATAGAGTATGATACTGAAGATGATAACAACCAAGATTCTGTCAGTGCTTCAGCCCCGTATGTCAAAACAGAATATCCTGGGCTAAAAATATACTACTGCTACTACACAAGTAAGATGTTAATCGTTCTAACTTTATTATGTGTCATTCCCTTATTTCTTTGTTCAAATTTAGTGAGTATCTAAAAAGGAACGGATCTAATATTTTGAGTTGCCTACTAAGGCTCATCCCAGAAACAAACGTTGCTCTTGCTGAAAGCACTCGTGTCTGTGGGAGTTCGCCTGAGGCTACCTAGATTGAGGCTACCTAGCTGAGGCTACCTAGATTGGAGAGGAAGGGGGTGAGGAGTTGGGTGGCACTTAAAATGCCTTTACATCCGCCTAGCTAGTTAAATACGTTTTCTAGTAACTTCGATAACAATGTGTTTTGAAAAACTTACGAACTTCAAGCATTTTAACTTTGATTTTAGGCTGTCAGTACACACTAGATGCAAGTAATGGGAGGATTGAATTCCCTAGTCACTTTAGAAACTATGCAAGTGGACAACTTTGCTCATGGAGAATAACCGTCAAAGCTTATCAAACCATCAAGGTTAGATTTTCAAATTTTCAGCTTAGTGGAGACGTTTACGATCTGCTGATATTTTACGATGGAAAAGATGACTCTGCTCCTCGTCTTGCTACTTTGCATGGAGGAAATACACTAAGGGAAATAAACTCGCTTGATATACAGTCCTCGTCGTCGAATCTTTTTGTGGTTTTTCGAGCCAGTCGCTTTAACTCTGACTCTGGATTCCAAGCCTCATACACCGGTAAGTGCTATGAAACTATCAATGGAAACATAGCGGGTATCGATCTGCTAAAATGGGCAACTAACGAAGGTGGGCACGTTGTAAACCTAGATTGGCAGATACCGGCCAATAAACTATCAATCAATGTTGATACTGTAGAAGAACGGAAATCAATGTTAAAGTAAAACGAAAAGAAAACGATTTTAACAACCCATACACTTTATACAATATATTTATTTTGCTAATTCAGTAAATGAATAACGAAAAAAATTGTAAAGAATGAAGAATCTTATTAGTGGAAAAACTATAAAGTTGCAAGGGACGAAGTAGCACCAATGAAATGAAATATTTTAAATATACGATATTTGTTTTTAATCTACACATGTTTCAGCATCGTCAAATGTTGGCATTGTCAAGATTACACTTACCCGGACATTACTCACTCTACTGCTACTCCTGGGTTCACACCATTTTTACTCTAAATAAAGTTATATAGCCACTGCCTCCTGAAAATTAGATCGATAATCATTAGATAATATTGGCACATACATGTGATTGTTTCATGAAAAAGTGCTTAGTAATAAATGATGTACGAATAATTCTTATACTTTTTTAGGCACTCCAACTGCTCCCCCAACAACACCATATTGCAAAGGGGATTCCTGTATTCCGGTCATTGTAATATCGCTGATCTGTGCCATTACAGTCATTCCCATGGCAGTATATTTGTTCTTCCGATTAAGGTAAACAAGACAACTTTGAATCTAATGTAGTTAAAATAAACTGTTTATTGGAGGGAAAGTACGAGGCTATATAGGGAAGGGAAAAAGTACTGAGCCCCTTGGACGGTTGTTAGAATGCCTTAAAGTTAACGTGGATCATGCGTATTCCCTTAGATCTGGGACAGGGAGGAGCCCCTTGGACGGTTCTTAGAATGCCTTAAAGTTAACGTGGATCATGCGTATTCCCTTAGATCTGGGACAGGGAGGAGCCCCTTGGACGGTTCTTAGAATGCCTTAAATTTAACGTGGATCATGGGTATTCCCTTAGATCTGGGACAGGGAGGAGCCCCTTGGACGGTTCTTAGAATGCCTTAAAGTTAACGTGGATCATGCGTATTCCCTTAGATCTGGGACAGGGAGGAGCCCCTTGGACGGTTGTTAGAATGTCTTAAAGTTAACGTGGATCATGCGTATTCCCTTAGATCTGGGACAGGATGGAGCCCCTTGGACGGTTGTTAGAATGTCTTAAAGTTAACGTGGATCATGCGTATTCCCTTAGATCTGAGACAGGGAGGAGCCCCTTGGACGGTTGTTAGAATGCCTTAAAGTTAAGGTGGATCATGGGTATTCCCTTAGATCTGGGACAGGGAGGAGCCCCTTGGACGGTTCTTAGAATGCCTTAAAGTTAACGTGGATCATGAGTATTCCCTTAGATCTGGGACAGGGAGGAGCCCCTTGCACGGTTGTTAGAATGCCTTAAAGTTAACGTGGATCATGGGTATTCCCTTAGATCTGAGACAGGGAGGAGCCCCTTGGACGGTTGTTAGAATGCCTTAAAGTTAACGTGGATCATGGGTATTCCCTTAGATCTGGGACAGGGAGGAGCCCCTTGGACGGTTGTTAGAATGCCTGAAAGTTAACGTGGATCATGGGTATTCCCTTAGATCTGGGACAGGGAGGAGCCCCTTGGACGGTTCTTAGAATGCCTTAAAGTTAACGTGGATCATGGGTATTCCCTTAGATCTGGGACAGGGAGGAGCCCCTTGGACGGTTGTTAGAATGCCTTAAAGTTAACGTGGATCATGCGTATCCCCTCAGATCTGGAACAGGGAGGAGCCCCTTGGACGGTTGTTAGAATGCCTTAAAGTTAACGTGGATCATGGGTATTCCCTTAGATCTGGGACAGGGAGGAGCCCCTTGGACGGCTGTTAGAATGCCTTAAAGTTAACGTGGATCATGGGTATTCCCTTAGATCTGGGACAGGGAGGAGCCCCTTGGACGGTTGTTAGAATGCCTTAAAGTTAACGTGGATCATGGGTATTCCCTTAGATCTGGGACAGGGAGGAGCCCCTTGGACTGTTGTTAGAATGCCTTAAAGTTAACGTGGATCATGGGTATTCCCTTAGATCTGGGACAGGGAGGAGCCCCTTGGACGGTTGTTAGAATGCGTTAAAGTAAACGTGGATCATGGGTATTCCCTTAGATCTGGGACAGGGAGGAGCCCCTTGGACGGTTGTTAGAATGCCTTAAAGTTAACGTGGATCATGGGTATTCCCTTAGATCTGGGACAGGGAGGAGCCCCTTGCACGGTTCTTAGAATGCCTTAAAGTTAACGTGGATCATGCGTATTCCCTTAGATCTGGAACAGGGAGGAGCCCCTTGGACGGTTGTTAGAATGCCTTAAACTTAACGTGGATCATGGGTATTCCCTTAGATCTGGGACAGGGAGGAGCCCCTTGGACGGCTGTTAGAATGCCTTAAAGTTAACGTGGATCATGCGTATTCCCTTAGATCTGAGACAGGGAGGAGCCCCTTGGACGGTTGTTAGAATGCCTTAAAGTTAACGTGGATCATGGGTATTCCCTTAGATCTGGGACAGGGAGGAGCCCCTTGGACGGTTGTTAGAATGCCTTAAAGTTAACGTGGATCATGGGTATTCCCTTAGATCTGGGACAGGGAGGAGCCCCTTGGACGGTTCTTAGAATGCCTTAAAGTTAACGTGGATCATGCGTATTCCCTTAGATCTGGGACAGGGAGGAGCCCCTTGGACGGTTCTTAGAATGCCTTAAATTTAACGTGGATCATGGGTATTCCCTTAGATCTGGGATAGGGAGGAGCCCCTTGGACGGTTCTTAGAATGCCTTAAAGTTAACGTGGATCATGCGTATTCCCTTAGATCTGGGACAGGGAGGAGCCCCTTGGACGGTTGTTAGAATGTCTTAAAGTTAACGTGGATCATGCGTATTCCCTTAGATCTGGGACAGGATGGAGCCCCTTGGACGGTTGTTAGAATGTCTTAAAGTTAACGTGGATCATGCGTATTCCCTTAGATCTGAGACAGGGAGGAGCCCCTTGGACGGTTGTTAGAATGCCTTAAAGTTAAGGTGGATCATGGGTATTCCCTTAGATCTGGGACAGGGAGGAGCCCCTTGGACGGTTCTTAGAATGCCTTAAAGTTAACGTGGATCATGAGTATTCCCTTAGATCTGGGACAGGGAGGAGCCCCTTGCACGGTTGTTAGAATGCCTTAAAGTTAACGTGGATCATGGGTATTCCCTTAGATCTGAGACAGGGAGGAGCCCCTTGGACGGTTGTTAGAATGCCTTAAAGTTAACGTGGATCATGGGTATTCCCTTAGATCTGGGACAGGGAGGAGCCCCTTGGACGGTTGTTAGAATGCCTGAAAGTTAACGTGGATCATGGGTATTCCCTTAGATCTGGGACAGGGAGGAGCCCCTTGGACGGTTCTTAGAATGCCTTAACGTTAACGTGGATCATGGGTATTCCCTTAGATCTGGGACAGGGAGGAGCCCCTTGGACGGTTGTTAGAATGCCTTAAAGTTAACGTGGATCATGCGTATTCCCTTAGATCTGGAACAGGGAGGAGCCCCTTGGACGGTTGTTAGAATGCCTTAAAGTTAACGTGGATCATGGGTATTCCCTTAGATCTGGGACAGGGAGGAGCCCCTTGGACGGCTGTTAGAATGCCTTAAAGTTAACGTGGATCATGGGTATTCCCTTAGATCTGGGACAGGGAGGAGCCCCTTGGACGGTTGTTAGAATGCCTTAAAGTTAACGTGGATCATGGGTATTCCCTTAGATCTGGGACAGGGAGGAGCCCCTTGGACGGTTGTTAGAATGCCTTAAAGTTAACGTGGATCATGGGTATTCCCTTAGATCTGGGACAGGGAGGAGCCCCTTGGACGGTTGTTAGAATGCGTTAAAGTAAACGTGGATCATGGGTATTCCCTTAGATCTGGGACAGGGAGGAGCCCCTTGGACGGTTGTTAGAATGCCTTAAAGTTAACGTGGATCATGGGTATTCCCTTAGATCTGGGACAGGGAGGAGCCCCTTGCACGGTTCTTAGAATGCCTTAAAGTTAACGTGGATCATGCGTATTCCCTTAGATCTGGAACAGGGAGGAGCCCCTTGGACGGTTGTTAGAATGCCTTAAACTTAACGTGGATCATGGGTATTCCCTTAGATCTGGGACAGGGAGGAGCCCCTTGGACGGCTGTTAGAATGCCTTAAAGTTAACGTGGATCATGCGTATTCCCTTAGATCTGAGACAGGGAGGAGCCCCTTGGACGGTTGTTAGAATGCCTTAAAGTTAACGTGGATCATGGGTATTCCCTTAGATCTGGGACAGGGAGGAGCCCCTTGGACGGTTCTTAGAATGCCTTAAAGCTAACGTGAATCATGCGTATTCCCTTAGATCTGGGACAGGGAGGAGCCCCTTGGACGGTTGTTAGAATGCCTTAAAGTTAACGTGGATCATGGGTATTCCCTTAGATCTGGGACAGGGAGGAGCCCCTTGGACGGTTGTTAGAATGTCTTAAAGTTAACGTGGATCATGGGTATTCCCTTAGATCTGAGACAGGGAGGAGCCCCTTGGACGGTTGTTAGAATGCCTTAAAGTTAACGTGGATCATGGGTATTCCCTTAGATCTGGGACAGGGAGGAGCCCCTTGGACGGTTGTTAGAATGCCTTAAAGTTAACGTGGATCAAGGGTATTCCCTTAGATCTGGGACAGGGAGGAGCCCCTTGGACGGTTGTTAGAATGCCTTAAAGTTAACGTGGATCATGGGTATTCCCTTAGATCTGGGACAGGGAGGAGCCCCTTGGACGGTTCTTAGAATGCCTTAAAGTTAACGTGAATCATGCGTATTCCCTTAGATCTGGGACAGGGAGGAGCCCCTTGGACGGTTGTTAGAATGCCTTAAAGTTAACGTGGATCATGCGTATTCCCTTAGATCTGGGACAGGGAGGAGCGCCTTGGACGGTTGTTAGAATGTCTTAAAGTTAACGTGGATCATGGGTATTCCCTTAGATCTGGGACAGGGAGGAGCCCCTTGGAAGGCTGTTAGAATGCCTTAAAGTTAACGTGGATCATGCGTATTCCCTTAGATCTGAGACAGGGAGGAGCCCCTTGGACGGTTGTTAGAATGCCTTAAAGTTAACGTGGATCATGGGTATTCCCGTAGATCTGGGACAGGGAGGAGCCCCTTGGACGGTTCTTAGAATGCCTTAAGGTTAACGTGGATCATGCGTATTCCCTTAGATCTGGGACAGGGAGGAGCCCCTTGGACGGTTCTTAGAATGCCTTAAAGTTAACGTGGATCATGGGTATTCCCTTAGATCTTGGACAGGGAGGAGCCCCTTGGACGGTTCTTAGAATGCCTTAAATTTAACGTGGATCATGCGTATTCCCTTAGATCTGGGACAGGGAGGAGCCCCTTGGACGGTTGTTAGAATGTCTTAAAGTTAACGTGGATCATGGGTATTCCCTTAGATCTGGGACAGGGAGGAGCCCCTTGGACGGTTGTTAGAATGTCTTAAAGTTAACGTGGATCATGCGTATTCCCTTAGATCTGAGACAGGGAGGAGCCCCTTGGACGGTTCTTAGAATGCCTTAAAGTTAACGTGGATCATGGGTATTCCCTTAGATCTGGGACAGGGAGGAGCCCCTTGGACGGTTCTTAGAATGCCTTAAAGTTAACGTGGATCATGGGTATTCCCTTAGATCTGGGACAGGGAGGAGCCCCTTGGACGGTTGTTAGAATGCCTTAAAGTTAACGTGGATCATGGGTATTCCCTTAGATCTGGGACAGGGAGGAGCCCCTTGGACGGTTGTTAGAATGCCTTAAAGTTAACGTGGATCATGGGTATTCCCTTAGATATGAGACAGGGAGAATTGATATGAATATGGCCAGAACGCATAGATTTTCTTCATTTTGCACTATGCGTTACTGATTAATTCAATCATTTATATTTAACTATTTATTATTATCATTGTTACTGTTAATGTAGATATTTCCTTGTTAAGTACAGTGTATAACGTTTCTATGTCATGCTGACCTCACTGTAATTCAGTTAATTCTGCCATTGTGAGAAATAAACTACTATTATTATTATTATTATTATTATTATTATTATTATTACTATTATTACTATTATTATTATTATTATTATTATTATTATTATTATTATTATTATTGATTGTACCCCTGCATTTCGAGGTTTTGGAAAGGGGAGATCTAAGAATCTTCTAAAAAGCGAGTTGAACGCTGAAATTAGTAGTTTTAGAATTTAAAACACTTACCGACTCTTTACCTTAAGCTTGAACTCGAACATTTCACATCCACACTGCTTGTGATATTACAGTTGTAACAAAGTAAGAAAAGACTAGGCCTTAATTCACAAATGAAATTGCTGTAGGATCTAAGTGACACTTTGTTTCTCCCGCAGAAATTTACGTGAGAAACCAAGCGACGTGTCTGTAAGGTAAGTATTGGTCAATATAATTATTGGATTGGTTGAGGTATAAAGCCAAACACTTTTTGATAAATTTCTCTTGCCTACATATGTCATATAGATATGGTGCTACGGATTCAGAGAACAATCCTGCATGCATTCTAAGGTACGTAAGTCATGTTCCACCTTTGCAAAGCCTTGTTTTCTTTGCTACAAAAATGACAAAACCAAAACAAGAGAGGTATTCCAAGAAACAGCTATTCAAACCATGTTAACAGCCTCTTATTTGGGTCTTCTAACGTAATGACTTGTTGAGCATTACAGGAATGTAGCCAGTTTAAGGGAGAGGGGAGCAAGGTTTAGTCCGTTGCAAAGAGGCTCTCGGTGTATTTTTCTTCTTCGAAAGGCTACATAGCCTGATACCAAAGGAGGGTTCTGAAAACCTGCCCCTGCTCTGGTTGTTAATAGCAAGAATCAATACTATTTTATACTTCATTATAATTTTTGGATATTATCTAAAGTGTAAATTCTTCATCTTTTGTTGTATTTTCATGTAGTGATGCTGAGATTGAGGCAAGGCCTCCAAGCAGTAACAACGCCTATGAAATTCAACCCAGTGGACAAGCGACTGACAACCCTCTGTATCAAAGTACAGATGAAGAAAAACATGTCTTTGGAAGGTGCGTATAGTAACGTGTGGTGACCATTGCAGCAGAAGTATATTGGGGTTACCTTGACAACTGGGCTATGGTGGTGTAGAAGAAACGCCTATTGCAATTTGTTGACAAATCAGAACGTGCACGTTCGTAATGTCTCAGGTATTTTACCATGTCATCATCCTAACAAAGCTTTCTTTTCTTTTTCCACAGTCTTGCATGATAATTTTAAAGGCCTCGAAACAAAACGACAAAAGAGGCCACACAAAAATGCACTGAATAAAATACCTCTGACATGGGGAACTTTGAATAGATGGGAGAGCACTGGTGCTTTTGAGGAGTTTAATTCTTCCAACAAGTACAAGAATCTTCAAAACGTTCGTCTGTCAAATAGGACAAATAATTATGACGAGTATGAGTATGGCCATCACTATCATTATACAAGGAAAATATAGCAAATGCACCGGTAGAAAAAAAATATAGATGCAACATGATGATCATATGCGTTAGGCACTTTACCAAGAACAAAATTTATTCTAGGGTTGAAGTTCTACATTGGAATCTTCACGGCAATAGCATTTGAGTTTTTGTCCACCAGTTTCCCGCATTAGCAGTGGAAGTCTGGATCACCCGCAACGTTTTAGTTGCGGTCTGTAATTACTGTTTTATTAAAGATAATCCTAGCATCCTTTGTAGACGTTCTTAGGGTCGTCACGTCGTCACGCAACGTCCTCTCAATAATTTTAAACGGATATAAATTAATATTTTATTGGGTTTTAATTTAATTTTTAGATTATGTATAAACAGTGAGATAAGATACGATGATAACTAGTTTGTTTTTTTAACAAAGCAAGGTTTCATTGGGTACTGGTATTTTGCGAGTCGTGGAGTTGCGAGTTGCGAAAAACATTGAAATATCAAAAGATATTTGATGAAGAAAAATTCAATATTAGTGGAGAGTAAGTTTGTGATTTAAAAGGATGTCGAAATTTTG
The DNA here is from genome assembly GCA_023349425.1 of Anthopleura sola. Classification (NCBI taxonomy): domain Eukaryota; kingdom Metazoa; phylum Cnidaria; class Anthozoa; order Actiniaria; family Actiniidae; genus Anthopleura; species Anthopleura sola. The sequence goes on from JALHLI010000008.1 coordinate 9,025,868, forward strand.
AAGAGTAAAGGGAATTCAGATATAATTATGCTTCTAACAAATGGTAATGAGCTCGAAGGTACCCTTTCACTCAGTGATTATTCCCTTTTGCTCGCGTTTCACTTGAACTCTTATAGTTTATAAAACTCACTTTAGTATCGTGTGTATCGAGCACGAGGTCAGATGTTTACTTTTCAAATACACCAAACCCAAATAATTTTACAATAGAAATGCAAGAAAACAAAGGAGAGAAATTGTAACGTTGAAAATGTTTTTTTTTGGTGTATCGATTCACTGCTGCATTTTTTGCGACTTTAATGTTTTCTTTCGTTTTTTCTTCATTATTATGTTTACAGTTGCAGAGTGACTTTAGTTTTAACAACATATATGATTATCAATTAAGTAGCAGTCGAAGGAAAACAAAAGAAAACAACAGAATTAGTTTTTACTATATACTTTAATCTTTATAAATAATTACTTTTTTTTATGGGTCAAGTAAAATTACACTCATTAGAGTGATTGCACTATTTCTCAGCACTATTTATTTTATCGTGAACTATTCAAAACCACGTCACGTCATCCATGTTGTTCAGGGGTCACAGGATGACTTTCCAAGAAGGAAGTAAGCTTTTAAATTCAAAGAAAAAAGGCATCGTTTCGTACAATAGTCCAATTGTTGTCTTGTATCTAGTGGTGCCTGTCACTGGAAGGGTTTGTCGACATGGGGTGTCAGTACTGCTGTTATTACATGGTATTTCTAGCTAGTTTGCTGTGTTATTGCGTGATAGGTAAGTATACACTATTGCAATGTTGTTGACATCGGTAAACGTATTTTCAGCAAGGAATCGAACTGCAAATTGAATTGTTTAGACTACACGTACTGTTCTCGAACTCAAGGTACGTAATTGGTTAGTCACACTTCTAGTCCTGTTAAACGTATGTAGTAGTAAGCAATGCGATTGAACCTTTTAGCCTTGTCCAAGACAAAACAATGAAATCAGATCCCCAAATCACCATACAGATTTGTAAAACCCTATTAAAGATTCAAAAACGCCGATGTGGTATTGAACGTTACAAGCCTGTGCGAAGGGACTGAGAGTAACTGGGGAAATGATACGTCATACAGAACTGAACCATAGTAGGAAATGAAGGATTTTCTGTCGATGGAATTGAATTGTTTAGACTACACGTACTGTCTCGAGCTCAATGTACGTAATTGGTTAGTCACACTACTAGTCCTGTTAAACGTATGTAGTAGTAAGCAATGCGATTGAACCTTTTAGCCTTGTCCAAGACGAAACAATGAAATCAGATCCCCAAATCACTATACAGATTTGTAAAACCCTATTAAAGATTCAAAAACGCCGATGTGGTATTGAACGTTACAAGCCTGTGCGAAGGGACTGGGAGTAACTGGGGAAGTGATACGTAATACAGAAACCATAGCAGGAAATGAAGGATTTTCTGTCGAGATTACGGGGACAGAAATACCTTTTCGCGAAGTTTAGTATTTGAATGTATATTACTAAAATAATTTTAATATGTTTCAGCAACTGAATGGCCAGTGGGAATCTACGGTCTACCAATGGCAAAGACTGGTTGTCCTGCTGGAGCAACCTTCAGGTGGAAAACTGGTTGGGTATACCAAGACACAGAAAACGACAATCCACAGAATTCTAAATCAGCCAGTTTTCACCTCGAGGGGGAAGTTAAATTGAGCAGTGTCAATAGGTCATTTTGCATGAAAACTGCTATTGAAGCGGATAGCGATCACAGAAATATTTGGCACCCAGGTATATATGATATATTTATCGAAGTAGCAATATTTGTATTAGGATCATCCGGGTGGATGTAGATGTTTATAATAAATTGATTGAGTATTCTCAGAATTCATACCAGCTGAGTTCATTGCCTTCCCCGAAAGGAATTATTGGTCACTACTTTTGGTTAGCATTTTTCGAGCATTTTCTGTGTACACAATGTATACTTTTCTTGTTGATTGAAATATAATTCCGTCATGAGCTTGACTTGTGTTTACGATCAATTTAAAGAAGGAAGAACTCGTATTTCATAAAATTTGAAATACTAATCAAAATATGATGTTGAATACACAATTCTACTTGGTTGACCTTGAATTTGTTCTGAAGGTCAACCCAGCAGATACATGATGACATTCTAAAAATAGTCAATTAGAAGCATATTGAGTATGAAAATAGACCCAGTAACTGTTTTCCCATTTCAGGTCGCGTATCTTTTCCTTTATAGCATCACTTCCGTAACGCTTGGGAAAACGTAAATACATCTGAAATAGGATCTCAGATCTGAACACACGTCCCCGTTCGTCTTTATACTTTCACTTTGTTGTTCTCGATCATTACGAAAATAACTTCTGTCACCAGGTGTGTCACATAGCAACATGCAAATGAGGGTGTAGGCTCGTTTTGGACTAGTTATAAGCTGATTGAGGTATGCGCACGCATTTTGCGGACTCATCAGTTTTTGCCAGAGAATGTTTTGTGGTTTTATGTTTTCACTCGTGCAGGTTTTTGCATAGCAGCTCCCCGACGCATGCTCAAACAGAAAACTCCAAGTCCGGCCCAGAGGTTACTTTCTGTAATGACTGCGAACAACAAAAACTAATATGGTAAAAAGACAAAGACGAAAAGGGACCTCTGATACCAGAGCGTGAACACACATGTACATAGCAGTGCCTTAGAACATCATACACCTAAAGTAAAGAAATGATACTTCTTCGTTTGACATTTGTTTGGAATGACCTATCGCTTATATATCCCCCTGTTGGCTATCTTTCCTTTGGCTCCAATATCCTTTTAAAAGAAATAGGTTAATACGTCAAAGTCTGTATGCCGTATGACCTTCATTTGAAAGAGTACACAATTTGATTTAGTACACTAAAATTAGTATTACTGACAGACCGACAGACATATTTATTTGCACCTCTAAAAACTAAAGATATTTTTACAAATATATATATTGTTGGTTGTAGGTACATATTGCATATACGAGGGATTATATATGTGGGAACGGCATTGTCCCGCACGCTTCACTAAGACACCGTTTATATGGTACGATGAAGTCGACAACAATAAAAATGAACATCAAGGAACATTGCCGTATGGTGCTTATCGTGAAGGCAAGACAACGATATGCTTTTGCTGTAGACATGACGGACTCAAAACAGTCCCAATCGATCTTCCCACTACGTCGCCATTTTATCTTTTAACACATCGAGATAATAATGATCGGTCGTGTCAGCAAGTAAGATGGGCAGTGGCAACAAGTGAATGGATTTATTATGACAGCGAGGATGATATATACGGGAAATATCTGAAGAATAAAAGAAAAAAAGAAGCTGACTATAAAGAATATTATTGCTACTACACAAGTAAGTTTTTCAAACTGCGTGTTTCAAGCCAGCTGGTGTTTAAATGGTCGCCTGATTTTCATTCCAAATCTATAGCGATTTTCATGCTGGCGCCACCTATTAAGGTAGCTCCAGACACTTAATTTAATCAATGAATTTTCTTAGAAATCCTGTCATTTAAAGATTATTGCTTGGCAAGTCAAAAACCGAAAAAAGTGGCGTTCACCGTCAGTTGTTGTTTATAGAGTAAAAGTAGGCATTTGCAATAATTCGCGGCCGGTGATTTGGCTCACTGAGTACCAACTCAAAGTAGTCTAGAGAATGCGAACCCATTCATTCGGGTAAAAGTATTAGACTATTTTAATACAATAGATCTAAGGCATATTTAAAATTTCCTTTCAATCATTTGCAAATATGGGTAAAACTAAATACTAGAAGCCGCCATTTCTACGGCACTTCCGCACCCTAAATGTGTATAGATCTAGAGTTGTGAAATTTGTAAAATTCATTACAATCCAATCAATTGATCCGATTGATATTGGTTTATATATTTTTTAAATTCTAAATCGCAAGAATACTAGTGCATTTAAAATAAAAACTAACGCGTAAATCCGACGTTTCGGAGTCATCGTGACTCCATTGATAATGGAGTCACGATGACTCCGAAACGTCGGATTTACGCGTTAGTTTTTATTTTAAATACGCTCTCTAAATCTCTTTTACTTAAAATACTAGTGCAGCCCACATTAAAAAACCGTACTATTGAACGAGCTATAAGCGACTAAATCCATTTGTTTGGCCAAAAACACAATTCCTGTCCCCCCTGACTGGGTTATCATGGACATAGGAGCCGGGGGGAGCTGATTATGTTTTCCCGGCATATTTTGTTCTGTGTTGACATTACATTATTCAGTTACATATGAACATAATACATTTCAACATCCAATATGCAAACCTCTTTTTAAAAGCTGTATATTCTGTAAAAAAATATGCTGTGACTCCACTCACTTTAAAACAACCCCAAACGAAACAACTGCACCCTCTATTGAGGGAAGAAATGACATGGAATCTTTTAACAGTTGCAGTCGACAGGAAGTAAGCCTGAATCGACGTCCCTGTCGCTCTTTCCCTTTTTTAAATTTTTTCCTTGGTCATAGTTCTTCTATTGATATAACTTTTATTTGCAGAATTAAGGTAACCATTGGTTTGACTCATTTCATGGGTGGTTCTCATATCCGTAAGACAATTATGGTTACATCTTTTAATAAGCTCTTTTGCTTTCAGGTTGTCAATACTCCCTAAATACAAGTACAGGATCGTTTGAGTCTCCTCGTTTCCCCGCTAACTATCCTAATGGACAAGAGTGCTCCTGGAAAATATCTGTCAAAGCGTCACAGACCATCTTTGTTCATTTTTTAAACTTTTCCCTTGCTGATATCGGCGATAGCTTAATGTTTTACGATGGAACAGATGACACTGCTCCTCTTCTTACAACTTTACATGGTCGAAGTGACATACCACGTGTCTTACGGTCCACAACGTCCAATCTTTTTGTGGTGTTTCATTCCAATGAAATTGGAATTAGCTCTGGATTCAAAGTCATTTATGCAACAGCTGGTAGGTATTTGGAGTGTGTGTAGGAATGCGTGTAGGAATGTGTGCGTTGTCGGTCTAATAAACTGGGAACAATCGTCTCACAAGATGCCACTTACAATACTTCTATTGTAATCAACAAAACTTCAAGTGTCTTTGGATCAAGCCATTCAGTTGAGTGCGGTATTCAGCTTGCGCCGGTTAGAATACCGAACCTAGCTAAGGATACGGAAATGGGAAAAGGTCATTGTAAGTTTGGACAGCAATTAGAATTCACAAAGCTATTCATTGATGCATCCTTTTATGTTCACAGTTCATGCATATTCATGTTGTTTTAAAGGTACGTCGACTGTTCTACCACCAGCATCTTCTACCCAAGCACCAACAACAACAAAAGAAACTACAAAAACAACAGAAGTACCAGTAACAACGACCGAAACGCAAGTGGTTACTGAGAAAACAAAACGACCAGAAACTGTACCACTGTCACACATTCCTCCTTCAAAGCCATCCTCTGAGCCGTCATCACTTCCCAAAGAGAATTCCTCTAAAAACTATGACTCACTTAAAAAGACCTACATACAACAGAACCAATCAACTTTGACTGTTGTGGCCATTGTGATATCGCTGATCTGTCTCATTGCAGTCATTGCCATGGCAGTATATTTGTTTATTCTAAGGTAGACAAGGCAACTTCAATTTTATTTTTTTCTTAATGAAAGAAACTGGATTTTGGAGGGAAAGTACGAGGGTAGCTCTATGACTCGATCTTACCCCTACATAGAGGGGGTTTTAGAAAAGGGGTCCAGGAGATCTAGGAAGTTTTAACAAGTGAACTGAAATTTATCAAATTGAAAACACCAAGTAAACCTCAACCCCAAACCTCTAGCCTTAATTCCAATGCTCCGTCATCCTTATAGTTTTCCAATCGAAACTTACCAATCAGTTGGGTAAAGTACGTCTGTCATTAGCAAATAGTATTAACATGAGATACACGATGTGTGCTGTGTTGTTCACAGATCTGCAGAACCTAGACGTCGGTATGGAACTGTGACCGAGGAAAGGTATTCAAAATTGTTTCCAAAAAGTTTGAAATGCTTGGAATATCATTTTCAGCTGGAAATAATCTAAAAAAGCCCTTGATTTGCGAACTCCGTCCTACACTGATCACTGACACAAAAACTGGGGCAGCAATAGACCTCTTTAGCTTGGGCATGATGTTAACCAGTTTAAAACCACATGCCAATACAGTATTATTTCTTTGTTTAACGGTTGCGCATGATAAGACAGTACATGAATATGGATACAACTCAAACAAAGAATCTTATTCTGAAGGGAATGACACATTGTTGGAAATGGGAAAACATTACGTTCAAGGTAAAGAGGTCTTTATTCAGCTCAGCACCACCAAGATTTTGACCCTTCCCTCCCCTCCCGTGTATATTTATCCACGAGAGATTTCTCGTCGTAATCAGCTATTAAGCTGTCCGTCTCAAAAATCAAAAGCAGTTGCCAAAAACTTGTCTTTTTTGTTTTTCTTTAGGCGTAGTCACTCATCACAGTTGATGGACGAAAATAGGATAGAGATTCAAGAGATGCCTGCTGATGCCGCTACAGAAGGTGCTAAGAAAGAATTCGAAAATCCGCTTTATCAGAGTGAGGAGAACCTGGCCATGGCACGTGCTCTGTAATGCTTATTACCTTGGTCAAGGATGAAAACATTATTTCCCTTTCTTTTACTCTTTTTCACTTTTTGTTCTCTCTCTTCTACTTTTTCTTTCGGTTCTTAAAACGCCAAATGTAATCTAAAGTAAAATATAACCAAAAGGAAGAGAAATATCTACTATTCTTACGATAAAAAATAGTGGCTTAGCTGTACGATGTGCTTATTTTTACACTAAATTCCATGATCTACACCAGGATGTATTTCATGCTAAGGACTATCAGTAAACAAAATATGAGCGAAATCGATTTTTACTTATGCCACGACAAGTCGATTTTGTTCGATTTTTACAGACAGTCGCTCTTAACTTCGAATATACTGCCATAAAAATGACAGAGAAAACAATAGCCATTTTTTCACACATTGCTATGCCGTGTATCTACAAATAATTAAAAAAAAAACTCGTCTGGTAAAATCTCGGGACTGGCACGATTGCAAATTCATCTGGTATTAGATGAGCTAATTTTCTTAAATCTCCGAATGAAAACCGAATAAACTATCTAGTTCAGGTTCTTCTCTGGAGCACGAAGTTTTGCTTTTGCGATCGGACGACCATCTTTTTGCAATAAAAACGTTTCATCTCGAACATCTTCTGTGTTCCTGTTTTTGTATTCACATCTAGCTAAATTTCGACACTGCGACGCGACCTTTTGTCAAATAGTCGATTCTCGCATAACGAAAGAGGAAATCACTTACCATTATGAATAGAGTGATTGCACTATTCCTTGGTACTATTTATTCTATTTCGAACTATAGAAAACCTGTTCATTCCTGTTTTAGCATATCTTGGATGACGTCATGTCATAGCTGTTTTCCAGGGGTCACAGGATATTCAAATTAATTTAGAGTTGACTCAATTGTCTTATCCTTGGTGTTAATTTTCCAAGTAGGAAGTAACCGTTTAAGTTCAAAGAAAAAAGGCATCGTTGGGTATAAAAGTCCAATATTTGTCTTGTATCTACTGGTGACTGTCACTGGAAGGGTTTGTCGACATGGAGTGTCAGTGCTGCTGTTATTACTTGGTATTTCTGGCTGGTTTGCTGTGTTATTGCGTGATAGGTAAGTACAGGATCCTCTGTTGATATTTATTAAAAATAGCTGGAACGTAGATATTTCTCGTAAGGTTGTTTGCTAAAACCAAACTGAAACAGAAATTTCTATATTAATTATTACATGAAAGCTAATGGTAATAGTAATGATAATGATGGAGGAATATTGATTCTTTGACTTCTTTGAGCACTACGCAATACTGTATATACAGTATCTATATAGAAGCAGACTTCGGGATGAGTTGAGGTTCTACTTGCCTGAACTACCGCTTTAAATGAATTCATCTTGATAACAAATCCAGTTATTCTAGAACTTAAAATACTTTTGATAAAGGAACAGTCTTTCCTTTGACAAAACCAAAATAAAAAATAAAAAAACCCACATAAACAGCAGGGATGTATAGCAGTGAATAACATCATTTGGATGATTACAGTTTATTATGAAAGTTCCAATGAAGGATTCAAATTAACTGAAAAGGACAGGCCATGAATGGGTTATTTATTTAAATATCATCAGTATCCTTTGGCATCGATAGCATGCTTCAAATTTTTACCATCCGTAGGATATTCCACCCCTGCAAAGACAGATTGATTTCATATTACGTCATCAAAAATCTAAACTAAAATCAAACAAAACCGATCATCAACAGTAAAGTCTTCACAAAATATTTTGTGCATTTCCCGTCATCGTTAATCTTTTTTTTTTTTTTTGTCACGCAACAGTCTCACGCATTCTCTAAAGCCAGAGAATGTGGCAAATATTAACGTGAGTTCGATCCTTGGTAATTTGGTCGCCATTTTGGCGTACAACGGAGGCACACCAAGATGGCGGACCCGTACATTTCACCCGATCATTATTTCTATAAAATAATCTATATAATCTATAAAATAATGATCACCTTTGATCGTTTATATCTCGGTATCGAAAGCTTCTTATAACTCAACATTTGGTTGAGTTACATTGTTTTGACTTTCTTTCGGGTGCAAGACCTTTTCTTCGATCATCAGAAAATAAATATTATGACGACGTCAGTGAAATCAATCTATAGAAAGCAAGCAAATAATGTATCACAATCGTCTCTACGATGTGGCGAGATAAGGTCATATAAAAGCCGTCAAAATCTATAAATCTAGAATGATAAAGACCGGCAATACTATTAAAGGGGAAATGGTACGTTATTTTTATTACAGCATGTGATTGGCCAGAGGGATATTATGGTCTACCAATGGCAAATACTGGCTGTCCAGGTGGGGCGACATTTGATTGGAAGCGTGGATGGATATACCAAGACACTAAAAACGGGCAAAAAAATGCCAAGTCACCCAGTTTTCATCTCGAGGGACGGGTATCACCTAGCAGCGTCAACAGGTCATTCTGTATGAAGACGCAGATCGCGAATGATCAACGAAGACCTCTTTGGCCAGCAGGTAAGCTGGAACTGTCTGACTTCTTCAACCGTTAATATTCTTGATGTTTTGTGTGTTTAGCCTATTTTCGCATGACGAAAAAACTATATTGGCTATGGGTGATACTACTGTGTAGTTCATGCCTGGGATTCCCAGTTCGATTCGCGACTGAACTGCTTATGTGAGTTGCCGTTGTTTTTGTCTTGCCACTGGCCGGGGACTTTTCTCCGGGTACTGCGGTCATAGGCACGCGAGTAAAGAGTGAAGGTAAAGATTGTGCGTATTGAGCAAACATCGCATAAAAAACCTCTCATGGGGAATAATGGTTGTAAAACTGGTATACCATGCCAGTATATATGGTAACAGATATTTACTCTACTTTATAGGTACATACTGCATTTACCAAAAAACTAATAATTGTCCTTTGGGCTTCAAATCTGGCTACATCACCTGGGATGATGAAGATACCGGAAACCAAAATAACAAGAGTGGAACTTTACCAAAAGTGGACTTGCATAGTTATTATTATTTCCAAACAACGATATACTTTTGCTGTAGAAATGACGGATATAAGACAATTCCGATAAATCTTCCAACTGCGTCACCCTTTTATCTCTTTGTGCATAAAACCCTGTCGTGTCAGCAAGTAAAATGGGCAGTGGCAACGCTTGAGTGGATCGAGTATCAGACAGAGGATTATCACAATTTCGTCCAAAGTCCAGCTCCATATGTCATAAAAGGAACGAGTAAAATTAAGATATACTACTGCTACTATATGAGTAAGATATTAATATTTCTAACTTTATCATGTGACCTGACGTCATTTCCATATTTCTTTGTTCAAATTTATGCAGTAAACGGAAAGGGTCTAACATTTTGAGTTACTCAAGGCACATTCGAGAAAAAAAAGTTGATCGTGCCGCGTTTGCCTGAAAACTTTGGATTATCGGGAGATAGTTATTAAAATCAACTATCGTTCAGGCTCCCCAGAAAGGGAGACGGGGACGCACGTGTGTGGGGGGTGTGTGTGGGGGGGAGGGGGGAGGGGAGGGGGGTACGTGAGCACAGCCCTTAATCCACCTAGTTAACTGCGTTTTCTAGTAACGTTTGCCGATAAAGTTTGTTAACAAACCCACGAACTTCAAACACATCAACTTTGATTTTAGGCTGTCAGTACACACTAAATGCAAGTACTGGGACGATTAAATTCCCTAGTCACTCTAGAAACTATGCAAGTGGACAACTTTGCTCGTGGAGAATAACCGTCCAAGCTTCTCAAACCATCGAGGTTCATTTTGTACATTTTCAACTAAGCGACATTATGGATCAGCTGATATTTTATGATGGAATAGACGAATCTGCTCCTCGCCTTGCTACTTTGCATGGCAATGCACAGAGTGACATAACCTCAGTTGTCTTACGATCGTCCTCGTCGAATCTTTTTATGGTTTTTCGTACCAACCACATGAACACTGACTTTGGATTCCAAGCCGCCTACACCGCTATTGGTAAGTGCTATGAATTACTGTATTGGAAAACGTATCGGGTACCGATCTGACAAAAAAGGGCAACTAAAGAAGGTTGTAATTGATTTTTTAAAATGGTGGCGGATCCAGGGGTAGGGTTCCCCCTGTCATACCTGAGATTCAATTAATTGTTTTATCCTAGAATCTAGTTTTGCCGTGCATGTACGATACGGTAACAGTCGGTAGATTTTTTTCATATATAACCAGAGGTGAATAAGAGGTGTAGAAGTGAGAACAGTGGTCGTGAAAAGGTCTAGAAGGTTTTGCCAAGAATACATTTGGACCCCCCTCCCCCTCAAGAATTCCTTGATCCGCCCTCGAATTTACTATGAATCAATGTTCTTGCGGTAGCAAAAGGAAATCAATATTGAATTACAATTACAAAAAAACCTATTTGAACAAGCCATACACTACAATAAACTCGATCATTTTGCTCATTCAGTAAATTTATGGAAAAATTAAAATTGCAAAGGATATAAATTTTATTATTGGAAAACCTATTAAGTTATAAAGGGACGAAGTAGCACCAATGAAATGAGACATTTTAAATATATGTGTTTTTTAATCTAGACATGTTTCAGCATTGTCAAATAAAGTTAGAAAGCCAATCCCTCCTGTAAATTAGATATTCATTAGATAGTATTGGCACATACACGGGATTTATAAACATGGTTGAATGATGTACAAATAATTCTCATATTTTTAGGCACTCGAGTGACTGTTCCCCCATCAACATCCTCAACAACAACAAAAGCAACAACAACAACTACTGCTAGAGATAAAACAACAACAACAACTGTAACTCAAGTGGTAACAGAGAAAGCAAACCCAACAGCAATTGTATTATCATCTAGTAATCCTCCTTCAAAGTCATCCTCTGAGCCGTCATCACTTCCAAAAGGGAATTCCTCTAAAAACTATGACGCGTTTAAAAACGTACAACAGAGCCAATCAACACTGACTGCTGTGGCCATTGTAATACCGCTGATCTGTCTCATTGTAGTCATTGCCATGGCAGTATATTTGTTCTTCCGATTAAGGTAAGAACCAGACAACTTTGATTTTAATGTAGTTAAAATAGACTGTTTATTGGAGGGAAAGTACGAGGCTAGTTCTATCACCCGATCTTACCCTTCAGGGTTTGGAAAAGAGGACCCTGTGATCTAGGAAGTTTTAACAAGTGAACTGAAATTTATCAAATTGAAAACATCGACGGACTCCTTGCCTTGTACTCAAAGAGTGCCCATTCACACTGCTTAAATTAATGTTACAGTCGCATAAGAATATGAAAAGACTGCTCTTGTCAAAGGCGAACAAAAGAAATACCGGGTTTTCCGAACTACGTACACAATATTTTTTTTTCACCTGTAGAAATTTACGTGACAAACCAAGCGACGTGTCTGTAAGGTACGTTTCGTTAAATTTGGAATAGTAATTGATATGCGATTCAGCAAAATTAAGCATTTCTCTGAGATGAATTTCTCTTGCCCTCATGTCATATATAGATATACTACCAGTACTACTACTACAGAATCAGTGACCAATCCTGCATACATACCCAGGTAAGTCTTATTCCATCTTTGTAACGAATCTGTGATGTTTTTTTGAAAGAGGAAAGGAGAGTATTAAGACGAAAGCGCCTGCAATACCTTTGCTATAAAAAAATAGGTGCTACCATTTTAATGCAAGTTGTTACTTCATGATCATATTGACGTTCAATGAAACCCAATATCAAAAATTGACATAAAGGCCTTTCATCAATTCCTACGAGACCAAACCTAAAGACGTATTCCAGCTGGGCATCAGTTATTCAAACCTTTATGTTAACAGCCTCAGTGGTAGAGCGTCCGACTAGCATACGGAGGGTCGTGGGTTCGATTTCCATCTAGGGCTCAGGATTTTTTCTGAGTCCATTCAGTATGGTACGATCACATATATATATACATTTCATATTCCATCAAAATACTCAAATCATGTTTATCATCCTCTTGCTTGTTACAGCTTTTAGCTTGAAAGCATGCCGCGAAAAGTAGTAAGATGTTGGGAGCAAGCTCTGAGGCTCTTATCAAATTTTGCTTCTTGGATAGGCTAAAGCCAAAGGAGGGTCCTGAAACCACCGCGACTCTTCCCACGCTGCTTATTATTATCTAAAATGCAAATACTTCATCTTTTGTTATATTTTCATGCAGTGATGCTGTAATTGAGGCAAGGCCTCCTAGTACAAATAATGCCTGTGAAGACAGCAAGGGAGACATCTACCAAGAAATTGAACCCAGTAGACAAGCAACTGACAACCCTCTGTATCAAAGTACAGATGAAGAAAAACATGTCTATGCAAGGTATGTATAATGACACGTGGTGACCATGACAACAGAAGTATATTGGGGTTACCTTGGCAACTGGGCTAAGCCAATCATTTTTACGCGTCATGATCCTAACAAATCATTATTTTCTTTCTCCTCAGTTTCGCATGATAATCAAGGCTTCGAAACAAAACACCAAAAATGTACGAAATAGAATAGCTATGGGAAAGTTAGTATTGCTTTATAGATGGGAGTGCACTTCTGCTTTTGAGAAAGTTTAGTTCTTCCAACTAGTACAAGAATCTTCAAAACGTCTGCCGAAGAGGATGACAATAATTATTGATTAGCAGGGACCTCTTCATTTTTTAGAAAAAATATATAGGTGCAACACCGGATTGCATTGGTTATGGCACTTTGACATTAACAAAATTTATCCTAGAGCTAAAAGCGTACGATGCGAGGGGGAATTGGAATCTTCACGGCAATGGCACTTGAGGTTTTCTCCGCCCAGTTTCCCGCGTTAGCAGTTGCAGTCTGAATCGGCAACAACGTTTTGGTTGCGGTCTGGAACTCAGTACTGTTTTATCAAAGATAACCCTAAACAATTTTATGTTCTATTATGTTTTGAATGTAGTAAATTATATTTAAACAGATGAATGAGATAAGAAATGATAATAGCTAATTCTTTAAACAAAGTTTATATTATTAGGTGCAATCGTGATATTATTTGATATCTCATCGAGGGTTTAGTAGTAGGCTAGATCACTTCCCTTGTTAGATTTAAATTTTCAAACCTTGGGTAGTAAGTGCGTAAAAAATATGCATAGAACATTTTGAAATTTTGTTTTTATTATCAATATAAATCTAGCTGAGTGTTTTATTCAGACAACTAATTTCTATTACTCGTTTCTTTGCCGAACAGTTCGCAAATCGAACGGCCATTTTGAAAATCAATGGTACTAATATTCTGACAATCATACTGGTAGGTTTACCGTCATATATAGAGCAACGTATCAAGCAATTATGGCAGCCATTTAAAGGGGCCGAGCAAGTCTTGGCAATTTTAAAGAATTTTTATCGAAAAATTATAGTGTTTATTAAATGATAACATCAAAACTTGCTGGCGACTGCTGTATTAAACAAGCTTTTTGGTAACATTCAAGCTTTTCAAAATCGGTTACGTAGCTTCCAAAAAAAAACTCTAATTTGATTTGACTTCATTTATCAAATTTTTCCACGTTCGTCGTGCATTATGGGAACTCAAGTGAGATGATGGAACTTGTTTTCTTGATCCGTATGTGGCATCTTTTGTCCTTTTTTCAGGTACTTGGTGTCTTTTGCTGGACAACTTGGGCACGAAGTCCGCGTGTTTCCTTTTCATTAGCTTCTGAATAATAACCCGCTAAAAGAAATCAAAACAAGATGTAAGGATTCATCGTACAGTGATACCTCTATAGGCGGACACCCTTTATTAATCGGACAGCTAGTTTAGTAATTCATTAGAAATTTCATTCCCATATTTGCTGTGAAACAAACATATTTGGCGGACTCATTTTATTAATAGGGCACTCACTATCCAGACAAGGTTCCGAAGTCGGTACGCTTAATAGAGTTATACTATTGTATAACTTCGTATTAAGTAATGCGTCCATAGTATACACAGCCTGCATGCTATTCAGCGATGGAATTGAGGGTCATAGGAGAATGAAATCTAAGCTTTATTTCCAAATTTGGAAGATAAACTTTTACGACTTATGCAACAACGTATATAAAGATGAAACTAAGTGTGTCCATGTCCGTTTGCCTATGTTTCTTTTGGCAAACTCGATTCGGCGTTATTTCAAAACACTTACTTTTTTATCGTGGCTTGATTGTGGAACAAAGTCACACGTGTAGCCATCTCCTAGGTAACCCTCTGTACACACGCATGCGTTGTCTTCGCAGTACGCGTGTGGGTCGCAGTTAATACATTCACCTGGAAAAAGTGAAGAAAACATTTTTTGAAATGCCAAATTAATTATTAAGAATAATGTTAAAAACAAAGTTAGGACAAACCTCTCGACTGTCCTAAGGAGTTAGTTGAAGGATCTGGCGCTGAAACTGTTGACAAATTTGAAATTTGTTAACTCAAATGTGCGTAAGTAAACGCGACAGTTGTAAAATGTAACAAAAAGCCACGCAATTATTTCCCGCCATAATGCATACCGTGTAAAGATTTTTTCAAGTATACTCATTTGTCGACGTACTTACTTTCACAGCTAAGACCTTGCCAGCCAGACATACAGTTACAGTGATATGAACCAAGCGCCTCCGTACATGTTCCTCCATTTTGACAGGGATTTATAGGAAGACATTTGGCTTCCACTTTGTTAAATAAAGAAAAGCAAGTTACATACCATTCATCATACATACAAAATTTAAGTGCAACGAGCTGCACAAATTTACCAGAATATAGAAGCTTTGCACCATCACGTGAATATTTTTTTCTGCCTGGGTAACTGCATTTTTTCTCGTGTAAACTAGATTTGACCAGATTAAATTTTTCCTGCCTCCTGTCATGGCTGCTATCATGTGATGGTGCAAAGCCTCCAGCTAGTACAGTGCTAGTTCCAATTTGGTCCATCAAATATTTTCATGTTAAGAATTGAACTGGTACTTACTACCGCAGTCTTTTCCTATCCAACCAATCCGACAGTCACACGTAAATGAAGACCCAACTTCGGCGCAAGTTCCGCCATTTTTACAGGGCGAAGGAGAGCAGGGATCCGGTACTGCAACAGCATTCAATATAGGAAATGATATAGGTAAGAAAGTGCTGAGATTATAGTTGTCTAGACACTTTGTTCAAAGTACATAAATGTATTTTTTTGGGTTTTATTTCGACTTGAATGAAGTCTTGAAAGACTTACTGTCACAGTTTGTGCCTTTGTATCCTGGTTGGCAAGTGCATTCATAACCTTTCTCCACTTCTGTGCACGTTCCTAAATTTCTGCATGGACTTGGGTGACATTTGCTTTGCTCTGTGAACAAGACCTTGTCAGTATCACTAAAAAAATCGCACAAGCTAACAACGTGTGCAAATCGGCATTTTGATACCATTCCTTTGCGCAAATCAATGTTTGAACTATTTTCGATCAAACGTTTTCACCTATATATGTTTATGACTTTTCAATCGTAAATTATTACATACCTTCACAGTGAAAGCCTTTGTAACCATTTTGACAGTGGCATCTATAAGAGTCTTCAAAAGCAGTACAGGTTCCTCCATTGATACAAGGATTAACATTACAGTGACCATTTTGTGTTACTGGTGAAAAATGCGTTCAACATTAAATATGCGTAAACGGTTGGTATAATCCCTTGATTTCACTTGACATGATTTCATTTCTCTTGCAGAATGGTTATCAGCTGAATTGCAAGTTTTTAATAGAATTCTTTCTGGTACAGCATTTGACTATGATATATATGCATTTGCAGAAGATCAAAAGACTCAAAGAATTCAGGTAATAGAATCTAGCGATAGACCTCTTGCAACACATAGGCATCCAGCTCAATTTGGAGGGCAAAACAATAGGTTCCAATTCTCAGGAGTGTTTTGCCCTCCAAATTAAGCTCATTCTGACTTCCTGCAATTGGTCTATTGCTTATAACGTAAAAACCCAAAGAACGAAATAACAGTCATTCTTACCGATGTAATGTTGATGGTGATGATGCACTTCATGTGTTGGTCCTGGCTGGGGAACTATAACAGGAAAAGGAACACGCTGGAAAAATACTTCTGGCTCTGACGGCACCGGAATGGGAACCTTCTCGGGTGGTGATTGGATACGAACAGGGTACGGAACTGGTCGAATCTCGGGAGGTTGTCGGATATAAATTGGATATGGTACATGGTGAACTTGGCCAGGTTGGGGTACACCAACAGGGTAGAAGAACCTTTGGATAATAGGTGGCTGTTTGACAGGAATCCTCACTGGATATGGTACTTCTTTGATTTTGGGTGGCGAAGGAACAGGAACTGCTACCGGGAAGGGAACGTTGTGAATTTGTGGGGGAGACTGAACTGGCACAGGAAATGGAATCTTTTGGATAACTGGTGGAGACTTCACTGGTACCATAAATGGATGTATTTCAGGCGGTCCAGGAACTGGTACTGGAATACGCTGTATTTCTGGTGGTCCTGGTACAGGCACTGGTACAGGAATGTGCTGTATATCTGGTGGTCCAGGTACTGGCACTGGTACAGGCACATGATTGACAGGAAGACCATGGATTCCAGGCATTGGTCCTGGAATAGGCATTTCTGGATAGGGAGGGACAGGTCCATCCAACAACATATTAGGGTTTTGATTTAAGTGCACAAAAGGTTCGTTGAGATTGATATGACTTGTAACGTGATGATGATGAATGACAGGTTCGTTCAACCCAACAATAGGTAATGCTGGCGGGTGAAAGTGCCCGTGGCCATGAACTACCGGACCCATAACAGGGAAAGGCAATGGCTGGTGAAAGTGTGCAAGCGTTCCTACATTTCCTGGGATGCCGTGATTCGAACCGCCATAGGAAGGATCCATTACATGAATACTGTTGTGCATTCCTGCATGCGGCTGGTAAAAGCCATGCTCATGCATGCCACTGTTATGTATAAATACTGGAGCCACCATATGCGCGTCAAGCGGTCCATGATAGTGCATGCCCATGGTGTTCGTTGCTAAAGGCCCACTGTGGTGACCTGGTAATATGTGTATAGGGTTTCCCATTCCATTGACTATTCCATTGTGCACACCTTGATTTCCTTCGAACCACCCTTGCCTTTTCATGTTGTTTTCATGTTTTCCATGGGATTTCTTTGTCTCAGTCTTGGTTCCCTTGGTTTTTGATGACTTGTTGTCTTCGGCGTGGTTTCCAATTACCCCGGAGGTAGTTGCAAGGAGCGTAGCCAGTGAATTGGACGATATCCTATCTTGCTTTTTTGTTGGCTGTTGCTTAACATGTCTCTGTGGACTATACTTATCTAGGACATCTAGAGCTTTATTAAGAAAGTTGCCAGCACTGTTACTGTTGGTAGTACTGATGCATTTTAAGCCACGGCATTCCGTGACCCATCCCTTAGGGCTGTATCTACCTGCCATGAATTGTTTTTCAGTGCCAGAATCTGCATTAGTCAATTTACCGCCTTCACGAGACGAACCACGTTTCGAATCTGAATGTGGATGCTTAAAAAACACATCTTTTATGTCTTGTGGGTCAAAGTCTTTTGAAATTCCATGGTGATCGTTTGTCTTTGACCAAACCAAATGGACACACACGAAGAACATGTAGATCCTCATATGGCTTACACATTTAAAACCAAGAATTATAATTCCATATCTTCAACACATGACAAATTTGAGGCATCAATTGAAGTTAGATTACTCACTTCTTTCATAAACCCATCAAATCTTGGCATTCCAAGAAAGCTAGAAGACTGTTTCAAGAATACCCTTTCCACAAATACAATATTTCGTATTATTATCTCATCTCTTGTCTATAATATTAATGTGACCTTTTTGCTGCGGTTCTTGACTGTAAGGTCTCTTCGTCTCTTGATTCCTCACATTAGATTATAAATTCTAAAGAATTTGGGCCTTTTTTTTAGAGCCAATTTATCAGGATAGAGTTATTTCATATTCAGACTACTTTTTTTTTTGCTCTAATTTCTTGAAGTGTCTGTCTTTCTTGGCATTAGTCAGCGAACTTCTGGTTTGTCATTGACCTTATGATTCGACCCATTCAACCATTTTTTCATCGTCATTTTTAAATATTCCAGAATTTATTTACGAATAAGTACCATGCCAAAAAATTAATTGAAAATTTTTCCCAGATTGAATGGTAATTATGGCAATTGTTAGATGGTATTTCTATGTAAAGGCATATAATAATCATTGAGTGCTTCATCATATATTTTCAAAGTTACTTGACTTGCCAATAGCAAACAGAAAAAGGACAAAAAGATAGAACTTTTGTCTAATACTGAGTAAATTTTCAGTTTGAAGTTGGCTAAAATATTTTGATTTTTTGTATGGCAACTTTAATTTTAAACCTAAAATATCTCAAAAGACAAAACAATAGGAAACTTGTTTTGTTTGGCTAGCGCAGCCATTAATTTTTTATCAGTGAGCGCAAAATTGTGACCTTTTTTCAGGTGGTTTGCTTTATTATTTTTGGAAATTGAATTTGATTTTGAAAAATTTGCAGCCAATTATGTTTACAAGTTAAAGCGGGAATAAGAACATTCAAAACAAAAAACAAGAAGAGAAAATATGCTATGCTATTTTTTCATCACTTAAGATAGTATGAATCTTCAGACAGGATCTTTGATATTTGTAGTGGCTCTTCTTGGCACAGCGATTGCATCAGCAAATCAAATTGACTCTGAAAACATCAAAGGGAATAAAAAGAAAACCTCAGCAAAGGTTTCAACAATTGACACTAAAGTTGAAAAATTTCCATCTGGTACAAAATCAAAGAAGTCTGCGGCAAAATCCTTTCACACGAGCTATGATTTACCTCACAAAACAGGGAAAACCTTCAAGAATCAGGATTTGCCATCTCAGAGATCTGGCGAAGGGTTACTTGTACGTCGTCAGTTTATTCCAAATTTAATAAGAAGATACCAGTTTCTGCAGCAACAGTATATGAACCAGCCCAGTGATGAACGACAATCTCAAGCATTCTACTCTAATGAAGAGAGAGACAGTGAAAGTAAGTGGGCTCGATCTTGATGCCATTCCAATTTATTCAAATTCGTTTTTCCCATTGTTATTAAGGTTATGTATCTTTTAATGGTAGTTTAAAGAAAATTAAATGACGAAACTTTGTGGTCTTTTTTATTTCAGTGTAGGAACGCAACAAGTGGTTACAGAAAAAAACCACTTTAAATTCAATTGATCACAATGTCCCTTAAATCTTTGATTAATTTTTTCCTAATTTCAGCAATAGGGCCCTTATCAACCAATTAAACCGTGAATAACAAGTGTACTAGGGTCATATGTTCTTACTGAATAACGTTATGGAAACCTCTCCGAGTTTGAAATAAATAATATTGATTTTGTTTGAATACAAAAAATACTAATGTTTGTCGTGCAAAGTGGTCCATAAGACCTGCAATTGAATAGAAAACTAGTGTCACTTAAGTTTGAAATATAGGGGAGGGAAGGAAAGTATATATAATGGTCCCGACTTTATGGCGGCTGGGAAGTAGATGAACTGAATGAGTCTCGATCGTTTATTTATAGGATCAAGTCCCTGCTCAGCACAGCCGTGCCATAATGACGGTAATTGCATGAGTAAGAAGCATGGTTTTTATTGCAGCTGTGCACCAGGATACATTGGTACCCACTGTGAAAGTAAGTACAATTCGTACTTGGACATTCCGTTAATTTCGCTGGTGGGTCATAGGTCTGGAGGAGGGGTGCACTGCAGGGAACATCATTGAAAAATAAGCGGCACATGTCTATCCAAAATGCCCAGAAATTTTGCCTACCCAAAGTTTAAAGGTATCAGTCAATTTGTTGAATTCCCTGTGGAATAGGGAAGAGGTGCATGCTGGTCATGTGTCATTTAATGTATTGTCCCATGGAAAGGCTTCACTTACTATCATCAAACCATCATTAGCGAAGACTATATAGACCCGTAGAGAGATCACAGCAGGAGAAAGAAAAATAACTTATTTAATGCTTTCGTTTCCAGCCAGGAAAGAGTGTGATCCAGATACCTGTAAGAATGGAGGAACTTGTACCGAAGAGTCCATGGGTAGACACTTGTGCACATGCGCAGTAGGCTTTCGTGGAGAGAACTGTGAAGGTACTTCAACCTAGCTAACTTATATAGTGCCAGGAAGTTAAAATTTAGTAACCTACATAAATTGGCTACCTGTTGAAGGGAGCCCTTATATTACTATATATAATCATTTAAAAATAAACAAGAATTTATTTATTTTTAGCAAATACTGAAAATAATATTTTCTTCCAATTTGTTTCAGTTTCGCAGATCTGATTTTTTGGACGTATTCTTAGATTTGTTTTTGTTCTTTTGTTACTGCAGAGGTGAGCAAGTGTCACCCTAATCCCTGTCGTAATGGTGGGGAATGCAGCGAGACTGAAGAGTCATATAGCTGTCTTTGTAAAGAAGGTTTCAAGGGAAAGAACTGTGAAGGTGAGGACAGACAGACGGACGAGCGGACAGACAGAAAGATTGACATACAGATGGGTTAACGTTAAGGCAAACCATTAGGCCATCCAGCTAACATTCCGCCCAATGACAGTAGGAACTCACTAGATAAGAGAGACAGGGCCGTGAGACAAACAAATTTATTTATGGATATACCTAGCAATAAACATATCCATTTTTTATCCTTTTTCTTTGGTTTTCATAAAATATCGCAGAAATAAACCAGTGTGATCCAAATCCATGTAAGAATTCTGGTACATGTTTTGAACAAGATGGCGATTATTATTGCAACTGTCCAACGATGTATCGGGGGAAAACATGTGAAGGTAAGACAAAACACTTTTCAATATTAATTACAATAACCATCATCAATATTAGGAAACAATGAATAGCGTCCATTAAGTTTGATGTTATCTCTTTCGCTTGCCAGTAATTATTGTTCATTTGTCATATTCCCTTGGCAGTAGCAGCATGATTTATATACATTATATATTTGTACAGTTATAAGTGAGTGTTCAACAGCAAGGTGCACCAATGGTGGAACCTGTCGGGACTCTAACACTGGTTTTGGATGTAAATGTCCTTATGGTTTTTATGGCAAGCGATGCGAAGGTACCTCTAGATAAATGGAGTGTAAATTTTTCAAAGTACTTGAAGTCGTCCTGGAAGTTCAAAGTGCCCTTTTACTAATGCAGATGCTATTGTTGTGTTTTCAGTTACTGCATGTCAACCCAATCCTTGTCTGAGTGGAGGCGTGTGTTCCATGTTTGGTAACCAACATATATGTCAATGTAGTCATGGTTACTCAGGCAAACACTGTGAAGGTAGGAGAATCCTTAACAGGAAACTACTCATCTAACAGGTATGGAGCGCATGACGGTATTGAGCATGCTGCCATCCTGCATGAGTATCCTGCATGACTAGAAACTGTTTGTCATGCTTCTTAAACCTTATGGTGTCTGCATGAAGATTTGACTTCCGTCAGTCAAAATCGTATAGTTAACATCAATTCGAAATCAAGGGTGCGGTGTCGTAGGAGTGCATTCTCTCCTCTCACCTATGGGATATTTTGTTATTCTCTAGCCGGTTACCCGGTGTTTCTCCCTCCCCCAAAACTAACACGTTTAATTGCTATTCGATCGTTGACTTAGACGTACACTGGCTTTGATAAGCCAAGAGGTTGTTTCAGAGTTACACTGATCTCGCGAACCTTTATCGTGTCGAAACCAAAAAAAATACGAGAAGATTTAAGGCCTTTGGAGTTGTATCGATGGTTGAAAAAAGAAACGCCCGTTATATGAATTAACTAATGGGGAAGGGAAGGTTATCTTTATATAAATTAATAGACTGATCATGTGCTCAATATTAATGATGCTTTTTTTTCAACTAACAGTTCACAGCCCATGTGCACAAAGCATTTGTCTGAACGGTGGAACATGTGTGGACAGCATGTACACAAACAGTAAATACGGGTTCGCCTGCGTCTGTCCCGCGCATTTCGATGGGATCTTGTGTGAGAAGAAACTTCCGGCATATGTTAATGAAGACGATGAAGACAAGTCTCCCAATTGACAGGACACACAAAACCATGAAATTAAGACAGTGTTGTTATATGTCACATACTGATAAAACAGTTACCTATATTTTCTGAAGGGTTCAAACGAAGATCAGACTGATATCGACGAAAGGATTTTGCGAAGAATTTTGGGCCGGAGTAGAGCAAGACCTCCGTCATTTTACTTCCCAAATTTTAGCCAAACAAACTAGTTCCCAAAAAGTGGCAGGCAACTGCTGTTTGTCTGAACTTAAGACATCCGACATGCTTCCTATAAATTCAAGCAATAATTCAGTATTGTGTCATTCATATTTTTTTCTTTTTGGTTTTAAAACCAACACCTTTTGGGATTCGATGCAACAGGAGTCTCTAACTCCAATCTTCATAACGCATTGTCAGTTCCTTGTACATAAAGGGTCAATAAAAGTTTAAAAAATAATTTTAGAATACAGTCTGTCCTTGGAGAAAATACATATCCTCGCTTGTTTCTGCCATCACGATAGAGATCGCGTTAGATATAATCTAATTTTAATTTCATTATTTGTTTAAAAGTACTTCAATGCATATTTTTTTCCACACACTTCGAGATCACAATGCCAAAGTGGCCTCTTGATTCTTGTCAACTAATTGTCTCCTATCTTCTCCACTTCTCTCTCTGTCATCGCTTTTCCGGTCCTTACCCACAGATGCTTAAAATATATTGAAGCAAAATTAGATTTCAACGTTAACCACATTAGACAAAATGTTTGTTCCTTGAGGTGACTTATTTCTAAACTAAAAACTATTTTCACCGGCGTGGAATCTTAGAATCTTAGAATCTCAATGATTTACAGGTGCTGTTGTTGAGCTTCGCTTTCGCCTTTATAGTTTAAATTAGTCTAAGGTTTTTTTTATTTCAGGGCCTCAAGTTCTACGCTGCATAAGTAGTTAACGTTTTTAACAATATTTCAATATTTGTATTAGGTCTCTGTCATTGCAAGCTCACCATTCGTCTCGCTTCGATGCAAAGGCACGGCTACCTGAAGGCACGGAACTGTGAAAGGGACTATTATAACAAACTCGACTCAGGCCACCAAACATGAACTTTAGTAGTGAGAAATTAGAATATTTTCTTTATTGAAGCAAATATTAAATGTTTACTCGTAAAGATTTCGTGTTTCCCACTATCTCCTAGAAAAGCCAGAATTGACCTTAATCCTTCAATATGACTCTAAGCTACTCTCTGATAATTTTTTTTCCCAGCAAAATAGTTGACTTGAAAAACACACAGACTAATAAGTCATATCTGCTGGTAGTCTATATTTTTGTAATACACTTGTCAGGTCAGACATCGAACTGTTATATATTGCTTTGCTCTCGTTGTTGAGTCTGTCAAAATGAAGATCTTACTTACAATACCCCGTGTGGTTATCATTTTTGGAAATAATTAATAATTCTGGTGTCACCGCTGACCGGCCGTCACGGGTGTCGAGTGTGTGCCCTTTACAGGTTGTCATATACTAATCAATCTAGGGTATCTTGATCTCATTCAATCAGAATCCACCGTTTACAGGTCGAGGTTAAGCCATGATTTTACCTGTCTTTGTTAAATGACCTCTTCAGAGATCTTTCTTCAAAGATGGACTTTTCTAAATGTGACATGGATTTTTTTCAAAATGGTGGTTTCATGTTTTGCTTTACAACCATGACTGGATAACAGGCTAAACCTCTAATGACTGACCTAATGGGTCGTGTTTTGACTCTGTGCCTTGTTTTGGCAACAGTGTCATATTCAAGTTCGACTAATTTAGCAAAATTATCTTCAACAATTCACAAAATTAGTGATGTTCTTCAAAAACTGAAAAACGAGCCAACAACGCCTAAAAACGACTCTGTTTTAAAGAAACCAGTTGGTGCGGCAACTTTGGATCACACGACAGAGGGTTCTGGTGATAGTCCTGGAAACCTATCGAAAGAAGAAAGAAATGATAACAATAGTATTAAAACTGACAGGTTATCTGGAAACAAGAAACTACAATCGAGACATAAGAAGGACCGTGGAATACCACAGGCAATGAAGCCTTTACAAGTGGTTGCAACTTCAGCTGTCATTAGAAATCGTTTAAACAAACGGCCTCGAGTTTCCCCAAAACCTGTCAAAGCCATACACGTTTGGGGGCCGACACCCTTCAATACCGTTATCAATAATATTATGAGAATGAATAACAAGATGAAAGAGGAAGAGCAACAGAACGTTCTACCGTTTCAGGATAATCACTTGCAAGGATTCAATCCTGTGCAAGGCCCAGAAATTAAGACACCTCAGCTTGAAGTTCCTTCTTTTCCATTGCCAATAAAAGAGCAACCAATTCAAAGACCACAAATAATTCAAATAAATGAACATGATGGAGAACCAAAGAATTTTGAATCAACAGTCGATGAGGCTGCTAATTCACGTGCTGTTTTACAGAGACCGGTGTTTTTCGATGACCAAATGAATCAAGATGCTCCTCCAGAAATAGCACCACCTAATGAACCACAAGAGGATTTCTATAAACATTATCTTCAGTATAAGGAAGAACAAGAACAAGCACAGGCACAGGCACAAGAGCAAGCACAGGCACAAGCACAGGAACAAGAACAAGCCCAAGCACAAGCCCAAGCCCAAGCCCAAGAACAGGCACAAGAACAAATGCAAGAACAACCAGAACAGGAACCATTGCGAAATCATTACCACAGACACCATTTTCATCATCATTCCACCGGTATGTGACATACGTATATGTTTTAAACAGTATAATTAACTTTCAATGCAATAATTTTACTTTTAAGCTTTAAAAAACAAGGAACAAACACCTTTTATATAGTTTTTGTAGCTTTGCAGCTGAAGGGTAAATTGTATATACAATAAAGCGATTTACCAAACATTTGCAAAATTAGCGATAATATATTAAAATCAATACAATACTATATACTAGAGTTTGAAGAAGATTCTTTTAAATTTTTCAAATTTATTTTTAGTTTTTTTTCCCAAAATACTACAATTGGCAAAAAGTGACATAATATATTGGTTTATCACAATAGTGTAATACTAAATAGCTGACCGTTAAGGCTTTTCCATTGGCTTACAGTTTCGGTAGAGAAAATCAGACATTACATTGAGACAATACAAACTGTCAGTCTAACGCAATGCATGTCATTTCATGACTGTTATGGAAACTTCACGCTTTGAATTCTTGTGAAGGTGGTTTAAAGAATTTTTCACAACCATGTCAAATGCAAGACGTATCAATGACACTCCTTAGCAGCGAAGGCTTCAGCGCATGCGCCACATTATATTAAAGCCATAAATGTCAGAAAAAAAACAAACTAGAACGATCTTAAAATAATTAGTCGAGATTTTCAGAGCTTGGAATACTGAAGTTATATTTATTGTAAATCTAATCTGGATCTTTAGTCAACAGCTATTGATTTTCAGCAAGATTTGAAGGGTTTGTTATTCTGTTATGCTAGTACGGAAAGTCAATATGGTCAAAGTCTATAGTCTATATCGCAAGCCCATTATTTGACTTCACTTTGGCTTGTTCTTTTTTTATCTCTGGAGTAGAGCCAGAACATATACCCTATTATTTTATTGTTTTGTCGTGTCACGAAAACTGGTTTATAACTTACCTATCTTGGGTTTTCTTGACAGTGAGAACTAAACCCAAGTGTGTTCCCAACCCTTGCATGAATGATGGTGTGTGTACAGCATTTCTACATGACTACGAGTGCACTTGCTCTATTGGATTCATGGGCAGACATTGTGAAGGTAAGCAAGACCTCTGTGCCGACCGCTATGATAGAGGCGCATAGCACGTACTGGTTAGAAGCCACTGATGTTTGAGGACACAACAAAAGAATAATGAATGGTCTAAAATTTTAATTTGAAAATATTCGATCGCAAAGGTACTTTTACAGATAGTATGTTGGATGACGTACAAAAATACAATGATAAGTAAGGGACCAGTCATTATTTACAGGAAGGGAGGCTGGTCCATTTTTATTTTCACTTGGACAATTTTTCGTGACTCTTCCCCCTAAAATGACATTTGCCTCTCTTAGCCCCGTCCTTTTTGAAGCATAAAAATGCTGCCCTCCCTCTATTTGCACCAGCCCAACCTCCCTGTAATTCATGACTGGTTCCTAAAGTGTGGTATAATGAAAATGTTTGTGATTATTATAGATATCAATCAGTGTCTTCCCAACCCTTGCAAGAACAATGGTAACTGCTACCCATCGAAGACAGGGTTCCAGTGTACTTGTGTTCACGGCTACAAAGGCGAAAACTGTGAAGGTAATTCCTAGCCATTAATCATTGGGGATGACAGGAAGATTGGCTTCTTCAAAATATCAGCTTGTGACGATAATCTTATACAAGCGACAGGTTTTCCACGATATCTGCTATTTTCCATGAAATAGAGTTATCAGAGTTACACTACATTGCCTTCAAACAATTGTTTCAAGTCTAGGCATGTGGGTCAGTAATACAGTAAATTTATAGAAACTGACCCAAATGCCATGACTTAAAGCAACTGTTTGAAGGCAAAGAAATGTACCTCTGATATCTGCTTCTAACGGATAATAACATAGTTATCTAGTCTTCAGTTGACATATATCAGGTATTATTATACATTTTACTCACTGTCTCGCTTCTGATTGGCCGAGAGCCCTCATCCAATCCCTGATATCGTGTGAACTCGACATGATAAATGTATTATCTGTAGGTTTTACATTTATCTTGTCGCGTTCAAAGGACAGAATGGAAATGAAAATACGTTTTATTTTTATTCTTATAGTTTACAAAATGTATAATAAATCAATTATTGAATTCGGCTTTCGCATGATATCGTAAATGTCAAGACGTAGCTCGGCCGTTTTATCCGCTCCAGTCTACGACTTCGGCAGATAACACGGCCTTGATCTTGATAATTTACGATATCATGCTCAACCTCATCCAATAATTGTTTATTGCCACCGACATAAGCTAAAAGGTAAACCACAATGCTATAAATTTATACGCAAAAATTATTCAACAAGTTTCTGTTTTCTCTCCTTGGTTCAAGCCATCAGCAAGTGTATCCCTAATCCTTGTAAGAACAATGGTGTATGCCAGGAACCCATAAGATCCAGTCAAGACTATCACTGTACATGTAACCCTGGTTATAAAGGAAGCAACTGTCAAGGTAACCTCTCTAATCATAACATGTTCAAGGAACTACATCATTTTGTGTTCTAGATATAAATAGAAATTGATAATGCATCAATGAACCATGCCAAACAAACTCAAAAATCAATTTTATCAAACCCTGAAACAACCTCGAGCTCTGGGCTTATCAACATGAGGAAACGGCTAACTCACAGATCGAACCCACCTGAAACAACCTCTGAACTGACCAAACTTCAGGGCACGACTAAATCACAGATCGAACCCTGAAACAACCTCTGAGCTGACCAAACTTCAGGGCACGACTTAAATTAACTCTCAGATCGAGTTGGAATTTAACGTGTTGGTTTTTAACGGGAGAGAGACTTCAAACACCTCGAATAAAGAGAGGGATCCAACAAACTCTGCTTATATTTGCTAACACTGTTTCTGTTCCGTGCCCCAGAGGTTAGAGGCGAGTGCACTACCACTACACGAACTTTTATTACCTTTTATCGTGGCTATATCATGGCTATACTAGTACCACCCAGTAATTGATATAATACTCTCTCTCATCTTAGAGACTGATTACTGCGGGGCTCGCAACCGATGTAAGAACGGTGGAATCTGTATTAACGGCCAGTCTTCTCGTCTCTGTCGCTGTCCTGCTGGATACACAGGACCAGATTGCGGTGGTAAGGCTTCTTATCCCTTCACTAGACAAGTAAAATAAGATGCAATAAAAACTTATACAAATTAAGAAAAATATGCGTATTTAAGCCTGATTGACACTAATGACATTCGCTTGCGTCTACGTCTGTCACTGAGGGAAAAAATATATATTTGTATTTTCAAAAAATTACAATTGAAAATATTGCAAATTCCATTTTCTTTGCCCTTCAGGGTTTTTCATGCCGGTTTTTCTGTCCGTTTGCAATGCGCATTACATTTAACAAATCGAAGTGACTTTTCCATGGTCTGTACTCCTATCGAACATAGAAATGACGTCAGATATGATCCAAACTCAAGTGCAAAGTTTGGATCATTTCTGGCGTCATTTCTATGTTCGATATAGGAGTACAGACCATGGAAAAGTCACTTCGATTTGTTTTTTACCATAACAGGCAAAGAAAAGATCCAAAAACGAAGAAAAAGTTTGAAAGAAAAAACCGTTTCAAGCGCGCGCTAGCTACGTGCGCGAGCGATTCGTCATCTTATGTGTCTGTCCTCTTATTGAACATGGCTCTCAGCCAATCAGCGCGCGAGAAATTTACAAGTTATGGTAAAATAAGGGATTTTACTCAATAAAACAAATTGCTGGTTTGCGATCATTCCCAAGAGAATAAAATAACAAAAAATATGACCGCTTGTTGAGATATGATAACTAGCGGTAAGCTAGTGTGGGCTGCGTCGGTGTTTCTAATGAAACAGTTGTGATAAAAAGTTAAATTTTACACCGTAAAAAATAAGAGAGATCACTGACCGCTTGTTGGATGATATAACAAATCCATTCAACATGGCGGCTATGAAAACCAATAATTCATACTCATGTTCTTTTCAAACGCTGCCAAACTGTTTGTAGTCTACCATTGTTATCCGCGATGAAATGAAGAAATATAAAACCCGCGCGCGTGCTTTGTGCAATTTATGTTTTCATGTTGTTTGATCTCATAAAGCCCAAGCAATCAGAATGCGAGATCTATAACAGTTATTTTCTAAATGCATTTTTATTCAATGGCAATGCCTTTCATTTATAGACACTGATGTGTGTAGTTCAAGCCCTTGTGCTAATGGAGGAACCTGCATCTCCAGTGGACCGGGGATGTTCAAATGCCAGTGTTCATTCTTGTACAACGGTTATACATGTGAAGGTAATAATATAATTTTGTCTTAAAATAAATCATTGCCTTTCAATATATATCATGCCTTGCGTTCTATTTTCCGTGCGATATTGGATAAAAATCTGCGTTCTATTTTCCGTGCGATATTGGATACAAATCAAGAGCGCACGCAGAACAGGTAGGGTCCCCATCTAAATTCCAATTCGATATGACGTCGAATGGATTTTAGTGGTGAGCGACTCTCTGCTTGACTGATGTAACAAAATATATTCACATTTTGACTTACTTTTCATTTAAAGAACAGGTGTGTCTATTCAATATCCACGTATTAATGACTAAGTTGTTTTATGCTTTATTTGACTTTCAGAAAAGAGATCTCGATGCGCTACACTTCCTTGCCAGAATGGAGGAACCTGTATCGAGACAGACAACAACAACGGCGGATTCCGCTGTGAATGTTCTTCGCCTTACGGTGGGGCGTTGTGCCAAAGTAAGTCATATGTACGAAAAGCTAAGGATTACCTAGTTCATTATACCTTCCTAACATCGGCATGATCAACACAGCTCCAGACGTGGGCATTTAGCCTGCATCAACTCAAGTTACCAACGTTCTCAGTTTAGGTATTTTTTACTTCCAAAATACACGCCTTTACAGGAATAATGTCCTTGTTTTTGCTCAGTATAAATATTAATTCAATTCATTTCGATTCTTGTATTAGATCTCCGAAATCCTTGTGAACAAAAACCTTGTCAAAACAATGGAAGGTGTTTAGCGTCAGGTGATTCCTATGTCTGCGTCTGCGAACCAGAATTCAGTGGTACAACCTGTGAAGGTAGGCAAGATGTTTTATGTACGGTTTTAAAATTAACATGATCAGTTTGCATTTACTCTACTGTTCATCAGTCCTAACCTCTTTATTTCCCAAAAAATATTTATATGTATCATATATCTTAGTCACCATGTCGCTTCTCAATGGCTGACAGCATATAGCGAATCCTCGATATCCTGTGAACGTGACGTGATAAATTGCTTATCGTGCAAAAACATCGTAAACATTGCACCATAAAACCCAGATCAAACGTCAATCTTTTCATGAGCCGAACCTATGTGATATCAAAGAAGTCCGCCTTGTTATCCATTGTTTTTAATGCGTTCGGCTCATGAGAAGATACATGTTTGAATTGGGCCTAAGTTGTCTTGTTTTTCTTCATTGTAGTTCTTCTTCCCACCATGTGTAACGCCTGTCACGTGAATGCTAAGTGTATCGCTGGCAAGTGCGTGTGTCTGCCTGGCTTCAATGGCAACGGCAATGTATGTGAAGGTATTTGACCAATCACTTTTTTTCTTTTTCTTTAGTTAGATTTTAATGAAAAAACTCCTCGTACCTTGACCCATTTTTATCCTTGTGACTGGAGAGAGAGAAAGAGAGAGAGAGAAAGAAAGAGAGAGAGAGAGAGAGAGAGAGAGAGAGAGAGAGAGAGAGAGAGAGAGAGAGAGAGAGAGAGAGAGCGGTGGCGGGTTATGTACATAACCCACGCATGATGAACATGCTGCGAATTAGATGAATGTGTAAGTGGGTAATTTCCTGAAGTCTCATTAAACTAAAGGCCAAAATATAAGACAACAGACAACAACACATGTATTTTTGTATTGTTGTTGTTGTTGTTGTTTGTTTATCATTTGTTTTGTAACCTCTCCCATTTGCTCAATTCCATGAGGGACGTGACAAAATACTATTAATCTGAAGCTTACACATACCTTATTTCCTTTTTTGTTATTATTGCATGCCATCATTTCTATAATCAGTTCTGTTGAATGGATCCAACGAAACTGTGCATGAGTCGGGTAAGTAGCCTAAAAAGTAAAAGATTAGGAAGAAAAAATTGCTAATGATATCACTTTAACTTCTATAATCTATACCCGATCACTTGGTCGAGCAAAAAAGACACGTAGAAAGTAATTTCTTTTGGAAATCTTTACACACAAATGGCGCTTAATCTAGATCTTAGCCAATCAAAACGATGAAAATATGCACCATCCAATCATCTTGATGCTACCTACTGTATTCCGGTGAATTTTGTTCTAACCAATCGTATTGTTGTTACCATTTCCAGACCCTTCGAAGTGTCATCCAAACCCTTGCTATAATGACGGCATCTGTAAAGAAACTGAGACAGGCTTCACTTGTCAATGTGTAGACAAATTCGTTGGACCCACTTGTCAGGGTAAGCAGAGTTGGACCCAACCGATCCCTTAAGGTCAACAGTAAATAGTATTCGTTTGGGAATGATGTTTTCCCATTTTAGAGCATGTGTCAATCCATTGAATAAACATTTGCTTGAGATTCATTCATATTGAATGATACTACCTTCTTCTCAAGCGTCGCTAGTACAGAAAAAAATAACACTTAATGGAATTACACGTGATCTGAAATGGGAAAAAACATTTTACATATTATTCATTTAACTCGATATTTCAGAAACACTTCCTTGCAAGAGTCAGCCGTGCCAGCATGGAGGGACATGCCTAGATGATAGCAAGACTGGTACCTACACTTGCCTGTGTGAACAGGGATACCAAGGAAAAAACTGTGAAGGTATATATGACGTCATGCTAACCAAAACTAACCCAATGAGCATGCGTACTTACTATAACTCGTGTTTACGTAAAAAAATAACATTTTTGAGCATGGTTATTAACAACACCTGATTCTTTGGAAGGAGGAGATTGAGAGAATGGTAAAACAAATGTGGCAAAAACAGCAAATAGGAATCTGTTGTATGAAAAAAGTGATTATCTCAGCTCTTAACCTTTTTCCAATGCCTTCAATACTTATTCTACATGAAGCAAATAGTTGAATGGTAAAATATTTCTTGATTTGAGTGATGCGTCTTTAAGCTATGAAGGTTTATATTTCCAATATGTTAACGTCTTGTCTGCCTTCAACATAGGCAAATAACTGATTGCTTGCCCTTGACAAATCAAGATACTGAATTGAATAGCCTTGTTCAGTAATTTGTTGTTCTTGAGCCTTTCTGGGAAATAGCTTTGCAAATGAAATTAACGAAGATTATCCTTGATTTATTAAAAGAACCAACAGCCTGCGAACCAAATCCCTGTGAGAATGGAGCAACATGCATCGCAAGAGGGAAATCGTACTTCTGCAAATGTACCAAACGCTTTCAAGGCCCAAAATGCGAAGGTAAATTCCAACTCTGCTGAAGAACAGAAAACAAGTGGTATGACCTATCTCTTTTGATCTGCTAATCAAATTCTTATCTTTTTATGATAGAGGATAAGTGTTCTTTATGTGACGTGCACGCACACTGTGAAGATGGCAAGTGTGTTTGTGACAGTGGATATTCAGGCGAGGGAACAAAGGATGATTGCTTCAGAAATGGAGGTTGGTATATCACTAGGGAATATATGCATCTGACCTCAGCCATGAAACTTTGATGCTACGCAAAACCAAACATCCTTAACTGATCAAATCTTTGAGTTAGCCTTAGCAAAGCTAAATATATCTCTTGAAGCAGATTGACTCTGTTCCCCCATTCCTCACTTTCTCATGCAGCTCTCTCCCTCTCTCCTCCTCCTTTCCTGCCTCCTTTCTTCCTTCTCTTACTTCCGTCCCAATTCCGTCCTTATTCTCATTTTTTTATTTATTTCTAGATCTTTTACTTCCTTTTTTACTCATTTTATGACACCTTTATTTTTACAGCATCGAATCCAAGGTTTTGTTTACCAAATCCGTGTAAAAACGGCGGATCTTGTGAAGAGTTACCGTACGGACATACCTGTCTTTGTTTAGAAGGATTCAATGGAGAAAACTGTGAATTGGGTTTAGGTAAGAAAACTGTTTTGCAATTTGCTTTTTAAATCTAGGTTTTTAAACGAATTTTGTATGCATTGCATAGTAAGAAATGTTCTCATACTATTTGTGAACCACGTTCTGTGCTGATAATGCATAAAAACGATAAAAATAATAAAAACCCGAAAATTTGGCTGTGGGGGACAGGCTCCACCAGCTTTGACACTCGCTACTGGTCCTAGCATAGGTTTACTGATTCTTCAATATGTTTCATATTCAGGTGCGGCTCCACCCAGGCCGCCGAAACCAGACCCATGTGCATCAAATCCATGTCACCATGATGGCACATGTATCAACGAAGGGGATACGTTCCGCTGTAATTGTACTGCTGATTACCGAGGAAAAACCTGCCAGGAAGAAGGTAAGAAGTGATAGTCAAAGGGATACAAATATACAAAGTTTTTATAGACCAATTCTAACACTTGAGTGTAAAAAAACTTCACTATATTTAAAACAACTGTTAATTTGTACTATTATCCTTTACAGTGCAGACACACTAACCGGGACCACTTGAACAAAACTGACCAATCAGAAAACACCTAAAAACAATGACATTCCAACAAAAACTGTCTGGGCCAATCAGCTTTAAGAATTCGAAACTGGTATTTTTACAAAGTTTTGGTATATTATCGTTTGAAAATAGTAATTTTTCGAATACAGAAGGAAAGAAAATATTTCTTATATCAACTTGGGATAAGTAGACCTTTCACAACAGAAATTACGCTCATTTTTCTACTAATACTGTTTTGTGTTCCTGCTGTCTATGTTTACCTAATTAATGCGAACGAAATGGCTGTGAAAACGCGAGGACCTGATTGGATAATATTGCTATCAGTTCAATCTATGTCTAGTGGTCCCGGTTATTGTGTCCACACTGTAAAATTACAAATTATATAAGATAAATAACTCTAGAAAAATATTAAGGTGCTACTGTTCTCATGCGCATGGCTCTTATGCCGAAGACAATAAATCCCTGTGCCTTGGGTGTAGTGTTTTCCTATTTCAGACATGTCATTCTCTTGAGAATACGATTCTTTCTTTGAGTTGTATCAATGTTCACATGTCTTCTCATTCACAACTGTTGAACAAAAAAATATTGCTCTAGGAAATAACACGTAGTCTGAAATGGGACAACATTACTCCCAAGGTAAACAATAGTTTTGCACTGTTTTGTAATTATTTTTCTATGGGTTAACTCATAGCCTTAACCCATAACTCAATCCAATACATGCAGACATCAAAATATCTCTAAACGAAAACAAATTCCTTGATCATTTCAAAGTTGGCTTTAGCAATACTAAGGGATATACCTATTGTATTGATTTCCAGTACCCCATTTTTGTCACCCAAACCCTTGCCTTCATGGAGGTACATGCCAAGAAACCGGAAATGGATACAAGTGTAAATGTACTGGTGCTTACAGAGGACAGAACTGTGATGGTGGGTATAGAACGATGAGCTACGCCGTTTTTTTTTCTGGGGGGGGGGGGGGGGGGGCGTATAGAACTATGAGCAAACTAAATCGTAATCGATATTTCGATTGCGAATTTGTTTCCAAGTTTAATGGATACAAAAATTACAAATTCACAATACAAAGAGTTTTCCAAGTGAAATAACAACTACTTATCTGTTTCAGTTGATGATTGCGACCAGTGTGATATACATGCAATCTGCATACATGGAGCCTGTAGATGTCGCATAGGATATAAAGGAGACGGATTTCAATGCGTCAAAAGTAAGGACTCAGTTTGATGACAATGGACCTTTTTTATGATAGATAACATGGTGCATTGTGGTCGCTTCGTTACAAACATATTTTGTTCATCATGCCTTATCATGGACCGCAGAGCACCCTAAACAGTAGTGGGGCTACATAAGAGACTAGTATGGGAAAAAATAGTGGTGGGGCTAAGATTGGAAAATATAAGGGACTACTATGGGAAAAGGGAAAAAGTGGTAGGGCTCTAGCACTACCAGCCCCTCCCCTCGCGCGGTCCCTGCTTATATGGTGTGGTTCGTACCGAAGTTAGATCACAGTGCATCCCGTTTTTCAAATTCAGAAAAGGGCTACGAACTAACCAAGTGAGATAAAATTAAGATCTATTAGGAGCTACCTGGAGTCGCAGCCAGGCGGCGGTTATGCGCTTGTAGCCCTCGTTGTAGACGTTAATGACGGGCATGCAGCAACAATTGCACATCAGAAACTAAGGTCGTGTTCAACTAAGCTCAACTAAAAATCATGCTTATTTGCTATCTCTTTTTATCATCAGTTAAGCGATGTCACCAATGTCACAAATATGCTTCATGTGTCGATAATCAATGTGTATGTAACCCTGGATACACTGGTAATGGACAGATCTGCAGTGGTGAGTCATTCAGTTTGCTTTAACGTTTTAATGCATATAACTTATTAAAGCTTTCTTGTTTCTGACATCCCCAAAGATTGATGTCACCAGGGGGCTTGGGCTCCCATCAATCAAAAAAAATTTCATCTTAAAAATGTAGCCAGTAATCGGGATGAATGTAAGCTATACCTGCCGCCCTCAGCCTTAGGGTGGTAGATTGCGTTTTCGTGGATTTCGAGGAGGCCCAGTTTAGACGTCGATTTCACATATGCCGAATCTAATGCAAATGAGCAAAACTTATTGTTTGAGTTAATTTGCTTTAGATTCGGCACATGTGAAATTCGACGTCTAAACCAGTTCTAAGCTTTAGCTTTCAAACTTTTAAAATATCATAGCTTTTAGTTTTTATTATAATATCATTAAAATGTTTTTTCTTTTTTGTATCCTATTACTGTAATAAAGCCGAAACGTGCCAAGGTGGCTGTCCTTCCAATTCACATTGTATGCGAGGTGTGTGCGTGTGTGGAAAAGGCTACTATTACGATGGTAAACATTGCGTAGGTAAGTGATTTCAATTTAAAATAAAACAAACTAATAAATTATAAAAAACGTGATTAAGATAAGAAAGCTAATAAAAAAGCCCATCTATCCATGGTACTGGCCTTCACCACCTACTTCAAAAATATGATTAACTGGAAATTAAACGAAATATAAGAAAAGCTTAAAAACTATTTATTTGAATAATTTAATCGAAATTGATTGTTGCTTAAGTGGTAAAATAAAAAATATATAAAATAATTAAGATAAATCTAAAAATAGTCCATCAATCCATGGTGCATGCCACCCCTTCACAAATAAGAACAAATGCATAATACAAAAGATAAGAAAAGTTTAAAAAATACTTACAAGTATGACCACATTTAATGTATTCGCATACTTCTATGCACGGGATTTTTGTACTTTAAACAGACACACTTGATGCCAAGCTGTCTGGTTTTACCAAATAAGGGGTGTAAAAACTCGTTTGGTAGCAAAAAACCCGTGCATAGAAGTATGCGAATACATTAAATGTGGTCATACTTTTGCGCGTTGCGCTGTAATTTGAATAATGTAATCTTGAGTGTTGCTTAAATGGTTATTCAGTTATTGTTTTTAATGTTACAGCGCCACCACTTTCTGTCGAAATTCCATCGTGCTCGCCAGCTTGCGCAACAAACTGTTTGCCTTCTTGTCCAAAACACTGCTGCAAAGTTACGACATATCCCATCACTGTGCATACCACAGATACATGTCCGCAACATTGCACTAGCACTTGTGCTCCAACATGTCCTCCGAAATGCTGCTCAGAGCCCTACGTACCAAACGTGGCCCAAGCGGTTCAATGTCCAACGGAATGCAATTCGAATCTGTGCGCTCCAACATGTCCATCTCAGTGCTGTTCGCATGAAACATGTCCAAGTATTTGCCAAAAAAAATGTCAACCTTTCTGCCCCATCCGATGTTGTTCACCTGAAGAAATACCGCCACCCATCAACCCAACTGCTTTAGTCCCACCTATGGATATCGATGAAGAAGACGATCCAATAGTCACTTCTTGTCCTGCGCCGTGCAAATCGGGATGTCCAGCTTCCTGTCCAGCGCGATGCTGCGATGCAACACTAGGGAATGCTGTCAGTCGTTCTTTACCTAAAACAAAACCTAAAACTGCATCAAGTTCAAAACACTCAATTGTAGAGATAAAGACTGTAAAAACAGCAAATTCAGCAGCAGCTTCTGACTCCGTGGAGTTGTCCCCTGACCGCAAGGAAAAACTTGTTCATACTTTATCGGCTCTTCTCAACAGCCCACTGGGAAAATGTCCTGAAGAATGTGAAACCGATTGCTCTTACTTGTGCCCTGCTCCTTGCTGTAAAATAGATAGTAAGAAAAAGACAATTATAGAGATGAATAATAATTCTCAAAGCCAAAAAAGTAATAAAAAGGTGGACGAATCTGAATTTGATCTTGAGTTAGATAGGTAACGGTTAAACATCATGACGATTCAAATGACTGTAAATATGACATAAATCTGATGATATGATATTTTATAAATTGATAAACGAAAGCTAGTGAACTATGTAAAATGTTATGATAGGTTGTATTGATAAATGAGTTTAAATACAATAAATTTAAATGAGTAACTAAATTCCATTGAAATGATAGTTAAATCCGTTTATTAGAAATAAAAACATCTTGTACTTCTAAGATACACGTATTTTTTTTAGCAATAAACAATATTTAAACTGACTATTACAGTAATTTGTATACTCATTTACTCGCCGAAGAACTTAAAGGGGGCTTGAACCTCATAACGACAGACAGACAGACCTAGACAGACAGGCAATAATCAAACAAATGTACTGACAGAAAAAGGGAGTAAAAGATAGCCAGACAGAGAGAGAGAGAGAGAGAGAGAGAGAGAGAGAGAGAGAGAGAGAGAGAGAGAGAGAGAGAGAGAGAGAGAGAGAGAGAGAGAGAGAGAGAGAGAGAGAGAGAGCGGTGTTTTTTATTATTTTTTTTTATTTAAATCAATATTTATACAGGCATATCGTATTTAGCAACAGCTAGTTTAAAAGGAGGCCTGATGTAACATAACTAGTTTACATATCACGAGCGCGAAAACACGAACTTTACAATTTCATAATTAAATTATTTAACAACAGTTAGTCCATAATCAGACAATCCTTTATGTCACTTAAAATCCCACCCCTGCCTACCCCTAGTTAGTTCATATTCTTAAGATGGCGTTTGAGCTTAAGTTTAAATTCCTTTAGTGAGTCAACTTCTCTAAGACTACGAGGAAGGGCATTATATGCCCGAACCCCACTAATCCTAAAAGAGCCCTGATAATTAGAAGTGGGCGCGATATAACCCACGCACGATAAACAGAGAGAGAGAGAGAGAGATCAAAGAAAGGAAGGAAGGAAGGAAGGAAAGAAGGAAGGAAGGAAGGAAGGAAGGAAGGAAGGAAGGAAGGAAGGAAGGAAGGAAGGAAGGAAGGAAGGAAGGAAGGAAGGAAGGAAGGAAGGAAGGACCAGTGGACTAACCTTTCTCACTTTCATACTTTAAAATAGAATATAGTAAGGCAAAAAGAGATATATTTATTTGAGTAACATGCGTCTGATGGAGGTTAAAATAAGTGTCGAAAAAGCGCGCTTGCATGGAGTTGTAGATAACATGAATATTTAATTCAAACGTTTATAAAACGATATCGTAAAATAAATGAAGAAAAGAAAAGAAAAAAATATTTCGGTTATTTGAAGGATGGAAGAAAAAACCCGCAAGACCAGCATTTTTTTTCTTCATTCTTTATATATTGCTTTGTTTCTTGAATGTTTTGGTTTGCCAATTTTGGACACTTTTAAGACATGAGAAAAAAGACAGCAAAAAACAAGTGCAGTTAATGGTTTCTTTA
Organism: Anthopleura sola; assembly: GCA_023349425.1. Taxonomy (NCBI): domain Eukaryota; kingdom Metazoa; phylum Cnidaria; class Anthozoa; order Actiniaria; family Actiniidae; genus Anthopleura; species Anthopleura sola. The sequence continues at coordinate 9,065,275 of JALHLI010000008.1, forward strand.
TGGACCAGTGGCTTTACGCATACAGTATATATAAATGTCAAATTAACCAAATAAACAATCGAGGTAATCGATCCCCTAACACAAAACTAAACAGAGCGATGTTATGTTGCCTATGAACTTAAAAGCCTTAGGTCACGGTAAAAAGGACTGCTTAACCAAGCGGCCATGATCCATGATTAACGACAAGAAAATACCAGTATCGCCTTTTTGCCAGCAATATCGCGTTTACTATCTACTCGTAACCCAAAACTTCTATTGCTTGAATTTCTACGATATCGTGTTCAGACGCTTTAGTAGTCGTAAATTTGGGACATTTTGGAGAGAAAGTACTCGAGAGATGAGTGCTAATGGCACCTTGTTCCTGTCAATGATGTCATCTTGTTCTAATTCGCTTGTCGGTGATTAAATATTGAACACACCTTTGACCATTTTTTTTTTTACAAGAACTAGGAAGACTAAATATAAACACATCTTGTGAAAATCTATATTCGTTGGTAATATGATGTAACAAGCTTATCTATTGTGGTAGAATGAATGGATTGGTGATAAGGATATTGTTCACTGGACTGGTGTTAACGTTGGTCGAGGTTTCGTTTGGTAAATCAAACCAACGAAGTGGCTTTATAAAACCAAGCAAGGTTCGCTCAAAACAACATCACAGCGAACACAAATCCAATCTTGAAAATGGAACAAGAAAATGGCAGGGAACACTTCATAATTTGACATTTGCAAGACAAAAACGTTCAAGTGGTAATGATGTTAAGGTATCTATCACAAAACCTGAAAAGCGGGACATTAACAAGCCAGCTGGCTTTAAAATAAATACAAAGGCTTTTCATAGCCAGAGAAATGGTTTGAAGAAAGACAAAAGAAATATAGTTAAAGAACAGAAAGAAAAACTATCGGACAAGGAAATATTTTTTTCCAATAATATCTCACAGAAGAAGTCATCGAATCCTGGAAAAGATCAATCGAGGAAAATTTCTTTAAATAAAAACAATGGTGCTAATATTGCCAAAGAACTAGCAAAAAGACAGCGAATATTGTCACCAAATCGCCTTCCAACGATCAATAAATACTATTCTAATGGAGTTGAACATCGATATGTAGGTGGCGCTATTCATCGATATTTGTCTAAACCTGTTGATATAGAAGCCATCACTGGTCAAAGACGAAGAAAGCCACACAACATTAATGGTATAGGTCATAACAAGCAGTTAAATGGAAGAAGACCTCGAATTGGAACTGTAAAATCAATGCCATTCATAGGACCTGCTCATGTAGATACTATTGGGAATATTGGTGGTGGGGCTCGTATTGTCCCATTTGAGTCTAAGATGGGTGGACCATTCGTGCAGAACATCGGTGCACAAACCCATGTTGCTGGTCTTGAAGGTCTTGGTGGTGGAGCAGTTCATATCGGAGGAGGTAATCTTGGTGGACCAGTTCATTTCGGAGGAGGTAAAAATATGGTTGGTTTTGGTGGGTTTGCTGACGCCCCTCAAGTAGGAAATGTAGCAGGTTTTGGCCCGGGTGTTCATTTCGACAAAATGGATGGATATGGTGAGAATAGGTTTGGACCTCCAAAACTGATTGGGCCTGCGATGGGCGGTGGCCCGATGCAAATGATGTATCCAGGTTCTCCTCGGCCTCATAATCATTTGGTGATCATTAACAGACCCGTACATCATACCTTACGGATTCCAGTGCCCGTGAGGGTCCAAGGGCCTTCTAAAATAATAGTTGTTAATCGCCCGGTTCCTATGCCACCCAAGAGTATACCTTTTCCAGTAGTGGTGCCTGGCCCTCCATCACCTCCCAGACTGCTTGTTATTAATCATCATCACTTGAGTAAGTAAGACATTACCTATCTTTAAGAGAAAAGGATATCTTGATGATTATTTGCCTTGGATTATATTGCTTGATTTGTTAACTAGTCCTGGGTGCAAGAGTACCTTGTTTAACCCTTTGGGTTGTCTCTCTTGCACCCTCCACCTATTTATTTCCGTTTTTTCAATGTGTATTTTCATCTGTATATGTGGTAAATAAAAACCTTTGAACCTTTGAACCTTTGAACCTTTGCTTTTTTTTTTGTTCCTGCCAATAATTACTTATGCACGGATTAATGGCACTGATTCTACTTATCGCATTTGTATTCACTGAAAAATGATGAAATATGTTGAAGCCTTCCTCAAGAGACATCAACTATTTTTGAAAAGCGCCTTTTAACTGGCTATATCTGTGAAACGGTTAACGACATATAACATAGGTATTCAGTTTACAAATGAAATTGTAAGGATCTAAAGTACCAAGTAAATATTCGGCACGATGCAATTATTTCTTAATTACAAGCTGTAGTCCTTACTACTCACTTTACTTTTACAGTGAATGGGCCATGCGACGAAAAACCGTGCAGGAACGGAGGCTCTTGTTCATCAGTCGCTTCAAATTTCAAATGCGTTTGTGCATTAGGTTATAAAGGTGATCGCTGTGAAGGTAAGAATCTCAGTCAACATCAATAGATGCCATGCACTAGACGTCAAAGCAGCTCAATTTGGAGGGGGGAAAAACAAAAGAATTTTAATCTCCTGAGAATTGAAAGCCTATTGTTGTGTCCTCCAGGTTGAGATGCATTCCGACGTGCTGCAAGGGGGCTATAAAACATTGTAATTCTCATCCTGATATTCTAATATTTTTTACTCTATTTTCTTATTCAGTTCAAAGTCAGTGCATACCAAATCCTTGTAAAAACTTTGGCAAGTGCACAGAATTGGTGAATGATTATGAATGCACGTGTCATATAGGATTCCATGGCAAAAACTGTGATGGTAGGGCACGCAACAAAAGTCTTTTTTTTTTCTAAGTTAGAGAATATAAATATAGCGAAGTCCTTTTCCTTTTTACAACAACTGTGTGTCTGTAATAATTAGCTTATTACGTCTTTTTCACGCATTCACATATTTATAATTTGCTCTCTAATTACCAACCTACTTCTATTCTTTTATCTTTTGCATCAGTTGAGAGCAAGTGTGAACCAAGCCCATGCCGTAACGGTGGCTTCTGTACTGAGACAACAGAGAGCTACATTTGTTCCTGCAAACAAGGCTTCATGGGGAAAAACTGTGAACGTAAGATAAAGCATGAGAAATAACTAAGAATTAAATATGAATAGACCTCTTGCAGCACGTCGAAATGCAGCTCACTTTGGAGAACAAAACAACAGGTTCCAATTCTCAGGAAAACGAAATTGTTTTATTTTGTCCTTCAACTTGATCTGCTTTTACGTCACATGCAAGGGATCTATAAACTTAGAAATGTTTCACTCATTCTTTTTCGAATCTTTACTGTATCCTTCCAGAGGAATCCAAATGCCATCCTGTTAATCCTTGTCAAAATAATGGAGTTTGCAAAGAAGATTTGTCCGGGTATAAGTGCATGTGTCCTGATGCTTATGGTGGGATTAACTGTGAAGGTAACTGACTTATAACCAAGAAGTTTGACTAGCATTTTGATACATACGAGACGTTTTACAGTAGTTATCAAGTAATATATTTTTTTTCTTTTTTCTCATTTTTTATGATCCAGTCGACGTGAAAAGTAATGGTTGTGATAGTAGTCCTTGTAATCATCAAGTAATTTTTTTCTTCTTTTTTCTGATTTTATGAACCAGTCCACATGAACAGTAATGGTTGTGATAGCAGTCCTTGTCTTAATGGAGCGACGTGCGTAACAGACAATAGTGATGCTTCAAGATATTCTTGCAACTGCGCACCAGGATTTAGTGGACAAACTTGTCAAGGTACAAGCGATGAGTACACATGATGGTTTATTTAGAGCTGCACGTTTCGTAGGATGGTTATGTAATGGGAAGGAAAGGGAAGGGAAAGGTGATCAATCAATTCCATGTGATGAAGATGAAATAATTCATTCCTCAAAGTAAATAAGCAATTCAAAAAACGTCGTAAAAGGAAGTGGAAACAGACGGTGGTAAGAACAAGAAATATAGTAATACCCCAATGCATCGTGATATATCAAAATATTGTATATATATATTATTTTTTAGGACTGATTCACTCTTTGAAAAGCAGCATAATTTCTACCACTGTTTCTAATGCTACCCGCGACATACTCTACATTTAGAACACAGACCCTCATGTACTAACTATAGCATTATAGCTTATTATCTTCTAGCTACTGGAGCACGAAAGACAAAGAATCATAGATTATCTCTTTACTAAATCTAACAATCTTTTTGCATGTTAGGCTGTGACAATTGTGCTAGTCACGCTCCGTGCGTTGACGGAAGTTGCATGTTTAATAATAACCCAATTCAAGGTATATTATTAGAAAATAACAATAATTTATTACATGATCTCTGCAAATATCTAACCGATTGCTTATTTTAATGAACAGTAATTTTTTTAAAACAGTAAAATTTCTGTTGCTAACTACTATGCTGGCTTTATAATTTTCCTCAATGGATGAAACCACTAGTCTCAATAGGGCATGGCCGAGCTAGTTTACAAAGCAAACTAAGGAACTGAAGATCTAGAGTCTAGAGTAGCTACATCTTTGAAGCTATCAAAAAGTACTAAAACTAAGCCTTAGTCAGCACTATTTTGCAAAGTTCTGTTTCCTTATAACTGGTTTATCTTTTTGAGGAGCGAAAGGACGCCTGTCTTTTCAGGCTAAATCAACTGCTGTTGTTAATCAAGATATTTAATTTAAAAAATGCTAGCCTATATAATTTTCATTTTCATGGGTCAGTTTTTTAACAAATCTGTGAGGTTCTATTATTTACTTGGTGTTAATGGGAGTTTTTGTATGAAAAATATTAATATCAATGTTTTTCTTTTAGTGCCCAGTGAAACATGTGGACCTATCAACCCCTGCATGTACGGAGGGACCTGCATACCAACTGGCTTTTCCTTTAACTGCATTTGTCCAGATGGTCGAGGTGGAGTCCATTGTGAAGGTAGTTATTACAAACCACTAAAAAGGCGAGAAGATAGAGCAGTTAGATTTTGTAGGAGAGTGAAAAGTCACTGCGCACGGCACGGTTACGGCGCAAATGTCGAATGTTTTCGTACAGGCACAGAACTGGCACGGTCACGGGAAGGCGCATTCCGTGCCGTAAGTTTTTTCATATTCATACGAAAACCGTCTAATCTTGATTCCCTACCATACAAAAATTCAGCCAATCAAAACGCAGAACAGGTCTTCTATATCATTCAGTATCGTCTTTCCTCCTTTCAGTTGCGCGCTGAAACTATCTATTGGTGTTGGTAAAAATTGTACAATGTTTTTTCGTGGAACACCATGGGATACCCAACTTGTTAAGAGTATATTTTCTCCTTTGCGCAATGAAGGCCTGTGGATGAAAGAAATTCAAGTGCATCTTTGGAAATTCCATGGCATATCATCCGAAACTATTTTATAACGCTCTATGCATGTTATATTTTGATTTCGCAAAGCAACTGCGCTGCGTTTGCAATGGTATTCTAGGGTATTTTTTCTCGTTTGATTTTTCATCTTTGTTTTGTGTTTCCAGTGACTTTGTCGAGTATATGTGATCAGTGTTCAAGACATGCTTACTGTAAAGAACACAAGTGCACTTGTAATGCAGGTTACACAGGGAACGGCTTTCATTGCAGAAAGAGTAAGTCTCAATTTAAAGTGATAGCAAACTCTGAATGTCAGTACAGAAAACTAGAAGACAAAACACGTGGTTTGAAATCGGACCTTCTTATGTTCCGATTACTGTAGCTCAATAAGATCAATATACCTAATTCATCTGTGCAATACTTACCCATTTCAAACCAAGTGTCATTACCTTGTGAATAAGGGACACATTCATGTGTCTTCTCATGTGCAATTGTTAAACAGAGAAATGATGCTCTAGGGAATGACACGTGGTCTGAAATGCGATAATATTACACAAAGAAGAATTAGGTTCATTATGTTGCTCATATCAACCAACATAGCGGCTAAGACATCACATGTACCATGTCTTCGCCCTTGGAAAATGCCGATGGAATAAAGCAATATTTTTTTAAAACTGGATTGAGTATATTAATGCTACTTTATGCTTTGAATTGCTTACCAGAGAAGACGCGGTGTCATCCTAATCCGTGTGAGAATGGTGGCACGTGCCACGAGCAGAGTCACATGTACACCAGTGAGATGGAGTGGTACTGTGAATGTATGAAAGGATACTCTGGAACGCGATGTACAGGTAGGAAAGTGGCAAAATCGAGTTTTGCTGGAAGCAACTGAATAGTCCTTATTCTTGATCAGTCATAACCGCTATGACCCAAGACCACAGACTTGTGAATTTATAGATTGTTAGCCGGTCGTTTAAGAAGAGATCAATCGCAAAGGTCAACTGAATGCAATGTAAAAAAAAGTGCAAATTGAAGAAACCAATGTTTTCAATCCCACATCCTATGAACACAACATTTATGATGACGTTACAACTTTTCTTCGATCCTTATATTTTGCATGTCCCTTATGATTAAAGAATCAGGAATAATAAGAAAGAAAATTTGATTGACGTCCACCAAAACATTTTTTAACTGTCACTTAGTTCTCGGTTTTTGGGTGAGGACGAGTAGCTGTAAATCCAACATTTTATTTCTTTTTCTAGTGTATGATCCTTGTACTGAATTTACCTGCCATAATGGAGGACGATGTGAAAATGTCAATACACAGCCACATTGTATATGTTTGCCACCATTTGAAGGACAAACTTGTGAACGTAAGTAAATTTTAATTTATCCATGGTATTTTACAGGGGCGTAGCGAGGACCTAGGTTCTGGGGGCACCTCCGTCAAAAATCGCCGAAGCAAAAGAAAAATTACACCAAGACGAATTAGGTTTATTCTGTTGTTCATGTCAACCAAAATGTGCTACTGCTACCTTAACTCTTACTATTTAACATTTCTTGACAGGAACTAAAAGGAACTGTAGTTAAACTTTAATACTTTATCAATGGAATCATGTTACCGAATATCAGAGAAATAATTATGAATATTATGAATACCGGTTTCCAATTTGTCCCACTTTAACAAACACAACACCTATTACAGAGTAACCCAGAATAGGGAATGATTGTATATTCTTTTAAAAGAATGTGCTACAATAAAAAAAAAGATTTTGCGCAAATTGATAGAATGATGTCATGCTGCAAGGGGGAGAGCTGTTAGTATCCTGTTAGTAGTGGTGACAGATATTGACTTTGGGTGGACTCTTTGACTTGGTTTCATTCATTAATCTTGTCTTTTTTCTCTTAGTTGAGAACTTTTGTCTACCAAGTGGAGGAAAACCAAGAGATCCTTGTCGCAATGGCGGAACATGTCAGTCTACCAACGGAAAAGTCAGTTGTATATGCACAAGCCAATACGGAGGCAACAACTGTGAAGGTATGTTCTTTATAGATCAATACATGCGCTATCGAATTGCCAAAAAATTAAACGCAATCGTAGTAAAATTCTGGTTGGTTTCAGCATGACGTCATCTAACGCAGTCAAATACTAGTTTATTTTAGCATGACTTCATCTATTGCTTTGATACAATCATATCTACTAAACTTTTTGATTGAAAGATACTAATAACTTGGGCCGCGTACGATGTTTGCAATTCAAGCTTAACTCAGGATCATTTTTTTGCACGAGAATGAAGAATAAATCTTGTGCGTATAAGGTTTTGATTTTGTTTTATTCCAGAAAACAAGTGCGACAGGTGTGCTCCACACGCATCGTGTATGAAAGGCGTTTGTGTGTGTAGACCTGGCTACACCGGTGATGGATACGCTTGTGAAATACCAAATGTACCAATTGGAAATGGTAAATAAGACTTAAAGTGATAGGGGCTGCATAGGGATTTGGGTAGAACATGACTTCCTTTACTACCATGGAGTTTGTGGCATGAATGTAAAGGGATGCCGAGGGACAAAGTGTATAACATATAGAGCACTTGGAAAGGCTTGTTTAAATAAATCAGGAAATTTATCATAATCAGTGAATAAAACAGTTCTACTTTTTCTGATTGTCTAAAGCCCCAACACCACCACCCAATGATCACTGCATTCCCGATCCCTGCACGAATGGAGCAACATGTGTCGATGGCAAGATCACCTTCTTCTGTGTCTGCACGGGAGATTACTATGGGAGAACCTGCTCCCAGAGGAGAGAGGTTAAGATCATTTACAAGGAGAGAACTGGTAAGCTCTAAAATTTCTAAACTTTCTCACATTTATTGGGCTATTGATTTACGGGAAGTCTAGGAAGTGTTCCAGCTGACTTGATCACGAAAGGAATTATGGGTCAATTATTTTTGGTCAGTTAGCATCTTTCAACCAAGAGTCTTCAATGTAGGCCTCTTGTTGAACGAAATCGAATTCCGCCATGAGTTTGGCTAGCGCTTACAATCAATCTAAAGAAGGAAGAATTCGCATTTCATATATTCTCGTAGCAAAATCATACGTAATGCTAACCAAAACACGATGTCAAATCCTCAATTCTGATTGGTTGACCTTGAGTTTGGTTTTAAGGTCAACTCAGATAGTTGTTTTGTCTTTGAGTCTAAGGTTTGTAAGGGTACTACTACACTTTGCTGTCATACTTCATAATATTTCTTATTTTGTTTGTAGAAAACGAGTTTGCCTTATGCCACCCCAACCCTTGTTTACATGGAGGACTGTGTAAAGAAACCAGCACAAAAGACTTTGAATGCATCTGTGCAAACCCAAGATACAAAGGACGCTTTTGTGATGGTAAGTAATGCAACTTCTTTCTCAACAAGCGAATAGCGTCCAACAGCATATTGGTCACGTGATTTATTGATTTTATTATTTGCAGTTGACATGTGTTCGGAGTGTGATGTTCATGCTCGATGCGTTCATGGCAAGTGTATTTGTAGAGATGGCTACGAGGGCGATGGCTATACGTGTAACAAAGGTAGAATTCTTCGTCAGATAGTTACTTCTTACAGTCAGTATTTATAACTGTTCTCATTTGATGCATACAGCTAGCTGCTTTTGGTGATCTTCAATATCAATATGAGTCTGTTGGAATCGTATCCTAATCATTGTTGTCGTTCAAGTTGCGAATTCATTATATCAAATATACATATAGTTGACTTAAAATAAAAGTGAATTAACTTCAGCACTAATGGCGGGAAAGCTACGTATAGGTGTTTAGGCTGGCCTTACAAGGTACCAGACGAATTTTTAACCGTCTCCACATGTCCCTATAATTTCCACAGCTAGACGTTTAAATTTTTTTTCGGATATGGGAGTTCCTTGTAAACGAAATGCCTACATTTAAACATACAACTCTTTGAACGGTCAAAATAGAAATCGTCCGACATCGTGTAAGGCCCGCCTTAGTTCACATCGATGGATTATTTCACAAAGTTTCGTTTATACTTTTTATTGTATTTCAGAAGTAACTAAGTGCGGTTCTTGCCCCATGTATGCACAATGTGAGAGCGAGGTCTGCGTGTGTAGGCCTGGTTATACATGGTCACATGATCATTGTCCTCAAGGTGGAACTTGCGCAGATCAACCAAGTTCAAAACGATCCTGCATACGTAAGTTACGTTAAAGTAAATAGACGTTTTAACTTTAAACTGTTTGCGAAAATTAAGACCCTCTCAACAAAGGTAACCCGTAACATAATAGAAAATGTAACATAAAATGTCTGGACATAATATCTTCCACGCATTGTGTTCTGAATTTTCAAAATTATGTTCCAGATTCCAAGAGCCTTTTGGGATTTTTAGCAGTTATTACTCGCCTTTTGTTATCCAACTTGGCGCCAACTAGCCTTGACGTCATATGTAGTTCAAAGATATTTGAGTTAAACAATTTTGTTTTGTTCTTGCAGCAAGCCCTTCTCTGACCCGTAGACTGAAGGCTATTGAGAATGGCGGTATGTAACTATCATATTGATAGAGCAGCATTATATATTTTCATATCATGATTTTTTATCTGTAAGGAGCACCAAGAGTTTAACCCCTTGTAGCACGTCGGAATGCAGCCCAATTTGGAGGGCAAAACAATGTGTTCCAATTCTCAAGAGATTGAAGTTATTTTATTGTGTCCTCCGAATTGAGTGCTCTGCCGTCACGTGCAGGGTGTCTAATACGGAAGCAGTAGAATGACTTTCATTCTTTCCTTCCCGTGGTCCATTTTGCCCGTATTAGGATCCCTTCGAAAAAATCTAACAGTATTCTCTGTGCAGCTATGATTGCATTGTGTATGAAAGTATGGTGCATAACTAAAGCGCATGATTTACTGTGGAACTTATTATCGTGATATAAGTAATGCATGCGTGATTTGTTCTAACCCGCAGTAGACACTAAAGAGCCGGCTTACTCACCGACTCCTCCATCAAGGAATAATTGGAGTAAGACATTTGATACTTTAAATTTACGTAATAATTTCATGAAGTTGTTTTATCTATTAATCCATTTGTTGTAGCAAGGCGGTTTCTCAACCTTTTTGAAAACTAATGGCAATCATATGTTTCATGGACATGATTGCTTTTCCTTGGCGTTTCGTAATTACTAGTGTGATAACCACTATAGCAAAGTCATTCGTAAAAATACTTCTGAATGAATGAATCCCCGACCATGTTTGATGATGGACATGATTGCTTTTTTAGCTGTCCATCAATTTACCCATGTAACACAATGCAAAGTTTCATCATCACTATAGCAAAGCCGGCCATTCGTAAAAGTACTTTTTAAATGAATGAATCGCCGACCATGTATCATGGACATGATTGCTTTACTCTCACGTTATCTTACAATGATCTTTTACCTGTACACTGACTAGTATAGTTTCCCATGTAATATAATACAAAGTTTCATCATCACTATAGCAAAGCCATTCGTAAAAATACTTCTTAAATGAATGAATCCCCGGCCATGTGTATGATGGACATGATTGCTTTGTCCTCACGTTATCTTACAATCATCATCATCTAAAGCAAAGCCATTCGTAAAATCACTTCTGAGTACCTTGATTTTTTTTTGGCAGGACCGTACAACAACGCACAGCCTATCCAAAGCATACCAGGTTACTAATAACTATGTTAATTTCGTTCTGTAACAGAATGGATTATTGAAGTATTTTAATGATCATCTAAAATATTGTTAAAATACTTAAAGTAATAAATTAAAATATTTTTAAAACCAACTAAAGAAAAGCATGGTTATTGATACAATAATAATTATTAATAAGAGTTCCTATACTGCATGGTTGTGGCTAACTATAAAGATTTTTCATCTTTCTAGATGATAATGAGCATGCGCGTCAACTGAGCCGATATGCTCCAGGTTAATAATAATATAATAATTTTATAAAATATTAATTTATTAACGAGATACTAAATGTTTCTACTCGCCCACATATTGGGCTTCGTAGCATGTTCCAATTTTAAAACAAATGCACAATGGTCACATATTGGTTAATTGGTGCAAACTATTGATTTCTCTCCATGTTTCTCAAACATTTTCTCAGTAATGACTGTCGAACATTTCTTCTTAAGGACGTCTGACCTCCGACTACCAACTGTCCTCAATTCTGAATATTTTTCAACTTGAATTTTTTTTAGAAAAATGAGTGTGAAAATATTTCTTCATTCAAAAGTGATTTGTTGTATTACTTATGCAAACGATTTCTTTTTATCGCGTTATTCATCTGGTTGTTCTATAATGTACGTGTTTCCAGCACAAACTCCGACTCCAAAGTCAATACTGAAGGCAAATGTGACAAAGAAGTTACCAGCGGAAAAGACACAAGAATGGTCAGGTGAGTAATGAAGGAGGGATTCATCCTTTTAATTTATCATTAGTGGAATGAACAAATAATTCAGTCTGATTTGATACTGGGGTGTTTACCATTTTAACCAATGCATATAGTTGGAATTGTATGCGATTTTCTAATCTCGATTCTAATCAGACAAACGTCCAACAAATGGTACACGCGTTTTCCGGAAGAACCGAAAAGAGCGGGATAAGTGGATTATCTCAATTGGAAGACCGAGTTTTCCATGCAGTTTTCTTTTCGATCTGAATGACATACACTATTTGCTTTCCAACCGAAATTTCCGGATTTTCCGGGTAAATAGTAAGCACCCCAAGTCTAAGATCCTTTTATTTTTTGGCGCTGGCAAGTTCCTCCAATTATGGATAGGCGCAGACAAGGAAATGGGTACTGGGATAAAAGGAAATCATCGGTGAATGGCGAGCCTTTACCAATTCATCTTAATAAGCGTTGAATATGCTACGGTAAAATTTATAAGGCACTTCTACATCTCGAACTATTCTTGAAACATTAGTGCTAAGAAAATGAATAATGCTGTGGAGAATGAAGTTAGGTATAAGAGGAAGGACTTACGCCCATAGTCAAAGGTTATGTAATACCGTTGGATAAAAATACTTGCGTCGAAGAAAACAAATACTACGCTTATTAAAGGAAATTGTATTTGTTTATGTTGCAGAAGACATCATTGTGACAGAGTACCAGAGTCTCGGCTGCTGGGCTGACACGCTAAACTGGAGAAATCCAAAGAGCCGAGCCCTTAACTCACTGGAGGGTCTGGATCCTTGGATAACGGGAGATTACCATGCAAGAAAACAGCCAATCAGCAAATGCGCAGAAATAGCAAGGGGTCTGGGATATAAGATATTTGCTATTCAAAATGGCGGCCAGTGTTTTAGTGGGCCTGTGACTCGCAATTATAAAATGTATGGATCTTCTGAGAAGTGTAAGAATGGTGTTGGAGGACCTTCGGCTAATGATGTTTATAAATTATAGTCAATACTCGTCATGGCTGTCTTCGTGAAGGGACCCGGATACTTGGACCAGATTAGGTCTCCTGACTGATTTACGATTCACATTGAGGCTCTGTGTCAAATCTCAAGCGTGAAGATGGAAATTAAGAAAATATACGTACAAGAGACAAGAAAAATTAAAAATTGTATGCCATTCTTCATTAGTTGAAAATATTTTAGCAAATGGTTGTAGAATATATTCAAATTCACTTCTTGATCACTTGCAAAGGGCAACCTTAAACAACCTTACAAAGCGCAACCTTAAATAATCTCTATATTGGTTTTGATATTTTCCTTCATGCTTTCCCCAGTTTTTTTTATTTTATATATATATATGTATGTATGTATGTATGTATGTATGTATGTATGTATGTATGTATGTATGTACGTACGTACGTATGTATGTACGTATGTATGTATGTATGTATGTATGTATGTATGTATGTATGTATGTATGTATGTATATATGTATGTATGTATGTATGTATGTACGTACGTACGTACGTATGTATGTACGTATGTATGTATGTATGTATGTATGTATGTATGTATGTATGTATGTATGTATGTACGTATGTATGTATGTATGTATGTATGTATGTATGTATGTATGTATGTACGTATGTATGTATGTATGTATGTATGTATGTATGTATGTACGTACGTACGTACGTATGTATGTACGTATGTATGTATGTATGTATGTATGTACGTATTTATGTATGTATGTATGTATGTATGTATGTATGTATGTATGTATGTATGTACGTACGTACGTACGTACGTATGTATGTATGTATGTATGTATGTATGTATGTATGTATGTATGTATGTATGTATGTATGTGTGTATGTATGTATGTATGTATGTATGTATGTATGTATGTATGTATGTATATATCTTATATTTTGTACCTTAAAAAAATTATTAGCTTATACATTCTGCCCTTTCTAGTGTCAGACCAAATTTAAATTTTCGTATTACTTATAACAATAGTATAAAATGATTGATAATAAATACAATAAAAATAACTTATAATAAAAATAGCATAAAAAGTGAACTAAAGAAACTTAATTTAATGCTAATATAGAAAAATAATATTAATTCATACTCATTCATTCCTCCTCTACGAAAAATGGAGAACCAAGCATAATCGAATAATATCCTAAAGATAAACATCTTCCTATAATTGCTCTTATGAATTGTTTATCCTAAATATGAATATTAAATAAAGCAACATTATCATCAATTTCTGAAGTACATTTTTTCAAAATAAAAATCTTTCTTGACAAAACAGAAAATAATATAGTATAGGAATTAATACTGGGACTTGACAGAATATGGTTCTATCCGAAATTGTCAAATTTGACAGCGAAGAAAAGAAAATGAATTCATTTTTGCTAAGGTAGTTGTTGATCCCCAAGTGTAAATAAATACAGCCCTTGTATGCACCATCACGTGATGGCAGCTATGACAGGAGGCACAACAATATAGTCTTTCCCCCTAGGAAACTGAATTATTTCTCATGCAAATCAGACTAGACCAGATTCAATAGCAGATATCAGAGTTACACTCCATTCCCTCACAACAACAGTTTTAAGTTTTGGCAGTTTCTGTATATATATAATCTGTGTTGTTGATGCAATTGCCAAACTTGAAACATTTTTTCAAAGGCAATGGAAGGTAAATCTAATTAAAAATTAGAAGACGAACTCGAGATTTCTATCGGCTGATAGTTGACGAGGGGCTCCGGCCCCGAGTCAACTATCAAAGCCGATAGAAATCGAGAGTGAGTCTTCTAATTGTTTTAGTAAAAATCTCAACTAAACTATACTATACTAAACTAAACTAAACTTCACAAAAGCGCGAAGGAAAAGCCGGCATTTTTTCAAAACAAGTCCGGCTTTCTCTACCCACTATCTATCGGCTGATAGATATTGAGTACGTTAGCCAATCAGAATGCAGGATTTGCATTAGTATAGTAGTAGAATTTTACTAATATCTGATATTCTCCATGTCTCATTTCGTGGCTGCAATCACTTGATGGTGTGAAGCACATATTGTGCGTCGTATATCTTGTGCTATTCGAGAATCATGAATAGCTGATCTCCAGTGGTACCAATTAGGATGACTATCTATGTGTATCTCGTCTTGGTCACTGACAACTATACAACTCACAGCGTCATTCGGGAACTAACAACCAAAGTTGAGTTATGGTTGAATTAAGATTGAATACTTTAGCAAGGAGTAAGTAGAAAATGTTCTTGGAAAAAATGTTTTATACAGAATTTAAAGCTGATTCCAAAAATGAAAAGAAAAATGGGGTATCCCGAGCTCGTCTTCGAGATAATAAATATCGAATTTTCGTTTTTTTTTTTTAACTCTGACTAAAGATTGCTTTTTACCTATTGCTTTAGGAAATGCAAAGAAAAAAATCGAGTCTCGTGCAAAATTTGAGGGTTTTGCCATGTTGGAGTTCAAAACGTGTATGATTCCTTAATAAAATTTTGAAGGTTATTATGCGGTTTTGAGTGGGTTTTGTGGTTCGTTCCAAAGTAGTCAGTCACCTGCAAAATTGTGCACTTGAGGACAAAACCCCTTAACAATATCGATTATCGATAAGATTGATTTTTGGTAATTTCGCTTATAACTTTGTCAGAAAATTTGAAACAAGTATAGTATGACTAAGAGTTGATTCTTTTTTAAACTGACTTATATTAGGAAGAGATGGTCTGGTAACATATTGTTTCTGAGGGCCGGGTTTTTAGAGACTTGAGGGCCCTCAAGAAAGCTTGACAGAAATTCGTGGGTGTCCTATTTTTGGACAGCAATAAAAACACAGGCATCATAAAACACAATAACAAACCTAGGCCTAACTCAATAAGTTGATTTCTTCAAAGCATGCTACTCGTGTTTTTTTAAATGAAGTTGTCTCAATTTTGTAGCCTTTTCTACTTTTGATTTGCAAGCACCTTTTTTCTAATGAAAGCACCTTTGTGCCTTCACTATAATGGTTTACGGACTTACACTGCGTAACATCTGAACAGCAGGTTATTTACCTGTAACTTGCTTGAGTGAAACACTATTAGTCACCAATTTCTTTTATCTAAATAAAAAAATCAATGCTATTTTTGATGGCTTTAAAAAAGATCTAAAAAAGGCAACATGTCTCATGTCAAATTTTTCTGTTTAGTTAAAAAGGATTCGTTTTTGGATGAAGACCGTTATTTAAATTAAATGAACTCAAGTCATTGATCAACCAATTTGTCAAAACAGGTTAAAGTGTCACAGACTAATGCACCGATCGCCCACAACCTGTTCAAAGGTTAGTTTGAATTGTACTGCAGCCAATCACCAAGCGGGGAACCATAACACTTCTTACGTCATAGATCACGGACACTCATGCGTCTTACGAGGCGAGTGCTTTCTATTTGGAAGATTTTCCATTATTGATAAGAGTACTTCCAAAAGAGATGTAGCCAAAATATGAATGTTTATATATTTTTAGTATTTTTTTCTGTTTATTTTTGTCTTATTTCGTCTACTTTTGGTCGTCGTCATAAGCACCATTACTTAGGTAAAAAAAATGGACATCAACTTAGTAAAAAAGCACTCAGAGATGAACTACCTGATAAAAGAAATTTAAAGACCAGCAAAGCAGGAGCACAGTCGGGAGCTGTTTATAATAAGGGGAATCATTTACATTTCAAAAGAAATGATGTGACAGAAAAAAGAAGCCCTAAAAAGGACACAAGAAAGTCAAACATCTTGGCTAATAAGAAAGAAGTGAAGGCAATACATCTATTAGAAAAGAAAGACCGACCACATGGAAATATCAAGTCACACAAAACGCGTGGCACTTCTAACTTCAAACCCAAGGCCAAATCTAAAAAGTTTTCCTTGCCTTATGCACCAAGTTCAAGCTTAACGCCGCAGGCAGAAACTGGAAATGGATTCCAAGAATACGCCCCTCAAACATCAGGTCAGGTTGGATATTTAACAAACAATCCTGGTAACCCTGGATCTGACAACCAAGATAGCCAGAACAATGTGGTTCAGTTTACAGGCCAACAACAAGGGTTCCAGACGTTAAATGGTGGTCAAAACGAAGTAAATTCATTCCAGGTAAATAATAATGGCCAGGAAGCCCAGGAAGGAGATGAGGGTAAGCAGTCAGTTGGAACATTACAAGAACTAATGGAACAGAAAGCTCTTCAAGAGAATCAACAAGAGGAGATGCAAGGACTTCCTAATCAACAACAAGAGACAGTTGCGTTCCAAGGATCTCAGGAACCCAACAGGGAAGGACATTATTTTAGGCAGGAGGAAGATGAGCAACAGAGTGCTCCTCAAGATGGAGTCGAGCAGTTCCAGCAAGGGGTCGGAAGACAGACAACTGAACAACAGATGAATGTACAAGAACAGGGAGGTCAGGATGGTAATAATCAGGAGGTGAACTTACAAGAAGGGGGAGAACAGGGAAATCTAATCCAGCAAGGAGCGAATCAGGAGGCTCCTTTTCAACAAGGAAATGAGCAGGGGAATGGTGAACAGCAAGCAGGTCAAATGCAAGGCTCCTTTCAACAGGAGAATGGCCCAGAAATAGTTCCACAACAAGGTCAGTATGTACACCTACCATTGAACATGGGGTATCTACGGTGCCCACCATCTATAAGTCAATAAAATCGGATCCTTATTTTGGATCACAGTTTTGATCATGTCTCTTAATATACCTGAGCTTTCGGCTGATAGATAGTAAACCTTGACTGTAATAGTAAAATGTAAACAAGTACAGTAAAATCAAATAAACTTTTCATGTATTTTAAAGGAAACGAGCAAGAAAACTTTCTCCAGCAAGGAAACGAACAGGAACTAAATCAACAACACGGTGAGATGCAAGAACCAGCACCAGCAGCCTATCAGCAAGACAGCGAGCAAACAGGACAAGAACAACAAGGCGATTCACCAGAACAGAGGGGTAGTGACGGAGGCTCTATTGCTAACTTGTTTGCTGATTCAAACCATCAAGGCGCAGCAGGGCAGGATCAAGAAACTCAGTCTTTCATTAACGAAGGGCAGGGTATTACAAAAAACGATGCTGCTCAGCTTGCTGCAGCAATAGCTAACGCAAATAAAGGTAATGAACATCTTCGCTAGATTGATTAATGATTATTTGAACAATAAGAGATATCTTTAGTTAAAACTAAAGAGGGGAAAGGGGAATGGCAGTAAAAAAGCAGTTGATATAATTCATGAGTCTCAAATAACGCCGAGAAGGCACATTTTGCTAATGTATTAATTTCTATTCCATTCTCATATCAATACAGGTCTTACCACAGGTGCAGAACAGAATAGTCTTGCAAACCTCGCAAGTAACAGCGCAGGATCTTTGAGCTTTACTGGCGGAGGTGAACAAGCTCCTTCAAATGAGGGTCTCGGGGATTTGGGTTCAACAGTTAATAGGTTTGCCCCAGAAACCAATCAAGGGTTTTCCTTAGTTGACCACCAAGAAGAAAACAGTCAAAAGGTTGATCCCTACAGTCAACAGTACGAGCAAAGCGGGCCCAGTTCTTCTCAAAACTTGGAACAGGAATTCATGAAACTCGATGAGTCGCAAGAGCACCAGCAACATTTGAATACTGGAATAGGTAACATAGCGGAAGAATCTGTGAAGATTGTTAATCTTGACACTGCAGTTGCTAATAAAGCAGGTAACAAAAATGTATTTGTTTGCCGGGCTTTTTTCTTTTCTCTTTCTTTCTTTTTTTATTTTCTCTTTTTAATCTTTTTGGGGCTTTGGTTTCAAAATCTTTGTCTTCTAAATTACTGTCTATTCTTTGCTTATCTTCGACTAATGCTGGTTAAACTTAAAAAAAAGCTAATGCTGGTGAAACTTAAAAAAAAGCACTTCTTAATAGAATACCAATATTTTCATATTTCCATATTCCTAGTTTATTTAAAATAGGTAATTTCCTGTAACTCTCTCTTTGAATTTTGCAGCAAAATACTGTACTGGTTGCCCTCGTCATGCACGGTGTATTGACAAAGTATGCATCATCAACGACGATCAACCTTTGGCAAAGATACTTGGTGCTCTATCAGGTCCAGGTAACTGAGAACAAATTATCTTTATTTAAAAAAATATCATTTTGCAATGTTTGAATTGGCAATGTTTTCGTTGCAATACCCTGAGCGAGACAACAGTCGCGACATGGAAATCAAGCAATATAGATTACCGTCAATCAGATATACCGTTAGAGTATGTTCCCATCCATGTACCTCTTTACCTACTCTAATGATTTATTTTTTACGGACGCCTATCGCCCTATTTCCCTGAAAACCATTCTTCTCTTCACTGGCTGGAAAACCACGCTCAGTGGTTGCATGCACCTAAACCTTCACACATTCAAATATCCCTTGTAATCACGTACTCGTTCTTTGATTTTCACTCAGAAAACGTAACGGATGATTGCAGCGGCTGCCACCATAATGCGAAGTGCATCAAGAAGGAATGCATTTGTAAGCCTGGCTTCTCAGGTGACGGAGTTGAATGTAGAGGTAAGGTACCTATGCATGCATATTTTTTTAGTTTAGTCTCAATCCTTAAAGAATACGTCAAGGTATAGACCCCTTTTACGTGACGTCAATGTAGCTCGATTTGGAGACAAAACAAAAGAATTTCAATCTCTTGTGAATTGGAACCTATTACATTCTCCACCAAATTAATATAAGCTGCATTCCGACGTGCTGCAAGTGGTCTCTATACAACTCTTAGACTTCATGAAATAAACCTTAAAAATATTGTACGGCAAACAATCAAGATTATTAAATCATTCTACATAGTTGTCTTACTATTTACCTTGACACCTTCAAAATATCTTAGCTTGATTTGAAAATATTATCAAAGTAACATATATATTCTAACCGCTTGCATACGCATTTTTCAGCCGACAGTTGTCTTCCTGGCTGTAGCAGGCATGGGAAATGCATCCGGGGATTCTGTGTTTGTGACCATCATCATTACTTTAATGGTGTCGAATGCGCACGTAAGTCGAATTCCTATTTCGGTGTATATTGATATTTCTTGATAAAACCTAATGAAAAAAAAAGTAAAAAGTAGTTTTCATTTATGTCCGTTTATGGCTTATATATGGACAACTGAGCCCTAATCTTTTCTTTCACAAAACTATTTGCAGACGGATTTAATATTTTTATCAATGTCCACAGCCTATAAGATAAGACACCAAGAATGCCCCGAAAAGTGCGCGGTGAGCTGTCTTCCAGAGTGTCCAGATAGATGCTGTAAGTCACACATGGCAACACCTAAGCCAGCAGAAACAAGAACCACAGCAGCACCGTCAGCAGCACCGACAACACCAACAACAAAGCCAACAATAAAACCAATGACAAAAACTTCACATAAAAAAGTCGGGCTAAATGCGGCAGCAGATTTTTACCTCAAACCAACCCTCCACAATAATGCTGATGTATTTAATAAACATCCACACCAAGAAAAACAATCAAGTAATCAAGCATTGTCCAACCAGTTATCCACTACAAATAAAAATACCACGTCATCCGGCATTAAATATAATTTAACGAAATTATTAAAGCCACAGTCAGAAGATAAGCATAGTAATGAAGGAGCAAAGACAAAAGAAAACTGCCACGCTGAATGTTCTGGAGGAAAGTGCAGTCCATCTTGTCCTGACCACTGCTGCCTTCTCACAAAGCCAAGTATGCAAATAGATTTTCTCAAAGCATTTGCTGAGAGGTTTTGCCCTTCGGCATGTCAAAACACATGTCAAAACACTTGCCCACCTATTTGCTGCGAGAAGAGATCCTTTGCTTCTATTTTGAAGAGTTCACCTGGTGCTGCTAATGTAGATGTGAACAAGGCTGAGGATATTTTCCGGAATGCAATGGGTTGGTTTGGTATGATGAACTTTCTGCACATGATGTACAGCATGTATGGGAATAAATACAAACCACAGAACATGATGGCGATGGACAGTCCTCAGAATGTATTAGCCAATGCCTTTTATAAAATGCAAGTGGATCAGAATGGTAAGATAAAAGCAGAGGTGCCTGGGAGGCGTTATACATCTCTTCCTTGTCAGCCAGCATGCGCAAAATCGTGCCTAAGTAGCTGTCCATCAAGGTGTTGCTCTAAGAAGTCCTTATCAACTGAAACAAACTCTCAGAGTGGCGATGAAAAACATACGCAATATGTTGCCCAGCCAACTTCAAGTACTTACCAGGCATTACATACTAGCTGCCCTAGTGATTGCGCAACCTTTTGTTCACCAAAGTGCCCTCCATCTTGCTGTGTACATCCACAAGTACCTAAAGCATTGTCTCCAAGTAGCTCTAAATACACTGCACCTTCATGCAAACCAGGATGTTCTCCAAGATGCTATCCATTATGTATGGAGTCATGTTGCAAAGCTATCGAACGAACAGCTCAAGTTCGCCCAACGACGAGATCTATCATTCTTACAACAAAGCCAACTAAAGCAGCGTACGGTTGCCCATTGCAGTGCCCGAAATCTTGTTTCCCAAGTTGCAGTCGTGATTGCTGCTCTGCGGCCGCACAATACAAGCCAGGGTTAGTATACGGCCATGGGCAATACTTGGTGTCCATTCCTTGTCCCATGGAGTGTAGACCGTATAACTGTTTATCGTATTGTCATCACGAATGTTGCCTCAGGACAAGCAAATCGTTTCAGAATTTAGCAAACTCTTACATATCAAATTCCAAAGATGCTTTAAACAAAGAAACAAGTAGCCAAAGCAGGTTTAACCAGTTTGGCAGTCAAGTGAACACTAAAGGAGAAAAACTATCACAAATGCGGGACCACGAGAAGAACGATTTGCCTGCAAACAGAAACTACATTACAAAGGTTCCTGTTCATTCTTAGATACTGAAAATATGAAATAATTACTGAAAGTGTTTGTTGAGAGAAAAATGTGTACCTTTAAGGCCTTTATTGGTTTTATGTTTCACTTGCTTTAGTAGTGGGACTCAAGATGTAGCTTTTCTTAAAAAAAGACTTGCGCATTTTAACATACCCTCAACTACGATTTTCTCGTTGACTTATCAGTACACTCTAGTATAGCTTTCCCTTGAAAGAACTGCTCAGATCCCTTTAGTATAACTTTATCTTGAAACCACTGCATTCGTAGGTTCGATAACATATCATTTATTGATCAGTTGTGATGTATTTAGTGTCGATCAGTACAGCTATCACTTTTGAAATGACATTTGAGTTAAAGACTATCAAATCTATATTGGCATTGTAATGCTTACAAGATTTCAATCTCATTGGCTGACCTTGGCGTTTTTACGAATGTTAAGTAATATGACAAACACTTCGATACGACGTGCCAGCTATCTCTTAGGATTACAGTCATAGCTAGGGCACAAATGACATTTCGAGATTTTTGCGTGATCTAAAGACATATTGATTTATTTTTAGCATAGAGAGATCTAGAAAGAAGAGAATCTCTTAATCTGTCTAAAAGAAGGTTTCATTCTTTGAATCTAGCAGGGTCGACATGTTAAATCAGTGTAACCAGTGTTCAGTTCTCCTACTCGATCGTGAATGAGGGCCATAGGTTTGTTAAGCCAAATTGAAACGTCAATCTTCTTATGAGCCGAAACTAATGACATCAAAGAAGATTTGAAGATAATTAGCGATTGTTTTCAATGCGTTCGGCTTATGTGAAGTTCGACTTTTGAACTGGACCTTGGCCTATTAGTGCCATTAGTACTACTAGTGTAAAACAAGAACGACTAGTTTTCTCTCCCGAACAATTATCCCTATCGTACCTAGGTTGAGATCATTAGAAATGATGAAGTAAATGAAAAGGAATATTTTTAGATAATGATTTGTTGAGGGTATTTGTGCATGAAGCTTGAAAGGGGGCGTTTGAATTAGGTAGTCGCACGGTTACGTCTTCTTCTATTGTGATGTCAAATACCAACCACAGGTTTACTGCAAGATTACGGGGTGTAACCTCTGTTAAGAATTTTGGTTGGCAGAGATTCATTGGATCAATGCAAACTGATCGAAAAGTGTCGAATTTCGACCAGTACCTTAACCATGTTCAAGACATTCCTAAAAGAAGAAATTAAGATAATAATTATAAGTTATCTTCAGTTGAAAATGATTGTATTCAATGATTTCCTTTAATTTGAAATATAAATAAAATGTATTTTCTTTTGTTAATCATGATCATTATTTGCGTTACTTTGTTGTTTTTGATCATATTTAGTTTGAAAGCATGTACAATTCCCCAACCAAAAGAAAAACAACGCAATGGCCGAAGACATGTCAAAAGAAGATACAACTTTTCTTAGAGTCCTTTCATTCAACATGGCGACTATGACGTCAAATGCCCGCAAAAATTCCGGATCTAATGAGTGTCTTTAACCAAGAAAAGCTATTATTAAAAGTACTAAATGAAAACAAAAAGCTGTCTTAGAAGAAAATATGAAAGTGGTAGTTATTTGACCGAAGGGGTTATTACAAATGCTGTAATGACAACAAACTGTAAAGGAAGTAAGAGAGCTGAACAGTAGCATATACTGATCGAGAATATGTCGCTCATGCAGTTGTATCATATAAAGGACTCTCTCGTTAAAGTGAGAAGTTCTCTGTTTCATTTTAATTTTTCTCAGTGTTGTTGAAAGTGTCGTTACCGTTGACCTATCTCTTGTTACTGTGTCAACCGATAACAGTGGTCATAAAACAATTAAAAATAAATATTTCCAATCTATTTATTTCTGTCTTTGTCTTTAGCAAATTGTTTACGTTCTGGTTTCCTTAACTGAAATCCAAGGAGTATTTGTTAAATCGTTTTGACCAGTAAAACTAAAGTTAACAATGTATATAGTGTGTCGAGCATGTGTCAAAATCTTGACTGAACTATCGTGAATTTTTTCCTATCATTTGAGAAGGCTCCTGTAAGCAGCCGACTTCAAGATTCGTACTTCTTTTTATGTTATCTTTATGACTGGTCTCAATCTTAAAGGTTTGCTCTCCGTAACAAGTATGCTTGAAAAACTATAAGTGAAGTTCGCTCAACTGAGGAAAAAGGTCAATTGATTTTTTACAACCTTAGTACCGATGTCGAAGACCACTATTTGGCTTTGTCAAATTTTGAATTTGAAATCTTGTCATATAAAAAGGTTTGGAAAAAAAATGCTGGCATTTTAAAAGCGTGTCAAAGAAAGATAGCCGGTCTTTTTAGTGTTCTGATTCTCTTGTCAAAATGTCAGAAAAGAAAAGAAAAAGGGGCGGAGAATCGAATGAGGTCAGTGAAGCACTGAACTTCAACGCAAAAGTCAAGCACCGTTCTCTGATGAACTACAGCATATCGACCTTCCATTAGACTACCTGAAAGTCTATTGACCGTGTAATAAAAAAGGATTACGGGACTTCAACATCTTTAAGGATACGTCTAAAGTTACGCCAAGACATTCGATAGCTTAAATTTTTTCGAGTAAAATTTTTGCTACAGGTGCCCTAAAGTGGAAAATCCTTGATTTGTCCTAGAAAAAAGATCTTTTGCCTGCTTTACGTCATTGAGTAAGTATTCTAGGTAATGTCATGATGTAATCTGGTACCCACCAGTACACACTCATTAAATATTCTCTTCCCAACAGAAACTTTTCTTGTTGAAAAAATAATCGCTCCCTGAGACAGGAAAAACAATTATGATCTTTGAAAGGAGCAAAAGTCAAGGAAAATGGGTTAAAAAGTATTTACTGAGATGAGTGATCGAAATGATACTGGCTCCAGGCACTTGTCTGACTTTCGTGTGGTTGCTAGTTTTATTACTGGTAGACTCGACACAATCAAGGAATGGACAACCGATCAATAGTCATACAAATATTTTCAAACATCCACATAGTAACAAAACTGCAGCTACTAAACAAGTAAAAAAATCGACGAAGGGTTCTCAAGATCCTAGAACAAAACGGTCACCACAGTTCAA
Organism: Anthopleura sola; assembly: GCA_023349425.1. NCBI lineage: Eukaryota > Metazoa > Cnidaria > Anthozoa > Actiniaria > Actiniidae > Anthopleura > Anthopleura sola. The sequence continues at coordinate 9,090,122 of JALHLI010000008.1, forward strand.
CCCTGGGTTTAATGGACTTGGCAGACCACCACAAATTGGACTTGGACAATTGGGGTTATCTCTCAACCCAAGGCTACCTGCTTTAGGTCTACAAGGAACACCAGCTTTTGGACAATATCGAAGCTTAATTCCGCAAACTAACCCACTGATCGCAAACAATGCTGGATACAGGCTTCCATATAACTATCAACTTGCAAGGCTTCTATCAACTATTAATCTACTTAGAGCACGATCTGATATTGCTTCTGCAGTGAACCCGGCTGCAGCAGCAGCAGGCCTTGGACTTTATAAACCAAAGAGACTAAAGTATAACTCAATTCCTATCAAACCTAATGATCTTGGTGGAAACGCGCTTTCGCTTCTTCTGGGCGCTAATTCCTTGAACAGCCAGTCTGAAAACGACGATGACGAAGATGAAGACTCGGATAACAGTAAGTATACGCACTCGTATAATGATAGCCGTGTTTTACAATATCAAATTTGTTGTCAGATCGAAGTATCAATGTAGTAAAGAGGTTTGGTGCAACGACAAATGCAATTACTTTTAACGCAATTTTTGTCCTTTTTTGAGTCAAATTAACGATTTGCACAGGATGCCGGTTCGGATATGACAGCGAAAATTGATCTGATTCAGGTCTAAAAGTAATACTAAATATACAAATGATGCTTGTTCACTGCCAGCAAGTTCACATTGTTTGGTAAAATTCAGTTTATTTTTTCCCATTTCACACTCGATAATAAAGGTTTTTTTCAATATATAATGAATGGACTTAAAAATGAGGTAAAACTTAAGAACCTTTATTCAGTTTATTTCCAAAAGAATTAACAAACAAAACATCTTGATATTTATGAGAAAATTAATTGCAACCTTGCTTTTTTAGTCCCAACATAATAAATTATTTATTAAAAGCAAAGAGCAAGCACTCGACAATTCTCCAATTGTTTTGCTTCTAATTAGCGACATTCTCACGCTTTCACATGTTCTGAGAATATTGACTAGATCGTTGTGCATTCAGTCTTAGAAGGGGCTTCGGAGTTATCTCCAAGTTTATTTGCTAAATAAGCATATCTTGAGTGAGTTTTGGACCCAAATGAAAAAAGGCAGCTCGAGACTGGAGTTAATCGTGAATACAAGGTCTTTATATGATAATTCCTTATCAAATGAGCGAAAAAATTGAAAGCTACCGCCTGTCATTCAACACCAAGCGAAGCTGAACGATGTCGAGCATAAAAAGGTATACTTGCTTTATTAATTTCACTGCTAATTTTATTAGCTGGCTCATTCCTTTCTGCTTCTGTGCTCAAGCAGGCTCGCTAGGTTGCAATTACTAAACAAAATCTAAAGCTATAACTCAAGGAATATTAATGTGTGCCTGTTTATAAATTGACCGCGAGCTTTCTTGCATATCTAAAACTTTGTTCCAATTAATCTAAGTCAGTGCATAAAATTGACAGTTTGTATAAGGAAACAGGACTGAAGGCTGGACAAAATATGACTATTTGTTTAAAGCTCCGTAAAGAATAGTTTGCTGTAGAAAGACAGTAATGGGGGAATATGCTAATTAGCTGTGTCCTCGTACGTTGTTTTGATTCTATTTATTCAGTTTGCTAGAACTCATTGCCTCCTTTACTGATGTTATAAATGGTTCTCCTAGCTCGATACATTTAGCTGATACCGATTGTTGACTCACCCTCCTTCGGTACATCGATTCCCCCGCTTAACCAGACTATAGATAAAATCCTGTTTGACCCCTTTCACACGACGTCAAAGCAGCTCAATTTAGAAGACAAAACAAAAGAATTTCAATCTCCTGAGAACTGGCACCTATTGTTTTGTCCTCCAAATTGAGCTGCATTTCGACGTGCTGCAAGGGGTCTATATATAGTCAATGGCAAATTTATTAATATTATCATCTAAGCACTCGACACCAACACCTTGTCCATGACCATGGTGATGATGACAATGATAATCATTGTATGATATATAATACTAATGACAACGAATCATATTATAAATGTCATAACGATCACGCCAAACCAGCTCAATTTGGAGGACAAAACAAAAAGAAATTCAATCTCCTGAGAATGGGAAAACTATTGCTTTGTCCTGCAAATTGAGATGCATTCCGCGAGGTGTTGCAAGAGGTCTTTTACAGAATGATATATGTGCTTTTGAGTATATTAATCGTGGCCAACGAGTCGAAGAAGTGCTATACGCAAGTAAATAAGTTTAGATAAACAAGATTGTTATAAGTTATAAGTTAGGGTTCAAAAACAACAACAAAGAAACAAACAGAAACAACAAAGTGTTATGCCATTAATATACTATACTTATGATTCATCATGGAAGGGCATGATGACGTCAAATATGAATATATATACGTCACGAATGAAAATTAGATTTTATAAAAGACTCTGTTGAAAATATGTCGAAACACGAATCCTTTCATGAACTGATATCTCACCGTTCAGAAATGTGATATTTATTCCACTTTAACAATTGCAAAAAAAATAATAGTTAAAATGATGTTATAATCAGTTGATGTAGATGGTAATGAAGATGAAGGTGATAATAATGATTTTTGATGATTTTGATGGTAATGATGATGATTCTGATGATGATGATTTTGATGATGATGATGATGATTTTGATGATGATGATGATGATTCTGATGATGATGATTTTGATGATGATGATGATGATTTTGATGATGATGATGATTTTGCATGATGATGATGATGGCGACGATGATGATGGCGATGATGATGATTTTGATGATGATGATTTTGATGATGATGATGATGATGATTTTGATGATGATGATGATGATGATGATGATCGTGGTGGTGGTGGTGATGATGATACATGATGATGGTGACGATTATGATTGTAAGATTGATGATGGCTATCGTAATACTACTAATAATTATTTTTTATTTCAGATGGATTCTGCTCGACTAACCCATGTCATAATGGCGGCAAGTGCAAGAATCACTTATTTGGCTTTAAGTGTGCATGTGTTAACGGATACACTGGAAAACGTTGCACAGGTAAGAACGTATAGCATCACGATTAGTAATCATAGAAATAGATGAACTTTCTCGAGGTTCCTTCCTCCTTCCTTCCTTCCTTCCTTCTTTCCTGCTTCGAGTACTTTATCTTCTTTGCTAGCAGCAAGATAATAGTATCCAATAGACGCATCAAGAGTTCCGCGCTGCTGCTCAATGCGCATGCTCAGGGGATTAAAAAGTGGGATAAAATTTGTAAAATATGCTATAATTCAGTGGTATCTTTCTTGTCAAGTACAATTTTCACTAAATATTTAAGATCGCGTACCGTTAAGCGAATTCTGAATCAAATATACCGAAAAATTGCATATTATACAAAATATTATCCCACTTTTTAATCCCCTGAGCATGCGCATTGAAAAGCAGCGCGGAACTCTTGATGCGTGTATAGACCACAAAGGAAACCACGAAAAACATTATGGTATACGTACGTAGCCCTGGAAACAAGATGTAATGATGGGAATCATGGCCGGCAGTATACGGTCGGATTATAAGATCTTACAAATCTATTTACCTTTGATAATTAACTTATTGTTCTAAAAAGCTGGAAATATTGGCGTGGTATTTATCACCAGGTCGTCAAATTTAAATTAAGGGGTTGAACGGGTCGCCAATGTTAGCCAATCAGAATAGGGGTTCAATTACCGGTTAAACAGGTTGCCCAATCAAAGTCACTGAATCTACTCTTGGTCAGTCACAGTCTGTTATTTGAAAATTTCAAAAAATCCGAAAAGATTTACCGAAGCATTAAAATAAATTTAAGGCTTGGTGAATCTGAAGTAGATTCCATGGTTCTCTTATTCATTAACTTGTTACCATGTGACCTCAAATGGCTTTTATTAGATTAAACTATTAGCTGAAAAATGGCAGTAAATTAATGTCATTAGTTTTTGCTATCCTTCACTAGCCTTGGTCCATTAAGACATTTTGTTGGCTATATCAAAACGATAATTTTTTTCGATTAAAAAATAACTTTAAAAAAATTGTTATCCAAGAAGCTGTAAATGTCAGTTTGTTGATTCTTTGGATGTGATGTAATTTTCCAGTTCAACAGTTATCGAATTGCTCAGTGTGCAGTTCAGCGAAGCGATCGAGCCCCTGTAGTCACCCATATCTTTACTGAAACACAAGGGGTGAACATCTACTCTAGATACAGATATTTCTACTTTCTTCACTAATGTCCATTTTAAAAACAAACGTTCTCGATGTCCAGTAGTCTATGGTTGTGTAAGCTGCTGTTTTGTTTATCGCTACCATTGATGGTTCTGTCTCATTACCACACAGGGAGAAATCCATGCCATCCAAATCCTTGCGAGTTCGACGGAGAGTGCACTGTGTCTGGCACAAGCTTTGAATGCTCTTGTCCTCCAGGAAGAAAGGGAGAAAAATGTGAAGGTAAATGAAATTCTATTCAACGTTGACGTCTACAAATACAGCGTTGCTAACACTTTTGCACAATTCAGTAACTCCTGTGTTTATTTGCCAGGAGTTTTAGCTACACACAGAAACAGGCCATGCGTTTTATGACTAACCAAAATTGAACGCCTTTTGGGTTTCATTAATTTTGTCATATTTTTCCATCAGATGTTTCATCTCTAGTTATCGTAATTTCCCCATCAATGAAATTAAAAACACCAATTCCATTTTTTATAGTAATTTCTTTAGACTTTTCATGGGCACGGTTAAGTAGAGTCGTTTCTGCAAACACTACTTATTCTTTCAGAAATTTAGTATTGTAAGACTAGAGGTACTTCAGAATAACCTGTTTTTTTAGGGTGGTACTGAAAGTTCAGGGTGACAACCCATCCATATCAATTTCCTGGGTAAATCATTTGATTGTGTTTAGTAGGGCGTCTACAGTCTTATTTGAACAGAATAGACTTAATCTTGGACCTGTACTACTTTTGATATTGATGCACAAATATAATTACAAAATTCCTTCCCGTACAACCTTTCTGGCTATTTTATCTTTAATGTTTTGCTTTTTCTAAAAGGGACCATTTTTTTTCAAGTCTTAATGACAAGAAGGTTTCCAAAAAGCAGTTGCCAAAAGTTCATAATAAATATACGATCTTCACTGACACGATAAAACATCCAACATACTGAATATAATAGACGATTTTTTTTACATTTCTGCAGTAAATTATGGAAAATAGTTCAACTGAACTTCTAGCAGGCTAACCGGCAAGTTCAATCAATTTTGATTCACGAATCGATATCGCTATCAAGTAACCAAGCATGAGAATCATTTTTTCCGCGAAAATCTTCAAGGACTTTGCAGGTGGTTCAAGATTTTTTTTATCAGTGTGTGGATTGCTATTCAACGCGTCCAAAATGCGATTGACTGAAGATGAAAATCCAATTTCTTGAAACCATGTTGTGTTGAAAAACTACCTGTGCCATATTCAATTGGCCGCGCAATTGTAGTTTTGATTTAAGTTTCTCAGCTGCTACGCGTACTAGTTTTCTCTTTTTTCGACTTTGCGAGATCGAATGTATTTTTGACAGGCTTGTTTTATTTTGTTTCCATTTTTAGTCGAAGATCGCTGTCACCCCAACCCATGCATGAATGGTGGGACATGTACAGAGCTCAGTGATGGTCACGAGTGTACCTGTGTCCATGGTTACCGAGGACAGAATTGCGAAGGTAAATGAAGGACGTTTTTTATCTTATAACAATGCGAGTATATTCCAAAGAGATAGATTGATAAAATTACATAGCCGCCATGATAGATATGTTGGATGGTTATAACAAGAAACATGAAAGACATGTTGGATGGTACAAGCGCCATGTTGGATGATGAAATAAAAGAAATGGTCGTCATGTTAGTTGATATAACAAAAAGAAAATTACAAACAAAAATCTCACGTTGAAGCTCAAACATTTTCTATATTATTTACAGTACGCAGTGGTAGCTGTTCCACCAATCCCTGTCAAAATAATGGCCAGTGCCTTGAGACACCATCTGGCTTTGATTGCATTTGTAAACCAGGATATTCAGGAACAATTTGTTCAGGTAATGGCAGTCGTCAGTATTAGTGCATACAGAATTTAGAAGGGGGGGAGGGGGTAAGGGACATATTACTAGCGCCAATTCTAGATTTAATCTGAACATTCTTGGATACTTTTGTTGTCTTGATAATCGCATCTTGATTACCACTTAAAGGCTTACATACTGGATCTGAAATAATGTAATTTCTTTGTGTGCGTGTTTCTTGCAGCATCACAAAACAAGTGCCTCATGAATCCATGCCAGAATGGTGGCAAATGCTTTCAGACACTGAGTGGGACTGGGTTCCAGTGTGACTGCCTTTCAGGTTACAAAGGAGATATATGTGAAGGTACAGTTTTGTCTTGTTTATGTACTGGAAATGTCATGTGTCACCTGACACTAGCTCAGCTAATTCTGTATCTATAACTGAAACGTAATTTATTCTTTATTTGATTCGAATGATTTGTACCCTGGAAACCTGGGTTAAAAAAAAACGTCGTTTTTTTTACGAGGGTAGCACTTAATAGCCAGTGGCTAACAAACCTGTGGCCCTCGTTCCATGATCGAATTGGAATTTATATTTTTTTTCCTTATTGCTGTTACTTATTCTTTTTTTTTGGGGGGGGGGGATAATTTTTCTTTATATATATCACTTATCATTTTTCACGATTTTTATTGTAAAAAGCATTGAGATTTTTATGTGAATATGCGTTTTTAAGAAATAAACTATTATTATTATTATTATTATTATTATTATTATTATTATTATTATTATTATTATTATTATTAGAAGTTTATTTTTAGGTAGATGATGCGAAATCGAAGTACCTAATGCATGATTTGCCAAACTGAAACTTATTATTTTCATTTATCGTCTAAAAATGTTCCAAAAATGAAAAGAAATGCATATGAAATGTTTCAAAATATTTTTGATCAAATATATAAAAGACTGAGAGAGCTCCGAATTACCAGGATGTATAGCGAAAACTTATAGATGAGATTGATTCTATTGTATTCAAGAAGGAATTTTAGAGCAAAAGACACTTCTGTAAATAAATAGATAACTGTATTTATTTGACCAGATATTAGTCCATGTCATCCTGGCACGTGTCACAATGGAGGATCCTGCTACGAGACAGGCAGCGGTTTTAAATGCATCTGCAGACAAGGCTTTGGAGGCAGAAATTGTGATGGTGAGAAAACATTATACTGACGGTCTTATTCTTGAAACTTTTGTCTATTCTTTAATTCTTGCAACATCGTGTATAAATCGTTTGCGTGATAAAATCCAAGTATATACAGGGTCCGCGGAGCGTAATTTTGATTGGGGGGCTAACGACCACCAAATACTGGAAGACCTAGGGGGTTTGGGGGCATGCTCCCATTATAGAGGGAGCTATAGCCCCCCAGCCCCCCCCCCCCCCCCCCCCGCTCCGCGGTCCCTGATATAGATGGCAAATTAAGGTCAATTAGAAGCGTTCCAGGATTTTGAGCTTTTCAACGTTTCCAATCGTCTGAGTTTTTCCTTTGTATTAATTCATCTATTTTTCACAGTTCACCACAGCTGTCAGCTTGACACATGTAAGAATGGAGCCAGGTGTATCGAGCACGAAAATGGCTTCAAATGCGTCTGTTCTTCTGGATACAGAGGACTGTATTGTGAAGGTAAGAAGACTCAGTCAACATTAAAGCTCTAGAAATGTTATTGAGTCAGGAATTGTGAATTGTATCAACAGAGGCAGATCGATGCAAGCCAAACCCCTGCCTACACGATGGAGAGTGCATCGAAACAGAAACTAGCTACAAGTGCAAGTGTCAGAATCGGTTCAAAGGAGCACACTGTGAAGGTATAAATGTAGATTCGTGTGGCATGTTTTTACATCAAAATATTTAAAGATTCGTGGTTCCCTTTAGCCTCACTTCTGAGATCGGAAAACAAAAGAAAATACTATAATGACAAGAACACCTCCTGAATTCGAGGCTAAGCCAGCATACACTGGAGTTGTAAGATTCGTTAATACATTCTTGAAAAATGGAAAAGTCAGCTTCTTGGTAAGCATGCATTTTTCCATTTATTCTTATTTAATAATCATTTTCTAATTCGCAGACACGGATCTGTGTGCAACAAACCCCTGCATGAATGGCGGTCAGTGCTTCAGTTTTGATGGAGGGTTTAAATGTATGTGCCAGAATGGATACCATGGAGACGCTTGTCAAGGTATGCAGAACATCTGCACTACAACTTATCTTTCATCGATCTTTTGAAAAGCCGATGATTTTTTTACCACGTTTAAATTACCATCTAAACCTGTTAGTTACTTGTGTGACGAGTGGCATTTGTAGGACAACTATTAGCCCTTTCACGTGACTTCAAAGCAGCTCAATTTGGAGGACAAAGCAAAAGAATTTCAATCTCCTGAGAATTGTAACTTATTGTTTTGTCCTCCAAATTGAGCTCCATTCCGACGTACTGTTAGGGTCTATAGAGTACTTTATGTACAACGATTTTTTGAGACATTTGCAAAGAACATCGTCTAGCTAACACGACATCTTAAGGCGCGGAAACACGATGCGATGATGCTTACAACGGGGAGATCGCTCCGTTTGTGGCAACATTACTGGCAACGTTGCAGAAGTATAGAAAAAAGTCGAGTAGAAACAACGTTGCTTACAACATCGCACGGGCAATCACACAGTGCGATCTAGTTTTTGCAACGTCGCATCGTCGTGTGTCCGCGCCTTTAGCATCCTTTGTCGGTGCAACCGCAATTCAATCTCTTGCCGAGCACACACATTTCAAGAAAGTTGAGTAACATCATTAAACATCATTAAACTCAAAGGAGGATGTTCGCTCTGATCAGAGTTAATCAAAAGAGAAGAGTATCATCCTATCATCCAATAACGGGAGTTATTGGACTACAGAACTCAATTGAATTCGGCTCCGCTTCCATTTTCTCCATTTTGCCTGCATTCATTTTCATGAATTGCAAGAGATTTACTTTGATGGATTATACGTTTTTCTCCTATTTTGTCCTTCATTTGTTTCTTCCCATTTACCTTCATCAGCGAAAAACAGTTGTGAGCCCAATCATTGTTTTCTCCATTTTGCCTGCATTCATTTTCATGAATTGCATGCGATTTATTTTGATAGATTGTGCGTTTCGTCTCATATTTTGTCCTTCATTTATTTCTTCCCATGTACCTTCATTAGTGAAAAACAATTGTGATCCCAACCCTTGTCACAACGATGGAGAGTGTTCACAAGATGGCGACAAATCTAAGTGTTCTTGTAGAAGAGGTTACAGTGGCGAACATTGTGAATGTAAGCGTATCATCAAACACTTTAAACATTAACAATATAGAATATCAAATGCAATGGCAGTGTGTGTGAGTGAAAAGTGTCCCCAATTAGTGCGAAAGCGCTAGAACGACTAAACACTTAGATAAAGAGATTTCATACTTTTTCTTTGCTTGTCCTAGTGGTTGACAGCTGTTTATCAAATCCATGTCACAATGGAGGCAAATGCAGCAGTAATGCAGACGGCTTTACGTGTTCATGTCCACCAGAATACAAAGGCAAATATTGTCATGGTAAGCTTAATGACATGAAGGACTTTCCTCGAGACCACCATTATTACTTACTAGATTTCTATCCTCCTTTGTAACTAAGATATGTCCACGTTATGATCGTCCAGTGAGCCGGCGATGTAGTTATTTAATAGCTTTCAAATAGTGCAAAAAATAACTAGCAAAAGAGAAAAACAAAATTAAAAATATCTATTAGGGATAATTAGTTTTAACACAACAAAACTAGCCTTCAGATTGTTCCCTTTCTCCATTTACATTCTTTCTTCATATATATTCACATGACAAATTCTAATTGATTTTCAAAATCGCCGCACATATCATGGCAAAATGAATCTTAAGGATTTTATTTACTTCTCATTAACAGAAAAAGAGCCATGTCACCCCGACCCGTGTGCAAACAATGGCAAGTGCCTCTCCACACCTGACGGGTTTATCTGTCGATGTTCTCTTGGATTTAAAGGAGAAACATGCTCAGGTATTTGTCCTATTATGACTCTTTATCGATGGCTGAAAAGTAGATAATACTTAAAGTTGTTTTATTTCAGAGGAAGACGAATGTCAGCCAAACCCATGTCAAAATGACGGCCGTTGTATTGGACGTTACATTGGTGGAGGATTTGACTGCGCGTGCTCCGCAGGATTTAGAGGAACAACATGTAAAGGTAAAAATAACATACTACTGATTCATATCTTTTATCCAAGCCTAATGGTGTTCAGTTGTATGCGCGATTTAAAACATTTTCGTATTTTTCAACAGAGAAAGACCCGTGCCATCCAAATCCTTGCAACAATAATGGTTTCTGCAACGAAATTGGTGGTGGTATAACATGTAACTGTTCACAGGGGTTCAAAGGCTCTACTTGTGCAGGTAATTAGCGAAAAAGCTGTTGTGGTGTTCCTGCCGTTCATTCACTATTTCTTGTTTTCATTTTTTTTTTTTTTTTTTTTTTTTTTGGCTCATGCAGTTACATCCTACTAAATAAACAATAATAACAATATAAATACTTTTCTATCCCAAATAAGTAAAAAATATATCGGTTTTTAAAGTTTCCAAAAGCACACGCTTATAAAATGAATGTCATGGAAACGCCTTGATTGACGTCTACAAAAGCCTACCCACGATTTCGCGCATGATCGATACTGAAAACGACAGTAATTTTAAAGGCTGCATAAATGGAAATGGATATCAATGATTGACCTCCTTTGTTTGTTTTTTGACATTTTCATTTTTTCTGAATGTTTAAGAGCTTGACAAATGCCGTCCAAACCCCTGTCGTCACGGAGGAATGTGCACAGAGGTAGTCGGAGGACAAGGTTTCGTGTGTCGATGTCCACAGAGCTACAAGGGACTGACCTGTGAAGGTATGTACATCACTTTGGTAGGAGGATCTTAGACGCTAAGGAAATCCATTCAGTCTTCACGTAACCTTTTTCCATTCAATCAACTCGTAGCTTTCTTTAGCATTATTATTTTTTCTTTACTCAAAGTAGTTCTCCCTTTCACAGTTCTCTGTGCCATCGTAGCCTTGCCTTTGTATTGAAGAGAGACGAACAGTGAGCTTGCAATGATAGACACCTTTTTAAAACCATGGACAATTATTCACATATTTCTATCATTGCAAGCTCACCTTATATCTCACTTCGATGTAAATACACGGCTACCGTTCAAGATGGCGCAGGGAATGGTGAAGTGGACCATTTATCTATTTTACTGTCTAACTAACATAGTAATCCTAAAATCTCAGGTCAACTTTTCCATAAGCTACGAATTCTTAATTGTTAATGAATAACATGTTTCCTCCCGTTATTTAGCCAAAGATCGCTGTCATCCAAACCCATGCTTACACGATGGCTACTGTCTAGAGATAAATAATGATTTGGGCTTCCTTTGTAATTGCTCTTCTGGATACAGAGGATCAAATTGTCAAGGTAAGCAACCTCTCTCTCTCTCTCTCTCTCTCTCTCTCTCTCTCTCTCTCTCTCTCTCTCTCTCTCTCTCTCTCTCTCTCTCTCTCTCTCTCTCTCTCTCACCCTCACTCCCTCTCTCACCCTCACTCCCTCTCTCCCTCCCTTTAGATCTCTCTCCTTCCATCTCCTCCCTCTCTCTCTCGTTCTTTCTTTCTTTCGTTTATAAATGTTTCCTCTTTAAAAATCACAAGGGTAGAATTTAAATATGAAAAAAAGATCTGCAAAAGACTTCAAACTTTGAAATGATTATACATTGATAACCTTCCCTCGTGGTGTTCTATCCTAGATAAAGATCCTTGCTATCCCAACCCATGCAATGCAGGCAGTTGCTTGCACACTAGTGATGGAGGCTTTGCATGTAACTGCAATATTGGATTCAAGGGATCCCACTGCCTAGGTAAATTTAAATTTAATTTCTGGTTCCTCTCCTAGATTTTTCTGGGTTCATTTATATTTATTTGTTGGTATTCTTTTCTTCTCCTGATTTCTTTATTGTAGACAAAGATCTGTGTCAGCCAAACCCATGTCAATTTTCTGACAAGTGTAAGCAAACCAGTGGAGACAGCTACCAATGTGTAAAGAATGTCTGTGATCCTAACCCGTGTCTGCACGATGGCCGCTGCATTGAGGTTAACGACGATGACTACCAATGCGCATGCTCCAATGCGTACAAAGGAAAAAACTGCGATGGTGAGTACCAGTCTTCTTCCTTTTCTTTTTTCCTTATCTACAAATAGACTCCTTGCAGCACGTCGGAATGCAGGTCAATTTTGGAGACAAAACAATAGGTTTCCAATTCTTAGGAGATTGAATTTCTTTGGTTTTGTCCTCCAAATTGAATGGCTTTGACGCCACGTGAAAGTGGTCTATATCTTCGTTTGATTTACTCAATCGAATTTTTGTGTTTTCACTCGTGGTCGTAAGCGGGTAGAGTTGCTTGTTGGTTCCCTCCTGTGCTTCGAGGGTTTAGCTCTGTGCCTCCCACCACCATCCACAAATTAACTTTTAAATTTCAATTACATTAAGTTGAAGAAGAGCCACCCTTTAGAACCACTGCTAAATCCCATCAGGGAAGGTAGAGCACATTTTGAAATGTATGTGTGTATGTGTATGTTGGGGGGGGGGGGAGGGGAGGGGGTCTGAGCTGCCCGTCCCTGCACTTTTTTTCCTACTCAGATTTGAATGAATTATATTCTTTTATTTCAGTATTAGTTGAAATGGGAGACAGTCGACATAAAGTTCCTGATAAAGTAGCTGATAAAGTTCCTGATAAAGTACCTGATAAAGTTCCTGATAAAGTACCTGATAAAGTACCTGATAAAGTACCTGATAAAGCACCATCAAATAACGGTAGGTGAAACGGCTGAAACCCAGTCTAATATAAGTAACAATTTATGACTGAACAAATTTTAAAGACCTGGTTCAAAATATTGAACAGAAGGAACAATCCACGATAGAGACTAGGTATATTGGTTGGTCATGCTTGTTAACTGTAAATCTGATCAAGAAGGAAGTCGACTGATGATGGTGATGATGAGGATGATGATGATGGTGATGATAATGATGATGTTGGTGATGGTGATGATGGTCATGATGATGAGGATGATGATGAGGAGGATGATAATGATGATGATGGTGGTGATGGTGATGATGATGGTGATGATGATGATGATGATGATGGTGATGATAATGATGATGTTGGTGATGGTGATGATGATGAGGATGATGGTGATGATGACGATGATGATGATGGTGATGATAATGATGATGGTGATGATGGTGATGATGATGAGGATGATGATGAGGATGATGATAATGATGATGATGGTGGTGGTGATGATGATGATGGTGATGGTTATAAGGACGTTGGTGATGGTGATGATTATGATGATGATGATTTCCATATTGTAAATCAGGCTAAAATGGCCTATCACAAAGCTACATATTCTCATTTTAGAAGTACCATTTCATTTCATACATCAACCTACTGAGATTTGAGACTTCGGTTCAATAAAAGTTATTAATGACAAAGAAATCCTTCAGTCTGATTGTCATTGCATGCATTTAATGACAATTTGCCATTTCTGAATATCTTAGATTTTTGTCATCCAAACCCGTGTAAGAATGACGGGATTTGTACTTCGCATGAGACTGGCTTCGATTGCCATTGTAATAGTGACTATACTGGTCCGAGATGCGAAGCAAGTAAGTCATGATTTAATGAGAGATTGAAATTTATGCACATATATTAAACAAAAGGTTAGTGAAGGTTTTTTTGCAAGTTGCTTCTTGATAACACATCAGTTGCAAGTTGTTTAAGATGCGGCAATACGAGCAACAAAATCATGCATTTTGTCGCGCAACATTGTTCCATTGCAAGTTACAGAACGTTGTTGATCTTATTAACACCCAGCGCGCAACTTGTCACGCAACAAAAAAAATCTATTGTGTAAGTAAATGTGGCTGCTTGTTACAAAAAGTAGATTAAACACTTTTTGCAACAAGCAGGCAGCCACAACTTGCAACATGGATCTTTATATGTAAATAATGTCAGCTCAGAAGAAAATATGCTGCTGAAAAAAACCTGCAGAACTTTCGCTGCTTGAATCCGCATCGCCCATACTGCAATTCGGGCTTTGTATGCAACTTGCAACAAACCTCCACAAACCTTTCTTGAAATAGCTGTGCCTGATTTATATTTTCATGATCACATTAACATTCTCTTCTTGTTATATCTTCTAGAAAAAGATGTGGCCTCCAAAGCAAAGGAAAATGGTAAGAATTTGTCCACTTAGCACCTCGTCATGAAAAAATAAATCGTGCGACTCTCGCTTTTTTTGTGCTCCTCGGCTCATTCTGCCAAAGTCTGTGCGAGATAATCTTATCAAATACTTATTGCCCTATTTTGCAAATGAGGACTAGAGCACGTTTAGATCACAGAGATCTCGAGTACCTGGTCATACGTTTGGGTAACTAATCACCATATTTTTTACATTGGTTAGACCATTGTTCACCATCACCATGTAAAAACGGTGGGGTCTGTGTCGAAGAGGACCAGGGATACAGATGTGTATGTAAATCAGGATTCAAGGGTTTCCACTGTCAACGTAAGTAACCCGTTACCACAGTGACTTGACTGTATGTTTTTAGGACATTTTACACTTACACTTACACATCACGAGGTTACTTGTTATGATGCATGCACTTACCTTGTTTTCTATCAATCCATGCTTACTTTATAACAACACAAAGCGCGCTCGCACGTTTTCTTTTTTCCTATCCTTAATTTTTGTGCTTCTACTATCACTTCTCTCGTGTTCTGCCAATCCATGCGTGTGCTTTATAACGGCACAAAGAACGTGTGCGCGTTTTCTTTTTTTCTATTCTTAATTGCTGTGCTTCTACTAACACTTCTCTCGTGTTCTTCCAATCCATGCGTGTGCTTCATAACGGCACAAAGAACGTGCGCGCGTTTTCTTTTTTTCTATTCTTAATTGCTGTGCTTCTACCAACACTTCTCTCGTGTTCTACCAATCCATGCGTGTGCTTTATAACAGCACAAAGCACGCGCGCGCATATATTTGTATTTTTTATTCTTTCTCGTCGTGCATTTCTTAGCATTTTTCTCGTGTTTTGCCACTCGGCGTGCTGTGATAACCGCAAAATCTCGATGGCGTTTTCTATGTCTTCAATAGTAGCATGATAGTATATGATTGCACAAAGTTCACATCGTTCACAGTCCACTGTATCACATAAAGCATCATCTTTTTTGTTCTGTTTTAGTCGATCCCTGTCAATCAAATCCCTGTAATGATAATGGCAAGTGCATAAGAGACGGCAAGTCAGATACTGGATACAGATGTCGATGTCTTCATGGCTTCGTTGGAAAGAGTTGTGATGGTATGTGTAATATTGATATGAACATCATTTAAATTCCCGTGTTTTAATTTATTAAGGAAGAAATCCAATTTCTGTCTCTTTAACGTGCCACTACCTAAAGTCTCTGTTTCGACTTCTCACTAAACAGTGTAGCTTCAGCTTTTAGTACTCTTAAAACAGAGCACAGATGGAGGGAGTGGGTGGAGCGCATTCCCTCAACTTCCTGGGATACCAGCCACGTAGCTGAAGGGACTACCGACGTTAAATATATAAATTTATCCAACACCATAGAAATACAGCCAATCAGAAAGCAGGAAAGCCGTTGTATATTCGTCGGTATTTCACTCTTTCTTTCCATCATGCACTGCGCGTTGAATCTACGCATTTGTATGATGTGGGATAAAATGGTTATACAATGGTTTCTCGTGGCATGCCGTGGATATCCCACTCAGTACTTGTATTTTCTTTGTATACACACTCGTCTAAAGGCTCGTGCGTATACTAGAAACTATGGACTCGTGGGATATTCCACGAAACCATTAGTATATAGTTACCTTTGGCCATACAGGAAAATCTTTTACAATATGCTTCTGATATTAGAGCATGTAATTTTAATTACGCGCTCAAGTTACCCATCCTTGACTGGTGTGATCGTAGTCTATGATTTCTTATTATCTCATGACATGCATGTTCTTCTAAACAGAAAACTACTGCCTTCCTAATCCTTGCAGTAACAATGGGGTATGCGTATCCATACCTGACAAGGGTTATCAGTGCAAGTGTCGGGATGGTTTTACTGGTGCCCGCTGTGAAAGTAAGCAATGCTTATCAACTTCTTTTATAAATCACCCGCGACCATCGAGTACTGAATCAAGTGCAAAATAGAGTGCGTCAATCAAAACTATGCAAAAATATTACTTATACGCACGAGTCCTTATTACGGCTTGCACGTCTACAATTGTACTAAACTTGACGTTATGATATTTCTGGTAAATGTAGTCACCATTAAAAAAATATATTAGAACTAACCATAGGTAATTAAATTATAATATCGATCAAAAGTTTTTCGACTTTAGTTCAAATTTTATCTCTTTGGTCGCTTACGATTGAGAACTTCTTTGAAATGTCAATAACTTTGATATCCATTATTGTTTCTCAGGAAGCCCATGTAGTCCAAACCCATGTAAAAACGGAGGAAGTTGTCTTGTATTTTACACTGTATATTTGTGCAAATGTCCCAGGGAATTCAGAGGAACTCAGTGTGAAGGTTTGCAAAATCGTTTATTTTTAGCTCAGCATTTTGTTTTTGGTGCTCATCAAAAGAAGCGCAGGTTTTCAGAAATATTTTTTTGACATCCTATATTGATAGGATGAATTTGGTCAATGATGTTACATGCAGTGGACAATTTTCCCTGTAAATTATTGCTTTGTAAATATATATGTATTGCGAAACTATCTGCGCGAGAAATTTCCCAGAAAATTTGTTACTGCAGTGACGCAATTTTTTCAAAAATTAAAATCAAGCTCAACGCACGTACGTTTTGCAACGATTGCTTGAGCAGTTTTGACACCTTGTCTAGTGTACAAACTGCAACGGATTTTTTTCTGCCTAACAAAATTAAGAGACAAGTTGGAAAGACAATTGCCGTCTGTGACCATGTCCTTTTTCTTGATAGCCTCGCTTGCTAACAGACCTGCGGCTCAAGTTATCGCTGCTCAAGCAGTCACTGCAACGAGGAAAGCAGAAACAAGTAGACCTGCAATTCATGGTCTGCCTACTTCTCAAATCGTCAATAAAAGTAAGTTGAAGATTGACATCTTGATTGTATGAGCAAACATATTAGACCTTTTTCGGCTTGGGCGTAATGTTTTCCCATTTCAGACCACTTGTCATTCTCTTGAGAATAACATTATTTTTTTCGAGTTGTATCCATATTCATGTGTCTTCTCGTGCGCAACCGTTAAACAAAGAAATGATACTCTAAAGAATGATACGTAGTCTGAAATAGGAAAAAACATTACGCCCAAGCCGAAAAGGTTTGATAGATAATATTGATAATATTAAAGTGTGCCAGACTTTATGACGATTAATGTTCATTCAGAGATTCAGTGAATATTACATGTGCATATTGCATAGCGTTTGCATTTTTAGAATGTTTGCAAGAGAGCCCCATCCTGTGCAGGGTTACTGGTTCATTTGATCTTTGCATGATCGGCGAATGATAAGCAAAAAATCGACGAACTGCTACAGCTTTCGTTCATTTTGAACTTTGAACTGTAAATGCAAGATATGCGCATGCTGGGTTTTAAGATCTTGGAACTCATATGCACGCAAAAAAATCAAATCAGCATTTGATTCAGTATGTTCAAAAGGGCTGAGATTGAGCTGATACGAGAAAAGCGTTTGTGTATGCCCGATTGTCAGAATATACCAAGATATAAAGTATGCAGATCTTGGAACTTCTTGGTCTTACAAAATCATGCCTTTTGAAAACTTTATATATATATGCACCTGAAAAATTGCATTTTGTTCTGTGGTAGGTCTCTTTACTGAATAGACCCCTTGCAGCAAGCAGGAAGGCAGCTCAATTTGGAGGACAAAAAAATAGATTCCAATTCTCAGGAGATTGAAATTCTTTTATCAGTTTATCTCCCAAATTGAGCTGCTTTGACGTCATGTGCAAGGGGTCTATTCTTGGGAGCACCCAAGCATGCAGAAACGTTATACTCTGGCATAAAGAGGCACACCACTTGTTTATAGTCCAGGTGTACTTGCATGAATACCTGTTACGTTTGTTACTTGAAATGACATGCAGGAGAAAGGGTGTGCGATCTCTGTGCAGACTGAAACTGAACGAATTACAATACTAAATGACATGACTGACCCTTGCATGTATTGAATCAGCATCTGGATGCAAACCCGACCCGTGTAAGAACAGTGCTGTGTGCCTTGACACCATTGATGGTGGCTATGAATGCTTTTGCCGTGGTGACTTCTCTGGATCCAAATGCGAAGGTTTGACATAAGACAAACTGACAGACAAATGACAGACAGACAAATAGACAGACAGACTGACAGACAGACAGACAGACAGACAGACAGACAAATAGACAGACAAATAGACAGACAGACAGACAGACAGACAGACAAATAGACAGACAGACAGACAGACAAATAGACAGACAAATAGACAGAAATACCATCTAACCAACCAACAGACAAAAACGCAAAACAAAACGATTAAAACATACGGAAAAATATTTAAACATACAGTGCCTTATACGACAGGATAAACAACGCGCTAGCTGGGCGATACAAACTATTTGAAAATAAAATATTGATTGAAGAAAATATTGCCTTCTCAAAGTTGAACGTATTCTACAGAAAAACGTATTTTGAAAAAGAGAATAACATTATTCAAATTACTAATGAGAACTTCACTTTTGCTTTTTTAGATGTCGGTGAATATACATATTCATCGGCTCCCAAGTTCTTTCCTGGAAAAGGCGGTAAGTTACAGTACCGCATTTGAAAGAAGATAGCTATTGATTTCCGTATAAGCCAGTTCAAAGTTTAAGAATCGTTTTCAGTGCGCATGCGATTTTTTGTTTAATTAGAAACAAAAGAAGGTTTAAACAAAAGAAAGTGAGAAATTCGGGATAAAATCGCATGCGCACTGAAAACTATTCTTAAACTTTGAACTGGCTTATACCTTGCTATTATTGAAATGTAAAATGTTAATGAAAATTGAAGAAAAAGAATGCCCAAAATAAGGAACTTTCAAATTAAAATAGAAAGGAAGAAATGAGACAAATGCACACAGAGATGAAAGGATGAAAAAACTTGATATATTATAATATTTCAGCAACGCAAAATCCGACATGTAAAAATGTGTCATCTCCTATCCATGTTTTTATTGTACCTAACATAGTTTTCTTTTGGCCTTCACAGAGGAATGCACACACTGTGATCGTTACGCACATTGTGTTGGTGGTCACTGCATCTGCAAAAATGGATATGTTGGAGATGGCTTAGACTGTTGGGGTGCGTATTACAAAAACTCTAATGTCTTTTTACAGCATAGAAATAAATCTTTCCTTGTCACTATTTTCATTGTTATAGGGCTGTTAAGTGTGACGTCAATTGAATGAAAAAACGACTATTCTTAGCTTTATTTTATCGTTTTTATGAGCAGTTTGACCCAGAAATACGTCACAACTTAACAGCCCTATTGCCTCTGTTTTATATACAAAGGTACTAATTTGTCATTCATTCACTTTTAAAGAGGAAACTCTGGAGGACCGGGAATGGACGTGTGAGGTTAATCCATGCCAAAACGGTGGAACCTGTAAACCCGGAATCTCTAAATGCGTTTGTAGACTTGGATACATTGGGAAATATTGTGAAGGTAGGCAGCCATACTGCTTGTGGAGAAAATCTGGGTAGTCCAACGCCCTTGACGCTCAAGAGTCCTTTCGTAGTTCCCTGCGCCACATCGAAAGGTATAGCCTTGCCTTTGCATCGAAGCAAAACCAGCGTTGAGCTTGCAATGATAGAGACATGTGAATAATTGTCCAAGGTGGTAAAAACGTCTCTATCATTGCAAGCTCACCCTTCGCCTCTCTTTAATTCAAATTAAAGGCACGGTTACCTTTCAAGATGGCGCAGGGAACTGTGAAAGGGACCATTATCATTCATTAACATTTCTTTTGAAAATGTGCCATTCAGCTGGTAAAAGTTCCAAATGACACCAGAAATAATGTCTATTAATAACACACTGATGTCGCTAGCTTATTTTACATTTTTTAAACGTATCAGCTAATTTTAGCTACACGATGCTTTCTTGTGCATATCATTCAGTATACTTCCCACTTTAAACTTCATCAAGGCTTCAGTGCCTGGTAATAATGGGACAGTCAAATGCTGTCGAATATACAAAGGCTTTCGTGCATACGGATTTGCTGCATTTTCAATGGTAAGGTAAAGCCCAAATTTTCCCGAGCCAGGGGCTCATGTGGCATAATGACAAGAACAAGCCTGCGCTGGTGTTGGCTACATCGTTAATTTTTTTGCCACGAAAGTTAATCAAGTTTCTTTACTTGCAGAGGAGTGTACTCCTTCAATTCATCTCAGCTTCGACAAAGTATCAGCGAGCACTTTGTTGGATGATTCAGGAGATAACAACAATGGCATGATCGTGAATGGGGCGCAGATCGCTCCTCACAGTGGGAAATGTGGGAACGCTGTCAATCTTCTGGGTAAGTTAGATACTTCAAAACAATCATCTGTATGTGTCTGTTTGACGGTTTGGAATCCGCTGCGTGATATATATTTTCTTGGATTTAAAGGTCTTTTGGACTGTGCGTATTGAAAAAAAACGATCTTTACTGAATGCATCACCAGACACTTTAGCAACAAGTCTTTGGCTCGAGAAAAACACGGAAATATTCAAACAAATGAAGAAATTAATAGTTCATTTTTGCAGCAAATCGAGACCAGTTTTAGAAGGAGTTTCAAATGCATCACCCGACCTGTAATGCATCACCAGACACTTTAGCAACAAGTCTTTGGCTGAAAAACACGGACATATTCAAACAAATGAACAAATCAGTGGTTCATTTTTGCAACAAATCGAGGCCGGCTTAAGTTAGAAGGAGTTTTTTAAAAAATGCAGGCACGAGACTTTCCTGTCCAACCATACTTGCACCTCCTGAGAATCCGAATCGGCACGCTCTTCTTTTTGTTCGTTTATCAATATTTCCTAGTGGCGGATTTAGCAAAAGCTTACTTCTTGTCATTGCACCATTGCAACATAGAAATACCTCCTGAATGAGTGAGGTAGCACATGCGAGAACATTACTTTCCAAAGAAGCACCCCTTCTCTAGCTTTTTCTGCTGCTTTGGAACAATCAAGCTTTTGGTTCATGGGTTAATCTACTTGCTGCAAGTGCATCGCCACCTTGCCCACACGCACTTTGCCATACACTCATGAATGAGTATATGGCATATCTGTTTCCATGCAAATTAAGAGGAGCAATCCATAGTCTAGACACTCGCAGATTTGGTGCATTTAACCTTTTGTTTCATTGGTCAACTTACTTGCTGCCAGTGCACCGCCACACTGCCCAAAGGTACCTCATGAACGATATGATTAAAATAGTACATATGAGGCCATAAAAATAAAAGAAGCACCACACCCATCGTCTAGACCTTTGCAAATTCGACACGTCTTGAGCCTTACATGTGTTTCAGAGGTCTCTATAGGGTGAATTATGCAACACATTTTTTGGTTTTCTCTTGCGCTAGGTGGTCAAAAAAGTAGTGAGTTTTAATGCAATTTTTAAATTTTTTTTTTTTTGTTCTTTATTCGTTTAACCAACTTGTAGCTTGATTTTCCTCTTCTTCTTTCGAGGAAAATGATAACTCTCCGAATTCGTTTTCGTTAAAATCAAACATTCTCAAGAAACAGACTTCTTTCCAAACTTGTCGAATCGTGATGTTTTGCTAACGAAACCGAGAAATGAAATCCTTTAAGATTTTTGTTATTAAGATATGCGTATCATCGATAATAACTTCATGTTTACATCAGGGGGAGATATCCTTTTGGATGGCATGCATTTCAAACACATTCCAAGAAAGGGCATCACCATATCCGTCTGGATCAAACTCGAGACCAAACTTGGTGTGCAGTCCATATTTGACACCGTGGGAAACCATTCAAAGCATAAAGATGGGCAATACCACTTGGAAGTGGATAATGGGAGAGTGCGCTGGTTCCATAGGGATGAGAATCATCAGACTATTTTTAGTGTTCTTAGTAGACCCGCTGTGAGTGAAGGACGGTGGACGCAGGTTACAGTTACATACAGCGCTGATAAACAGCGCGCTAGGGTAAGTAAATAATATCAACGACTTTTACATATATCCATATATCCATTAGTCTATTAATCTTCATCAATGTCTTAAGATAAGACTTCCTTGGTGACTTTCTTTATCAATTTCTTACACAGTCGCTTTCTCGGAGTTCGATAAACAGGGTGCATTGTGGTCTAGCTTGGGTACAAACAACACCATATAAGGCATTAAGAACAAAAGATGTTTGTATCAAAGCTAGTCCAAAATACTCTCTTGTTTGGTATCTTAGAAAGGTTTATTTTTAACACTAATATATCCATATCTCGTTTGGTTATCTCTTTAACTTGATAATCATTCTCAAGTTAGTCATTCTCATAGTATAGACACCCTCACCATATATATATTGCTTTCCCATTTCAAACCACATTTCATTCCCTTGAGAATAAGAATTATTAGATTACCAAGTATTAACCAGGTTTGTCATATATGTCTTTTCTATCAAGGTGTTTGTTGATGGTGACATGATCACCGAAGAAGGCGGACATGGATTGCTGTCCCAGGACTGGGCTGGCAAAGTTGGAATAGGTAAAAAAGACATCGTAATATTATCCTTACACATTCTTCAAATTACATTTGAATTACTGTAGTTTATCGTGATTCGTGTTGTTCTGATTATTCTTTTGCCGTTATTGTTTTTAGGCAAACATCGCCATATATTTGGTAGTCGCCTGTTACGAGGCATGGTCGATGAATTCTACATTTTTCCAGGAGAATTACCTCGACTTGAGATACTCGTACTCATGCGCCACTGCAAAGTATATTTCAGTAAGTAGACAGGCTTCTGTGATGAAACTGTATTTTCTTATTCTGTACCATTCCATTAACATAAATTCGTCGAGACATACTAACCGCGCGGAAAGTCGAACCCGTTAAATTAAGACATGTTGCTTAATAATGTTACTCGTGCAGTAATACCAGCAACAAAATCATGCAGCTTGTCGTTGCAGAGTGAATGTGGCTCACATTACCAGACATACAACAAAATTTTGTTGCGCGACTATTTTGCACAGTAGAAGCCCTTTCTACTCTCTGCAACAATGAACCTTTGTTGCGTGTGGGGTGTTAATACGAGCAACAACGCCCTGCAATTCGCAACACAACAATGTTGCGCGACAAGTTGCACGATTTTGTTGCCCGTATTACTGCACCTTTAAATCCAGGCATTTTAACTTTAAATATTATTGTCTGGGGTAAAAACATAAGAAATAATACTCGCCTATCCAATTTGGGCAACAAGGACAGAAAGGCTGTAGCGCGTAAACGGAAAAAAATATTTTCAAAACTTAATCAAGTACAAAGGTGAACGGTAACTCATAGAAGAAGACTGATAGTAGCGACAACACACTTCGATCTATGCCGATTTTCGCAGTGATAAATTCTGATTAGTCAGTTCCGTTACCCAACATTTGATGTTAACATGAAGTCTGATATCAATGAATACAATGAAGAATATCGAAGCATAAAAATTCACTGTAGCTATTGATATATGTTTTTTTCCTTGAAAATTCTCCTAAATTTCACAACATCAGTTAATTAGTCAAAGCAGCTTAAAGGCCCGTTCACACGCGCGATTTTTGCAGCGATTTTTTGAAGCGATTTCTGCGGCGATTTTTGAAAATCTGATAAATTTTAACTCATGCTTCTAAAGAGACATTTGTCCAGATAATCTTGGTGTCCTGAACAAAACTTTACAGGTTAATCTTTTACCATTATTAACAATGACTAAAATCTCCGCAAAAATCGCGCCTAAAATCGCTGCAAAAATCGCCCGTGTGAACGGGTCTTAAGAATTCAGTGAATAATAAGATTTTAACGTTTTTGAAATGCCTGGTTTTGTTGTTGTTGTTGTTACTGTTACTGTTATTGTTGTTGTGTTTATTTGTCTAACACTCTTATTATTAAATCTCCTTTACAGCAAATTTTAAGAAAAAGAAACTAAAGGATGCCAAAAAAGTACCTCAACTATCGTTTACACCATATGCACCTGTTGTCAATTCTTATGTCAAACCATATACACCACCCATCGGTGGCACACTATTGACACCATTAAATCAAGAAGCAAACAATGATAAAGTACACAATAATCTTGAAGAAATTCTCGAGAGTTTTGACGAGGATAGTCCAGTTCCTCCACAGCGTTCGACGTTATCGAATCCAAGCAACCAGATACCGAAACAGCAAAGACCATGGGGAAACCGAAAGCCATACCAGGGAAATGCTCAGCCCAATAGATATCTTCCTAATAGATATATTCCCAATAGATATATTCCCAATAGATATCATGGAGTCGTGCCTTCTCAGACACAACAGTTCCTTTTCAATAGAGGCCGTAAAATTCCACAAATTCAGACCGGAACAATGCAGAACGCCTTACAAAGACCAGTGGGAAAGCAAACTATGTTCAACAAACCTCAGGCAGGAAATCCTGCGATCAGTAACTTAAACAAGGGCTATATATTCGGACAGTACGGATCGCAAAGAAATTCAGCAATGGATCGAATGCAGAGACCATTATCCTACTCAATTAATCCTCCTCGTCGGATACCTCATGGGAGTGCATCTTCTACAGCCCAAATGCGCGGCCCCTTGACTTACATGAACGGTCTGTTTGCTCCTGCAAGACCAGTCCCCGATACCAACTTTGCAGTTGCTTCCACTAAAACTCGTATTCCAGCCAACCAAATATCTCCTTACGCTCGCAGAAGGCAATACTTGAGTTACAATCCTCCCTCAAGGACAATGAAAACTGCTACAGGAGTTTTACATAGCTGGCTTAACAGCGCCACTCCTAATATTAACAGAACTCCATTGAGATCATCAGTTTTTAGCAAGACTAATTACCCTCAGAGAGGCTGGTACAGATCAACCCAAACAGTTCCTCAAAAACCGATGCAACCATTAAATGCACGAGGTTCCACGAATTACTTCGCGTACAACCGAAGATATCCTAATTTACGACCACAACCTGCAGCACTCTCAAGACCTGTGCAGTCGTACCAAGGAGCGCCAAGTCCATATAAGGTATCGTACACAAACTATGACAGGAATTTTGACGGTAACCACGGTAACCATGCAACTGACAAACCAACACCATCATTTTACGACTATACACACGTACAAGGTAATCCAAGGACAATGGGCAATAGGAAAAATACTGGTATGGACAAGAACAGTCTTACCGGAAAGCAACCGTCTCTCCGGGGGAATAACCACAATCCAAAATACACGACCAATTTACAAGAATCGCTAAACTCGCTGAAACAGTCCGGCTTGCTTAGAAAAGTTGATCCTAGTAAATATCTGGCTTTCAAACTGACGCCCCAATTCACATCAGACCCGGACGAAATGTACACTAACGCTCTTGCACAACTGAATTCACAATTACGACAGCTAATGGACGACCACACGGTTGACTTCAAGCCCGAACAGCTCCAATTTGTTATGGGCTTGCTGCAAAAAGGCCTTGACCAAATGGAGCAAAGCGTAGAAGGCAAGCAAGGGAAGATCATCACAGGTAAAGACAGGATACCCTATATACAACAAAGACAAGGTTCACAGTATACACCGGGAAACCCGACGCAGCGTAAAGATGAAATCTTACGCCCAGTACACAACTCACAGACAGTATACAAACTGACATATCCCGACAAACGACAGACGAAATACAGCAATATCGACGAACGGCCCAACAATCCATCTGATTCTAATTACGAACACGAGTACGGTAGACCGACGATGACTGCCGACTTCAGAAGATATTCGAACACTTTGACAAGGATATTAAGACGCCGTAAAAAAGACATTAATAGAATAGTTACATTCGTGAAACGAGAGCTGAAGAAACAGAGAAAAAAGGTTAAAAGAAGCGATGAACAGAAAGTGAAAAATAGGAAAACAGGGCATTTTAAATGAACTGAATAGAAAAAGCTGATAATAATAACAAGAAAAATGAGAAAAATGAATAGGAAAGCTAAAGAATTGAATCTATGAAAATAAGAAAGGAAAGCTTGAAATTTATGATAGCGGGAAAATTGGAATGAGACATATTCTCTTACTGAAACTATTGTTAGGACACAAGGATCTTCGAGGCAGGGAACGTACCTTCAAACTTTTATTGCAGGCTTGCAAACTCTGTGTCAGTTTCCAGACTTGATTCAACTCTTCAACCGACTTATACTATTAATTTTGGTTCTTTTTAACTACTTCTAAGTGAGACGCTGACCCAAACAAAACTCCTAAACACTTTGGTTTTTGACCATAATAATATCTGATTACAAGTAGGTTACGGAAGTGAGTGCGACAGCTATCTATGATTTCAGGGAAATCCCCAGTATCGATATCTACTCACCGCGTTAACACTAAACCTTTCCATTCTATGAGTGTGGTTCAGCGTTCACTTGACTACAAATATCAATCATTACCGAAACTATCAAAATGACTTAATCGTTATCGAACATAGAATAAATTTGGCAAAGAGCGGCATAACACTATTTAATGGATAACAAAAAAAGCGAAACTACGTGCGACGTACACGACTTGGTCAAGCTGTTTTACCGTCATGTTTTTTCTGTTCTAAGAATAAGAAACCAGTTCTGTTAATACAGAAATTATACCCTTATTATCGAAGAAAAAAACAAATGTAGCTTAAACAAATATGATCCCGTAGTGTTATCCAGGTAATCCGATAAAATTAATAGTTTAATTGTAGGCTTTTGTGCACTGTATTTCATCATCTTCCATACGTTGTCTCACTGGTCACATGTAAGGCATCGAATCGAGTCTTCAAGGTATATCGTTTCAAACGATTTTTGACCTTATAACCTCTATTGAATGCTTTCCTTTTGATCCACCAGTGAAATGATCTTTGGAAAGTGGTGCCGATTGTAAATTTAGTAGAACGTAAATATATAACTCTTCACTTCGATTACACCGTTGTTCGCTACGAACATTCATTTCAAATTCAGAATCTCATTATGGAGAATTATTCTAAATAAGTGTTGGCTTAAGCTAGGATCAAATGTGCGCCAGCAATACACAGCTCCAGCGGTTTTTAATTCAAAATCATGTTAATGTATATAGAATTTTAATAGTGTGTAAATAGCAGCATTGTGGATAACATTCGTAAATTTTATTGAAAAATGATTATATGGAAATTTATAATATCTAAGCACCAAACTATCAGTTTAGCCACTTACTGTATGTTTCGTATTTTTATAAATAGATAGTACACTAGTCGTGATTGGTTGACAGTCACTAGAGTGATTATAGATTTGTAAATATAACAGCCGAGAGAGACTCGGCCTGATTTTCTCAGGTAATAATGATTTTCAGAGCAATGTGAGTGACACTAGTGAAAAATGTTTTCGTATGCTTGCTGTTAAGCATGTCTTCCAAAGAAGTTTTGCACCATAACGTGCTGGCGGCCATGTCAGATGACAAAACAATATTTTATGCTTACACTATGTTTACATGTATTGTTCGTGCCATCCAACATGACTGCCGTGACGGTCACATGATAGTGCAAAACCTCGGCACAACAAACAAAGATGCTTTAAAAGGGGTCTGTCGTAGGACTATTCATCGAATTTAGCTATAGAAAACTTCAATTCCTGGCTTACTGCAAGTTTGAGCATTTCTAAACAAATTAGTATAAAATTAAACATAAAAACATAAACCATATTGTAGGATTATTTTGGTTGTGTATCGATGTAAATAATGGCTGAAATATAAAATCACATTAAATAAAATCGATAATTGGTCTTAATAATTCTCTATATAATTACCATGGTTAAGTATAGATGATATATGATCAGTATGTGTGAGAATAACCTCTTAGATGATATCATCGACTAGATTCTGATTGGCTGATGATGAAATTGTTACACTCTGATTGGATAAAGCAATTTGTTGTTAAAACTATCGTTTTGCATGGGCGAAGCCTTGAAGAATATTATGGATTTTTCTAAGAAGTTTGTACATCCTCAACCAAGCTAAGAACATAGTCAAGTTATGAAGATACGTAAAGTGATAGAAAGTTACGATTTTTAAATCTTAAAAGACACAAGACCGACATAGTAGTAGCAGTAGGGCCCTACTGAAAACCACATATAGTGATGTAGGTTCCCTCATTAAAGACTATTATATTTACATAAAACCAATTTAGACAAAACGATTTTTATTTTACTCTAAAACGTATAGTACTGACTTACAACACGTACTTGGTTCAACATAAAGTAACTTGGCGAAAGTGTTCTCATTAGACTGACGTGCATTCGTATGAGTAGGAAACAGATCACTGACTTACATATGTACATAGCACGGATTGTCGTGACACTGTGTGAGTGGGAAACGCACGGGTACTGACGTACAGCACAGACACAGGTAGGCATGTTGTAACACTGAAATGGCTTACCAATTCAGTTTCCTTTATGAATAGGAAATGCACGGTACTATCGTACAGCACAGACACAGGTCGGCATGTTATAACACTGAAATGGCTTACCAATTAAGTTTCCTGTATGAATAGGAAATGCACGGTACTATCGTACAGCACAGACACAGGTCGGCATGTTATAACACTGAAATGGCTTACCAATTAAGTTTCCTGTATGAATAGGAAATGCACGGTACTATCGTACATCACAGACACAGGTCGGCATGTTATAACACTGAAATGGCTTACCAATTCAGTTTCCTATATGAATAGGAAATGCACGGTACTATCGTACAGCACAGACACAGGTCGGCATGTTATAACACTGAAATGGCTTACCAATTCAGTTTCCTATATGAATAGGAAATGCACGGTACTATCGTACATCACAGACACAGGTCGGCATGTTGTAACACTGAAATGGCTTACCAATTCAGTTTCCTATATGAATAGGAAATGCACGGTACTATCGTACAGCACAGACACAGGTCGGCATGTTATAACACTGAAATGGCTTTAGTTTCCAGTTAAGTTTCCTGTATGAATAGGAAACGCACGGTACTGACGTACAGCACAGACACAGGTCGGCATGTTATAACACTGAAATGGCTTCCCATTGGCTAACATAACGCACGTGCTTGAGCCGATAACCTAAATGCAGTGTAGAAGTACGACAACCAATATGTGCGGCCCCGTTCCCTACTCATTCGATAACTGTTCCAATACGCAACAAACAGTGATTGACACCATACATCACATTGTTCTAACGGTCGTACATCTAATACGAAGAAAAATATGGATTAAGTCTTACGACATTCAACTAGCGACAAATGATTAACAGATAACATATGTTGAAGATAAGGGATTTAAATATAGACAATAAAGAAAAGACGACGACAACATCTTTACTGGACAACCGTGCTTTTCAAATCTGCTTTAGTGACGTCATATGGTGATGTTACCATGGTGATCATTTTATGTTGCATTCTTCAGTACCGACAGACAATCCCAAGGGTGTTCCAGCAAATCCCTCAAAGGTCGTACTTCAACCATCCAACCACCGAGGCTACCAGGATAAATATACCAAGCAGTCGAAGGATAAAGCTGCACCCACAGACCAAACAGGAACTGGAGGATGAAAAAGAGCTTGCTGAAGCACTGGCATTACTTTCCTTACCCAACAATTGAATGATCTTTTAGCCGAAGAGTTTTTTTGTTGAAGATTTATATTTTAAATAATGATGAGCGAAAAAATGATCCCAATCAAATTTGGGGGTTGGCATGAAGGTGTTCCCAATACTTTGATGACAAAAGCTTTGGAGAATCAATGATCCGAAAGTTTTACCATTCTCTTATGATTTAGAAAGGATAGAGGAAAGAATTTGGAAACAGTAATTTAGAGAATGACAGAAAGTAGAACGGAAGGAAGAAAGAAAGAATGAAAGAAAGAGAAAAAGAAAGATAGAAAGAAAGAAAGACAGAAAGAAAGACAGAAAGAAAGAAAGAAAGAAAGACAGAAAGAAAGAGGAGAATTAGGACACAAGGAAGAAAGAAATTAGAAAAAAAAAAGTAAATAATATCTCAATTCGAAAATACGCATATAACTCCTCGATTTTCTTTCTGAATTAACTCCCAAAATTACACTTTGTTAAAAGAAACATAGTGTCACATTTTAGAGAAGAGATCATTATGTTACTAAAAGTTTTTTTACTTTGATCTATTACAAATCATTAGTATACAGTAGAAACGGTAGGTACTGTATACTTGTAGAAATAATGTGAAATTAGAAAAATGACCAAAGGACGTTATGTAATATATTATCATATTAAATAAAATGTTTAGGTATAAACCTTCTCTTATCTATGTAGGTGTAACAGAACTAAAGCGATTCAATGATCCTTGTCGCTAATCCTTATCGCCTTCTCCTTCTCCTTTTTCTTTAGTTTCCGGAAGTTTATATTTTGTATAATTTCTTGTCCCGCAAAAAAGAATTCGAAGATAAACTGGTCTTTGCTGAAATAACGCTTTATTGTCTATTTCAAAAGTTGAGGATTACAAATATACTGTAACAAGTTATCAAATTGTTGTGGCAGCAAAGTTCTTAGATAGGTGTTCCCAATTAGTTTACTATTATGTAAGCTAGATTTTACTGACACAGAAATAAAGTCTATTATCATTACTCGGGGTTCCTGTGGAACCACCGAGTCTTAAAATGCAGGCCGTTCTTCGTCGTATTTGGTCGCCAAAAGGGCGGTCATGGTCCCAGGCGTTCCTAGCTGAGTCGCTGGGAACTGGGGGCAAGAATCATAACCGCATGCTAATGATCTCCTTCTGCTTCGGTTCATCGTACTATAAACTTTACTACAAACCTCGAAAAGACTGACAAAACTATGACTAGTAAGCTTAACTCAACAGAAAACTATGACGCTGAAATGAACTTCTCGGAAGTTGTATTTATAGTTTTTAGTGTTGTGTCACCATTAATTCATTCGTTCAGGGTTCGTGAAGTACTAGTTTGTCTGTAGGCATGTTACTATTGTCTTTAGGTTTTTTAACGCTACGCTTAAACTACTCACAAACACACACACCGTACGTGGTAATACACACTAAAAGATGTTATTGAGCGATTTTGGAACGGGTTGGTCCACATACTCAAAGAGAGAAGTCTGAGAATCTATGAGCTATCTTTGAAAATCTATGAGCAAACTACGGTATGAGAATCGTAGAACTAGGCAAAATAGACTAAGAGAATCTATAAACTACCTAGCTATGATCAAACTAGATCTTACTAGATCTCAGATACAAAAAAAATATACTGAGACAAACTACAGAACGAGAGACAAACTACAAAACGAGTGACAAACAAAGCTTTGATAAAAGCTGACTCCAAGAACTTGTAGAAGTCAGACGAGCTGATAGTGATCTACAAGAAAGCGAACTGCCAAGACTCCTTGTTGAATATTTCCATTTATGAAAATACAAAAAACAAAAAATGAGGGAAAAACAAATTACCAGTTAAACACATTTTGGCTAAGAGTATTTACATTGATCATAGTTAATAGAGTGGAATGGTTTGGAAATTATACATTTCTGCCGTTGGAATGTAATGACTTAGGCAGAAATGAATATTTTGACGGCACGTGAATAGCACGTGATGAGTATGATGATGCGGTGCATTAGGGGTATGGGTATATATAGTGGGACATAGCGTGAATTCACCACTCTAGCCAGTTCCCTTTACAGCACGCTGATTGTTTTAACGTTTTTCTTGGTGAACCTACAATGGCGGAAGCTATGGATATTCCCACTTTTATCCAAGACCAAATCAGTAGGAATAACGAAACTCTACTAGCCTCTATGCAGACTATGATGGAAAATTCAATACAACAAATCAAGAGAGCTTCTTCGGAGGCTGCAGAGTTGCAAATCAGAGAAATTAAGAAATTGAAGCATGAAGAACCAAAGAAATTCAAAAAGAAGGCAAACGAGGACCAGTACCGTTTTAACTCGAAAGTGATCGATTCTCTAACAGAAGCCAAGGAGCACATCACGAATAACTCTACCGCAAAAGCCTTGGAAGAGATCAAAAAAGGTGAGAACTTACTAAATGAACGCCAAAAACATATCCTCTTGGCAGATAAATCTGAGTATGGATGGGCTACGGTTAACGAGTATAAGAAACACGATTTGGCTGAGGATTCTGATGATGAGAAAAGGATTTTCAAATCGGAACAAAGAGCCAAAGCACAGCGTAAAGAATCTGCTCAGAAGTCAAAGTCCCTTTACCAAAGACGTGCTATGTCCGACTCCTATCAGATCAAGAATCCTATACCAGTGATCCAGAATCGCCAAGTCTCTGCAGCCACATCTAGCAAAGTTTCTACTTCCCGACCAGGAAACTGTTTCAGTTGTGGTAAAGCTGGCCACTGGAGAGCTGAATGCCCAACTGCTAACGTGAATAAGTCATCAAGCTGACTATATGAAGGTGTAGTGAATTTCAATTCTAGTTTAAACGTAGCTAATAACCTAGTTTCTGAATTTGTACCTACTAGCGTAAATGTTTCTGAACTAACCTCGGATACATTAAGAAGAATCAATCTGATTCCCAGAGGTAGACTATGTAAATTTGTTGATTTTTGGAAATCTATAGGTTCCTCCAAGTTCATAATTGAAGTCATTGAAAACGGATATAAAATTCCATTGATACAAACTCCTTTTCCTTTTGTGGGCAAAAATAATGCCTCCGCTCTGAAGCATGGAAGTTTTGTTAATGAAGCTGTTCATGAGCTAATTTCTCTCAATTGTATTGAAGAAATTAAGATTCGTCCTGCTATTGTTAATCCGTTGTCGGTTTCCATCCAATCTAGTGGGAAAAAACGACTTATCATCGATCTTAGGCATGTTAACAAATGCATCTACAAGCAAAAATTCAAATGCGAGGACATTAAGACGATCCTTGAACTTATCAACAAAGATTATTTTGTGTTCAATTTTGATCTTAAATCCGCATACCATCATGTTGAAATTTTTCCAGAACACAGAAGATATTTAGCTTTTTCTTGGGATTTTGGTCAAGGGATCCAATATTTCCAATTTTGTGTGTTACCCTTTGGGTTATCATCGGCTCCATTTGTATTTACTAAATTACTGAAACCATTAGTGATTCATTGGCGTTCCCAGGGGATTCCGATTGCAGTTTACTTAGATGATGGTTTAGGTGGGGGTAAGAGTTTGATTGAAGCTTCGCGCTTCAGTTTGGCTACACATGCAGATCTTTTGAAATCTGGTTTCATTGTCAATGAAGAAAAATCCCATTGGGATCCCGCACAAGAAATTGTTTGGCTAGGCTATGTTATTAATACTAAGTCGGCCTCTATTGCTGCCACGGACAGACGTATTTGTAAATTAATGAGTGCTATTTCTAGTTTACTCGGAAGAGCATCTGAACCGATACATGTTAAAGAATTAGCCTCTGTAGTAGGCCAGGTTATTTCCCTGCAAATTGCGGTTGGAAATGTTACTCGCATTTTGACCAGATCAGCTTATAACTTAATTAACAACTGTAATTCTTGGGGTGATAGTTTATTCCTAGACACGGATACTATCTCAGAATTGTCATTTTGGCAAGATAATGTTCCAAAATTGAATTGTAAATCACTGTGGTTGGAAAAGTCGATTCCTGCAAAAGTTGTTTATTCCGATGCTAGTGATTCCGCGTGTGCAGCTTACATTGACATGAATGGGAAAGTGTTTCATCAGAATTGGTCAGTTGACGAAGCCTCGAAAAGTTCTACTTGGAGAGAGCTTACGGCTGTTTCATTAGCGATCAAAGCTTTTGAATCTGATTTACGTCATCACACTGTCGCTTGGTTTACTGATAATATGAACGTAGTGCACATTGTTGACCATGGAAGTAAAATTCACGAATTGCAATGTATAGCTCTCGAGCTTTTCTATTTTTGTTGTAATAATAACATCTCTCTAGAAGTGAAGTGGATATCTAGAGAATTGAATTGTCAAGCTGATGCAATCAGCAAGTTTATCGATTTTGACGATTATACCATCAAAGATCATGTCTTTTTTGATTTAGATACGCTATGGGGTCCACATAGCATAGATCGCTTTTCTTGTTGTTATAATAATAAAGTTCCGCGATTTAATTCCAGATTCCTGCAGCCAGGCTCTGAAGGCGTGGACGCATTCACGGAGGACTGGGGTTTGGAAAACAACTGGTTATTTCCACCCCCAGTACTGATTATCAAGGTTTTGAATCACCTTAGGTGTTGTTCTGCAAAGGGTACTTTAATTGTTCCCTTTTGGAAGTCTTCAGTTTTCTGGTTAAAACTTTGTCCAGATGGTGTTCACTGGCACAGTTCAGTTAGAGATTGGATGTTACTCGATAGTAATGACAAAATTATCGTGCGTGGCAAAGCGAAAAATACCTTGTTTGGTAGATCGAATAACAGTTTTCGTATGATTGCCCTAAGAATTTCCTTCTCAGAGAGCCCACGTAATTGTATTAAGGATTTTTGCACTCTCGGAGAGTGTGATTTGTGCAGATAGTGAAACGCTCACGTGTATGCCTTGATTTAGAGTCTATTGTACTCTGTGCGAATTTGAATAGAAAGGGTCTATTGTACCCAAGATCAGACTTGTGTTTGTTTAGCTTACAGAGTCTCTTGTACTCAATATGTGAGTCTATGGTACTCATTTAAGTGCATGACATAATTTGGGGTCGATTGTACCCCATTCCATGATGAGAGCCATATTGGCAAAGAAAACATGAATTTTTCATCAATAGTTCTCCTCTGGGATGCCATTCAATTGTTATTTATCTACTCTATATTCAATAAATTGATGAAAACCAATTGATTTTTGGTTAGTCCCTCAGTTGTTTTGCTTTTATTTTTCCAGATCTATTTAGAGAGGGGTTTTGGCGAGGGCTTACTATTGCGGAGGATGAAGAGTTACAGTCTCTTGGCGAAAGAATGAAAGCAACAGTCCTTGGTTCTCGAGCCTCTGGCACTGTTCTGTCTTACCTTAGAAGTTTAAAAAGATGGAAGCTATTCACTGAAGAACATCGACACCTGCAATATTTCCCGGCTCAACCTGTTCATGTAGCATTGTATCTACAACATTTAATAGAATCTACTGGTTCTTATCATTCTGTAGATTCCGCTTTTTATGCGATCAAATGGGCCCATAGCACTGCCGGCTTGCCCTCACCCACTGAAGATATTATTGTTAATATGATGAGAGAAGGGGCTAAACGCATTTTAGGCACTAAGATTATTAACAGGAAGGAACCCCTAACCTTAGATCATTTGAAGCAAATCATTTCTAAATCCAATTTGAAGAATTTGTTAGAGCTTAGAAATGTCTGTATGTTTTCCCTCGCTTTTGCAGCTATGTTACGCGCTGACGATTTGATTCGTATTAGACGAAATAACATCAAGTTTTTTCCGGGCTATATGACCATTGAGATAGAAAAAAGCAAGAATGACCAACTGAGAGAAGGAAATGTAATTCCGATTAGCGATACATCTTCAGCATCGTCTCCGATGAAATTACTCCAATCTTATTTCTCTGAATTCGATATCTCTTCTGATAGTAAGAAATATATTTTCAGACCTCTGCGTAAATACAAATCTACTCATCGTTTAGTGGATACTGACCGCCATATTTGTTATTCCACTTTTAGGGAAAGTTTGAAAGCCAATTTGGTGTCCATTGTGGACGATATTTCTTTGTATAGTACTCATTCTTTTAGATCCGGTGGGGCGACTCTTGCAGCTAACTCTGGCACTAACGAGCGCACTATCCAAAAACATGGTAGATGGCGCACAGCAGCATCCAAAGATATGTATATTTTGGACGACATTTCTCAACAATTAGATTTGAGCAAACATCTGCAATGATTTACTTGGTTCAATTGGTCTCCAGTCAAGCCCTAACTTT
The DNA here is from genome assembly GCA_023349425.1 of Anthopleura sola. Classification (NCBI taxonomy): domain Eukaryota; kingdom Metazoa; phylum Cnidaria; class Anthozoa; order Actiniaria; family Actiniidae; genus Anthopleura; species Anthopleura sola. The sequence continues at coordinate 9,126,426 of JALHLI010000008.1, forward strand.
GTATATCTAGCTGAAATGCAGTTAGCACTGCAAGCCTACGGGGCGCTGGCGACAATTCCAAAATAAACAGGTGTTCTCCTGATAGAGTATTGTGTTGTGATATGCAGTGAAGGCAAAATCCTATTGTTCTAGGTTCTTGTTCAACCTTTTCTATTGTTATATGACGTTGACCGTGCACAGAGAAGGAAAAGTTGCAGCGTTTGTTCATCGTAAATTAGGGAACATAGACGTTTATTCCTCAAAAATGTTATAAAATAGGAGATGTTTCTTAATTAATTGTATATGATAGAGATTAATTGTTTACTGAAAAGGGCAATAACCTTTTTGAACGGTTTCTTATTTATCATCTAGTAACTTAACTGTATCTGCGCGGAATTATTAAACTTCTTTTTTGTAATCTTAGAATCAAAATTTTACACTTCCAAAATGTTCGTACATGAAAATAGTACGGAAACTAGTATTTTCAGCCATACTTGCTTTGGTTCATTGTGCACGGTCAATATCACGTGAGGGTACATTTCAACATCGCTCGCCAGACAAAAACCTATAACAATAGGTTTCCAAACCATTCCACTCCATTAACTATGCATTGATAAAACGTTTGTTTTGCAGTGAACAGTTTCGATACTGAAATATATATGTTTATTTCATCAGCTAGGCTTGAAAGGTACTCTAGTAGGTCAAGTAGAAATCTAATACGCGTTGACAATTCAGTAACGCAACACTGACTAATGTCTTACTAGAATTGAAAATGTTTTAATAAAGGGGGACTTTGAACCAAAAGAAATAATAGAGTTATAGGATTGGTGAGTGGGGGAGCTCTCGTTACCTTTTAAACATGCTGGAAATACGTTTACTTGTCTTAAATAGAGACTGAGATGAAATATTAGAGAAGGAAAGTATACCCTCTTCAGTCAGTTACCAAATACCGACATCCTTTCCCTTCTCCCTCCCCACTTCCTTTCCTCTCCGGTAAGCTGATAAAAATGATGTAATTATAATATACAGTAGAGGAAAAATCGAAAAATTATTTTATCTCCATTGGCCGTTTTACTATCGGGGACGCTTTAAAATTTGAACAAGAGATTTTGCTATGGAAAAAAAAACATTCTTCATACAGCGTTACCAAAAATTTTAAAACATCACGCCCATCGCCACCACGCAAATCACGTGGTCACGCGTTTTTGCCACGTCCTCCCTTAACGAAACCCGAGTTAACGCTTCATTAGCGTGTAGTTATTATTATTAAAGCACCCGCTTGACTTTTCTTTCGCTTTTGTTACACAGACCTGCTATACATAGCTAGACCATTTGCCTGTATCAAAACTATTGCTTGTAATATAATTTAGTACGTGTCATCTACTCTTCTAGGAAATGTAAATGAATACAAACTACAGAAAGGATTTCAATCTTAAAAGAAGTGTTCAAAATCGCTCTAATAAAGAAAGGAAGTCAATACTGAATAAGAAATGCAGAATACACTCGTCATTAGCTGACTCATTTTAGTTGATGGTTTCATAAAATACTTCTATGTCATTAGGAGAAAAATTGTAGCGTCCGGCAAAAGTAGTGCATCGGTTTCCACCGTTACTACATCCTGGGGGAGCATAGTATGAGTAGCCCATATATGTGTTTGAATTCACGTTACTTGAAGCATAGTTCGAGATATACAGGTCGTGTCCCGAACCAAATGTTGGACCATAATTACTACCTCCATATATTCCGTGACTATTTCGTCCACTTAGGGTTAACTTGACTGGATTATATCCACGGGTGTTGTACAAGGAGTACAGGAAGCATCTGGAGCACGTAGAATAGTGACTGCCACCTGTTGAAAAGGAAAACATAAAGTTGTTAGTAATATAACAAACATTTTTTGCATTTAAAATACAATTCGAATGATGGCAATAATTTAGTTTTTGTGTATTATCTAGTTTTTAATTCTCTAGCTGAAATTTTCCTTTTAAAGGTCACATGTTATATACACACTAAAATGCTAGAATCAAAATGGAGTTAACGACTGCCAGCCACTATTGTATTCAGTGGATAATCAATGTCTTATATTTTAGTCGAGTAAAAGCAAAATATAACTACGTAGGATAATAAATAAATCAGGGTTTTTTCAGAAAGTTATATTTGTTTAACTGACCGCATTATATTGTATTGTTATTCAGTGTTATGGGTAAGGGAATCCCTTGCACACTTCTTTCTTTCCTTTTTTTCTCGCAGCTATATTAGCAACAATTATCTTACTTCTCATTCTAAGATAAGAATAAGAAAGAAACTTCACCGCAAAGTGATAGTGGAAGTACTAACAATTATGCCGTAATGCAAACGGAGTATTTATCAATAACTCCTATTGTACTTACTGTGCCATGATACATCGGTGTATCCCCCAAACACGTAGCTACCCACACGTACTATAGTCACTGTGGGTCCCTTTCCGTCACACCGAGGGTGGAATGTGGATGAAGTGCTCCACCCATCTGTTGCAGCGTGCCAACACCTGACCCAATGGCTTCTACTTGAGCTCTGGAGAACTGGATCCAAGTAACCAGACAAAGTACGAACATAATCGGCATTACCATAGTTGGTTAAAATGACCGACGATTCAAGTCCTCCTGAAAAACAAAACCAAACATCCCTATTCGTGATATTGAGCGCAAAGATAACTGCGAACGAATAATAATCCACTTTCGTTATTCTGGTTGAGTGATCACGGACAAAGCAATTCAGTTCAAGGCGAGGCTCAGGGGAAACAATGGAGTAATCCTAATATATTCTTTTGTTTCCCCAGAGCCTCGCCTTGAATTGCTTTGTGAATGATCACTCAACCAGAATATCGAAATTGGGCTATTGGTCAGGTTCTTTGCATCGGTGAAAATGAAGTTTTTTTTTTCTGAATACATGAGTCCCTTCTTTCTTGAAATGAAAATAACAAATTAGTACTTACTATTTGTTGTACACTTGGTCCCGTTTCCGTAATGACTTCTGAAGCATGTACAACGATACGATCCCACAGTATTGTTACAATATGCGTTCCGATCACATTGATGGGTATTGGCTGCACACTCGTCAATATCTGAAACAAGTATCAATGCATCATCAAAATAATAATTACAAAACAAATGATCAAGCTGAGCATATAGCTGAAATTTCTCGCGCGCTGATTGGTCAAATAAGAGGACATACCGATAAAATGACGAATCGCTCGCGCGCTAAGGCAGGGCGCGCATCAAACTGTTTTTTCTTTCAAACTTTTTCTTCGTTTTGGGATTTTTTATTTGACTGTGTTATGGTAAAAAACAAATTTCTCGGCTACACCTCGTGAGTACATAACATTTTGACCAACTTTTGACGTCATATCGTGGTGAATAAGAGGACATACCACTCTAAACCATCGGAAATTTGTTAAGTCAAGGTTAGAACAGGCAGTTGAGCTGTTGACTGCAAGAAAGATTCAAACAACAAAGATGATATTGATAAAAAAAATCACATTCTTACCAGTACAGTTAAATCCATCACCACTGAAGCCATCGTTGCACCGACAGACGAAAGATCCTGGGATGTTAGTACACGTGGCGTTCACGTGACATGGAGAATCGGTTGTGCATTCATCAATATCTAAAAATGAAATTCAACAACATGATACATCGAGCTGAAAATATATTTGTGGCAAAAAAAACAAAAAACAAACAAGTGTTACCTGTGCATTGTTTTACACTTCCTGAATATCCAACCTTGCACTGACAATTGTACGAGCCGTAGGTATTTCCACAAACTGTGTTGTCATGGCAGCCTGACTTCCTGCACTCGTCCACATCTATGAACAGATCGTTCAGTTTTTCAGACAAGTTTTTTTCAGAACTTTTTTAAATTCGTAAAATACCGCTGTGTTCCCTAAGCGTTAGAGAATATCTGAAATTTTCGAGTTTTGCTAATCTTATTGATATGAATTTTAAAGAAAGTAATAAAAAAGTTATAAAAATCAGTCTTATACCTTTCTCACAAGTAAAGTTGTGGCATTCGTTACACGACACGTCATCCCAGTGGTACTGATGTCTAACACCAAGAGTGTGAACACAATCTTGGTCTCCTTCATTGTTAGGCTGGTTATCTGCCCAGTAGGTCCAGTTAGCGGTATGTTGTCCTTTTAGTGTCCATCGAAAAACACCTTCAACACTCTTATCGTTCAAGCCAATCCACCCCTTGGCTCCATTGAGTCGCTGCTGAATGTAGACATTTTGGTTTTGATTTTTTATAGCTGCTAAGTGTGCCTGTGATGCAGTGCAGCGGTTTTCAGCTTTAATCCACGTGTCACATGACGAACTAGTTTGGTAGCAAATACCGTCAAAGTAATTCCAACCCGGTTGGCATAGTTCTGAAATATACATCATAAAAGGAGTAGCAATGAAGAGATTTTTGTAAAACTATGAAAAGAAAACTTACAGGATGTCGTTTGAGCGTGTCATGCATGCCGTAGCGTACCCGGCGGTAACCTGGTATGGTTGTCCACTATTCGAACATTACGATTGTCTTAGGAAAGGTTATCAATCGACTATTGACCGCCTCTAATTCAAACCAGAAATCAAGAAAACTGAGTACAACAATTTTGCTTTGCATTTCTGTTACTGACTTTTCTCATTTAGTGTTTTGACAATCGACGATCTTTTTTCGCAATAGTTGAATGCTGTCATCAAATGCAGATCGCTTGGTTTTTGAGTAGTTAAGTTACAATAGTATTTCATGTCATCATTATTTAATGTACCTGATAACAGCAAGTAACTGACTGTAAGCGGCTCGTATTTAGTTGTGTAAAGCTCCTTGACACAAACACGAAAACCAGTTGTATTCATGTACTGTAACATAGATAAAAGTGAGCAAGTGATACCAAATAGCATATATATATATATATGTGTGTGTGTGTGTATATGTATATATATATATATATATATATATATATATACAGCCTTTTGCAAAAATTATGGCCGGTTCAAGTATATATACAAGTATATCAAAAGTATATCAGAAATTATGGGATATCATTCCTGATATTTTTTTCAGCAAGCCCTAGTGATAGGCAACCCGAACTGAAAAATATCAGCGATGATATCCCATAATTTCTGATATACTTTTGATATACTTGTATATATACTTGAACCGGCCATAATTTTTGCAAAAAGCTGTATATATATGTGTATTATTATTGTGATTTCTGCTTTTGTACATCATGTTTTGACATGTTCCTTTTATTATTTCTATTGCTATGCAATCAAACATGGTGGTGAAACTTTTGTTATTTCATTCCATGATCGCATTAATCTACCTATATTTTACCGATAAGCCAAAAATATATCAAAAGTCTTGATAATCAAATCGAGGTATATATCTAGATAAAGCAAATATAACATAAACTATTTTGCCAAAGAAAATCAAGATGATGACGACGTCACGATGGCGATGATTACGAGTTAGTTTTACACTTACTTCAATCCATGTTGACACACCGTTAGAAACGGGCCCAGAATTCCCACTTGCCGTCGTGTGATTTGTTGAGAGAATTACCGTAGGCACGTGGTCATATACTTTTGAATATTTCAAGTCCTAAACCAAGAGATGTGTAATATAATTACAATGAACTGCGGTTGAGAGGGTATATTCGAGAAATGCAAAGTAAAAATAGTTACCTTGCAAAAGGCGCCATTGTATTTCATTGATGGCTTGCCGGTGTTTGGGAAGAGTACCTTTCCTTTTTCACTGAACAGTGGACGATGGATTTTTTCAAATGCCATCCAACTCTGCAATCATAACGGTATTATCAATATATAACTAACCCAAGTAAATGACCAAGGTATTTATCTTCTCATGATAAGCCAAAATAGGGTAGCCAAACTGAAGAGGAGATATCGTCACCATTTAATGAAATAGAATTATTTTAAGACATAGAGTTTATTTTGTGGCCAGCAGGTCCGGACAGGGAAACACTGTGTCCGATTTCCGCACATACCGCGGTCAGAGATATGAAAAATACCCGGCACCCGCTCCTACAGCCAATAAGAACGCACGATTTCTTCATAAGATACCGTAATGGAAAATTATATATATGTTTATCACATACCACGTGGATATTCTCGTGTAAACCATCAAAATTCTGCAGCTCTCGTAGACAAACCACAAACGATGTTTGATTGACGTTTTGAAGCCAAATGTTTGCAGCGTCATGTTTGAAGGCGGCACTGATGTGTTCAGTTGTCACAATGACCGTGGGCACAGATTGGAACTTGCCCTACAAATAAAACCGACATTGCAACATGAATATCGATCAAAAAGAATAGTTTAGTATATTTTTAGAACTCGCAGTTAACTTTAAACCAATAATTATAAGTACTAAATGATGCCATGTAAATTAGGATACCTAGTCTTTTATTACCTTGGGCAGTTTGACAGTTTTACATGTCGTTCCAGTCCACCACTCGTCCAATCTCGTTCGATCTGTCACGCCTCCATCTGGTGCACCCTGATAAGCAAACCAATCAAACGTTGCCTGGGCAACACGAGCGCGTTCATTTCGACCAGCAATTGTCAGGCAGGCCGTGAATCCCTGGTAATTAACATTTTCTACCCAGGATGCAATTGCGTCGTGTACGTAGTCAGGGTTTGTGGTGTTGAAGTGGTTGACCGTCAGATGCACGTGGACTCGTTTGTCAGGATAGAATGCAAATGGCCTGAATTTGACTTCTTTGCACATTGTCCCATCGATCGGCGTTGAAGATAGTGATGTTCTTCCTCTTTCGAGTGGAAAACCTGGTGAGAATAGAGAAAAATATACCATATATAACCTTTCGTTGGAACTTCTATCTTTCTTACTAGTTACTACTCAAGGCTTAGTGAATATTTAATAGGGATTTTCTAGATGAACACCTTTACAAAGATTGTAGATTTGTAGGAGAAAGACAAAGTTTCAAAATTTCAAAATTTCAGTGGAAAGTGGACCTTAAAAGCTGCCAATTGTTCTGCGGTTTTCCTTGAACGTATAGAACCAGTACAAATTGTACAAGGAACAAAACTTGTATAACACACAGCTATAGAAGTGTATATACGGTATCCGAAACATCAGACTTAAATGAAATATCTTGTATTCAATATTTTTAGAAGAATTTAATATTGGCAAACATGCTCTGATTATTGTTCTTTTTTTGGGAGGAGAGGGAGGGGGGGGGGGGGGGGATGAGGGGAATAATGTTCAGTGTAAATGTCTACCTGTACAGCTACCAGGATGATAGAGTGTATGATTGCTCTTCAGTCTACACATCTCCAGCTCAAAAAAGCATTTGTTTTTGAAGGTTGTCCCATTTGATGAGCAGACTTGCTCTTCATACGAGGGGCAGTCGTCCACGCACACACAACGAGCATCTTTTGGGGCAAAAGCCTTGCACACAGCAAAATAGTTACAAGTTACATTGATGCAAGGATCAAGGTCTGCAAATAAAATATAAATTGGATAATATTACCTTACTTTTGAGAAAGGAAATGATGACAGTAATAGATTTTGTTAACTTCAGATATAATGAGTGGTCTGATTGACAAAGACACACTCGCGGAAAACTATCAAAAAGAATTTATTAAAAGCAATATTAAACGGTCTTCTGTTTCTCTGTTCTGTGAGAGTCCTCGAAAAGCAGGAGAAACACACAGCACCACCTAGTGTTCGTATGCTTACTTCTTGCGTACTATACAGCTCCTGGCGTACACAGACACTAGCGGCTGTTTTTTATTCATCATAAATGCTTTAATAACTAAAATATTCATTAATGACAATCCTACCTCCTTGCACGATATAGTCTAGGTTCAACCTGGTCTTCGATTGTCCATCTGTAAGCTCTCTTGCGCAAACTCTGAAGTACGTTTTTGTTATTTCCTTGAACAACAAGTAATAAGGAAATAAGTACGATAAATAAGTACGACACTTGCCTGAAGACATTTCAAAATTCCAATCTTTGTGCTGTTTCAGTCAAATTCCCGATAATTTAGTGTTGTAAACCTTTTTGAGGTAAGATTACTGTGATAAGAAGAGCGCAGCCAAGGTATAGTTAGTTGCCAGATATTCTTTTTCTCATAGGCTGCTACAAATAGACGTTGACATTTCCGTTTACGTGTGGAACTATTACTAGCTGAATGACAAGTTTTCATTTCTACATGGATTACTTGACTCTTCACTGAAGACTGGCAACCCGTTCAAGAGAATCATTCAGTTGATTTTATCAAGCTAAGATGTTGCATCTCTAGATTTCCGTTAAAACATGGATTCGTTTGATTGGATGATGTTCAAAAACGATACTTTACCTCAATCCACGCATTTATTGCTTTACACTCCTGTGCCACTTGTCTTGAATCGTTGCTATAGTAACTAGCCGTTGTCACAACAACAGGGGGAGCGAAAAATTCATTTTCAAAGTTTACGTTCTAAAAAAGAAGAAAAGGATGACATTATGATGGAGATCACAGAGTAAAAACAACTACAGATAAGGCATGATGGACAAAAAGTTCTTGTACTGCCCAAGATAGACCACAATGCACTCGAAAAACTTTTATGGTCTGGCTCTTTCTTTCAGGTGCCCCCACGGAGTCCCGAGTGCAATGTGTCTATTGTTTCTGGTCTTGATAAACAATGGCTTTGTCCCTTCTCGTACCTTGCAAAATGCATAGTCAATCTGCTGGACTGAGGAACTGCTGGTATCAATGGTTACTTGGTTCGATTCTGTCACATTCATTGACAATGGTAACTCCTGGTAAGCAATCCAGTTCTGAAAAAAAATTGATTCAATACTCGTTAATAGTATCTAATAGTAAATGATGCCACATCCTAACACTACAAGGGACATCAGACTATAACGTTCTCGTTACAAATCATAAAGAAAGCCATTTGGATTGGACCAAATTCTGCCATAGTGTCCTTCTCCCATCCCAAGATAACTATTCAACCATGCACTTACGACTTTTAGTTGGCTATGCACTCCATCAAAGTTGACCATTTCTCTCAAACACACAGAGAATGCTTCTCCCCTCAGATCTTTGGTGACCCAGGCATTCATGGCATCTTGCTTTGTACTTGAATCAGGCGCAACGACAGTAGCGGACACTTGGGGAGGTTTTAAAAACGACTGGACAAGAAAATGTAATATTATATTGATGAATTAGTTTTTAGACTAATAGTGTAATACCTGAGCATAGTCCATATAGGAAGATGCTCACAACACTCACAAATCAGGATGTCAGGGACGGCGGAGCAGGGGGGCTTACTTCTTACAGCAACGAAATCTTAATTTGTCTTAGTTTGAGTTCCGTATGAAAAACAAAAGATTCGAATCCACCCACTTTAAAATAGGTTCTGCCGTCCTTGGATGTGGAAGAATATATATTTGAGTTATTTGGAGTATTTCAAGTGGTATTTGCATTTTATTTGATTCTTTTCTCACGAAAATGTTTTAGAGAAATTGTGTTTTGTTCCATGTGAGAATGACTGAAAAGAAGTGTACGACTAAAGGTATCTGTCGATGGCTTATATTCACGGTGTTCCTGTTGCCCGCGTCTCCAAAAGTTGTGACTCTTGCTACGCAACTAGCTGAATATTTTATCGAGAAGTGCACATAATATAAACTCTTTTGTCAAGTGAATGTAATGACCACGTTTCATTCCTTTGAGCAATATTTTTTTGTTTACTTTTGACGTATACATGATAGGTTAAGATGGAAGCAGCTCTAAAAAAATATTCCCATGGATTGTCATCAATAAACTCAAGGTTTGGAATAGAAAAACATTACGCAAAAAAATAGTATGGCGTTGAACTCAAGATAGCAGATTGAATAAAATAAGCGAAAAGAGATAAAAGACTGGAAAAAAAAATGAGAAAAAAGGTTCAAAATGATTTAGGATCTAACATATCCTTATAATTGCTTCTTATTTTAATAAAATATATTTAAATATACTTACATTTTGTGGTCGCACCGTCTTACATTGAGTTCCAGAGCCCCACTGATCAAAGCTAACCGAACCCTGCTTCTGTCCAGCGAATTCTCCCTGTACAGCTATCCAGTTAACAACGCCTGTCCCATTGGATCCAACACCAGATTCCCGAACACATACCGTGAAACCACGTGACGTTATTCGTTTTACCCATAAAGCCGCAGGGTCGTGCACACTTCGCTGGCGATCTGAGTGGCTGATAGATGTAATGACTCTGATGTCTTGGATGGATTTGAAACGAGATGCAAACAAGACCTCGCTACATCCAGGATCATTTGGCAGGGTGTTGTCCAGGTATGTCTTTCCATAGTCAAACACAGATCCTAAATACAATAGAAGTAAAAGATTATTTCCGTCTGCCTTGTTTAGGAATATTCAATATAAATAACGCGCAAATGCCCGATATTCTACTGCAAAGATAAACGGGAACTGAGTACTCAGTAAGCGCTCTTGTAGATATAGATTTTACTACTTTAACATTTTGAAACTAACTATCCTTGGGATCCTATATTGGAATTTCCAATCGTGTTACACAATATTTTTTTTCTTATTCGTTGAGAGATCGGGTTAATACATATAAAACATAATTCATTTTCATAATATTTTCCTTTTTTACTAAGACGAAGGGCTCAATCTTCTTTTTTGCTACACCGTGTTCATTTATTTTCTCTTTTTTTGGTGATGAACAACAGGTCCAAAAATCAAGTATGGCATGATTGTTCTATTACATCCAGGAATTTCAAGTCAATTCTGAGAATCGCAGTCAAGTAAGTATTGATTTAACTTGCAATATTTATTCCCTTGCATCTATTTTTTGTTGTGCATGAATTCAAGAAAATAGATGGAAAACGTGATTATTTGAGACAAATATTAAATCATTAAACACTTAGAACATGTAAGAAGGCGTTCATGTTTGCTAACCACTGTTCTATATCGACCTTTGGAACAAACTTCAACTGTGATGATGTCAATCAAGACCCAAGGCAGATAATATTCAGCCAAGTGTTGCATCAAAATAACGTCATACGTAAATCGCTGTCTACACTCATAAGTTAAGCCTCCGTTTTCAATGTCTCCTCTCTGGAGTCGCGATCGAGAGCGTTGTAAAATGTATGTTCCATGAAAACGCTCAGCATTTTCGATCGTTTTATTGTGTACGCAACTGGTCAAAACGGATCGAAAAGTATGCGTTTCTTTTCAAACGAAAACAAATTAGTACTGATTGACGAGTTAAAGTATCGAGTCAAAACGGAGTTTTTTTAACACCGGATTAATTTGAAAATTATGAACACAAATGATTAAAGGCTTATACACATGCACAAGATACACTAGTGATCTAGACAGTTTGGACAGCGCTAGCCAATTGCACAAAAAAAATGGCATTTAGGAGAGAGCGCATATACTGAAGCTGAAGCGCTTCGATAGGAAACGATCCGGAGAATTTATGGAATTATGACTACAATGCTTTACAGTTGCTTTTAAAATTGTCTATTTCATTCTTACTTTTGGTTAATGTTTTCCTCGCCCTTTTTGGTTTTGGTAAACAACGAGTAGGTCCTACATACATCATGAGACATTTCTACTAAACAGAAATTCAAAATCTAAAATCTATTAAGCTTTCATTGGCTGTTGTATCACAGCGTGAGACACTGAATCACAACAGAGCTAGGCTCCAACTGGGTGTGGTCATACCACCCGTGCTTCCCAAAGTTCATTGCCGCAAACGCTATCGTCTGCAGCTTTTTAGTGGAATAAGCAAGAAAGGAAGTACAGAAAGGTATTACTGCGTTGAAAGTGGGGGAAAGGTTCGAACATCACTTAGGATTCTATAAATGCAATAAACTAAATAACTTAATAATTGTCACAGGTTTTTCAAGTTATTTAAACAACCATTTTTCCCTGTAATTCCACACATTGACATTTTCTTAACATGTCTGGCACAGAATAGTCCAGTGTTAACTAATCCTGATGTTTTGTGCAAATTAGAAATAATCTTTTCTCAGGAAAAACGTTTAGCTTATGGCATCAGTCGCTCGGTGAATTCTTCATCGACGTCTCGAAAAGCAAAAAAGAGATTGTTCTCGCTACTATAAACTAAAACTTCAAAAAAATTGTAGAGTTTGCAAGCATGTTCGAGAAAAAACATTAACTAGCATGAACCGATTATTGCACTAGAATGGTCGTCTCTTAGTCGAAGGGCGGACTTACCTGAATAACACCAATCGATCAAAGTTGAAGTGTATACCAAAAGCACCAATATCTTTTTTCCAATCTTCATAATTTTTGGAGCAATGTCAAGAAGTTACTGATTTTTTGGTTTAACAGTTTTGGTGATCTTTCCAAATAACTTTTCAATTTCCCTGGTGCACTTTGTCGACTGTAAGTGCAGTGACTAAATAAATTGAAAATGTGCATTACTTATAAAGCCATATGAATAGAAACGTCACTCGAGGGCGGAGATTGATTGACGGCCGAGCTCGACATACAATGTTAGGAATGATTTCATCACATTCTTAATTGAATACAATTAGAATACCGCTAACTGATATACGCTACATCTTCCCGCTTTAACACTATTTTTGAACTTCTTAACAACAAATTATTTTTGAAAGAATGATTCCATATTTTAGGGGCCACAGAAAAAAGAGAGGGAATTATGTTCTGAGGATTTAGTTGTGCTCTCGTAACGAAAACACGCAGCTACACGTACATCGCAGTGGGGGCAGGGGTTCTCTCTTTGTATGATTGGCAGGGTGGATTCGGCGGTCCTTACGTAACATGAATCCGCACCTTTTAGGGTTAAATGTTATTTATTTATTTTCTTTATTGAACAAGCACGAAAGAACCGAAGAAAGATGCATGTTGTCCAGTCCTTGATTAAATGATCAATCATATATGGTCAATGGACGTACCTTTAATGGGTTAAAGCTTTGAGAACTCTTTCAATCCAGATCAATACAGAATAGAGCAGCCCGTATAATTACTGGTGCTGACAACAGTATACGCTCATCTCATATTAAAAAACCTAAATTGGCCTTCCTTGGAGGAAAGACGTTCTACTCAATTTAAAAAGCTCCTGTACAAAACTAATAACAAGAATGTCCCGGATTATCTCCAAGACATTTTTGTTCGGACAAACCATGTACATCAACACCACCTTAGAGGCGTACATGATAATATCTTTGTCCCTAGGCCTCAAACTGAGGCACTTAAAAAAAGCTTCACCTACAGGGGAGCAACAACTTGGAATAGTCTTTCCTCCAAGGCCAAACAGGCAACCAATCTAAAATCATTTCTTGAAAATATTTAGTCAATATAGAATATATCAGTTATTTATTGTATACTATTAATTAACTCACACTCATATATAATGTAGTATGTTTATATTTATACTTTTAACACGGCTCAATGGGAGAGCACTGCATGTATGTAAATATTTTTAGTGAATTTGATACCGTGTATAAATAAAGTTTATCTCAGTATCTATCTATCAATATTCATGAAGCCGATCGTCAATCAGCCATACCACTTGGACAAAGAGAGTAGCTCGCTTCCCCTCACCCCCACCCCCGGGCCACACATCGCTTTAAGGGAAAGAAAACCTCTCAGACATTTTATAAAGTAGAGTATGTAGGAAGCAAAATAAGGCATCAATAGTCGAGCAATTATTCAATTAATGGCGGATATAAAAGAGGTGGATTGGAATAAAGAATAAGATTAAATTCTAGAATTAACTAGACCTGTTCCAACCTAAAAAGCGTCCTTCCTGCTTCAAGACCTTGCTCTTTGAAACAATTAAATAATGAAAACCGTTAAATGGGTAAGAACATGAATTGCACTAGTAATTTTCATCTAGGCCCACATAACATATCAATTACATATATACAATCAGAATATTGTTAAATATTATTAAACTATTGTTATTAAATATTACTATTATATTACTAATATTGAATATTAGATAGTGTTAAATATAATAATATCTTATTTAATAAATAAATAAAGGAAGCGTGAGAAAATATTTTAGATCAACTCAAATTACGAGTCAGATTCGAAAATTTGTTTGTTTTGTATCGGTGTTTGAAGGCTCCGACATTTACACCTTCTTGATTTCATTCTGAAGCACGTCCCGCGCATTTCAAGTGCAAACAAAAGATGTTTACATTCAGTACAGTTCATGTTGTAACCTATCTTTTTAGCACGCACGATCGAAGTTCAAAAATAGTGTTGAAGCAAAAACCTGTAGGCTAATTACGAATAATTAACAGTATCACGATTCTCCTATAAGTTTGATTGGGAGAGAGCCGCTAATATAAACCCGTTTTGTCGGCTCAGAATTGACGCACGATTGGAAAATCGCGATACAAAATCGCTAAATTGCTTCGCGACTACGGCCAATACGGAATTTATTTTCTCCCAACTAGCCGCAAATATTAACCCATATTGGCGGCTCAAGATCGCACTAAGTTATTAAGAAACAATTCATATTGAAAGAATCATTCCGTATTTTAGGGGCCATGGAAGAAAGAGAGATAATTATATAATTCTGAGGATTTCGTTGTGCTCTTGTAACGAAAACACGCAGCTACACGCACATCGCAGTGGTGGTGGGGGTATTCCCTTTGTCCCTTCAAGTTGTAGGGGGTCACTGGCGGTCCTTTTAGGGTTGGAATGTTTCCATTTCGTACAGTCCTTGATGCAATCCATGCACGAAATTAAAACAATAGTGTTAAAGCAAACAGTCTTAATAAGATTTTTTCTTGCTTATTATTCGAAATTATATAATATCTAATATAATAGAATAATAGATAGTCAATATTTAATATATTTTATTTGTATTGGTGCTGGAAGGCTCCGACATTTGGGAACCTTCTTGGTTTCATTCTCAAGCACGTCCCACGCAATTCAAGTGTAAACAAAATATGTTTCCATTCCTTACAGTCCATGATACAACCTATGAATTGCACGAAATTAAAACAAAAGTGTTAATGCAAAAAGCTGTAATAATAATTCTTATTGCTTTTTATTTGCTATGAGCTTAGAACTTTTTGCTTTAAAACTATTTTAAAACTTTTTGCATGCACAGTAGTTGGCATATTGACTGTACGGAATGTAAATATCTTTTGTTTACACAGGAAATGCATGGATTGTGCTTGACAATGAAATCAACAATCAACCTGGAGTGGCCTTTGGTAGGGACTTTGGAATCCGAATCCGCAAATAATTTGAAAGTTGCCTCGTAGGGGATTATGTTGTAGCAATTGTTAGTAGTTTAATCCCGCGATCTGGCCGAACTCTGTATTAAGCAAAAAACGAAATCCGGATCAAAAAAGTGATAAATCCGCAATCCAGTGCATTTGCTGGATCTGTCGATCCGTATATATTTTACTCTGAATCTGTAATGTATTTTAAAATATTTGCCAAATCTGCCGATCAGTAGACCTAGACCTATTTATTTAATGTTATTGAAATCACGTTTAATTATTTTGCGTTCCTGTTAGCACCTAAGATACCATTGCTTGCGTTACATCCATGTAGTTAACAGGGCTGTTGTCAACTGGTTTACGATATTTTTATTTTAACAATATTATCTTATGACCCGGTAGAAAGAGAATATTGAAGTTATTATATAGTCGTGCTAACCCGAAATGTATCCTATTTCCAATGGATTTTACTTAATATTTTCAGCTATTACATATATAGTACGGTATTGGGTTTCGGTGGAGGTAATATGTTGCTAGTTGCTTTTGAACACATACTACGTCATGAGCCATTCTCAGGTACCTGCGAGTACAGTCGTTGTGGGCCAATTGTGATACTGGGCCAATTGCGATACTGGGCCGACATTTCAATAAAAACTTTGCGGTTTCGAATGTCAAAGCAGTCTCTGCTCCTCTAGCTTTACGGGGAACAAAACTTTGAGATTAAACCACTTGTGTCAACAAAGCTAAGGGTGCGCAAAGTATTTTAAGCAGTTTTCCCGATTTTTGGAAGCCAGATGAGCGAAGTTTAAGTACAAACGGCTGAACGTTTAAGACTTCTAGAATTAAAGTCCAAAGTCCATACCAAAGGCCACCCCATGTTGATTGTTGATTTCATTGTCAAGCACGTGCTTGAGAATGAAATCAATAAGGTTCCCAAATGTCGGAGACCTTCGAGCACCGATACAAAACAAACATATTTGATATTATATTAGACAAATACTTTTTAATTTGGAATAATAAGCAAGAAAAATTCTTATTAGGACTTTTTACTTTAACACTATTTTTGAATTCCGCGCACTGATTAACATTCCAACCCTAAAATGACCGCAAATGACCCCCTACAACTTAATTGGACAAAGGGAATACCCCCACCGCCACTGCGATGTGCGTGTAGCTGCGTGTTTTCGTTACAAGAGCACAACTAAATCCTCAGAACATATTTCCCTTTTATCCTTTTTCTGTGGCTCCTAAAATACGGAATCATTCTTTCTTTTAGAATTTTTTCTTGTTAATTTTTCGTAATTAGCCTACAGTATTTTGCTTTAACACTATTTTTGAACTTCGATCGTGCATGCTAAAAAGATAGGTTGCAACATGAACTGTAAGGAATGTAAACATCTTTTGTTTACACTTTAAATGCGTGGGACGTGCTTGAGAATGAAATCAAGAAGGTGTAAATGTCGGAGCCTTCAAACACCGATACAAAACAAACAGATTTTAATATTTAACAATATTCAATATTTATATAATAATATTTAATAATAATAGTTTGACAATATTAAAAAATATTCTGATTGTATATATGTAATTCATATATTCATATTCGTGCAATTCTAGTTCTTACCCATTTACGTTTTTCGTCATATAATATATTGTTTCGTTATTGTTTCGATCGGTTTTGAAAAGGATCTCTAAAAGACACGCATAAATGCATAAATATAAATTATAAGAGTTCTTGAAGCCGTGTTGATTTCAACCTCTAAAAGGTAAGACCATATATGATAGATCTTTTTATCAAGGACTGGACAACATCTTTCTTCTATTCTTTTCTGTTTGTTCAATAAAGAAAATAAATAACAATTAACCCTAAAAGGTGCGGATTCATGTTACGTAACCGACTTTTGAGTCGGAACCCCTAAGAGGGTCAGGAAATATTTTCAACTTTAAAAGGACCGCCGAATCAATCCTACAACTTGTGCAAAGGGAGAACCCCTGCCCCCACAGCGATGTGCGTGTAGCTGCGTGTTTTCATTACAAGAGCACAACTAAATCCTCAGAACATAATTCCCTCTCTTTTTTCTGTGGCCCCTAAAATATGGAATTATTTTTTCAAAAATATTTTGTTTTTAATAATTATTCGTAGTAATATGCCAAACCAAAGTATGCATTCATTCACACGTCCAACATGCTAGAAAACAAAAGTTGCACATTCCGTACAGTGCATGATGCCAACTTGTTTTAGCATGTACGAAATTAAAACAATAGTTTTAAAGGAAAAAGATATAGCGTATATCAATAAGCGGTATTCTAATTACATATAATGAAAAATGTGATGACATCATTGCTAACATTGTACGTCGAGCGCCCGTCAATCAATCTCCGCCCTCGAGTGACATTTCTCTTCATATTGTTTTACTAGTAATGCACATTTTCGATCATTTATTCAATGTTCTTACAGTCGAAAAAGTGCGCCAGGGAAATGAAAACGTTAATTAGAAAGATCACCAAAACTGTTATGCCACAAACATCAGTAACTTCTTGACATTGCTCCAAACACTAATACAGCAAAAATTATGAAGATTGGAAAACTATTATTGGTGCTTTTGGTATACACTTTAACTTTGATCGATTGGTGTTATTCAGGTAAGTCCGCCCTTCGACTAAGAGACGACCATTCTAGTGCAATAATAGGTTCATGCTAGCTAATGTTTTTTCTCGAACATGCTTGCAAACTCTACATTTGTTTTGAAGTTTTAGTTTATAGCAGCGAGAAGAATTTATTTTTTGCTTTGCGAGGTGTCGTCTTACAAGATGATGTCGAGAAGTAGATAAAAATAGATTACTAATTCACCGAGCAATGAACTTGGGATTGATTGTGCCACGCTGTGATACAACAGCCAAATCTTAATAGATTTTAGATTTTAAACTTCTGTTTAGTAGAAATGTCCGATGATGTAGAAACTATTCTTTGTTTACATTGGTATCTGTTTACAACGCCCTTCTACGACCGCACTTTGAATACTGTTCAGGGGTTTGGGATACATTAGGTATTGGACTTTCTGATCGAATGCACAGACTTCAAAACAGGTGCGCTAGGGTCTTTATGCGTTGCCGAAACGAGACTGCTCAATCTGAAATAGAATACGTTCGCAAGGTTGGACTACTCTGGCCACGCGTAGAGCTCAAATTAAGGCTGAGGTTATGTTTAAAATACTATATAATCTGGCACCAAGCAGACTTGTGAAAATATTTAGGGAATGATATGCAGCCACCAGTACTTATAACTTACGAGGTTCTTCAAATAAGGTTGCTATGCCCTTACCAAAAACTGAATTCTTGAAAAAAAAGTTTCAGTTATAGTGGTGCCAAATCATTATGGAATTATTTACCAAGTGATGTACGCAACTGTGAGTCCCCAGTCTCCTTTCGCAATAAACTATTGTCCCTTGGCCTTACATAAATCTTTAAATAATTTGTAAACTATTATTAGTTTCTTTTTAGTTTTAATTTATTGCAATGTTATTATATTACATTATATTGTAATAGTTTAGATTTCATATGCACGCCCGTATTGGAAATCAGCTTTGTTGAATATGTTAGCGTGGTTAAATAAAGTTTATCATTCATTTATCAAAACCGAAAAGAGCAAGAAAAGGATTAACCAAAAGTAAGAATAAAATAGACAGTTTTAAAAGCAAGTTTTCTAACTGTAAAGCAATGTAGACATAATTCCATAAGTTCTCCGGATCGTTTCCTATCGAAGCGCTTGAGCTTCAACTTCATCTGTTAAAAGAAGTTTATCACCATGATGTCTACTGGTTTTGCTATATTCAGACTATCGTATCGTTCACGATTATATTGTTTGATCATGCGCATCTCTGCAGCAGTGTGTTATAGGTTTTAGGAAGCACCTTTCAGTTTGGATAAAAAAAACCTCTGAAAATCAAATCTGAATGATCATCATCTTGGCTTTTTTTTCATTCCAGAAGTATTTCGAAACCTATCCTTTTCGATTGCCATGCAGATCAGTATAGCAGTAGGTGCAGATGATTGTTTGTTTTTTAAGTACATCATTATCACATATATGGTAGTGTTGTTTAGCTTATAACTCGTTAAATGAATAGAATCACGAAGTTTAGGCTTGGAGAGGTTGTTATGCATATCATAAGTATTTCAGTGGCTGGGCGCTAATGGCTAGACTGTTGTTCAATATCGGAACTTAACCAACCATGTTTAGAAAATACAAAACAGGCTTCTGAATTTCCTTTATGAAATAACACAACTACATTTATACAGAAAATATTCTTTAAAATATGCTACGATTGGCTTATTTTGATATCTCTACTTATTTGTCATAAGGGCTTTCTTGAAAAGAATCAACACTGCTATCAGTATCTTAATTCCTATAATATAATTGAAATATATTTTTACTGTTTAAAAGTCATTTTTTCTTGTGCAATTGGCTAGCGCTGTCCAAACTATCTAGATTATTAGTGTATCTTGCGTTTATTTGTATAAGGCTTTAATCATTTGTATCCATAACTTTCAAATCCGGTGTTAAGAGAACTCAGCTTTGACTCGATACTTTAACTCGTCAATCAGTACTTATTCGTTCTCGTTTGAAAAGAAACGCAAACGTTTCGATCCGTTTTGACCATTTGCGTACACAATAAAACGATCGAAAATGCTGAGCGTTTTCATGGAACATACATTTTAAAACGTTCTCCAGAGTGGAGACATTGAAAACGGAGGCCTATCTTATGAGTGTTGACAGCGATTTACGTATGACGTTATCTTGGTGCAACACTTGGCTGAATACTATCTACCTTGGGTCTTATTATTTGCATTGTCACAGTTGAAGTATGCTTAAGGGTCGATACAGAACAGTGGTTCAATTTATCTTAATAGCGCCGACAGCAAACACGAAGGCCTTCTAACATGTTCTATGTGTTTAATGATTTAATATTTGTCTCAAATAATCACGTTTTCCATCTATTTTCTTGAATTTATTCATAACAAAAAATAGATGTAAGGGAATGAATATTGCAAGTTAAATGAATACTTACTTGACTGCGATTCTCAGAATTGACTTCAAATTCCTGGATATAATATGCATATCATCGAGAGGAAACTATCATTTTTCGACCTATGTTTGTTACCTAAAAACTAAAAATAAACGATAAAAATATGATAAATGGATATTGAACATGGTGAAGGGAAAAAGGATTCGGACCTTGAGCCCTTCGTTTTAGCAAAAAAAAAAAACGAAAATAGGACGCGTTTATGAAAATGAAATTAAAATGTTAACATTTTAAAAAGTTAAACTTATTCATGCTAATAATAATAATAATAATAATAATAATAATAATAATAATAATATTAATAATACTTTATTTAATAATAAAGTATTAGTAGTAGAGAGTAATGAACAAAATAACTGCGTGTATATACTTGGATTATATAGCGGATATGAGGACACCATACGATTTGATGTTTACAACTATGCTAGTTAACATATCCGTCAGTCTCTGTTTGAATAGTAAACGTATGTACAATATATACTCCGGCATTTCGATAAAGTTAGTGATCACCTGAACGCTACAAAGCAGTTTTATGTTTTACATGTCTCAACAACCAACTATTGATATGGACCTGAAGTTGACCTGAAATCTTTTATGTACCTCTTGTGATCATCCTCAAGCTGCAGGTTTTATCAAAAACTTTGCTTTTTGCTTTTGTAAAGCAAAGCGATGATCCAGAAAATGTAATGGCTTACGCAACCCGATCTCTCAACGAACCAGAAAAAAAATATTGTGTAACACGATTGAAAATCAAGGATCCCCAGGATAGTTAGTTTCAAAATGTTAAAGTAATAAAATCTATATTCACAAAAGCGCTTACTGAGTACTCAGTTTCCTTTTTTGCTTTGCAGTAGAATATCGGGCATTTGCGCGTTATTTATATTGAATATTACTTAACAAGGCAGACGGAAATAATCTTTTACTCCTATTGTATTTAGGATCTGTGTTTGACTCTGGAAAGACATACCTGGACAATACACTGCCAAATGATCCTGGATGTAGCGAGGTCTTGTTTGTATCTCGTTTCAAATCTATCCAAGACATCAGAGTCATTACATCTATCAGCCACTCAGATCGCCAGCGAAGTGTGCACGACCCTGCGGCTTTGTGGGTAAAACGGATAACGTCACGTGGTTTTACGGTATGTTTTCGGGAGTCTGGTGTTGGATCCAATGGGACAGGCGTTGTTAACTGGATAGCTGTACAAGGAGAATTCGCTGGGCAGAAGCAGGGTTCGCTTAGCTTTGATCAGTGGGGCTCTGGAACTCAATGTAAGACGGTGCGACCACAAATTGTAAGTATATTACTAAGATGCAATAGGCAATGTGCATTAGTTTTCACAAAGCACTCTGGGAAACCGAGTCCTGCAAAAATGAAACAGAGAAGTCAAAGGAAATATCACAAAAAAAATTACTCTTTTATTTTCGTCTGTTGAAATACTTACATTTCCATAGAAAATGTCGGAGAAAAAATTGTCAGATGAATTTTTAGAGCAGCCAATAAAAGCGAAAGGCCTCAGTTTCCCATCATGCTTTGTGCTAGAAATTTGAGGTCGTGAATATTGGCTATTATAAGGATGTGTTACATTCAAAAAAGGAATCAGTCCATGGTAATATTTTTAGAGCATCAAATTTCCATATTTTGATAAAACCTCTCATGTGTACGTAAAAAAAACAAAGTAATATTGCTCAAGGTAATGACACATGGTCTGAAAAGGAGAAAACATTACATTCACTTGACGAAAAGTTGCAAGAGTCGCATAGTTTGGAGACGCGCACAATAGGAACTTCGTGAATATAAGCCATCGACAGATACCTTTAGTCACACATGTCTTTTCAGTGGAACAAAATATTTCTCTAACACATTTTCGTAAAGAAATTATTAAATAAAATGCAAATACCACTTGAAATATTCCTAATAGTTTACTCAAACATATTCCTCCACATCCAAGGACGTCGGAGTACATTTCAAAGTTGGCGAGCTATAATTCGTTTCTCATACGGAATTCAAACCAAGACAAAATATTTGACGAGATAACTTTCGTTGTCGTAAGAAGTGGAAGGGGGCTTTGGGCAGCGGGGGTTAAAGCCCTCCTCCTCTACGCCCTCCTTGCTCCACCGTTCCTGATGTCATGTTTTGTTAGTCATGTGAGCATCTTCTTATAGGAAACATGCTCAAATACTAAATTAAAACTAATTTATCAATAGAATATTACATTTTCTTTTCCAGTTGTATCTAAAACCTCCCCAAGTGTTCGCTACTGTCGTTGCGCCAGATTCAAGTACAAACCAAGATGCCATGAATGTCTGGGTCAGCAAAGATCTGAGAGGAGATGCATTCTCTGTGTGTTTGAGGGAAATGGTCAACTTTGATGGAGTGCATAGCCAACTAAAAGTCGTAAGTGCATGGTGGAATAGTTATCTTAGGATTAGAGAAAGGCACTCCATGACACAATTGGTCCAATCCAAATGGCTTTCTTTATGATTTGTAACGAGAAAGTTATAGTCTGATGTCCCTTGTAGTGTTAGGATGTGGTATCATTTACTATAGATACTATTAACGAGTGTTTAATCAATTATTTTTCAGAACTGGATTGCTTACCAAGAGTTACCATTGTCAATGAATGTAACAGAATCGAACCAAGTAACCATTGATACCAGCAGTTCCTCAGTCCAGCAGATTGACTATGCGTTTTGCAAGGTACGAGAAGGGACAAAGCCATTGCACTCGGGACTCCTTTGGGGCACCTGAAAGAAAGAGCCAGACCATAGAAGCTTTTCGAGTGTATTGTGGTCTTTCTTGGGCAGTACAAGAACGTTTTGTCCATCTTGCCTTATCTGTTGTTGTTTTTACCCTGTAATCTCCATCATAATGCCATCCTTTTCTGTGTCTTTTTTTAGAACGTAAACTTTGAAAATGAATTTTTCGCTCCCCCTGTTGTTGTGACAACGGCTAGTTACTATAGCAACGATTCAAGACAAGTGGCAGAGGAGTGTAAAGCAATAAATGCGTGGATTGAGGTAAAGTATCGTTTTGGAACATCATCCAATCAAACGAATCAATGTTTTACGGAAATAACACCAGACTAGAGATGCAACATCTTAGCTTGGTATAATCAACTGAATGATTCTCATGAACGGGTTGCCAGTCTTCCGTGAAGAGCCAAGTAATCCATGTAGAACTGAAAACTTGTCATTCAGCTAGTTATAGTTCCACACGAAAACGGAAATGTCAACGTCTATTGGTAGCAGCCTATGAGAAAAAGAATATCTGGCAACTAACTATACATTGGCTGCGCTCTTCTTATCACAGTAATCTTACCTCAAAAAGGTTTACAAATCTAAATTTGACTCAGTGAAACAGCACAAAGATTGGGATTTCGCGTACTGTATTATACTTGTCTTCAGGGAAGTATCGTACTTATTTTTCGTACTTATTTCTTTATTACTTGCTGTTCCAGGAAATAACAAAAACCTACTTCAGAGTTTGCGCAAGAGAGCTTACAGATGGACAATCGAAGACCAGGTTGAACCTAGACTATATCGTGCAAGGAGGTAGGATTGTCATTAATGAATATTTTAGTTATTAAAGCATTTATGATGAATAAAAAACAACCGCTAGTGTCTGTGTACGGCAGGAGCTGTATAGTACGCAAGAAGTAAGCATACGAACACTAGGTGCAGCTGTGTGTTTCTCTTGCTTTTTGAGGACTCTCACAGAACAGAGAAACTGAAGACCGTCTAATATTGCTTTTAAAAAATTCGTTTTGATGGTTTTCCGCGAGTGTGTCTTTTTCAATCAGGGCACTCATTATATCTGAAGTTAAAAACATTATTACTGTCACCATTCCCTCTCTCAAAAGTAAGGTAATATTGTCCAATTTTAATTTTATTTGTAGACCTTGATCCTTGCATCAATGTATCTTGTAACTATTTTGCTGTGTGCAAGGCTTTTGCCCCAAAAGATGCTCGTTGTGTGTGCGTTGACGACTGCCCCTCGTATGAAGAGCAAGTCTGCCAATCAAATAGGACAACCTTCAAAAACAAATGCTTTTTCGAGCTAGAGATGTGTAGACTGAAGAGCAATCATACACTCTATCATCCTGGTAGCTGTACAGGTAAACATTTGCACTGAACTTTATTCCCCCAAATCATCCCTCCCCCCACCCCCCCCAAAAAAAGGTTATTATCAGAGCGTGTTTGCCAACATTAAATTCTCTCAAAAAAAATTAAATACACAAGATACTTCATTGTAGTCGGATATTTAAAATACCGTATATACACTTCTATAGCTGTGTTGAAGTTTTGTTCCTCGTATAAACAATTTGTACTGGTTTTATACGTTGAAGGAAAACCGCAGAACAATTTACAGCTTTTAAGGTCCACTTTCCACTGAAATTTTAATATTTGTTTTATTTCTTTCTGAGCTCGATGTATAATGTTGTTGAATTTCAACTTTAGATATTGATGAATGCACAACCGATTCTCCATGTCACGTGAACGCCACGTGTACTAACATCCCAGGGTCGTACATCTGTCGGTGTAACGATGGCTTCAGTGGTGATGGATTTAGCTGTACTGGTAAGACATTTGATTTTTTCATCGATTTTCTCTGCTGTTTGAATCTTGTTATTTTCTGTAGTCAACAGTACACTACATGTTCTAACCAGCCTATTATTGATATTATTATTATCATCTTTATTACAACTACCACCACCACCACCACCACTACTACTACTACTACTACTACTACTACTACTACTACTACTATTACTACTGCTACTACTACTACTACTACTACTACTACTACTACTACTACTACCACTACAACTACTACTACTACTACTACTACTACTATTTCTACTACTACTACTACTACTACCACTACTACTACTACTACTACTACTACTACTATTACTACTACTACTACTACTACTGCTACTACTATTTCTACTACTACTACTACTACTACCACTACAACTACTACTACTACTACTACTACTACTACTACTACTACTATTTCTACAACTACTACTACTACTACCACTACTACTACTACTACTACTACTATTTCTACTACTACTACTACTACTACCACTACAACTACTACTACTACTACTACTACTACTATTTCTACTACTACTACTACTACTACCACTACTACTACTACTACTACTACTACTACTACTACTACTACTACTACTACTACTACTACTACTACTACTACAAATACTACTACTAATACTACTACTATTACTACTACTATTATTACTGCTACTACTATTATTATTATTATTATTATTATTATTATTATTATTATTTTTAATATTGCATATCCATTCAGCCGGCTTGATCAACTTTTTGCAATTATTATTCTGAATATCAACATAATGAAATACTACCTATTTCAGATATTGACGAGTGCGCAGTCAATAACCACCAGTGTGATCGGAACGCATATTGTAACAATACTGTAGGATCATACCGTTGTACATGCAACAGTGGTTATTATGGAAACGGGACCAAGTGTACAATAAATAGTAAGTACTAATTTTTTGTCTTCATTTCCAAAACACATTTTTTTCCCTATTTTACCGTATTGCAAAACAAACTTTCTTCCTCGTCGATGTAAGCAGCTTATTCAAGTATTTGCTAACTTTATCTTTGTTTTTAATTTTAACAATGGTCGTTTTCTTTTTTCAGAGCAACTTGAATCTTCGGCCATTTTAAGCAGCTATTGTAATGCGGATTACCTTCGTACATTCAGTGTCTGGTTACTTGTATCCTGCTTTACAGAGTTTAATTAGAAGTCATTGGGTCAGATGTTGGCACGCTGCAACAGATGGCTGGGATGTAAGAACAACATTCCACCCCCAGTGTGACGGGAAGGGATCCACAGTGACTATAGTACGTGTGGGTAGCTACGTGTTTGGGGGATACACCGATGTATCATGGCACAGTGAGTACAAAAATTTCGAAGAACTTAAATTTTAAGTAAATCAATGTAACGAGTCTGAGAAAGTTTCCGTGATAAAGCTTATTTTGCACCGGTTACCTCACAAAAAGGAAAAACATTTTCCACAAAAAAAGAAAAAAAGAAAAGAAAATAATTAAGAGAAAAGAAAGAAAAGCTAGTCATAAGAATAACAGCTATAATTTCCTTTTCAACAGCTGGCAGTCATTATTCTACGTCCTCCAGGTCCTTCCTGTACTCCTTGTACAACACCCGTGGATATAATTAATCCAGTAAAGTTAACCGATTAGCGATATAGTCAGTATGCGATATATGGGTACAGTGGTTATGGTCCGACATTTGGTGGGGGACATGACCTGTATATCTCGAACTATGCTTCAAGTAACACGAACTCATACACAAACTTGGGTAGCACATACGCAGCATACATATGCAGCTATGGCAGTGAAACATGCCAGTCTTTTTCGGCCGGCAGGTACACTCAGGGGTGGATCTAGGGAGGGGCAAAGGGGGGTTGTAGCCCCCCCTCCCTTCAGCTATGTTTCTTGAAGTGGAACAGAAAGCACATTTTTAAATATTTTTCCAAGTTCTGGGAGTGTCATTCGCAACATCCAGTCAAGCCCCTCCTTATATTTTTGGCTGGATCCGCCCCTGACACTTTCTCTCCAAATGACAAATAATTATTTTCTGAAACCGCCAACTTAATGGGGCAACACGCATTGAAGTGCATTTTGGAGGAGGATCGGGAGGGAGGGACAAAAGGAACTGGAGACATTTGACTCGCAACCAAACCCCCTCCAACCAAACTAACTAAATACGTTCAGACAGTGACCAAGGGAAATAGAGGGACTGCTCGCAGTCTAGGCATCTGTTTGATGGCGGTAATTAGATAGTAGGTGACAAACGGCTAAAGTTTCTAAACTAACGTTTTCCAAGAACCCGAGTTCTTGTCCAATGAAAAAAAACGGAGGTGTCTTGTATGGAGTCAGAACGAGAATGTAAATCTAAATAGATTGCAACAAAACTTGAGTAAAAATAGACAAAAGTGAGAATATAAGTGAGAAGTGCTCAACAATCATACTTCATGATTGACGAAAAGAATAGACCTTATTATGATGAAAAAAGACTCTAGCAAGTATCAACATGTCTTTCGTTTCATCAATCATCTGAAGAAACGAAAGCAAGCATTAAGGGAAGTACTCAACGCGCAAGAAATAAACGCTAATGCCAAATTCGATGACGATGGTTTTCTTTGCTGAGGTGAGAGGATACAGGACGCTCTTGTAAGTAAACCTAAATTTCCGCTGATTCTGAAACCAAGGGACTCCCTTAAAGAGTTGATGTTCGTGCTATACACACTCGTCCACTAGATGTTGGTTCGATTCTACCTTAACCGCTATAAGTAAAAAGTACTGGATACCCGCTGGATGTCAACACGTGAAGAGAACACTTGAGCTAGGAACTGGACATAGGCGATTTATATTTTATAGCTTTTATAATATATTGTTTATTGTAAATTGGATCTGAAAAACCCCTTGGGAGTATCTAATAAAGTATATTATTATTATTATTATTATTATCATCATCATCATCATCATCGTCATCATCATTATTATTATTATTATTATTATTATTATTATTATTATTACCTAACCATTGCGTCACCCGTAAAAGGATCACGGGACTGGCGTACAACACACCTGATCCACCGCCTCTCCCAAAATCAACTAGTACTACTCTTTACAATCATGGGCGTTGACCATGATAGGGAAAACTTGTGCCCTCGGCCTTGAAAACGGACCTAGGCCTAAAACTAGTTACCATGCAATTCCAAAAAGCGCCCTCGTATTTCATTGATGGCTTGCAGGTGTTTTGGGAAGAGTACCTTTCCTTTTTTCACTGAACAGTGGACGATGAATCTTCTTCAAACGCCATCCATTAAAATAAACTGCCACCCGGTTGGCTCAGTTACTTGAGCAGCCGGACCAACACTCAAGTTCTTAAAATAACTAAGGAGAAGGTGCTGCATTTGTAATAACATCTACAAATGGTTAGACTTTCACGTGACTCGGATGACCACGTGACGGCGGCCCGTCTCTTCACACTACCTAACCCTACATTGCAGAGACGTAAAAGAACCACTGAGGACGTAAAGAAACCCTGGCAGTGACCACCCTCAGTGTCTGGCTATTTTCAGCCGAGAAATCACATAGCGCGTGCGCTATTAAGAAGTTTTCTTCTCTTATTTATGCTCTATTGATATAAGGCATGATGAACAAAACATGTTGTACGGGAGCTATACCACACTGAAAAAAAAATTATAAAACGATTTTTATTGTAGAGCATCAATATAGTATATTGTATAATATATATTGTCCTAGATTTGATGCCCTTCCCTTCCCTCTCCTCCCCCGTGTTTTTAGAACAAAAGGACTTCACACTTGTCACTTGTCACTACATCACGATCATCACACCCTGATCTTGATGCATTCCTTACAACCGTTTCGGTCTCAAGAGGCTCTTTGTATTCACACGAGCTAGTCACTCGTCCGCCATGTTGAAGAATGAAGTCCAAAAATGATTCCAGTTCACCAAATAAGCCAAGAACCTTGTTCAACGATAACTGTTACAAGTCTGCAGCAAAGGTAAGATGGATTAAAAACTTTGATGCTCTTGTGACCTATCAGATTAAACTATAGAATTGCTAAAAGACTGAATACAAACACAATTCAGAATTTCCCTGTGTTCGTATTATTCAACCAACAATTACAAATTAGATTCTAATCACTTGTCAACTGGACTAGCCAAACATCGATTCGTCCTTAATATATTGACATCTTTAAGGTCAAGCTATTTGTTTACCATCCTTATATTTTAAAAAGATGATTGATTTGTGGCGTGTGGGAACCCTGTGCTTTGATTATCCAAACCATATACTGTAGCTACGTTTGGTAACTTAATCCTCATTCAAACAGTAAACAGTGAAATAGTGATTCTACGTATAGTACTTTATAATTAATTTTTTTTTTTTTTTTTGTTGTTTTTTTTTTTTTTTTTTTTTTTTTTTACCATATGCTTTATCATGCATGATTCTCAAATCTGTGATCATATATCCCAGTGATTATATAGTCTTAATGATTCACAACTGAATAAAAGCTACTCGTCAGGGGCGTAGCGATGACCTAGGTTCTGGGGGGGGGGGGGGGGGGGGGAGGGGACCTCCGCTAAAAAAAATCGCCGAAGCAAAAAAAAAAAAAAAACGCGATATATTTGCGACGGTGAATAGGATATAAAACTTTCTCTACAAAAAGTGGGAGGGGGGGGGGGGGGGGCACCCAGCACAAAAATAGGCCAAAAAGGTCCAAAAAATTGTTAAACAAACAAGCAATTACCTAATTATCAAAAATTTTGCCCCCCTCCCTACGCTACTGTTACTCGTCATATATGATGGGTCTTATTTAGATTCATTCAGTTTTTCTCATTCTTTCAAAATCTTTAATCTTGCCTGGAGTTTAATTCCGTATCATTTCTTCATCCCGCATGATTACCAGTGTATAGCTATAAGTAAAAAGGCTTAATATGTCATACCCGTACGTTGAAATAATGGTTTATTATTTATTCTAGTACTTGAAGATTACAATCATTACAATTCACTTTATCCTTCTCTTCATCATAGTAAGGTCTATTCTATTCGTCATCTATATGGAACTACGAGTATTTATCACTTTAACTTTTATTTTCGATCACTATTGTCTATAATGAGAAAACAATAGACTCCTCTCACATTTGGGCGCACGCTTGTATTCATCTTTACTTTAAAAAGAATTGAACACTTTCTAATTCTGATGATATAGTATAGTAGGTCTGATAAGATCCTTTGAACTCTTTACATTTGTTCGTTCCTCGTCAAATGAGAGAGACTATATTACCACGAGCCGTGGAAACCTAGTGCTAAATTAAAATATCCTTTGATCCTTGGTTCTCTACTGCTTAAATAGCACTATTTTGCACTAATTAGGTCAAATATTTTCGTGGATTTAATAGAATGGTTTTACTTCACTTAACCGTGAAGCAAAATTGTTTGTAAATAAGTAATTATAGTAAAATAGACGCAAAAGAAAACATTATATAATCAGTTTAGTTGCTATGGTAACACCACCCTAAGATCTAACAACCTCTACTAGTCAACTAACTATATATTGGGTTGAGTAAAACCCGTAAAACTCTAATGCTAGTAAATAATGTCAAAATACACTTGTCAATACCGTGCTGGCCCGCTTTAGTTGGTGGTTTCGTAAAAAACTTCTATGTCATTGGGAGAAAAACTGTAGCTGCCGGCCAAGAAAGACTGGCATGTACTACTGCCATAGCTGCATATTGGGGGAGGATGGTATGTGTAGCCCAAGTTTGTATATGAGCCCGTGTTACTTGAAGCATAGTTCGAGATATACAGGTCATGTCCCCCACCAAATGTTGGACCATAATCACTTTTCCCATATATGGCATACTGACTATATCGATAAACGGTTAACTTGACTGGATCATATCCACGGGTGTTGTACAAGGAGTACAGGAAGCCTCTGGAGGACGCAGAATAGTGACTGCCACCTGATGAAAAGGAAAAATAAAGCTGTTAGTAATATAACAAACATTTTTGCATTCAAAGCACAATTCGAATAGCAATAATTCAGTTTTTGTGTATTGTCTTATTTCTGACCGCCAACCGGTTGGCTCAGTTAGTTGAGCATCGGACTATCGTGCGGGAGGTCATGGGTTCAAGCCCTGGCTGCCGGACCAACATTCGGGTCTTAAATAATAACATCTACAATTGGTTAGACCTTCACTAGGCTCGGATGATCACGTTAATGGCGGTCCAGTCCCTACTCAAGGTCCAGAGACGTTATATTAAAAGAGGGCCACAGGTTTTTCTGTTGAATTACTGTTACGTGCTACTGTTACGTGCTATCTCTTAAGGCAATGGGCTCGCGCAAATTTAACCGATAGATTTTCCTATAATTTTTGAGATGGACAAAACAGAACAACAACAAAAATTGGGGGTCATCGACATTGGGGGTCATCGAGATTTTGCGCTATGTTAGCTTGAACACGGCACTCCCCAGCGAGTCTAGAACGAAAACAACGCTTCTCAAAGTATTACGTCTAGTTTAATTCTGGTGGCTGCAATATGAAAAACAGAGACTTTCAGAGGTACTAAAGTAAATAAACTTCCTTGAAAAACAGTTTAATGTCACAAAGTTCAGGAAAAATGCTAAGTTTTGACATTTCCGACTTGAAAAACAGTCGAAATTACGTGCGAATATCGTCTTTTTTAGATGATGTTTCACGATTTTCTCGAAAACAAACCGATAGATTTTTTATTTTTTTCGATATGTACTAGCTTTAGTTAAAAGACATCGAATTCAGGAAAAAATTGTATAGGTCACCGTATTCATTTACAAGATATAAGTCGTAAAGCAACGCAAAATGAAGGGCGACAAACGGAAAGCACACAGGTAGCCCAATCCATGGGTTTTGTCGCGCATGCCTCGAGTCATCGAACATACACAAAATGACTGCCATGCGACTAATTTTCAAGTTATATAAATACAGTGTATTTTTTCTGATTTTGGTCAATATATTATACAATTCTAAATATAATAAAAAATGCGCAGAAAGATGCGCACGAGTGCGCGAGCCCATTGCCTTAAAGGTCACATCTTTTACACTCACTAAAATGCTAGCATCAAAATGGAGTTAACGACTGCCAGTCACTATTGTATTCAGTGGATACTCAATGTCTTATATTTTAGTCGAATAAAAGCAAAATATAACTACGTAGGATAATAAATACATCAGGTTTTTTTTCAGAAAGTGTTATTTGTTCAACTGACCGCATTGTATTGTATTGTTATTCAGTGCTATGGGTAAGGGAATCCCTCGCACACTTCTTTCTTTCCTTTTTTCTCGCAGCTATATTAGCAACAATTATCTTACTTAGCTTCTACTTCCAAGATAAGAATAAGAAAGAAACTTCACCACGAAGTGATAGCGGTGGTACTAAAAAATATGTCGTAATGCAAACGGAGTAATTATCAATAACTCCTTTTTGTACTTACTGTGCCATGATATATCGGTGTATCCCCCAAACACGTAGCTACCCACACGTACTATAGTCACTGTGGGTCCCTTCCCGTCACACCGAGGATGGAATGTGGATGCAGTATTCCACCCATCTGTTGCAGCTTGCCAACACCTGACCCAACGACTTCTGCTTGAACTCTGTAAAACTGGATCCAAGTAACCAGACAAAGCACGAACATAATCGGCATTACCATAGTTGGTTAAAATGGCCGACGATTCAAGTCCTCCTGAAAAACAAAACAAAACATCCCTATTGATTCCTACTGAGCGCAAAGATAACTGCAAATGTACTGCAAATAATTGGATAGGTTCCTTGCATCGATGAGGTTTTTTTCTGAAAACATGAGTCCCTTAGCTTCCTTCTTGAAATGAAGATATTAAAGTAGTACTTACTCTTCGTTGTACACTTGGTTCCGTTGCCATAATAACCCCTGAAGCATGTACAACGATACGATCCCACAGTATTGTTACAATATGCGTTCCGATCACACTGATAGGTATTGGCTGCGCACTCGTCAATATCTGAAACAAGCATTACTTCGTATATGAATTCAAAATAAAAATGAGGGAAAGATCGAAGTATAATATCAAGACGTTTCGACATCTAGCTTACTTAAGTCAATGTACATGTATACACCTATTTCAAAAAACGTCGGTGGGAGATCTGAAATGTGAGACCGAGTAACAAGCTGCAAAATGTAATATATTCACAGCCAAACAACCTAGCCGGCTTTTAGATTGGAATATGAAGCATGAGTTAGGAATGTAATTTCTCGTATTTAAGCCAGAAAACATTAGAGCACAAAAGTTCTGTTTAGTCTCAGATCACCCGTTTCAGATCTCCGACCGACAACGTTTTTTGAAATAGCTGTATTCATATTCACTTGATAATGACATCTGAAGATGTCGAAACGTCGTGATATTATACTTTCGTACACGTGGAAAACAAAATAAACCTTTGAAACCTTTCGCCTCATTATTCTTTTGACAGTATCAATTCAGTCATCATCAAAATAATAATTTCAAAAAAAATTGATAAAACTGAGTGGATACTTTCAAGCTTAGGTTAAAACAGACAGATGAAAAAAATAGGATTTTGCAGTGGTATTTCCATAGAGTGTATGCTCTTCATTCACTATAAATTCGAATTGAAATTTAGAAATTGATTTTTGCGGAGGGAGGGGAACTGGAGAACCTGGAGAAAAAACCCTCGAAGCACAGGAGAGAACCAACACACAACTCTACTCACATACGACACCAAGCCCAGTGGGACTCGAACGCGGGTCGCATTGGTGAGGGCGAGCGCTCTCACCGCTACGCCACCCATGCTTCCCAAAATGGTTCATACAGCAAAGAAAATTGATGAGAAAAAAGAAATGTCTTACCAGTACAACTAGATCCATCACCACTGAAACCATCGTTGCACCGACAGACGTACGACCCTGGTATGTTAGTACACGTGGCGCTCACGTGACATGGAGAATCGATTGTACATTCATCAATATCTAAGAATGGAATTCAAACAACATGATGCATCGAGCACTGAAATTATAATATCTTGTTACAAAAAAAAAACAGGTTTCCTCGACTAAAAGGAAAGTATTACCTGTGCATTGTTTTCCATTCCCTGAGTATCCAGTCTTGCACTGACAATAGTACGAGCCATAGGTATTTCTACATACTGCATCGTCATGGCAACTGAATGCTTCCTTCCTGCACTCGTCCAAATCTATGAACAATTTTTTTAAGACAAGGTTCAGTTTTTAAGACAAGGTTTTATTTAAAAAAATGTTAAGTTCGTAAAATACTGCTGTGTTTCTTGATTCCAGACTCAATTGCTCAAGGTTAGCCTTATTTCAGCTAGAAAATATCAATATTCACAAGTAAAGAATGCAGAACTTTGACTATACAAGTACTTTGAAATTCTAGGGGCCTTCACTGGAACACATGAATACTCTACACAAAATCTGTTAAGGCTCGATCAGCCTGAGTAACAGCCGGAATATGTGAAACTGAAGTACGTGTTGCCAATTGATAAGAATTTTTTAAAACATTGATAAAAATATAAAAATCATATACCTTTCTGACAAGTAAAGTTGTGGCATTCGTTACACGACACGTCATTCCAGTGGTACTGATGTCCTACACCAAGAGTGTGAACACAATCTTGATCTCCTGCATTATTAGGTTGGTTGTCTGCCCAGTAGGTCCAGTTATTATGTGTTCCGCCTTTCAGTGTCCATCGGAAAACACCTTCAACGCTTTTATCGTTCAAGCCAATCCACCCCTTGGCTCCGTTCAGTCGCTGCTGGATGTAGACATTTTGTATTTGACTTTTAATGGTTGCTAAGTGTGCACGCGATGTTTTGCAGCGGTTTTCAGCGTTAATCCACGTGTCACATGTAGGACTAGTGTGGTAGCAAATACCTTCAAAGTAGTTCCAACCTGGATGGCATATTTCTGAAAGATAGACGAACAAAAGGGCAGAATATAACGATTTTAGATAATTTTCAGATAATGCATGGGAACATACTGTATGTGGCCTGCCTTGGAACCAGTTTCGTAACCTGGTATAGATATGCACTATGCAACATTATGACTCGATAAGGAGAGCTTTCAGAAATGAAAAGAAAGTAGCGCATCAATCGATCTTGCTTTGAATTCTTCTCATTCCCAACTCCAAATCGATGATCGCTTGGTTTGTGAGTAGCTAGAATAGTACTTCATGTTATCATTATTTAATGTACCTGATAACAGCAAGTAACTGACTGTAAGTGGCTCGTATTTAGTTGTGTAAAGCTCCTTGACACAAACACGAAAACCAGTTGTATTCATGTACTGTAACAGAGATGAAAGACCACAAGTGAACCAGTGATACGAAAAGGCATATATATATTATTTCTGTGATTTCTGCTTTTATAAACCATGTTTTGACGCGTTCTCTTTTATTATTTCTTTGGTCATATAATCCAACATTACGGTAACATTTTTGTTATTTATAAACTCCATTAAAAACAATTCCATAAATTAATACTTATATTTTTCCGTTAAGCCAAAATTGTAGCAAAAGCCTTGTTAAGTAAATCCTTGTATCTAGATAAGGCAAAAAATAGACTGTTTTGCTAAAGGTTATTAAAATAGCGTCGATGATGTCACATCTAATCAACATGGCGGTCATGACGGCAAATTGCAGGATTCCTTTTATACTCACCTCAATCCATGTTGAGACACCGTTACATACGGGTCGTGAATTCCCACTTGCCGTCGTGTGATTGGTTGAGAGAATTACCGTAGGCACGTATTCGTATACTTTAGAATATTTCAAGTCCTAAACCAACAGATAACGCCACTATGATGAATTACATTTGAGATGTTTTCTTCCAGGAATGCAAAGAAAGAATAGTTACCTTGCAAAAGGCACCATTGTATTTCATTGATGGCTTGCCGGTGTTCGGGAAGAGTACCTTTCCTTTTTCACTGAACAGAGGACGATGGATTTCTTCAAACGCCATCCAACTCTGCAATCATAGCATTGTTATCGATAACTAAAGCAAATGAATGGCCAAGGCATTTTTCTTCTCATGGTAAGCAAAAATAGGGAATAAGTTAAAAGAGGATGCCATTGTAAGCATGGAGAAACAAAGCAAATTTTCTAGTAAAAAATAGATTGGAAAAATTTTGGAAAGAAAAAAAAGTTTATTACATACCACGTGGATATTCTCGTGCAAACCATCAAAATTCTGCAGCTCTCGTAAACAAACTTGAAACGAGGTTTGATTGACGTTTTCAAGCCAAAGGTTGGCAGCGTCATGTTTGAAGGCGGCACTGATGTGTTCCGCTGTCACAATGACCGTGGGCACAGATTGGAACTTGTCCTTCAAAAAATGACGTTAAGGCATAAATATCATTTAAAAAAATATTAATTTGGTGATTTTAGTTCGTGTTTGAATGGTTACGTTTATTTATAGCTTATGTGAGTTTTGTAAGATAAATATATAGGGTCAATTGACCAATCAGGTTCAAGAATTCAGACAATATAATTCGCAATTCACGATAGCATGAATTCCGAAAAATGCTTAGATAAAAGGCGAAAATTCAAGTTCAGTTTTGGGGAAAATGTGTGGGTGATGTCTCTTTTTAATTTGTTTTCTTTTTAACGTTAGAGCAGAAGATAATTCTGTAGGGTATCTTTTATTTGTTAGTGTATCCTAAAATGCCACAAAAGAGTGACTAGTATATCTTATAGAGCTTTCAATTAACCTTCTAAACCAGTAACTCATAGTGGTGTCATGTAAATTAGGATAGCTTTAAGAAGCTTGTCTTTTATTACCTTTGGCAATTTGACAGTTTTACATGTCGTTCCAGTCCACCACTCGTCCAATCTCGTTCGATCCGTCACGCCTCCATCTGGTGCACCCTGATAAGCGAACCAATCAAACGTTGCCTGTGCAACACGAGCACGCACATTTCGACCAGCAATTGTCAGGCAGGCCGTGAATCCCTGGTAATTAACATTTTCTACCCAGGATGCCATAGCGTCGTGTACGTAGTCACGGTTGGTGGTGTTGAAGTGGTTGACCGTCAGATGCACATGGACTCGTTTGTCAGGATAGAATGCATACGCCCTGAATTTAACTTCTTTGCACATTGTCCCATCAATCGGCGCTGAAGATAGTGATGTTCTTCCTCTTTCAAGTGGAAAACCTGGTGAGAATAGAGAAAAATACTTTGGAGTTTGAGCTTTTAACTTCTTTAGGCTCTAGTCTTGACTTGTTGGATATTCAATAAATATTTCTAGAGACATTTCCTGAATGAGATGACTAAAATACCTCAAAATTTCAGTGCAAAGTGGACATAAAAAGTTACAACTTCCTCGGATATTTTTGGACGCATAGAAACACTGCAAATTCATTGTTTATACAGGGAACAAAACAATTCTTTCCATCAGGTACTATAACTAGTTGAAGTCGTAATGTACAGTATTTGAAATACCAGTCTAAGATGAAGTATGTATTGCATCGTATGTAATGTTTCAATCTTAAAAGATATCTCACGTGGCCTAACGTGGCCTCTAGTAATTCGGGTGGAGGATGTGGAGGATATATTTACAAATTTCTACCTGTACAGCTACCAGGATGATAGAGTGTATGATTGCTCTTCAGTCTACACATCTCCAGCTCAAAAAAGCATTTGTTTTTGAAGGTTGTCCCATTTGATGAGCAGACTTGCTCTTCATACGAGGGGCAGTCGTCAACGCAAACACAACGAGCATCTTTTGGGGCAAAAGCCTTGCACACAGCAAAATAGTTACACGATACATTGATGCAAGGATCAAGGTCTGCAATACAAGTTTGAAAATTTACATTTATTTACTAATTATAATGCAACAACTAAAATAATAACCTTACCTCCTTGCACGATATAGTCTAAGTTCATGAATGTGGTCTTCGACTGTCCATATTTAAGCTCTCTTGCGCAAACTCTGAAGTAGTTTTTTGTTATTTCCTTGAACAACAAGTAGTAAGAAAATAAGTATATTACTTGCATGAAGACACGTCTTTTAGTATAGTGTATAGGTTCGTTTGATCTGGATGATGTTAAGGTCGATTTACACTTTTGCTTACAACTGTCGCATGCAACTGTTGTGTACGACAAGAAAAAAGTTGTAGTAAGTTGTAGGATTAAATTACACATCGCTATTCGTGTTGTAAGCGTGGTGTAAGTAGAATGCATGCGACAGTTACTATAATCTTACTACACCTCAATCCCCACAGTCAATGCTTTACAATCCTGTGCCACTGGTCTTGACCATCGATTTATTGATTGGTTTATAGAATCGTTGCTATAGTAAGTAGCCGTTGTCACAACAACAGGGGGAGAGAAAAATTCGTTTTTAAAGTTTACGTTCTGAAAGAAAAATAATAATAAAGAAAAGGATGTGATGACATAATGAAAAAGATCTCATGGCGCGAAAAGGTATGACTCTTTTATCTGTTTTTCAATTTGTAGAATATCAGTCTTAGATCATTGTGTTTTGCACGCACAAAACATGATAGGATATCCCTGCATCCTCCTCCAGTGTACGTATATTCCACGATAAGGAACTTTGTTCCCTCTATTCCTCCTACGTTGACCTTTTCCGAGTTCGATAAACAGGAAACATTGAGGTCTAGCTTCGGTACAAACAACACCATATTGGGCGTGATATTCGCACCGAAGCTAGACCATAATGCACTCAGGAAAAAAATACAGATGCCCGGAGTGCAATGTGCCTGGCTTTGATAAGCCGTGTCCTTTTTCGTACCTTGCAATATGCGTAGTCAATCTGCGTGACTGAAGTACTGCTGGTATCAATGGTTACTTTATTCAATTCTGTCACATTCATTGACAATGGTAACTCTTGGTAGGAAATCCAGTTCTGAAAAAGAAGGGAATGTATGTATTAATCCGGGGGGGTACTCCCTATAATGGACTATACGGGGATGCTCCGCCCGAAAGGGGTACTTTTTTCAGGCCGCACTTATAGCAAAGGGGTGAAAATTTGTGAGGTTTGGTATAAGAAGGGGTAGGTTTTCTTCAAAGGTATATGAAAGGGGTAACTTTTCAGGCAAAAAGGTATATGAAAGGGGTAACTTTTCAGGCAAAAAGGTATATAAAAGGGGTAATTTTTTGCTGAAATTTGGTATAGAAAAGGGTAAGGGGTCGAGAGTCCGGGCGGAGCATCCCCGTATGAAACGACTCGAAGTACCTCCCCCCCCCCCCCGGTATTAATTGGAACTAACTTGTATATTAAAATAGTTTCTAATAGTGAATACCATAAATACTATAAATACCATGAGCATCAGATTATAACCTTTTCATTAGAAACCACGACAAAAGACTTTTAAGTTGATCAAATTTTGCATTGGAGAATCCCTCATTCGTATCTCTACCCCACCCCTTAAATGGCAGGTTACACCGAAAACGACTATTCCACCATGCACGTAAGACCTTTAATTTGCTACGCACTTCATCAGAGTTGACTTCTACGTACTAGACACATAAAAGTTAAGATGGAGTACCTTCTCCACCTTTCTACCCCCGCTTACAAATAAAAGATACACCCAAGATGGTTATTCCCTCCATAAACTTACGACTTTTAGTTGGCTATGCACTCCATCAAAGTTGACCATTTCCCTCAAACACACAGAGAATGCTCCTCCTCTCACATCTTTGGTGACCCAGACATTCATGGCATCTTGCTTTGTACTCGAATCAGGCGCAACGACAGTAGCAAACACTTGGGGAGGTTTTAGATACAACTGGACAAGAAAATGTAATGTTCATGTATTTTTTAGACTAACAAGTGAGGAAGTGCAGGAATGTGGTGGGATAATTTATAGTTTGCTACTTTTATCACGACGACGTTTAAGGGAACTTATATTTTGCTCCATCAAGGATAACTGACAACCCTTATTGAAAACGCAGAAATTGTTAAGTGAAAAAAGGTGTCTGTTGGTCTCAAGATTAAGGGTGGAAAACTTTGAGAAAAAAGGTTATAAATGATGTAGGAATTGTTGTTTTTTCCCCTAGAACTCTATCTGCTACTATTTTAACAGTTGTAACATGTCCTTGCACTTACCTTTGGTTGTTGCACCGGCTTACATTGGGTTCCAGAGCCCCACTGATCAAAACTGACCGAACCGTGCTTCTGCCCAGCGAATACTCCCTGTACAGCTATCCAGTTAACAACGCCAGTCCCACTGGATCCAACACCAGATTCCCGAACACATACCGTAAAACCACGTGACGTTATCCGTTTTACCCATAATGCCGCAGGGTCGTGCACACTTCGCTGGCGATCTGAGTGGCTGATAGATGTAATGACTCTGATGTCTTGGCCGTGTTTGAAACGAGATACAAACAAGACCTCGTTACATCCAGGATCATTTGGCAGTGTATTGTTCAGGTATGTCTTACCA
This sequence comes from Anthopleura sola, assembly GCA_023349425.1. Classification (NCBI taxonomy): domain Eukaryota; kingdom Metazoa; phylum Cnidaria; class Anthozoa; order Actiniaria; family Actiniidae; genus Anthopleura; species Anthopleura sola. The sequence goes on from JALHLI010000008.1 coordinate 9,166,809, forward strand.
GAGTCAAACACAGATCCTAGATACAATAGGAGTAAAAGATTATTTTCTTCTGCCTAGTTTAGTAGCATTCAATAGATAACTCGCAAGTGCCCGATATTATAGCATAGACCGATTCGAAAAATGACCGCTTCTTATCAACATATTTTCTAAATTTAATGTCTCAAGAGAAACAAAACATATCAATGGAAAAAATATAATAAAAATAAGGATTCTCAGTGTTCGCTCACTTTTGGATGCTCTTTCAGGTAAGAGTGATATATTGATAAAATATTTGATTGAAGAAGTTTGAATAGAAAATTGAAGAATCGTCATTTATAGAATCGATGTATAAAGGAAAATGAATACTCAGTGGACGTTCTTGTAAATATAAAGTTACTTCAAAGTTTCGAAACTAACTCAGTTTCTTGGGGATCTTAGGAATTCGTTTTTGGTTAGCAAAGGAATTTCCATAATAGCACTGAATACAGGAGTTCGAAAAAGGAATGGGGGCATCATTAATCTTACTGTAGGAAAATTAACGAGTTCTCTGTAATAGCAAAATGTTTGAACTATATTATATCCACCATTACAGATGAATCGATCTCCATGAATGTAGTTCACTGTAAATTTAGCCATGGCAAACGATATTCTAAAGTATATTCATATCATGGGTAAATTTCATCAATCAAATTATATCCTTAGACTCACAAAGGAGGGAGGGGACATCTTCCCTAAAACAGATCTAGACGTTCGCATGACGTTCTGGGTTTTGATTACCTGGTGACCCGGAAAAAATTAACTTTGACTCAATTAGGGAGACAAGAGATTAACGAGACAAATACTTAGAGGACAACAATTAAAGCAAGCCTTACACCACGGTGGTGTTTTGGAAACAGGAAAACTTTTGCAATCAATTCTGATTCCAAAATCTGTATCATTTTCTCACGATTTTAATCAGTACTTTTAATTCAAGGGCGCCAAAGGCAAGACTGTGTATTGCTTTCTCATGATTGACAAGAGCATTCTTAAATATTTATCAGTAATTTTTTTGCAGACTTCTTCTAAGCCAAATTATTTTTAAAAGCTTTAGCAGTAAAAAAATAAAGTATTGCGCCAATTTATTCCAAAGTCAGCAATTTTTGGATGTAGGATATTCAGTTTAAGTTTGAGCTTAGTGAAACCCTTCATTGCATATGTGGAGAACATTGTGTTTTCAATAACTAGTAACTTTCTTATGTTTTGTACTATAACTGTTTCTTTATTGATATATGCCTACCTTTAATACGAGGAATTGAAACCAATAGAGCTACAAGAGTGCAAGCAGTAAACATCTTGGGGCCTTTACAAACACATCCTCTGCATGGACACAGCTGAGATGTGACCTGGTAGAGGTTGACTTTGCGACTGACTCAAAGATATTTGGGAACTTTTTCTTATAGGAATAATGTGTTTTTTCGCGGATCATTGAGTGTCAGTCTAGTTGACATCGGTGATTCCGATCTAAGTTGAACTTTACAGTGCTTTTTGACTGGACTATTTTTGATCTGTTTGCTCAAAATTCAAAAAAAATTGCCTGCAATTTAACAAATGAAGACCTTAGAACTAAAGTTGAAAATTTGAAATACTTTTGTCCATAAATGACCACACAAAAACGGACTTACAAAAGTTGAAAATTGACAGACGTTTTAAGTTGTTTTTTTCCGCAAATATAACTTAACTTAAATTTAACTAAAAGTTTAGACAATGGAGTTGATGCTGTTTGCAATATGCTCGAGTCCAACGATTTTCACTGTCTTTAACATTACTATATTGACCTTAAAACTGCATGCAAAAGTATCTTTATATTGTAAGTGAACTAAATATTTTTTCTAGCGTTTTTTTCCATTAACAGCGTATTCCATAAGCTTCATCATATCAATATTTTCTTATCTGTAATCATGTTTAGTAGACTAAACGTTAACTTGACCTAGTTGTTCCTGATGGTCAATGACGGTGCATACACAGGGAGCCCACTTTAAAAAAAGTAAACATTTGGCAAATCGTCTTTCGTTCCTTAAGGTGGCTCTGTACTTATTTTTAAAGCAATATTCAGAGAGCTTAAAATATAGCTTTCTCTCTTAGCAGTGAAACTATTTTCACACATGCGTTGACCAAGGGATTGAAGTTTGAAATAGTAGGTATAGCATGTCAATCACTATAAGTATGCTCATGTTATTGGGAAATCTCGATAAACAGTTTTTGGAGCTGGTATAGAAAAGTCCTCCATAATTTTTTTCTCAACTTCGGGATATTGTATTTTAAGTCAATGAAGGTGGCCGTTATAGGGAGGTGGCCTTTAGTAGATGTTCGACTGTGCTAGTTTGAACAAAACACTGCATTCAAGTATATAAAATACAGTGCTGGTTATTCAACAGTGGTTTGTCTTGTGGTGTGCCTTGTTTAGTCTCCTTTTGATTCTCAGCCTGAGCTTATGTACAATTTACAGTCAACTCTCCACTAACGACCACCTCCACACAACAGCCAAGAAATTTTGTCCCAGCTACTATTGAGCTCATACACATGCTATAACTGAAACCTCTACAAAATGGCCACAAAATTTTGTCCCTTTCAACGCTGACTGTTGTGTAGATGTTCGACTATAATACTGTATAATACAGTATGACATTCTTGTTATATTCTTTGGGGAAGGGGAGGGGGTGGAGTGGAGAGGAGAAGAGTGGATAGGAGGCGGTATGTTTTCTATATTTGTACATGCCAGTATACGTTATAAGGTTATAGTTCCAGTGACATGTTCTTATAGGGGATATTTCCATATTTGTACAGGGTCAGAAGGACAGTCTTCTTGTATTCTTATCAATGTTTTCCATATTTGTACACATGCTACCATACGTTTCCAAGATTAATTCATTAGTGACAAGAGGAAATTCGTCTTGTGATTTTCTTGTAGAGGATACTTTGTTATTTGTACAGAGTCAGAAGGAAGTTATTGTTGTTATATTCTTTGAGGGGAGGGGAGGGGAGGGGATGTTTTTTCCATGTTTTATTTTTACATTTTGCTTTAAGGTTCGTTACGGGACAATTTCAATTTTCTTTTATTCTGGCTAGAGTGATTTTCTACATATAACCTAAATATAGCACAGCGCACACATTCCCTAACTACAGTTTCACTGCTTATATTTTGCACCCCTGGCTTTAAAAAAAATATATTTTTACAGGAACTAAGCTGTTAATGAAGTCGCTCCACGTAACGCTAGGTATCATCTAAATGAAAAATTAACCAATTTTTCATAGTTTTGCAGCTGAGACAACTATATACTGTACCTATAGGTGCGTCCATGGCCATCAATGAAATTTCTAGCGACCGAGTCAATACTTTGGTTGTGTTGGTGATAATAATGAAATTTGGTGTAATTATAGGACGCACGATAACATATTAGAAGTTTCTTCCAATGGCAACATCTCTGCCATATAGTCTGTGGTGGTACCTATCAAGATGCGTGGTACAAGAGCGCCATATAAATTTCCTAAGAAAAATCGAGAAAAAAGAACCAAAAAATGGCCTTTCTTGGGCCTCCTGTTTTATGCTAAAACGAAAACTTGACGCGGGGAACCCGCCAATAGGGAAAAAACAATTACTTTCAAACAATAGTACAAAGAAGTACAAAGTACAAAGACTTCAGTTGGACTGAAAACCTTTGAGGTTGCAGCTTCCAGTGATTGGAACAATTTACCACTAAATATTAAGAAAATAACATCATTATCTACTTTTAAAAGAGAATTATATAAATATCTAAGGCAAAATGATATTGAAAATCATAGATGCACAGTGTAAACCATTAGACTTTTTTATTCATTTATTTATTTATTTATTTATTTATTGTATTTTAATTAAAGTTTGAATGCTTAGGGATTGGGACTAGGATTGGGATTAGGATTAGAGGGTTATTTAATGAAAATATATCTAGATCAGTTTTTATATCTTATATTATATTTTATATTTACAATTATAGTTATATTTAGCTACACTGGACATCTTGTTAAGACCAGTGTTTCTTAATACTGATAGATCTTTCCAGTTTAAATAAAGTATTTATTATTATTATTATTATTATAGAACCTATCACTTCGACATTCCATTTACGCACTGAATATTCACTTTTTCTCACAATTTTTGATCCTCTAGTGATTGATGCAATTCGACATTGAGCTTGTTTCTTCGGTGGGCATGCTGTAGCCTTTTGAATCAAGAAGCAGAGCTCCAAATAACTCCAGAAACCGATGATTTAAACTCCAAGATGTCTGGAACAAAAGGTAACATGTAGTATGAACTTAAATCTATGTCTGTGAAAGCTAATAAGCTCGAAACAATTCGAAATATTCCCGGTTTTGTGAATCTTTAAATTCAAACCATGTTCAGTAGTTTATTCATCACTGCTAAACTAGCCCTTTCGATAGCCTAGTTTTCGACATTTCTGCGTAAATTGCTTGGAATATATTTTCTTGCAAAAACAGCAAAGGGTTCATTTAAGCGACAGAAGTTAAACTTTTGCATTTTATTCACAATATTTTAGCAATCATAACAGAAGGGAAGACTCAATTCAAGTCAATGCGTGATGCGTGACAATTCAAGTATAACTTTCAAAAAACATTTCCAGTATTTGCCCTTTGCGTTCTTCAATACTGTTTTCTGGCTAATAAGCCTTTTTGCGCATTCTGAGTACTTTTTTCTCACGCATTTTGAGTATTTTTTTCTCACGCGTATTTGTAGCTTTTACTTTTATTAAAATTCACATTATTTGAGCTTTATTTTGTTTAACAAAACCAGATTTTTTGCGCATTGTTTGTAATTTTTTTTCCCCTACGCATCCCAGAACTTCCATAGCTTTTACTTTAGAAAAAAATATTATTTGCGCTTTGGTTTTTTTAATATCTATAACTTTATTGTATATTTTGGGCATTTTTAGTACATTTTTTCCTTATGCAGTCCATGACTTCGCTAAGCTTTTAATTTAAAAAAAATATTATTTGCGCTTTGGATTTTTGCAATAATCTATAATTTTATTGGGTTTTTTGCCCAATTTTAGTAAATGTTTTCCTGTGCAAACCATGACTTCCTGTAAATTATTATTTGCCCTTTGGTTTTTTAACTAATCTTTAATTTTGTTGTATATTTTTTTAGTACATTTTTTCCTTATGCAGTCTATGACTTCGCTTATAGCTTTTACTCAAAAAAAATTATTTGCGCTTTGGATTTTTTCGCTATTCTATGATTTTATTGGATTGTTTGCGCATTTTTAGTACATTTTTATCCCTTTCAACCCATGACCTCGGGAAAATTATTATTTGCGCTTTGGTATTTAAACTAATCTAAAAATTCATTGTATATTTTGTGTTTTTCAAGTATATTTTTTGCTTATACAGTCTATGACTTTGCTTAGCTTTTACTCAAAGAAAATTATTTTTGCGCTTTGGTTTTTTCAAAAATCCATAACTTTATTGTATATCTTGCGCATTTTTAATACATTGTTTCCTTATGCAGTCCATGACTTCGCTAAGCTTTTAATTAAAAAAAGTATTATTTGCGCTTAGTTTATTCAATAATCTATAATTTTATTAGCTTTTTTTGCCCAATTTCAGTAAATGTTTTCCTGTGCAACCCATGACTTCGGGTAAATTATTATTTGCGTTTTGGTTTTTTAACTAATCTAAAAACATGTCGTATATTTTGCGCATTTTAGTACTTTTTTTTCCTTTTGCAGACCATGACTTCGCTTAGCTTTTACTTTTTAAAAAAATATTATTTGCGCTTTGGATTTTTTCACTAATCTATGATTTTATTGGATTTTGTGCGCATTTTTAGAACATGTTTTCCTTATGCAGCCCATGACTTCGCGTAGCTTTTACTTTAAAAAAATATCATATGATTTTATTGGATTGTTTGCGCATTTTTAGGATATATTTTTATGCAAATCAAAAATGAGCTTGTTTCTTTGTTCGCCATGTTTCAGCCTTTTGAATCAAGAAGCAGAGCTCCAAATAACTCCAGAAACCGATGATTCTAACTCCAAGATGTCTGGAACAAAAGGTAACATGTATTATGAACTTAAATCTATGTCTGTGAAAACTAATAAGCTCGAAATAATTCGAAATATTCCCGGTTTTGTAATTAATCTTTGAATCCAAACCATGTTCAGTGGTTTATTCATCACTGCTAAACTAGTCCTTTCGATAGCCTAGTTTTCGACATTTCTGCGTAAATTGCTTGGAATATATTTTCTTGCAAAAACAGCAAAGGGTTCATTTAAGCGACAGAAGTGATAGAAGTTGCATTTTATTCACAATATTTTAGCAATCATAACAGAAGGGAAGACTCAACATGCGTGATGCGTGACAATTCAAGTATAACTTTCAAAAAACATTTCCAGTATTTGCCCTTTGCGTTCTTCAATACTGTTTTCTGGCTAATTAGCTTTTTTGCGCATTTTGAGTACTTTTTTCTCACGCATTTTGAGTACTTTTTTCTCACGCATTTTGAGTACTTTTTTCTCACGTATTTTGAGTACTTTTTTCTCACTCATTTTGAGTATTTTTTTCTCACGCGTATTTGTAGCTTTTACTTTTATTAAAATTCACATTATTTGAGCTGTATTTTTTTTAACAAAACCAGATTTTTTGCGCATTGTTGGTAATTTTTTTCCCTACGCATCCCAGAACTTCCATAGCTTTTACTTTAGAAAAAAATATTATTTGCGCTTTGGTTTTTTTTAATATCTATATCTTTATTGTATATTTTGGGCATTTTTAGTACATTTTTTTCCTTACGAAGTCAAGACTTCGCTAAGCTTTTAAGTTAAAGAATATATTATTTGCGCTTTGGATTTTTTCAATAATCTATAATTTTATTGGGTTTTTTGCCCAATTTTAGTAAATGTTTTCCTGTGCAAACCATGACTTCGTGTAAATTATTATTTGCCCTTTGGTTTTTTAACTAATCTTTAATTTTGTTGTATATTTTTTTAGTACATTTTTTCCTTATGCAGTCTATGACTTCGCTTATAGCTTTTACTCAAAAAAAATTATTTGCGCTTTGGATTTTTTCGCTATTCTATGATTTTATTGGATTTTTTGCGCATTTTTAGTACATTTTTATCCCTTTCAACCCATGACCTCGGGAAAATTATTATTTGCGCTTTGGTATTTAAACTAATCTAAAAATTCATTGTATATTTTGTGTTTTTCAAGTATATTTTTGCTTATACAGTCTATGACTTTGCTTAGCTTTTACTCAAAGAAATTGCGCTTTGGTTTTTTCAAAAATCCATAACTTTATTGTATATCTTGCGCATTTTTAGTACATTGTTTCCTTATGCAGTCCATGACTTCGCTTATAGCTTTTACTCAAAAAAAAAATTATTTGCGCTTTGGTTTTTCAATAATCTATAATTTTATTAGCTTTTTTTGCCCAATTTCAGTAAATGTTTTCCTGTACAACCCATGACTTCGGGTAAATTATTATTTACGTTTTGGTTTTTTAACTAATCTAAAAATATGTCGTATATTTTGTGGTTTTTTTAAGTACATTTTTTCTTCATGCAGTCCATGACTTCGCTTATAGCTTTTACTCAAAAGAAATATTATTTGCGCTTTGGTTTTTCAATAATCTATAATTTTGTTGTATATTTTGTGCATTTCTAGTACATTTTTTCCCTTTCAACCCATGACCTCGGGAAAATTATAATTTCCCTTTGGTATTTTCTCTAATCTATGAATTTGTTGTATATTTTGTGTTTTTTAAGCATATTTTTTTGCTTATACAGTATATGACTTTGCTTAGCTTTTACTCGAAGAAAAATATTATTTGCGCTTTGGATTTTTTCACTCTTCTAAGATTTTATTGGATTTTTTTGCGTATTTTTATTGCATTTTTATTTGTCCGATTTCAGTAAATATCTTGCTGTGCAACCTATGACGTCGGGTAAATTATTATTTACGTTTTGGTGTTTTAACTAACCTATTAATCTTGTTGTATATTTTGTGTTTTTTTAGTACATTTTTTCTTCATGCAGTCTATGACTTCGCTTATAGCTTTTACTCAAACAAATATTATTTGCGCTTTGTTTTTCAATAATCTATAATTTTGTTGTATATTTTGCGCATTTTAGTACATTTTTTCCTTTTGCAGGCCATGACTTCGCTTAGCTTTTACTTTTTAAAAAAATATTATTTGCGCTTTGGATTTTTTCACTAATCTATGATTTTATTGGATTTTGTGCGCATTTTTAGAACATTTTTTTTACTTATGCAGCCCATGACTTTGCGTAGCTTTTACTTTAAAAAAATATCATATGATTTTATTGGATTGTTTGCGCATTTTTAGGATATATTTTTATGCAAATCGAAATTGAGCTTGTTTCTTTGTTCGCCATTTTTCAGCCTTTTGAATCAAGAAGCAGAGCTCCAAATAACTCCAGAAACCGATGATTCTAACTCCAAGATGACTGGAACAAAAGGTAACATGTTGTATGAACTTAAATCTATGTCTGTGAAAGCTAATGAGCTCGAAATAATTCGAAATGTTCCTGGTTTTGTGAATCTTTGAATTCAAACCATGTTCATTACTTTATTCATCACTGCTCAACTAGCCCTTTCGATAGCCTAGTTTTTGACATTTCTGCGTAAATTGCTTGGAATATATTTTCTTGCAAAAACAGCAAAGGGTTCATTTAAACGACAGAAGTTAAACTTTTGCATTTTATACACAATATTTTAGCGATCATAACAGAAGGGAAGACTTGACATGCGTGATGCGTGACAATTCAAGTATAACATTTCCAGTATTTGCCCTTTGCGTTTTTCAATACTGTTTTCTGGCTAATTAGCTTTTTTGCGCATTTTGAGTACCTTTTTGTCACTCATTTTGAGTACTTTTTCCCCACGCATTTTGAGTACTTTTTTCTCATGCATTTTGAGTACTTTTTTCTCACGCATTTTGAGTACTTTTTTCTCGCACATTTTGAGTACCTTTTTCTCACACATTTTGAGTACTTTTTCCTCACGTATTTTAAGTACTTTTTTCTCACATTTTGAGTACTTTTTTCTCACTCATTTTGAGTACTTTTTTCTCACGTATTTTGAGTACTTTTTTCTCACGCATTTTGAGTACTTTTTTCTCACGCATTTTGAGTACTTTTTTCTCGCACATTTTGAGTACTTTTTTCTCACGCATTTTGAGTACTTTGTTCTCGCACATTTTGAGTACTTTTTTCTCACTTATTTTGAGTACTTTTTTCTCGCACATTTTGAGTACTTTTTCCCCACGTATTTTAAGTACTTTTTTCTCACTCATTTTGAGTACTTTTTTCTCACGCATTTTGAGTACTTTTTTCTCGCACATTTTGAGTACCTTTTTCTCACACATTTTGAGTACTTTTTCCTCACGTATTTTAAGTACTTTTTTCTCACACAATTTGAGTACTTTTTTCTCACGTATTTTAAGTACTTTTTTCTCACGCATTTTGAGTACTTTTTTCTCACATTTTGAGTACTTTTTTCTCACTCATTTTGAGTACTTTTTTTTCACGCATTTTGAGTACTTTTTTCTCACATTTTGAGTACTTTTTTCTCACGCATTTTGAGTACTTTTTTCTCGCGTATTTTGAGTACTTTTTTCTCACTCATTTTGAGTACTTTGTTCTCACTTATTTTGAGTACTTTTTTCTCACTTATTTTGAGTACTTTGTTCTCACGCATTTTGAGTACTTTTTTTCACGCGTTTTGAGTTTTTTTTCTCACGCATTTTGAGTACTTTTTTCTCACTCATTTTGAGTACTTTTTTCTCACTCATTTTGAGTACTTTTTTCTCACTCATTTTGAGTACTTTTTTCTCACTCATTTTGAGTACTTTTTTCTCACTCATTTTGAGTACTTTTTTCTCACTCATTTTGAGTACTTTTTTCTCACTCATTTTGAGTACTTTTTTCTCACTCATTTTGAGTACTTTTTTCTCACTCATTTTGAGTACTTTTTTCTCACTCATTTTGAGTACTTTTTTCTCACTCATTTTGAGTACTTTTTTCTCACTCATTTTAAGTACTTTTTTCTCACTCATTTTGAGTACTTTTTTCTCACTCATTTTGAGTACTTTTTTCTCACTCATTTTGAGTACTTTTTTCTCACTCATTTTGAGTACTTTTTTCTCACTCATTTTGAGTACTTTTTTCTCACTCATTTTGAGTACTTTTTTCTCACTCATTTTGAGTACTTTTTTCTCACTCATTTTGAGTACTTTTTTCTCACTCATTTTGAGTACTTTTTTCTCACTCATTTTGAGTACTTTTTTCTCACGCATTTTGAGTACTTTTTTCTCACGCATTTTGAGTACTTTTTTCTCGCACATTTTGAGTACTTTTTTCTCACGCATTTTGAGTACTTTTTTCTCACGCATTTTGAGTACTTTTTTCTCGCACATTTTGAGTACTTTTTTCTCACTCATTTTGAGTACTTTTTTCTCACGCATTTTGAGTACTTTTTTCTCACTCATTTTGAGTACTTTTTTCTCACTCATTTTGAGTACTTTTTTCTCACTCATTTTGAGTACTTTTTTCTCACTCATTTTGAGTACTTTTTTCTCACTCATTTTGAGTTGTTTTTTTCTCACTCATTTTGAGTACTTTTTTCTCACTCATTTTGAGTACTTTTTTCTCACTCATTTTGAGTACTTTTTTCTCACTCATTTTGAGTACTTTTTTCTCACTAATTTTAAGTACTTTTTTCTCACTCATTTTGAGTACTTTTTTCTCACTCATTTTGAGTACTTTTTTCTCACTCATTTTAAGTACTTTTTTCTCACTCATTTTGAGTACTTTTTTCTCACTCATTTTGAGTACTTTTTTCTCACTCATTTTGAGTACTTTTTTCTCACTCATTTTGAGTACTTTTTTCTCACTCATTTTGAGTACTTTTTTCTCACTCATTTTGAGTACTTTTTTCTCACTCATTTTGAGTACTTTTTTCTCACTCATTTTGAGTACTTTTTTCTCACTCATTTTGAGTACTTTTTTCTCACTCATTTTGAGTACTTTTTTCTCACGCATTTTGAGTACTTTTTTCTCACGCATTTTGAGTACTTTTTTCTCGCACATTTTGAGTACTTTTTTCTCACGCATTTTGAGTACTTTTTTCTCACGCATTTTGAGTACTTTTTTCTCGCACATTTTGAGTACTTTTTTCTCACTCATTTTGAGTACTTTTTTCTCACGCATTTTGAGTACTTTTTTCTCACTCATTTTGAGTACTTTTTTCTCACTCATTTTGAGTACTTTTTTCTCACTCATTTTGAGTACTTTTTTCTCACTCATTTTGAGTACTTTTTTCTCACTCATTTTGAGTTGTTTTTTTCTCACTCATTTTGAGTACTTTTTTCTCACTCATTTTGAGTACTTTTTTCTCACTCATTTTGAGTACTTTTTTCTCACTCATTTTGAGTACTTTTTTCTCACGCATTTTGAGTACTTTTTTCTCACTCATTTTGAGTACTTTTTTCTCACGCATTTTGAGTACTTTTTTCTCGCACATTTTGAGTACCTTTTTCTCACACATTTTGAGTACTTTTTCCTCATGTATTTTAAGTACTTTTTTCTCACACATTTTGAATTCATTTTTCTCACGTATTTTGAGTACTTTTTTCTCACATTTTGAGTACTTTTTTCTCACTCATTTTGAGTACTTTTTTCTCACGCATTTTGAGTACTTTTTTCTTACTCATTTTGAGTACTTTTTTCTCACGCATTTTGAGTACTTTTTTCTCACCCATTTTGAGTACTTTTTTCTCGCACATTTTGAGTACTTTTTTCTCACTCATTTTGAGTACTTTTTTCTCACGCATTTTGAGTACTTTTTTCTCACTCATTTTGAGTACTTTTTTCTCACTCATTTTGAGTACTTTTTTCTCACTCATTTTGAGTACTTTTTTCTCACTCATTTTGAGTACTTTTTTCTCACTCATTTTGAGTACTTTTTTCTCACTCATTTTGAGTACTTTTTTCTCACTCATTTTGAGTACTTTTTTCTCACTCGTTTTGAGTACTTTTTTCTCACTCATTTTGAGTACTTTTTTCTCACGCATTTTGAGTACTTTTTTCTCACTCATTTTGAGTACTTTTTTCTCACGCATTTTGAGTAGTTTTTTCTCGCACATTTTGAGTACCTTTTTCTCACACATTTTGAGTACTTTTTCCTCATGTATTTTAAGTACTTTTTTCTCACACATTTTGAATTCATTTTTCTCACGTATTTTAAGTACTTTTTTCTCACGCATTTTGAGTACTTTTTTCTCACATTTTGAGTACTTTTTTCTCACTCATTTTCAGTACTTTTTTCTCACGCATTTTGAGTACTTTTTTCTTACTCATTTTGAGTACTTTTTTCTCACGCATTTTGAGTACTTTTTTTTCTCGTATTTTGAGTACTTTTTTCTCACGCATTTTGAGTACTTTGTTCTCGCACATTTTGAGTACTTTTTTCTCACTTATTTTGAGTACTTTTTTCTCACTTATTTTGAGTACTTTTTTCTCACTCATTTTGAGTACTTTTTTCTCACTCATTTTGAGTACTTTTTTCTCACTCATTTTGAGTACTTTTTCCCCACGTATTTTAAGTACTTTTTTCTCACTCATTTTGAGTACTTTTTCCCCACGTATTTTAAGTACATTTTTCTCACTCATTTTGAGTACTTTTTTCTCACGCATTTTGAGTACTTTTTTCTCACTCATTTTGAGTACTTTTTTCTCACTCATTTTGAGTACTTTTTTCTCACTCATTTTAAGTACTTTTTTCTCACTCATTTTGAGTACTTTTTTCTCACTCATTTTGAGTACTTTTTTCTCACTCATTTTAAGTACTTTTTTCTCACTCATTTTGAGTACTTTTTTCTCACTCATTTTGAGTACTTTTTTCTCACTCATTTTGAGTACTTTTTTCTCACTCATTTTGAGTACTTTTTTCTCACTCATTTTGAGTACTTTTTTCTCACTCATTTTGAGTACTTTTTTCTCACTCATTTTGAGTACTTTTTTCTCACTCATTTTGAGTACTTTTTTCTCACTCATTTTGAGTACTTTTTTCTCACGCATTTTGAGTACTTTTTTCTCACGCATTTTGAGTACTTTTTTCTCGCACATTTTGAGTACTTTTTTCTCACGCATTTTGAGTACTTTTTTCTCACGCATTTTGAGTACTTTTTTCTCGCACATTTTGAGTACTTTTTTCTCACTCATTTTGAGTACTTTTTTCTCACACATTTTGAATTCATTTTTCTCACGTATTTTAAGTACTTTTTTCTCACGCATTTTGAGTACTTTTTTCTCACATTTTGAGTACTTTTTTCTCACTCATTTTCAGTACTTTTTTCTCACGCATTTTGAGTACTTTTTTCTTACTCATTTTGAGTACTTTTTTCTCACGCATTTTGAGTACTTTTTTTTCTCGTATTTTGAGTACTTTTTTCTCACGCATTTTGAGTACTTTGTTCTCGCACATTTTGAGTACTTTTTTCTCACTTATTTTGAGTACTTTTTTCTCACTTATTTTGAGTACTTTTTTCTCACTCATTTTGAGTACTTTTTTCTCACTCATTTTGAGTACTTTTTTCTCACTCATTTTGAGTACTTTTCCCCCACGTATTTTAAGTACTTTTTTCTCACTCATTTTGAGTACTTTTTCCCCACGTATTTTAAGTACATTTTTCTCACTCATTTTGAGTACTTTTTTCTCACGCATTTTGAGTACTTTTTTCTCACTCATTTTGAGTACTTTTTTCTCACTCATTTTGAGTACTTTTTTCTCACTCATTTTAAGTACTTTTTTCTCACTCATTTTGAGTACTTTTTTCTCACTCATTTTGAGTACTTTTTTCTCACTCATTTTAAGTACTTTTTTCTCACTCATTTTGAGTACTTTTTTCTCACTCATTTTGAGTACTTTTTTCTCACTCATTTTGAGTACTTTTTTCTCACTCATTTTGAGTACTTTTTTCTCACTCATTTTGAGTACTTTTTTCTCACTCATTTTGAGTACTTTTTTCTCACTCATTTTGAGTACTTTTTTCTCACTCATTTTGAGTACTTTTTTCTCACTCATTTTGAGTACTTTTTTCTCACGCATTTTGAGTACTTTTTTCTCACGCATTTTGAGTACTTTTTTCTCGCACATTTTGAGTACTTTTTTCTCACGCATTTTGAGTACTTTTTTCTCACGCATTTTGAGTACTTTTTTCTCGCACATTTTGAGTACTTTTTTCTCACTCATTTTGAGTACTTTTTTCTCACGCATTTTGAGTACTTTTTTCTCACTCATTTTGAGTACTTTTTTCTCACTCATTTTGAGTACTTTTTTCTCACTCATTTTGAGTCCTTTTTTATTACTCATTTTGAGTACTTTTTTCTCACTCATTTTGAGTTTTTTTTTTCTCACTCATTTTGAGTACTTTTTTCTCACTCATTTTGAGTACTTTTTTCTCACTCATTTTGAGTACTTTTTTCTCACTCATTTTGAGTACTTTTTTCTCACGCATTTTGAGTACTTTTTTCTCACTCATTTTGAGTACTTTTTTCTCACGCATTTTGAGTACTTTTTTCTCGCACATTTTGAGTACCTTTTTCTCACACATTTTGAGTACTTTTTCCTCATGTATTTTAAGTACTTTTTTCTCACACATTTTGAATTCATTTTTCTCACGTATTTTGAGTACTTTTTTCTCACATTTTGAGTACTTTTTTCTCACTCATTTTGAGTACTTTTTTCTCACGCATTTTGAGTACTTTTTTCTTACTCATTTTGAGTACTTTTTTCTCACTCATTTTGAGTACTTTTTTCTCACGCATTTTGAGTACTTTTTTCTCGCACATTTTGAGTACTTTTTTCTCACTCATTTTGAGTACTTTTTTCTCACGCATTTTGAGTACTTTTTTCTCACTCATTTTGAGTACTTTTTTCTCACTCATTTTGAGTACTTTTTTCTCACTCATTTTGAGTACTTTTTTCTCACTCATTTTGAGTACTTTTTTCTCACTCATTTTGAGTACTTTTTTCTCACTCATTTTGAGTACTTTTTTCTCACTCATTTTGAGTACTTTTTTCTTACTCATTTTGAGTACTTTTTTCTCACTCATTTTGAGTACTTTTTTCTCACGCATTTTGAGTACTTTTTTCTCACTCATTTTGAGTACTTTTTTCTCACGCATTTTGAGTACTTTTTTCTCGCACATTTTGAGTACCTTTTTCTCACACATTTTGAGTACTTTTTCCTCATGTATTTTGAGTACTTTTTTCTCACACATTTTGAATTCATTTTTCTCACGTATTTTAAGTACTTTTTTCTCACGCATTTTGAGTACTTTTTTCTCACATTTTGAGTACTTTTTTCTCACTCATTTTCAGTACTTTTTTCTCACGCATTTTGAGTACTTTTTTCTTACTCATTTTGAGTACTTTTTTCTCACGCATTTTGAGTACTTTTTTCTCTCGTATTTTGAGTACTTTTTTCTCACGCATTTTGAGTACTTTGTTCTCGCACTTTTTGAGTACTTTTTTCTCACTTATTTTGAGTACTTTTTTCTCACTTATTTTGAGTACTTTTTTCTCACTCATTTTGAGTACTTTTTTCTCACTCATTTTGAGTACTTTTTTCTCACTCATTTTGAGTACTTTTTCCCCACGTATTTTAAGTACTTTTTTCTCACTCATTTTGAGTACTTTTTCCCCACGTATTTTAAGTACATTTTTCTCACTCATTTTGAGTACTTTTTTCTCACGCATTTTGAGTACTTTTTTCTCACTCATTTTGAGTACTTTTTTCTCGCGCATTTTGAGTATTTTTTTCGCACGCGTATTTGTAGCTTTTACTTTTAATAAAATTCACATTATTTGCGCTTTGTTTTGTTTAACAAACCAGATTTTCTGCGCATTGTTGGTAATGTTTTTTCCCTACGCAGCCCAGAACTTCGCGTAGGTTTTACTTAAGAAAAAAATATTATTTTTACTCGAAGAAAATTATTATTTGCGCTTTTTTTTTTCAAAAATCCATAACTTTATTGTATATCTTGCCCATTTTTAGTGCATTTTTTCCATATGCAGCCCATGACTTCGCGTAGCTTTTATTTAAAAAAATCATATGATTTTATTGGATTGTTTGCGCATTTTTAGGATATTTGTTTCTCTTACAACACAACCCATGACTTTGGGTAAATTATTATTTGCGTTTTGGTTATTTTCAATATATACATTTTCGTTCATTTTGCGCATTTTTTCCGTATCGTCCCATTATTTTCGCTTTGGATTTTTTCACTAATCTTTGATTCTATTGGATTTTTTGCTCATTTTTAGTACTGTTTTTCGATTTCAACCGATGACCTCGGGAAAATTATAATTTGTCCTTTGGTATTTTCACTAATCTATAAATTTATTGTATGTTTTGCGCATTTTCAGAACATGTTTTGCTTATGCAGCCCATGATTTCGCGTAGCTTTTTCTTTAAAAAAATATCATATGATTTTATTGGATTGTTTGCGCATTTTTAGGTTATTTATTTCTCTTTCAACTCAACCCAGGACTTCGGGTAAATTATTATTTGTGCTTTGGTTATTTTCAAAATATATATTTTCAAAATAATCTATAATTTTATCGTACATTTTATCTTACAAAGTACATGTTTTCTTTATGCATCCCATGACTTTCGCGTAGTTTTTACTTTCATAAAAAAGTTAACTTGCGCTTTGGTTTTTTCACTAATCTGTAAATTTATTGTATATTTTGTGCTTTTTTTAGTATATTTTTTGCTTATACAGTCTATGACCTTTATTATTATTTGCGCTTTGGTTTTTTCAGAAATTTATACTTTTGTTGTATATTATGCGCATTTTTAGTGCATCTGGAAATAACTGACTGTTTCTCCTTTTATTTTGTAGATGTTAGCTGGAAAAATAAAAGATGTACAAGCAAATATACCAAGCCACAAGTTGATAATTGGATGAGAAAAAATGGCAGAAATTGTTTATGAAAGATTTTCTGTAACCAAATAATTGTAGGAACCTTCAGTGATTTTCGTTTGATTTCAGGCTAGATTTTTGTCTGTCAATTAATGAATTAAAAAAAAAGAAATTAAATAATTTTTCAAAAATATTGGTGCCTCTCCTTATATTGTCTTTTATTTTCAAAATCGCTCTTTTCTCCTCGCCAAAAAAAAAAAAATATATATATTTTATCTTATTGGGCTATTCCTTCGTCTTATTGGGCTATTCGTTCGTCTTATTGGGCTATTCGTTCGTCTTATTGGGCTATTCGTTCGTCTTATTGGGCTATTCGTTCGTCTTATTGGGCTATTCGTTCGTCTTATTGGGCTATTCGTTCGTCTTATTGGGCTATTCGTTCGTCTTATTGGGCTATTCGTTCGTCTTATTGGGCTATTCGTTCGTCTTATTGGGCTATTCGTTCGTCTTATTGGGCTATTCGTTCGTCTTATTGGGCTATTCGTTCGTCTTATTGGGCTATTCGTTCGTCTTATTGGGCTATTCGTCCGTCTTATTGGGCTATTCGTTCGTCTTATTGGGCTATTCGTTCGTCTTATTGGGCTATTCGTTCGTCTTATTGGGCTATTCGTTCGTCTTATTGGGCTATTCGTTCGTCTTATTGGGCTATTCGTTCGTCTTATTGGGCTATTCGTTCGTCTTATTGGGCTATTCGTTCGTCTTATTGGGCTATTCGTCCGTCTTATTGGGCTATTCGTTCGTCTTATTGGGCTATTCGTTCGTCTTATTGGGCTATTCGTTCGTCTTATTGGGCTATTCGTTCGTCTTATTGGGCTATTCGTTCGTCTTATTGGGCTATTCGTTCGTCTTATTGGGCTATTCGTTCGTCTTATTGGGCTATTCGTTCGTCTTATTGGGCTATTCGTTCGTCTTATTGGGCTATTCGTCCGTCTTATTGGGCTATTCGTTCGTCTTATTGGGCTATTCGTTCGTCTTATTGGGCTATTCGTTCGTCTTATTGGGCTATTCGTTCGTCTTATTGGGCTATTCGTTCGTCTTATTGGGCTATTCGTTCGTCTTATTGGGCTATTCGTTCGTCTTATTGGGCTATTCGTTCGTCTTATTGGGCTATTCGTTCGTCTTATTGGGCTATTCGTCCGTCTTATTGGGCTATTCGTTCGTCTTATTGGGCTATTCGTCCGTCTTATTGGGCTATTCCCTAGTTTTATTGGGCTATTCTGTCGACTTATTGGGCTGATTTGGGTAAGCTGAACACCGTAAATATTTACGCAAACCGAACGCATTTCATTTCACTAGTATTATCCTCAATCGTGCGTAAATATTTACGGTGTTCAGCTTACCCATGAGATTAATATCGTCATTTTTCTCTTAATTCTTCTAATTAACCCATTGTTTCGTTCAGACAATAAACAAAATATTGATTTTTATTAGGTAATTCGTTGAGGCTATAACAAAGGTCTATGATTTAAGGTATTTCGATTCCTATCTTTCAACAAACCAACAGATGGTCTACTGGGTTGGTTTTTTTTTTTTTTTTTTTTTGTCCCTAGGGTAGTTAGACGAGCGTCCCCAAGATCAAAAATTCAAACCTACCCTCCCCTTAAGAAAAAGTGCCCTGAACAAAGTGTTCAGGGTATCCCTTAAGGTTAATGAGTAAGTTGAACTTAAGGCTTTGAGGACAATCCACTTCAACTGGTTTTAAGAAATAGGTGTTGCTTGTGGTAAAAGACTAGTACCAAATACTAAATTAAGGCAATATAACTGGTGTCTCTAACCCAAGTAATTTAATTGTTCCAATACATGTAGTTCCATGAAAAAAAAATTCCAAATACTCGACCTTGATTATATATTTTCAATTCAAATATTTTTGGTATTTAATATTCAGTTTTGGAATGGTTTAATGAAGTTGAACACCAGTTTTATGCCTTATATCAGAAATAAGGTAGAAGCAGCTAAGACAGGTGTGATGTAATTCATACAATTAATCAAAAACTGGTCCAATTTTTTTGTGGGGGGGGGGGGGGGGGTGAGAGTGAGTCTATGCTCCATGTCTTGCCTACATAATCGTTTTTGGTACTAGCAGTAAAAAAAAAATTGTACAAGTGTGATAAAACCATGGCAAAGAACATGTTTTTGAACATTGCAGTTTTTCAGGATAACGATGGATGTTACAAATTCACCAATTTGTTCAGGAAACTGTCCATGTCATGATTGTATCACAACTATACAAGCATTACAGCAAGAGTGACAAATGGTCTTCTGAAGCATCAAATCAGCTTAAGTATTTAAAAAAAAAAAACATAAGTGAGGAGAAGGAAAATAAACAATGGGAACTAAAAAGGGAAATTTTGTTTCAGCACAAGTTTACTGCTGCCAGTCAGAATGTAATATAGAAATACAGAATACATTTCAGAAATAATTTGGAACAAAGTCTAGAGAAAAGCGAGTTGATAAGACCATTTACCATCCCTCGAGTAACTTTTACCCAAGTAACACCTATCTCAGACTATTATGAGCACACCAAGAACTATGGAATACCAATCAATCAGCCAAAACAGAATTATGACCCATTAGTATAAATCTGTTCTTGATCGAATTTAAATAATTGTTGCTTTTCCCCTTGTTTTTTTGTATTTGGTGTATTTACGTACCAAATGAAATATGATTTTTACAGGAACATCAGATGAAAGACACAGTGTAATAACATGCCATATCAACCCCAACAGCCAAAAATACTCAATTGCATAAGGAAAACAGATCATGGAATCATCCATAACCGTATGATCTTTGTAAGTTCAAACAATTCATAATTTTAAAGAAATTAAGCTTAATAAAGTAAATAATTTGTTGCCAATATCATTGAGTAAGTTGAGTATGATGACAAATGTGCTATTAGTAGGTTTGATATGGCAAAGCCATAAACAATAGACAGTTAAGATATCAGAAAAGTTTTATACCAAGTTCAATAAAGAAATGGGACTAATTTTAACTTGTACTTTTACCTAAAATTATATATATATTTTTTTCAATCATGCAAATATTTTAGATATATTTTAAAACTATGTAAATATTGAATTTTTCAATTCTTTAGAATTGCCAGTTAATTTTATCAATAAAGTTATTATTATTATTAAGCATGGGCATAATGTTTTCCCATTTCAAAGATGTCATCTGAAATAAAAAAAACACTGTACCCATGCAAAATCATTTGTGATAAAAAGTTTAATTTTACACCGTAAAAAAATAGGAAAGATCACTTACTGATGTTTCGGACGCTAGTCCTAGTGTATATATGGTATATATGTTATATAGTATTATCATATATACACTACCTTCCATTCTTATTCTCTCTTTTACTCTGACGAAGGACTAGCATCTGAAACGTCATTATCTTTCTTATTTTTTACAGTGTAAAATTGAACTTTTTATCACAACTATTTCATTAGAAACACTGACGCAGCCCACACTAGCTTACCGTTAGTTACCATCTCCATGCAAAATCAGTCTAGTTACATATCCAAATTCAATTTTGTATACAGTGCTTCTACCTGACCTTTGGTGTGCTCACTCATAGCCACTAAGTTAAAATTTTACCACTTTAAGAAATTATGAAATTGTTTCCATGGAAACAATCATTCTGTAAATATAACACAAAGGCAATTGCAACAGATAGTGATGACAAGGCAAAAATTATAGTCCAAAACAGGTTCAAACTTTGTTTTGGTGCATCTTTCCATGTTCATCAAAAAAGTTATTTCCAAAATATTTGTGGAAGACTAAAAGTTCTGAAAATGAATTATTATTGGTATTTTCATGTGAAATTTATCTGTTGCAGAATGCCTTTTTCTCATTTGCACTTAACACAGTTACCGTAACATATTTAATAATGACACTAGAGCTGAAAAATCATCCTAATACGAAAAAGAAATGGCCAAAAAGTTTGGATATTAAATTTGGAATTTTTTTGTTTCTTTTTCAGCAGTTAGTCACTATGTAAATATGGTAACAGTACTGAGGGAAAAAGCCTAGATTTGAGTAGAACATTTAGCAGTGGCGGATCCAGAATTTTACAAAGGGGGGTTCCATTTCGTCTTCACTCTTTCAACAACTGATACGTAAAACTTCATTGCAGGACGCATTCTCATTATTTCATATACCCCTTTTCAAAGGGTTTGATGCTCAAAGGGGGTTCCGTGGAACCCCCTCTGGATCCACCACTGTTTAGTCCTGGATTCAGAGGAAGACCAAAACTTATAGCTTTACATGTAGCAACCTTAAATTGATGGAAATAATTTAGGGATTGCATTTTCCAACCAACATCCTCTATTAAATTGGAATATAGGAACTTAAACTGCCAATAATCCATACATTATGTATGTATATACAACCAGCCGAAATAAGTTTATGCCCAAGAGAAAATAGAATGTTTAGTCGTGAAAGAGGATACTAGCGGAAAACAACAAGACTGAATGCTGGTAAATCATGCACTTACCGTGTGGAGGAACAGCAGAGACAAATATGGCAACCAGATGATTGTGCATTATATCATACAATATATCAAAACCAAGTGAATCATATACTTAACATATAGTAGAACCTTACTATCATGACAAACATGGTGTAATTCAAAAAATGTTCCAAATCCAAGCCAAATTCTGTCAAGTTTATGATGATGTAAAAGAAAAGGTTTTTGGCTGGTGTAAATAACTAAAGATAAGATAGTGGAGTTCTACTGTATCATCAAATGCATAAATAAATGTACAGGTAGGAATGATTATGATATAGTATCCTGTCACTAACCATGGTCAAAAAATGACAACAATCTTGAAAATGGAAAAGCCAAAATTTAGTTGAAATTTCCAAGCAACATGATTAAAATCTAATTAAGCAAGATGTTGGTTATCAGACAAATTCAATGACGACCATAAGTGAGAGGGTACTGAACCAAATGAAAACAAAATAAACAATAGAATCAATGCAAGAAGACAAATAGCAAGCAATTTTTATGAAAAAGATTTTTTCCTCAATTCTGTGGATCAACTAGTTCCGATTTGTTTCCGGTTTGTCATATTTTTTTTAGATAACAGAATTTAAAATTTGGATAACATAAATAAATCATAGAGAAAAAATCTTTCTTGAAAGTGTATAAAAATTTATCAAAAATAGCATCACAAAAGAATTTTGAAAAACTTGTACAAACTATTGAAAAAACCTTTTTCCTGAGTCAATAATCACAGAAATCAATATCAATCAATAACAAAATCAATGGCAATCAAGTCAATGGCAAAATCAATAATTGGGAAAAAATGCAACAATCAAATAATAAATAATAAATAATAAATAATAAATAATATGTCAATGAATAATTCTAAGTAGAGTTGACTCCAAGCCAGCAAGCCATTGGTTTCAGAGTATGTACATAATTCACCAGCATTTAGTAAACTAAATGAATATTTTTCAAAGGATGTGGTCACTTTTCATTTGTAATAAAAAGATCACACAACCCTTACTATCTTGTGTTCTAGTTCTTAAAGTGGTAAAAGATCTACATGCAATAATTTCTTACTATATGCAGATATTATTCTATCAAATTTAAGAATATTCGTCACAGATGAAGTGAATTTTAGTAGGTATTTACCAAGACCAAATCAAGACAAATAGCAACCAAAATCCCTGTATCTGCAATGAATGCATAGTAGATAATTACACAGAAGAACATATACTGTGCAACAGTATGAATTCACCTGTGTATCATTAAATAATTTGTAAATAACTATTATAATAAGTTCTGCTAGTCTCCTTAGCACTGATGAACTTTCATCCAACTGGAAAAAAGAATAACAGTGTCAGTATGATGGCCCTACAATTTGAGCAATCCTCTACTTTCACATTGCCCATAATGCATTAGGGAACTTAAGCAACTCAAAATCTAGAATGGGAACGTCAGTATCTGAACAAGAAAAGACAATATTGTTCCCACCAGAATGCAATATTCAGCAATTCCACGTTGTTCACGTCATTAGATCAAGAAGTAACACCAGTATTTTCAGATCTTCCACTATCATTAAATTCAGTTCTAAAACCTAAGGTTTACATTCGCATCCTAGATTTCGAGCTGCTTGAGTTCCTTATTGTGGTTTGTGGGGTAACCAGGGTAAAAACTAGAGATGCTAATCTGAAGACTGATGAGAAGATGTCGCAAATGCATCTTAGGATATGCAAACATGTATGAGAAACATAAGAGAAAGAATTTTGAAGAAGTCTATATTAGAAGTAAATTTTGAGCACTTGAGCATGAGTTAATAAATTTTCTGTAAATAAACTTGCTGATTTTCTGAATGTGGGAAAATAACTCAAGAATGAGCTGATAATCAGTATATTACAGATAAAAGTAGACCTATACAGTATAGGGTATGCATTTTTTGAATAAAGTATACTTAACAATTAGTCCTTAAGTCCGAATGGTCTACGAGTCAATAGCCCATGAGGCCAAAGGCCGAATGGGCTATATACTCGTAGGCCATGAGGGCGAGAGGTCTAATTGTTTTAGTAAAAACCTACTAATCGGTCCAATAAAAGGATGCAAAAAGTTTTGGATTTTGCTTTAAATAGCGGAAACCAGCGCTTTCCGCTACTAGAGGTCTATCACTAATAGACCCCTAGTAGCTCAGCCAATCACAGGGCTCGATTGGTGATAGACCATTAGTAGGTTTTTTCTAACAGTTATTATTTAATTTTATGACACTTTTTGTTGGGTTACCCCAAACTGCAATGCATTATGGGCAATGTTAAACTAGAGAATACCATATGTACCAAGTTATCCAAAGCAAAAATCAACCACACCCCTGAGCCACACCCCTGAGCTACACCCCTGAGCCACACCCCTGAGCCACACCCCTGAGCTACACCCCTGAGGTACTCCCCTGAGCCACACCCCTGAGCCACACCCCTGAGCCATTTGTTTTCTTTATCTGGAGATGGACAATACATACAGTCCATGACTTATTTTTGATTAAAGTGCTACTACGATCAAATTTTTATTTCTCCAATTGTTACTATATTTAAGACATGCTAAAGTACAGTGTACTTTACAAAAGAAGAAAACGGTTTACCATTACTCGTTAGTATTTTTAGTTCGAGAGATATTCAAGTTTCAAGTCTAAGCTAATTAGGATTTTGATGACATCATATTCTAAACTCACAGTTTGCTTCTATATATATTTCAGTATATTTCAGAGAGTATTTGATGAATGTTATATAAACTTTGCAGTATACTTGTATTCAAAGCATGTAACATGAAAAAGCACAAACTATGGTTGCTATGACAACTTACTGATATCCAGGCCCCTAACAACATTTTTTGCTATCTGGCGATCTTGCCTATGACTATAACAAATATTTTAATCACTTGAGCTTCATTTGATGTATCATGGATATATTTTTAAAGGTTGACATGTCAAAAACTTGAATTTTTAGGTAGGGGTGGTCTGGAACTGAGGCAGTTGCTATGACAACTGATTTGTACAGTTAATTTTGAAGAACAGATAGAATACTATAATGCTGCTCGATTTCATTGTTTTTGATTGAAATTAGGCTGAGATATACTGAATACCAGTTGTTATATTACATGTTGGTTTCGATAAACAATATTTGGCTGTTTCGATACACATCCCTGGTTGCTTCAATACACATGGCATGGCTGATTTGATACATATGAGGGTTACCATAGCAACCAAACAGTGACGTTACTGTTTTTGATTAGCAGCAGTTTCACAAGTTATTTGATCTGTACATGTAAACTTTTAAAATGACACACCTGACACTAATCCTTACTGTATGCATGTGCCTATGGTTATAACTGTACGAAGTTTGGAGAAAATTCAAAATCAAAATCGCGATTTAAAGTTATTTGAGGCTGAAGTTTTTACCCTTAAAAAATCAAAATTTGTGTGACGCCGATCAACCTTGGTGTTACGATCACTTTCTTCAGTCTCTTCAGTTCTCTCTTTAGTTTCTTCATAATCAAAAGAAATTATGAGCATAGAATTCCGTGATTTTCCTCTCAAATAATTTGGTGCAAGTCAGTTAACTTGAAATATAAGCGCGATGTCAGTTGATGTGACATTGCAACAAGGTGTCACTGAGTAACTTCTGAAGTAGTTTTGTGCTCATTTCAAAACTTGGTGTTCATAATGCAAATACTGTATTTCCTTACGTACAGTATAAGGCGCATGTCACTTATAAGGTGCATCCCCAACTTGAGCCTAATATTTTTTGACACTTAAAAAAGTTTTAACTAAAAACTCACTTCTCAAATTGGAATTATAGTGCGCTTTTAAAATAAGTCTTATTAAGAGGGGTAGTCCGTAAATACCACCTGAGGGGTGCAGAATGAAAAAAATCGAAATCGCTCAAATTTTGTCAGAATGTAGGCCTTAGTGAATTATAACTGTTGTGTAAGTTTCACTTCGATCGGATAAATAGTTTAGGAGAACGGCACCGAAAACCATTTTTTCTGATCACTTCCGGTTTTTTCACTCGATTTCACCACATCCCCAAAAACCCTAAAAATCACAAAATTCCTTTCGCATTTCTCGGCAAACAATTTAATTTCATGATTAAGAGATCCTAACCCTCATTTGGATGGTCTTATCAAGCATTTTGCTTAAAATGGGAATATTTTAATCGATTTTTACATTATTTTAATTATTTTGAGCAATATTTTATACCCTATGTTGCAAGGCTAATATCTCCAATGGTACATCGATTCACATAAATTAACTACTACAGGGAGAAAGAGCAATGTTTTATCTTTACTTTTGTCAAATAAAATTTTGGGGCACTCTAAAATTCGAATTTTGGCAAGACGAAATACAACCCCTATTGACCCCCAAAATAATGACAACTTGAGTCGTAAGCGGTCACGCTTTATGCGAAAGATAAATTATTTGGTCCATTAAACTGCTTCTAATAGACAAGAAACTCGATGGTGTAGAAGGTGAAACGTTTATTGACATTCTCAGAAAATATTAAAAGAATCCAAGTGAAATTGGTATTGTTTTATGACAACCAAGTTGAGTCTTCTTGTTGTGTCACTCGATACTAACGATTTGCCCCTTCGATTTTCGATAATATTTGGTATAGATTGTCTTCAAAAAACCTCAACCACAATATAACAACGTTACTAATACAGTATGAACAAATTGTACCTTATTACACTTGGATTTGTAGAAAATAAACTCGTTGAAGCTAGCCAGGCGCCATGCGAATAACTCAATAGTCCAACTGACTTTGCAGGATTACGTGACAAATATTACCACAGGTAGCCCGTCATCACTACATCAGATTTAACTCGTACGTGGACGGCCTTGCCGTGGCATCAATTGTTTTTGGTTTCAGATGATCTTAGGCAATAAAAGTCTAAAAAAAATTAGCTGTAATCGTTTTATAGCCATGCTTTTATTTGTTGATCTCAGAATGGTCTTAGTGTTTTACAACTTTCAATCATTAACTTTTTTAACATGATAAATAATGTATTTAAGTTTTTTGTTAACCGTAAGTGAAAACAAACCTAACAGTTAGCCGTTAAAAAGAAGCCAAAATTTTAATCCTTAGCCGCAAAAACTACCGCCCAATTGAGACCCTCATTCAAATGATGCCACGCCTTCCAACGCAACTATCCAGAAACAAGGATGGGCACTGGAAAAGTGCATCACTACAAAAAACAACCTAAATACTGATAGAGACCATTGCGGAAAACATGCAACTGTGTGTCATAATCACAGAACGTAACCCATGTCCACACTCTTCATGTTTTTATGAAAATATATTTATGCTTCATAAACATCATTTTTCATTTTAAAGGATCGAAACTGGAGGATTTAGGGTGGGGCGAATGGGACCTTTTAGTTTGGATGTCGCATTTAGTTTTTTATGACCCCTCTCCCTCTCCCCATGCATCCTGTAGGAGACCAAGAAAACGCAAGACAGTAGTGCCAGAATTTACAAACAATTTTGTTTTGTTTTCGGTTCCATGTTAAAAACAGATACCCAGCTCGCTTCTGTCAAGATCATCAGTTTATATCACAAACTAAGAGGCGGCGGAGAAGGGGGCTATAGCCCCCCACCCCCTTCAAGAATTTGGAGGGGCTCAGCCTTCCTACGTTTTAAAAGAAACTAGTTCCTTAAAAAGTTTAAAACGTTTGAATTAGTGCGTAAAAAGAGTTTTATGAAGGTTTAGAACCATTTGAAATGAAAGTTATACAATTGTTTCGATTGTTTCTAGTATACTACCATTCTTTAGGGCGAGCGTGTATACCAAAGAAAATGAAAGTGACGAGTGGGATATACACGGCCCAGGGAAGAGGGGAGGGGGGTGGGGGCATTTAGGGTCGTTTCATACGGGGATGCTCCGCCCGGACTCTTGACCCCTTACCCTTTTCTATACCAAATTTCAGCAAAAAGGTACCCTTTTTTATACCTTTTTTTGCCTGAAAAGTTACCCCTTTTATATACCTTTGAAGAAAACCTACCCCTTTTTATACCAAAACTCACAAATTTCCACCCTTTTTCTATACGTGTGGCCTGAAAAAAGTACCCCTTTTGGGCGGAGCTTCCCCATATAGTCAATTATAGGGAGTACCCCCGGGATCCACGGTATGCCACGAGAAACCATTGTATAACCAGTTTATCCCACACCATAGAAAACACAAATGCGCATGATTTGAAGGAAGAGTGAAATACCGACGAATATACAATGGCTTTCCTGCATTCTGATTTGCTGTATTTTCTATGGTGTTGTATAAATACTTCTATTAAAATATCTGGCGGTAGGCAGTCCACGTACGAGTTAAATCTGATGTAGTGATGACGGGCTACCTGTGGTAATATTTGTCACGTAATCCTGCAAAGTCAGTTGGACTATTGAGTTATTCGCATGGCGCCTGGCTAGCTTCAACGAGTTTATTTTCTACAAATCCAAGTGTAATAAGGTACAATTTGTTCATACTGTATTAGTAACGTTGTTATATTGTGGTTGAGGTTTTTTGAAGACAATCTATACCAAATATTATCGAAAATCGAAGGGGCAAATCGTTAGTATCGAGTGACACAACAAGAAGACTCAACTTGGTTGTCATAAAACAATACCAATTTCACTTGGATTCTTTTAATATTTTCTGAGAATGTCAATAAACGTTTCACCTTCTACACCATCGAGTTTCTTGTCTATTAGAAGCAGTTTAATGGACCAAATAATTTATCTTTCGCATAAAGCGTGACCGCTTACGACTCAAGTTGTCATTATTTTGGGGGTCAATAGGGGTTGTATTTCGTCTTGCCAAAATTCGAATTTTAGAGTGCCCCAAAATTTTATTTGACAAAAGTAAAGATAAAACATTGCTCTTTCTCCCTGTAGTAGTTAATTTATGTGAATCGATGTACCATTGGAGATATTAGCCTTGCAACATAGGGTATAAAATATTGCTCAAAATAATTAAAATAATGTAAAAATCGATTAAAATATTCCCATTTTAAGCAAAATGCTTGATAAGACCATCCAAATGAGGGTTAGGATCTCTTAATCATGAAATTAAATTGTTTGCCGAGAAATGCGAAAGGAATTTTGTGATTTTTAGGGTTTTTGGGGATGTGGTGAAATCGAGTGAAAAAACCGGAAGTGATCAGAAAAAATGGTTTTCGGTGCCGTTCTCCTAAACTATTTATCCGATCGAAGTGAAACTTACACAACAGTTATAATTCACTAAGGCCTACATTCTGACAAAATTTGAGCGATTTCGATTTTTTTCATTCTGCACCCCTCAGGTGGTATTTACGGACTACCCCTCTTAAGCGCACTATGATTCCAATTTGAGAATGAGGTTTTGCTGAACTATTGAAATTCTATTTTCACAATAAAATAAACATGTTTGAAGCAAAGTTGAAGCTCACAAGCATAAGCTATCCTAATCAGACCTCAAAGGAATGATCGACATCTCGATTCGTAGCTCAAGTTCCAAGCAAAAACCACAGGGAGCCCACAGCCACTGGTAGAATCAGTGATTAGAACAAAATCTATCATGCGTAAATGCACATGCTAGCTCCCGCACGAGCTTCAAGTCTGAATAAATTATCAGCTGCTAATGTTGCTAGTGTAGAATAGAATATAATGACAAGGGATGAGACTTCAAGAATTTTTCATTCTATCTGCGCCTCGAGTAAGGTTGGATGGAAGCGGAAATGTACAATAGCACCGGAAATGAGCGTCTTCCGTTTAAAGCTTTGGAAGATAGTAATGAAAATGAAATTTCTTCAAAATCGTTATTATAGATACAGAAAAAAGTTATTTTAGATGCAGAACGAAGTAAAAACATCGATTTTTATGACTACCTGTCAGATTTATAAGATTCTATTTTACTTCCATCCCCCCTTACTCGAGGCACAGATAGAACGAAAACAAAGATTTTAATTTGTTGCCATTTTTTCAAGACATAAGTTCATGCTGATTTTTTCTGTCCACACAGAACGTTACACAAACTTTCCAAGCATCTGGATTTTGAGGTTTAAAGCTTAAAAGACATTTCATGATTTTTTAAAAGCAATTTTATTCAAGGGGTCCATTTGAAGTTTCATCCCTTGTCATTATATTCTACGCTAGCAACGTTAACGGCTGATAATTTATTCAGACTTGAATTTCAACCAATCAGGAAACGCGCCAAGCTGTGCGGGATCTAGCACATGCATTTACGCATGATAGATTTTGTTCTAATCACTGATTCTACCAGTGGCTGTGGGCTCCCTGTGCAAAAACATTGGTTTTGGCTTTAGAAATGATCATTTTTGCTTGGATAAGTGTTCAAATGAAATTTCTTTCCAATATATGTTATATCATTAATAAAAAAGGAGCTGATAATGGCTAGAATCGCAACAATCTGAACCTTCAACATGTAAGCACTTTAGTTTTCATCTTTTTCTTCTCCTAAATTAAACTTTCTTTGAATTGATTTCACTTTATTACAAAATAAAGTGAACTTATAATGTGTAGTTTACTAAAAAACACAGTCACCTGAATGTTTTTTTATCAAAATTTCCTATAGGTTCCTTTTACCGCATCCTTTATTACGTCTCAGTGATTTTGAGACACTCAACTTTTACCAACTCTTTTAAATCAGAAACTTCAGCTTGTGATTCTTTCCCACAGGAAGAAGACATGTTTCAAAGTACTTTCTAATTACAATTGGCTTAGGTTCAAAGACATGTTCAATCAAACTAATAGGCGATAATGTCTGGAAATCTATACAACAAAATGCCAGTTGTTTATCTACACTTGAAAGTCTATCACTGCATATTTTTTGTTTTCACTTGACTACTGTATCTATTTTAATGTTTGGAGATGTTCAAAAGGACTTACTTTAAATTTGGTATTCTTTGATCATTATAGAGGTGATTAAAAAGTATTGCAAAAAATATTTTTTAGGAAACTCTAGGCTATTTCACAGCACTTCACGATTCTGAAAGGTCAAAAAAGGTGTGCCTTTTACATGAGGAAATTACGTGCCGTAATCTTTATTTCAGCAGAAAAACTGAAGATTTTACCAATCGTTTGTGTGCTTGAAAAAGAAATCTTTAGCTAGAGTCTTTTTGATAAGACTTTCTGAGCATCTTCCAAGTGAGTAATATTATAAAAAATGTAACCAAAACTCTTTTCAGTATTGTTCTAGAACTTGAAATGCATCCATATGAAGTTATATGATTTCAAAGGTTTTATTCAAGAGGTTTTTTGTGGCAATATAAATGCATTCAAAACGTATATCTCTGGATTGAGTCGTGAATTCAATAAGACAATAAGAGAGTACATACTTTACGTATTTTACTTGACAATCATCTTCATAACTCGCATTTGTGAGGCTGTAATTTTTCATTATCCATTATCACAAGACAACTTTATAACTCATATAGTATATACCAAGTACATGTATGTTATGACTTGAAAATTTATATGTTTCAAATCAGCCATACCATGTGTATCAAAGCAACCAGGGATGTGGATCAAAATGGGCTGTATCGAAACAACTGGCTAATGATATAGCTTTTCCCAAACCTAGGCTGGTCAAGTGTTGAGAATATGACGTCATCAGGAACAATGGCTGCCATTTTTTAAACTCGAATATATTTGGAAGGAAAAAAGATATTTGAAAAACGAAAGGAATGTTTCACTTCACAATTAAAGGTCTTTAAATCATGTATAAAAACAGCTAGTCAAAAATTTGATTGTAGTAGCACTTTAACAAATTGATTTACCAGTTTCTGTAACTTAATTTCATTCAAAAATGATACAATGCCAAAAAGCTGAATGAAATCTGATATTGAAAACAAGATAAAAGTAATGCTAAATTTCAAAATAAAATTGCTAAGATTGTGCAACTGAATTTGACGACAAGATATTTCTCTTGTCCTACAGTAGATTAAAATTCATAACTTGTAAATTGGATTCAATGATCAATTTTTTATCTTGATTTTGTACTCAAGTACAAAACAAGCTTCATTGACAAAACACTACGTGTTGTTCTCACCTCATGAAAGGAAATCCTCCAGGAAATCAGCTTGAACAATGCCTATTATTTGAAAGAAAGACTTTATCACTCATATATTCACTGCTTATATGACATTTCAATTATTACTGGGTTGCTATGGTAGCAAACCAGTCTTAAAATGAGATCCGTTTTTCCGTGGTCAGGTAGACCATGATTTCACACGTCATGATTGGTCGAGAACTTGTAAACAATGTCCAATGTCCAATGAAGTTGCCACACGACATCGAGGACGATGTATTTATAGCTTTTAGTGTTGTGTCACTATAAATTCATTCGTTCAGGGTTCGTGAAGTACTATTTTGTCTGTAGGCACGTTGCGTACTTTTGTCTTTAGGTTTTTTAATGCTACGCTTAAACTACTTACAAAGACACACGCCGTACGTGGTAGACACAAACTAAAAGATGTTATTGAGCAATTTTGGAACAGGTTGGTCCACATACTCAAAGAGAGAAGTCTGAGAATCTATGAGCTATCTTTGAGAATCTATGAGCAAACTACGGTATGAGAATCGTAGATCTAGACAAACTAGTCAAAATAGACTAAGATAATCTATAAACTACCTAGCTATGATCAAACTAGATCTTACCAGATCTCAGATACAAAAAAATATACTGAGACAAACTACAGAATGAGAGACAAACTACAAAACGAGTGACAAACAAAGCTTTGATGAAAGCTGACTCCAAGAACTTGTAGAAGTCAGATGAGCTGATAGTGATCTACAAGAAAGCGAACTGCCAAGACTTGTTGAATATTTCCATTTATGAAAATACAGAAAACAAAAACTGAGGGAAAAACAAATGACCAGTTAAACACATTTTGGCTAAGAGTATTTACATTGATAAAACTTTGTTTTGCAGCGAACAGTTTTGATACTGAAATAGATATGTTTATTTCATCAGCTAGTCTTGAAAGGTACTCTAGTAGGTCAAGTAGAAATATAATATGCGTTGACAAGTCAGTAACACAACACTAATGTCTTACTAGAATTTAAAATGTTTTTAATAAAGGGGGACTTTGAACCCAAAAGGAACACTTTGGTAAGAAATAATAGAGTATGAGGATTCGTGAGTGGGGGAGCTCTCGCACAGGCAACCCAGTGAACGCTCCAAGAGCGTCTAGTTAAAATAAGTCAAGAAATTACAAAATAAAAAATTATTCACATGATTTTTTGTGCAGTGATTTCATTTTTTTTTTTTTTTTTTTTTTTTTTTGCAGTGTTGTGGTGTTGCAGTGTTGGAGACCCCTCAATATCCCCCTCTTGAAATTTTAAAATATCAAATGGTTACTAGGCTGGGTAATCTATTTACATTGCTTAATAAAAAAATATTAAGTAAAAGATTTAAATATGATAAGATGCATTGGTGGTATGACGTTTTGATTTACTGCATACAATGGTACTTAGGGGTACCCCCTAAGGACATTTTTTAACCACTACCTTGTGTGATAATAAACTTTATATTTGTAGCAAAAATAAAAAAATAGAAAAAAATAAGGAATAGCTAAGCCTCAAGAATAAATTAGTCTTTATTCAGTTACTGTACAGTAAGACGTAAGACTAATTTTCTGCCTTTACTGTAAGTTTTAAAAAAATTTGTTTTTCAACTGAAATAAAGTTTCTTTTTAAAAAGACTTTAAAAAAACCCAGAAAATAGTAAAATTACTTTTCTTTTACATTCTAAATGCTTACAGAGTACTTCGGAGAATGAAACAAGGAAATTTACGAAAGTTTTGGCTCAGAAAACCTGTCATGTACAAAATGAAGTTCAGACTAAAAGGTCTATTTAATGAGAAAAAACACCTAGAAAACATTATATAACTCGCTAAAGGGAAAGATAGTAACCTTATCTTAGTGTCTAGATGGTTTATTAAGATGTGAAAGCATTTCTTACCGTGTAAATTGTCGTGGTTTGTGTCTTCATCTTCCTTCCTTTGCACGCCATGTTTTTCTTCTTGTCACTAAGCCCCCAAAGCATGATGGGTACACGTGCATGGAAAACAACAGGGAACCCATCTGACGAAAAAGCTTTTATTCACGATAGGCGTCATGATGATTTTTGCAAATTGGTCACGTAGTTGCTGAGGGGGCAAACAACTTTAAATTAGGAGATTTCAGATGCTTTAGTGGTATCATTTTTTTTCCATTAATTATGTTTTAATTTTTTTTTCTGATAAATGAAATATTATACTCAAATTTGCTTTGAGCATGAACGGCACTATAAAATGTCCTTACTAGCCGATTTTCCAAATCAGGGGACACATGTTAAAGTTCAAAATCTACAAGCAGATATTTTTTGGATAGTTTGAAACAGTATGTTTGGCATAAAAATAAAATATCTAGGAAGGGCCGATCTTTCAAAAATCACGGAACTCTTCTTCCAAAGTTTGCCCATGCTCCCTGGAAGATCTGGACCCCATGGCTAATTTGCATTACAATATGAAAATCATTATGACGTCATCGTAAAATCATAACTTCTTGGAATTATATTTATTGCTTTTTTTAATTAATTTAGACTAAAACTGTACATGTTCATTGTAGCGATACAGTTATTTATTACCCATGTCTTGACGTTTGGATATTCGTTGATTATTTCTGGATGGCTGAGAAAAAATGGCTGAAGGGGTATACTACATATCTATAAAAAACTTTGTTATTTTTTAGTTTTTAGCTGAAACATTAATTGCGTAATGGGACAACGTCAAAACAATTGTCCAAAATAGGGAACCGATTTTATTGATTTAGGTGGTGGGTACCGGTAAATCAACCCCTTGCAAGTGGGTAACAGTAATAATTATTACCATGTCAGTGTTTATTAAACATTTGCACCGAAAACCTAAGATCCTCGGGGGGGTGGGGGGGTACTCCCCTATATTTGCTATACAGGTAGATGCCACTGTCGTGAAGCTAGGGGAGACGCTGGATAGAGCTGGTACTGGATCTTTATTGACGCTTCAAGTCCTAGTTACAAGACTGTTCTGCATCTAACTCACGACTGTAGTAACATCTGACCATATAACTAACTATCTGAAACTAACCTATATTTATATAAATTTCTAGCATAAATTATGGAAACCGGTATATGACAAGTTTCCAGTAAAAGTTCTGTGATGTAAGAATATGAGCAATATTTACTCAAAGACTAAAAACTTAATGAACTCTTTGGAAAAGGTAATTCTTGTACAAAGCGTCGATGACTGTCGCTTGTACTTTTAAGTTAAAGTAAACTGTGTTATAGAAAATAATAACTTATCTTAAAGTAAAAGATGGATTCTTGACTGGAAAATCTAGAGTAAACAACTTACAACAAAGGACGCTAAAACCTAGGTATATGTTGAATAAGTTCTTCTACGCAAGTCCAACTAAACTGGTTTTTTGAAGCAGCTGTACTTCAAGGTCAAGTTCTAAGCAGCTGAAATCATAAAGTATATGTTTTGGGACTGTTCATAATTAGAGAAGACCTTTCTTGTTTACAGGAACTGAGAAATCCAATTAAGATCTATTGACAGAGAAGTGTTTTAAAAGGTCAACAAAAATGTTCTTTTGTTCTGCTAAATGTTCTTTTGTTCTAATAATAAATATTTGTCATGGAAATCTAAACTAAGTCAGATTTCCAACAAGATAGAAAATGGACCATTTTTGTCCTTCTCACACCACCAAAGAGTGTATGGTTTTCAGCGTTTTTGCTCAGGAACCGGGTATATGAAATCACATTCTCTCTGGAACAGGGTACCTATTCTCACAAAGTGCGTTTATATCTTCTCTGAAACAGTGCCATCGTATTTTACCCTACATGTACAAGTGATTTTCAAACTAAATCTTCAGGGTTGTTAGACACTTTAAAAATGTTAGTACTAGTGACTGCGATTAGTCGCTGTCTTTCATGTTACTCTTTGATGTTTGCTTTGGTTAATTTGGACGAACGAGGATTAGTAGCTATGCTCTAATATTCCCACCCAGGGAAGCACGAAATTCTTCAGAATTAATTAGTGAAAAAGAATCGAAAGCATCTCCCAGTGGTAGATATTTAAGAGAATACTAGTTTTTGGTGAGAAGGTTTGCAAAAGATAAAGAGGAATGCAGGTTAACGATGTAAACGTGGTCATATTTACCGTTGTGCCGAAAGAAAAAAACTATATGTCTAATTTCATAAAAAAGCCGGCGCCCTTGAGCAAATAACCACCTGATTTATGCAGAGTTTAATTTGTAGTGTTAACAAGTTCAAAACATTTACCGAAGTAACAATATTTGTCGAAGAAATAATATTTGTATTATGATCTTTACAATAAGTTAAACTAACTTCTTAGTCAATTTTTAAGGCCCAATAATTTAATATTACGGCAGTACACATGCTGCTTTATAAGTATAAGACTTCTATTATATTAAGGAAATTCGGCGCCCTTGAGATAACAGTGATCACCTGTTTGAGAGTTAATTCTGAAGCGTTAATAAGGTCCCATAATTTAATGTTACAGTAAACATGAATAAACAGTAATTCTACCAATTACATATGCTGTCTAAATAAGCCTTCTATATTATCATGAAAATACCCTATATACATCCACCTGCATCAAAGTTAAAAAGCGTTAACAAGTTTAAAGACCGATTTCTAAGGCACCATAATCAAATGTTCAATACAGTAAACATAAATATCTAATGACTGTACCAAATACATATGCTGTTTACATCCACCTGCATCAAAGTTAAAAAGCGTTAACAAGTTTAAAGACCGATTTCTAAGGCACCATAATCAAATGTTCGATACAGTAAACATAACATATCTAATGACTGTACCAATTACATATGCTGTTTACATGAGCCTTCTATATTACCATAAAAATGCCCTTGAGATTATAACCACCTGCTTTTAATTTCAAAAGCCTTAAAAAGTCTTGGAAGACAACTTAAGTGGCAGGAGCCATGAAGATGTTCCTTCGCTTTCCGATCAAATCTGGAATCATGACGAAATGGATGATAGCTTGCATCACGTTGTTCCTGGCCTGTACCATACACTACAGCAGTTCAATAGCCAGTGATTACTATAGGGAGTTCCTGTTCTATAACAATCTCAACCACATTCTTTCTATGCCATCGGGTTTGGTAAATGCCACAGAAGTGACAACCAAGGTTACCGATCAAATGGCTTGTGTCTTTGCTTGTACAAGAAGCAGGCCATGGTGTGGATCGGTTAACTTTAAGGTCCAACCTGAGAATGATACCCTTCACATTTGTGAGCTTCTTTCTACTGACATGTACACGAACCCCAGCTACTTGAAGCCAGAACAAGGATTCACCCATCTCAGCATGAAGGTGAGTTCAACTCAATATTTGATCCCTGCACAAAGATTCACTCATCTTAGCATTAAGGTGAGTTCGACTCAATATTTGATCCCTGCACAAAGATTCACTCATCTCAGCATGAAGGTGAGTTCAACTCAATATTTGATCCCTGCACAAAGATTCACTCATCTTAGCATTAAGGTGAGTTCAACTCAATATTTGATCCCTGCACAAAGATTCACTCATCTTAGCATTAAGGTGAGTTCAACTCAATATTTGATCCCTGCACAAAGATTCACTCATCTTAGCATTAAGGTGAGTTCAACTCAATATTTGATCCCTGCACAAAGATTCACTCATCTCAGCATGAAGGTGAGTTCAACTCAATATTTGATCCCTGCACAAAGATTCACTCATCTCAGCATGAAGGTGAGTTCAACTCAATATTTGATCCCTGCACAAAGATTCACTCATCTTAGCATTAAGGTGAGTTCAACTCAATATTTGATCCCACGAAAGGAATTCATTCATCTTAGCATTAAGGTGAGTTCAACTCAATATTTGATCCCTGCACTAGGATTCACTCATCTTAGCATTAAGGTGAGTTCAACTCAATATTTGATCCCTGCACTAGGATTCACTCATCTTAGCATGAAGGTGAGTTCAACTCAATATTTGATCCCTGCACTAGGATTCACTCATCTTAGCATTAAGGTGAGTTCAACTCAATATTTGATCCCTGCACTAGGATTCACTCATCTTAGCATGAAGGTGAGTTCAACTCAATATTTGATCCCTGCACTAGGATTCACTCATCTTAGCATTAAGGTGAGTTCGACTCAATATTTGATCCCTGCACTAGGATTCACTCATCTTAGCATGAAGGTGAGTTCAACTCAATATTTGATCCCTGCACTAGGATTCACTCATCTTAGCATTAAGGTGAGTTCAACTCAATATTTGATCCCTGCACAAAGATTCACTCATCTCAGCATTAAGGTGAGTTCGACTCAATATTTGATCCCTGCACAAAGATTCACTCATCTTAGCATTAAGGTGAGTACAACTCAATATTTATTCAGACAAGGATTCCGTAATCTTTAGTTAGTATTGACAACTGGATATTGGATCCCGCTGCACAAGGATTTCCTCATTTTAGCTTCAAACTCCATTGAGATTACAAAGCGTACGAGGTAATTCTGACCCTTTCATTTTTCTTTGTAGAACAAGTGCAAGAATCCTTCACCATGTCAGAACAATGGAATGTGTTCCCCTGACTACGACAATGACGAATATCAATGCGCTTGCAACGCAACAAAAGGAAAAGACTGTGAAATATGTGAGTATTAGTATAGTAAATTATATGATAAAAAATAAGGATCGTAAATGGGCTCGTTTCATTTTAATTAATCTAGACCGGCTTTTCATATTCTTCTACCACGCTCTAGGTACCAATCAAACGTCGCTTTGGCTGTGTGCATCATAGTGTGCATATGGGGTGTCCTTCATGTGCAATGTTTTCTAGATCTAAATCAACTGGGTAGTTTTGACCTTTAAGGTATCAGGGTACCCCTAGCGACCGGTGTTCATTCAACTCAATATAATGCTAAACCATTTCAGCAAACCCCCAATAAAGTATACATTTTCTGAAAGCTGAATAAATGTAGAAGCTGTTCACTTCTTTATTTTTGTAAGATGAATTTATCCTTTTGAGTTAGAGCGAATTATCCAAATTTTCACATGGGTCTCTTCGCGAAGTTCGATGACAGCCGGTATTCATCGGAAACCAATGCTTATTATCTTTCTGAGATCCTGAGATATCACTTGTCAAAAGTGTGTCTCCGATTTTTGATTAATACCCCCGTTGCGTTTTTATACGCGCCTAAAATTGTAACACTGCTAAATTAGGTGTATCCGATATAAAATCTACAAAAACTTTTTAAAAAAACAAGATATCAAAAATCGGAGACACACTTTTGAAGAAAAACTATCTGACATGACTTCCGCAAAGTTTCAGGAAAATCGGTCAAATTCCCTTTGACAACGAACTAAAAACGTAAGGTTAACTAAACGCAAATTCTCTTTCGAGAAAAACGCAAAATTGTTTTTGAAGCTCAGAAGTGCCTTTGTTGACACAAGGGGATTAAGATACCACAAGATGTTGCCCGATGACAGATGAAGTAACGAGAAACCAAGATCGTATTACTTTATTATTGTTGTTTTGAGCGGAAAGTTCCGGCAAATTCTTAGTTGTTTAGTAATAATTTTTGAGGAATTAATCGATATTATCAAAGTTAGACGTTTTGATTTGCTAATGGTCTTGTTTCCATACGCCTAAGTATGGAGAAAAGCGAGGAAGCGACAAGAAAACAAAACTAATGTCTACAAGCGACTTACATCAAAATACAATGGTTTATAGAGACGTGACAACAAATCGTTGACAAGTGATGTCAGCAACAAATTGAAGCAAAGAAATCGTTTTTCGCTTATTACTCGTTAATAAAAATCGCCATTGGAAATTTATTTTTGGAAAATAATAGCTTATTGTGTATTCTCTCGAAAAATGTAAAAATCTAAAAATCGATCTTTTGGAGCAGTTTTGGGGTACCCTGATACCTTAAGGCTCAGATACACGGTGCAACATTCCATGCAACATTGCTTGCAACATTATGATCGCAGTACTACTTCAGCAGCCCAATCAGAGAAAATCTCGATTTTTCCGCTTAACAACGATAATACAAATGACATAAAAATAATAAAACAGCAGTTCATTTTTTTATATTTTAGCGTGATGTTGAACGCGATGTTGCATCGTGTGTCGGATCCTTTAGCAATAGTTTCTAAACAGGGGATTATGGAAACTTGTTATGTAGCTTCTCCTTTTCTCCGTGGTTCAATATGAACGTTGCTTTTAAAAAAATCTCACTTATTAACTACTGAATTACCTTTGTAATTTAGTTTACAGTGATTGTTCAGAGCTACATTCAGCTGGCTACACTGCAGATGGAGTCTATCAAATCGATCCTGATGGACAAGGATTGTTTCCAGTCTACTGCGACATGACAACAGATGGCGGAGGGTGGACTGTGTTCCAAAGACTTGACAACCAGTTGGTTAGCTTTAACCGTGGTTGGCAAGACTACAAAACCGGTTTTGGTAACATGCATACTGAGTTTTGGTTGGGCCTTGACAAGATCTACCGACTGACCAAAAGACAAGTTACAAAATTGCGTATTGACCTCGAGGCTTCAACCGGGAATAAAGGGTATGCTGTGTATTCATCGTTCTCTGTCAATGATGAGAGTGATTTTTATCGCCTGCAAGTGAGTGGATACTCAGGTACTGCCGGAGATTCCCTTACAGTTGCTTCAAACTCACATTGGATCGCCAACAACAGAAGGTTTAGCACACCTGATAAGGATAACGATGCATACCCAGGTAGCAATTGTGCTGGAAGTTATGGTTGGTGGTTCGGATGGTGCAGTATCTCAGGCCTTAATGGGAAGAAATGGAAAACCTTTAGTCATATCTTTAGGACCGAAATGAAACTGAAATAAAGTAAGTGTGATATGATTGATTGCTTTTTGTAGGTCTTTACCGTTTTTATCTATTCGGATCCTGCGAGGGAGCGTTGCCGGTCTGACCTAAACCTTCTGCTTCTTGAGGGATCATTTCTACAAAAAGAAAGCATTGCGGTAGACATCTTCACTTATCCTTCGCTTCTATCCCTTTACTTGATTACATTATGTTCCATGATTTGGCTATCAATTCAACGCTAAACAGGGATTTTGCATCTTAACAATCGAAAACAATCATGCAATCTGGAAAATAAAAATAAAAAATAAAAAACTTAAAAATAATTGGCTTTGACGGAAGCCAGATTCATCCATACGCCTTGTATGCGTTAAATTTAAATATGAAAGGGAGTGTCAAAATGCAAGTTATTGTTTTAAACATGAGGGAGTCTCATTTTTTGTGATTAGATAACCTCAAATTTAGCCTCATATAATATTTTTTCCTATTTTTAGGGGATGACGTACATTCTTCAGGATTTTTTTGCAGCGCAAGTTATACTCTCAAAATCCAAAGAATTCACTACTGAATTCAAGTAAGAGATGATGCACAGACATTCTTCTATGATTTACGTACTGATATCACCTCATGTAGGTTTTAAGAAGGACTACCTTTAATTTACTATGAACTCTCATATGCACAAGAATCAAAGACACCATATTTTATGCAGTAGTTATCAAAGCTAATGTAGCCTGAGGGTGCTTGCAACATTTGTCCATTCCAGCTGTACGAAAAACTAAGCGCGAAAAGGATTGTTGTTGTAATTCAAGCGGCCCTCGCCCGAGTCTTAAAAGTCATGTATCTCACAGAATTTGAGGAGATGGATCGCAAAGATTTACTTTAATTTTTTAAACAACACGTATATTTCAACTTTTTTTCTCTAAATTCTTTGAAACGCGTGTTTTTGTATTGGGAAGAGACTTGGAGCAAGGGCCTCTTGGCTAAGCATCGAAGCGCGCTGTGATTGGACGGTTCGTGCGTGCTCCGGACACCTGGTTATATATTAAGCATAAATCAAAGGACGTAGACTGAAGCATGGATCATCGCGGTATGATTTGCTCTTCCTTTTTGATACAATTTTTGATTATATTTTTTGTCAAGTCCATTGCTTGTCCTTTAAGTATTTTGGTTTGTGCCAAACTGAGCAGCTATCACCATCAGTAATAGTGATCAAGTGATGGATTGTTTGCTTGGCCTCAACGGGTATATAATTTTGTAAATAGTTGATCTTGATAGTTGGTTCGATTGCTTCAGTAGGCGATTGGTTTGGTTCAATTGCCTAATATTGGGTAAATGGTTCGGGTGTTTCTGTACATAAATATCATGAGTGTTCTCTCAATGAGCTAGTTGTTGCCGTTTAGAAGGTCTGCCCTAGTGACCGAAGTCCCCATGTGATGGCGAGTGCAGGAATCGAACCCGACATCCCTGAGGTGAGAGGGAGGTGCACCACAACAACGCCATCCTTTTGTTTTATGCGATTCAGGCACATATATATATATGGCTTGCTAATGTCAGTTTTCAAATTTCATCCTGTGAACATGTTGCTGGTAATTGCATGATGTTATCAACCACTCTATGAAAGTTGCTTATATTTAAACGTTTTTAAAAATACAACATTTTAAGTGTGTCCCCCTCGATCTACCTATGCGCGTAAATTCTTCCA
This sequence comes from Anthopleura sola, assembly GCA_023349425.1. Classification (NCBI taxonomy): domain Eukaryota; kingdom Metazoa; phylum Cnidaria; class Anthozoa; order Actiniaria; family Actiniidae; genus Anthopleura; species Anthopleura sola. Next base: position 9,208,936 of record JALHLI010000008.1, read on the forward strand.
CTTTGTACATGTGTAACAAATTGAATACTGAAAACATGTTGGTGGCAAATATATGATCAGTTACAGGCACTCTTCTCAGTTTAACATACCACTTGCCAGAATTCTGAGACATTTAACTACACTTTTTACGCGTTTTAAAATTCAAGATTTGTTGCACGAAAGGCTTTTTTTTCGTTTGACATCGTCAGTCAAAATCTGCGTCGCCGGCAACGTTGCCACACGTACGTAACAGTTATTTCATTTCTATGAGTCTTAATTCAACTATCACCAACATAATTATATAAGCTGGGTCTCAGAGCTCTTTGCACGTAGCTAGTAGTCATTACAGATAGATTTGAATAAATGCAAAAACGTTATTAATATGCTACATCTGTGACATTTGCGGCACTGCCGTTGAAGTTTAAAATATTTCATTTATATCAAAATGTAAAAGGACTTAAATGTTATTAGTACTTTGGCTACATGGCTCTTGTCTATTTGTACTACAAAACATAATAAAAAATCCTTGCACTACACGCTGTCAGAGCAGTAACTCCTTCCTTTATTTCCCTTGCGCTCACTATGTTTGATTTGGTCGACAATCGAGGATTAGTAGCTAGTATATAAAATCCTCATCTAAATGATGGGTGTGAGTAGTGAAGGCCGAAAGGAAAATTAGCAAGATTAGCTAGATTGTTACACTACTGATTGAAGCGACGGGGACGGGTGAAAATCGTCTGTGTATGCTTCAAATGCGTCCAAAACGTTTTATAAAAAGATTAATGCTTAAAGTTTTAAGGGCCCTTATTAATACCAGTACTTTGTACTGACCAAGCTACCCTGTCTAAAAAAATGAATTATGATGATGATGATGATGATCATGATGATGATCATGATGATGATCATGATGATCATGATGATGATCATGATGATGATCATGATGATAAAACGTGAGGTCTTAATAATTAGGCCCAGTTTTTTTCATGCTGTCTTTATAGATACGATTAATTGATTCAAACAATATTTCAAGTTCAATTCAGTTTTCATTTATTCATTCTTTTTTTTTTCGTTGGTTTGTTCGTTCATTTGCTTGGATTAGAGGAATATTAATGGTAAGTTAAACTAAGAGTTAAATCAGTCATTGGCAGATCCAGGATTATTCCCAGGGCTCCATTGAACCCCCCTTTGAGAGCCGGATCTTGTGAAGCCAATCGTGTTCTTTACGCTCAGTAGAATGAAATTGGAACTCCCCTTTTTGAAGTCGATTGTACCAGCTTTTTCTACGTGGCGGCCATTTTGGAACCCCCCTAGTCTTAGATCTCTTCAGTTTTCCCATGTCAGACAACGTGTCATTCCCTAGAGTATCATTGCTTTGTTTAACGGTTGCGCATGAGAAGACACATGAATATAGAAACACCTCAAACAAAGATGCTTATTTTCAAGAGAATAACACGTGGTCTGAAATGGGAAAACATTACACTCAAACCGGTAAAAATGTATGTTAAAGAGAATGGCGAAATGAGGTCTCTTCGACTTTGATTCCACATCTGATGTTTTTGGATAAATGTGTTGTTACCTTTCACTAGTCTTTATCTAACTTCTTTAATTTAGTAGTGAGTTTCTTCTCCATTGCGACTACTTCTGAACGCTACAATTCATTCTATTAACTATACATAAGTGAGGCACCGGTATCCTAGTGAGAACTCTTGAAACCTTGAAAACAATCTCGAATAAATCAAGTAAGCCACAGGAGTGAGTGCGACAGCTGATTCAGGGAAATATCCAGAATAGATCTTTCCCGAATTTTCCAATTCCGAGTTCTCCGTTGCTTAGGAAAAGCCTAGATTTCGTATGTGTTTCAGTGAAGGTCCGTGGAATTTCAAAGTGATGATTGTATTGTTGAAGTCGTACATTCTTTACTTTACCGTTGTTATTTGTGAGTATTTAGACGCTGAAATGAGGGAAATGAGTCTGTAATCAACGAACCCAGCGGTATTCCGTCTACGAATTGGAAAATGGTCTATTCGTTTTAAGTGACCATGAAAAATTTGGTTCCAAGTCGAGATTGGACTTGTTAAAATACAATAAATGTATGAACACATCAAGTCCAACCTCGATTTCGAACCATTGTTTCGTGGTCACTCAAGCGAATTCGGCGGGGGAAATTCTTTTGACATCGCTTTTCGCAGCTCTCGACTCAACTCCGTGTGTTCCATCAGTTTGGTCTAAAACTCTCTTGACATACAAATATCAATCAATCTTACAAAACCGAACGAAGTAACGCTATGCATATGAGTCAAAATATCTGAATTGTTCACGAATATGAATAAATGCATGTGACAAAACAGTGTTTTCTTTCTTTTTCAAACTCATTGTTTTCAGTTTTTGATCTCAAACAAAGCTTTTGGATTTCTAAAATGTTTTTGTTTTAATAAAAAGTCTTAGTATTTCCATAGTCAATGATCCTGGGTCCTCGCTACTTCACTACATTACCTACTAAATAAGACAGTTGTATATTTGATCGACCGAGGACCAAAATATATAGTTAGAAAGTATGCTATCTAGAATAGTTTTAGACGAAAACGAAAAACGTTTTCCAAGTTGTATTTTCTGTATCTAAGTACTTAGGATGTTTTCAGGAATTCACTTCTGAATGATCCAGAATGTTAGCTCATGCACAAAGGCTGGATAAAAATCCACAGCTGGATGACATCGAATCTTTTGTATCAGTATTGCCTTAAGAACGCTGTTTTCAGTTCTCACTGTGGGTCATTACTTTAAAAACGACGCTGTATGATGAATAGCTCTCTCTCATAAACAAGTTTCTCTTTCACGCATCTCTACATTTTTCTATCATTTTCTCTTTCTCCAAAACAACAAAATTTCAGAAACCTATATAAGTTGAAACTGCGCCCAATTTTAAAATTTTGCACCGACATTCGAGGTCTGTGACCAATACATGTTGGTTTATCGAATATTAAGAACCGTAATTTAACGTTGAAATGAACATAAATAGATAATGATTGTACATCCAATTACATACGTCGATTTTTATTACGTAAGTCTTAGAACTATATATTATCATGAAAATGCTTTGAAGCCTTATCCACCTGCTTAAGAGCTTAGAAGCGTCGCATAACAAGTTCAAATAAACCTGCATGGAAGACAACTGAAGTGGCAGAAGAAATGAAGATGTTTCTTCGCTTTCCGATCAAATCTGGAATCATGAAGAAATGGGTTATAGCTTGCATCACGTTGTTCCTGGCCTGTACCATACACTACAGTAGTTCAATAGCCAGTGATTACTATAGGGAGTTCCTGTTCTATAACAATCTCAACCATATTCTCTCTATACCATCGGGTTTGGTAAATGCCACAGAAGTGACAACCAAGGTTACCGATCAAATGGCTTGTGTCTTTGATTGTACAAGAAGCAGGCCATGGTGTGGATCGGTCAACTTTAAGGTCCAACCTGAGAATGACGGTCTTCACATTTGTGAGCTTCTTTCTACTGACATGTACACGAACCCCAGCTACTTGAAGCCAGCACAAGGATTCACCCATCTCAGCATTAAGGTGAGTTCGACTCAATATTTGATCATAGCACAAGGGTTCACTCATCTTAGTATCAGGGTAGTAAGGGTAAGTACAAGAATTTTAAAATTACATACACTTAATGAATCTAAATTCCATTCATCACAAAACGTATGGGGTAATTGGGAACTTTCCATTTTTCTTTGTAGAACAAGTGCAAGGATCCATCACCATGTCAGAACAATGGAATGTGTTCCCCTGACTACGACAATGACGAATATCACTGTGCATGCAACGCAACAAAAGGAAAAGACTGTGAAATATGTGAGTATGGTAAACTGAATGGCGGGAACCAAGAATCGCAAAGGAAGCCTTCATTTTAAATACATCAGCCGGCTTTTAGGCTTTTTTAACCATTAAGATAGGTTTATTTTTCGCGCACTTTCCACTTTTCCGTCTTCGACGTCACTCTACAATATATCTTTTTATAGATAAGCCGGCCATTTTAGTGATTATATTGCTAAAAAATTATGGGACGCCGAGGGGTAATTATTGGAAAATTCATAGTACGCACAGCTGTCAGGGTGTCTTTTTATATAATTTAACGTTATCCAATGAGAAACATGTTTTAAAAATATTGAATTTGCTGGTAGTTGGAACGATATGTAAAACATTACTTTCAAACAATTATGTCTTATTAACTACTGATTTACCTTTGTAATTTAGTTTACAGTGATTGTTCAGAGCTACATTCAGCTGGCTACACTGCAGATGGAGTCTATCAAATCGATCCTGATGGACAAGGATTGTTTCCAGTCTACTGCGACATGACAACATATGGCGGAGGGTGGACTGTGTTCCAAAGACTTGACAACGGGCTGGTTAGCTTTAACCGTGGTTGGCAAGACTACAAAACCGGTTTTGGTAACATGCATACTGAGTTTTGGTTGGGCCTTGACAAGATCTACCGACTGACCAAAAGACAAGTTACAAAATTGCGTATTGACCTCGAGGCTTCAACCGGGAATAAAGGGTATGCTGTGTATTCATCGTTCTCTATCAATGATGAGAGTGATTTTTATCGCCTGCAAGTGAGTGGATACTCAGGTACTGCCGGAAATTCCCTTACAGTTGCTTCAAACTCACATTGGATCGCCAACAATATGAAGTTTAGCACACCCGATAAGGATAACGATGCATGCCCAGGTTGCAATTGTGCTGGTTCCAGAAGATATGGTTGGTGGTTCGGATGGTGCGGTATCTCAGGCCTTAATGGGAAGAAATGGCAAACCTTTAGACATATCTTTAGGACCGAAATGAAACTGAAATAAAGTAAGTGTGATATAATTGATTGCTTTTTGTAGGTCTTTATCGTTTTTATCTATTCGGATCCTGCGAGAGAGCGTTACCGGTCTGACCTAAACCTTCTGCTTCTTGAGGGATCATTTCTACAAAAAGAAAGCATTGCGGTAGACATCTTCACTTATCCTTCGCTTCTATCCCTTTACTTGATTACATTATGTTCCATGATTTGGCTATCAATTCAACGCTAAACAGGGTTTTTGCATCTTAACAATCGAAAACAATCATGCAATCTGGAAAATAAAAATAAAAAATAAAAAACTTAAAAATAATTGGCTTTGACGGAAGCCAGATTCATCCATACGCCTTGTATGCGTTAAATTTAAATATGAAAGGGAGTGTCAAAATGCAAGTTATTGTTTTAAACATGAGGAAGTCTCATTTTTTGTGATTAGATAACCTCAAATTCAGTCTCTATATAATATTTTTTCCTATTTTTAGGGAATGACGTACATGCTTCAGGATTTTTTTGCAGCGCAAGTTATACTCTCAAAATCCAAAGAATTCACTACTGAATTCAAGTAAGAGATGATGCACAGACCTTCTTCTATATATGATTTACGTACTGATATCACCTCATGTAGGTTTTAAGAAGGACTACCTTTAATTTACTGTGAACTCTCATATGCACAAGAATCAAAGACACCATATTTTATGCAGTAGTTATCAAAGCTAATGTAGCTAATGTAGCCTGAGGGTGCTTGCAATATTTTTCCTTATTTTTCCATGTAGACTGAAGCATGGATCATCATATTATTTACTCTTCCTTCCGAATATTCTTGATGATATTCTTTATCAAGTCTATTGCTTGTCGTTTGTTTTGATTTGTGCCACAATAAGCAGTTATCACGCCATCGCTGGCTATATCAGTAATAGTTATCAAGTGATGGATTGTTTGCTCGTGCCACAATGGGTACTGAGTTATTTTGCCGTAAATAGTTGATCTTGATAGTTGGTTCGATTGCTTCAGTAGGCGATTGGTTTGGTTCAATTGCCTAATATTGGGTAAATGGTTCGGGTGTTTGTGTATATAAATATCATGAGTGTTCTCTAGTTTAATTGCTGTTTACAGGGTTTGCATGCCCTAGCGACCGAAGTCACTGACATGTGATGGCGTCCAGGAATCGAACCAGACACCCCTGAGTTGAGAGGGAGGTGCGCCACAACAATACCACCCTTGATTCCCAAATATGGGTTGTTGTTTTTTTTGCAATTCAGGGACAGATATATTTCGCTAGCTAATGCCAGTTTTAATAACGTTGAAGTTTAAAATCTTTCATTTATATCAATATATAATAAGGACTGCATTCAGTAAAAGCGTGAAACACTAATTACTAAATTGTGCAAAATAGTGCTAGTTGAACAAAAGAAAACAAAAGAATTGGTATAAAAGAGCACAAAATAGTGTTACTAATGTTTCATGCTTTTACTGAATGCACTCTATTAGTACTTTGGCTACATGGCTCTTGTCTATTTGTACTACAAAACATATTAAAAATCCTTGCACTACACGCCTGTCAGAGCAGTCCTTCCTTTATTTCCCTCGCTCACTATGTTTAAATTGGTCGACAAGCGAGGATTAGTAGTTAGTATGTAAAATAAATTTAGAAAAAATAGAAAATGATGGTAAATCATAACACTACTAGTTGAAGCGAAACGGATGCAAATCGTCTGCGTATGCTTAAAAACGTCTTATGAGAAGCTGCTAGAATAATACTTGCTTAACAAAGAAGTTTTAATATGACAAAACGTACGTGAGGTCTTGAAAATTAGGGCCATTTTTTCATGCTGGCTTTATATAATACGATTCATTTTTTTCGAACAATAATCACTTTCAAATTTTTTTTCATTTATTTCTTTCTTCGCTTGTTTATTCGTTCGTTTGCCTGGATATTAGAGGATTTTAATGGCCAAGTCAAACTAAGGGATAAATCATATGATATAAATCCTACAATGCTTTATTTTCCGCGTTTGACGTCTAATTTATTCTTTTGAATGAAGATGACGTCTAAATCGGGGCTAAGACCTGTTTAGCTTGGACATAATGTTTCCCATTTCAGACCACATGTCATTCGCTAGAGTGTCATTGCTTTGTTTAACGGTTGCGCATGAGAAGACACATGAATATGGATACAACTCAAACAAAGAATCTTATTCCCATGAGAATGACACGTGCGTGGTCTGAAATGTGAAAACATTACGCCCAAGCTAGAAAGGTGTATTTATATTAAAGAGAATGGCGGAGTGAGGACTATATATTCACCTTTGATTCCACATCTGATGTTTTCGGATAAAACTGGTGATGTTAGACCAGCAGCTGGGAAACGTACCTTTCAATAGTCTTTGTTTAACTTATTTAACTTAGTAGTGTGTTTCTTCTCTGTTGCGACTACTTCTGAACTACCATATTCATTCTCTTAACTATACACAAGTGAGACACCGCTATCTTACTGAAAACTCTTGAAACCTTAGGCTTCTACATCCAAAACAATCTCGAATTACAAATAAGCGGCAACAGGGGCCAGGTGATTTCGCTTCTCTCCGAACGAAATAGCAAATCAGCCAACATTTTGTTCGTAGTTCAATATTCCCTAGTTCCAGCTCGATAAACAACAGCTTTTCCTCGGAATTAAAGAAAATAAAACTCATCCGTGGCAAGATTCACCGTATATCTTTTAGTTCGAACCATTCGCGGTCACTCAAGCGAATTCGGGAAAATTATATTTACATCACTTTTCTTCAATCTTGCAAAACAACGAAATAAAGCTATGCAATGTAGCGCAGAAACCAAAACTGACCGTACTCATTGTCAAAATATCTCATTTGTTAAAGAATATGAATAGACTAAATGTGACAAAACAGTTAATTTTCTTTATTTTGAAAATTCAATGTTTTCTTTATCTTAAACAAAGCTTTCGGATTTTCTAAAAAAAAAATAAGAAGAAGTCTTTTTCTAAACTATTTTCATAGTTATAATCTCTTGGCATTTTCCAGAAGGTGTTTATTTCACTTATCTTACATTACCTAATAAATAAGATCTTTATATATTTGATTGACAGGTGACAAAAATGTAACTAGAAAATATGCTATCTAGAATAGTTTTAGACGAAAACGAAAAATTTCATATGAAATCGATTTTCCACGTTCTATTTTCTGTATCTAAGAAGTTAGGATGTTTTCAGGAATTCACTTCTGAATGTTCCAGAATGTTAGCTCGATCACAAAGGCTGGATAAAAATCCACAGCTGGGTGACATAGAATCTTTGGTATCAGTATTGCCTTAAGAACGCCGTTTTCAGTTCTCACTGTAAGTCATTACTTTATTGAATTCAGTTCACATTAGCCTTTGAAAAAGACGCTGCATGATGAATGGATCTCTCTCATAAACAACTTTCTCTTTCACACATCTCTATTTCTTTCCATCATTTTCTCTTTCTCCAAAACAAAAAAAATTCCAGAAACCTTTAAGCTGAAACTGCCCAATTTTCAAATTTTGCAAACTCGAAGTTTCTGTAACAAATACAAGTTAGATTACGATTTTAGGCCACACAATTTAACAATACAGCAAACATGAATAAATAATAATTTTACCAATTGCATATGCTGTTTACGTAAGCCTTCTTTATTATCATGAAAATGCCCTTCAAATAATAACCACCCAAGTTCAGAAGCCTTACAAAGTTAAAACAGTCTTGGAAGACAACTTGAGTGGCAGGAGAAATGAAGATGTTTCTTCGCTTTCCGATCAAATCTGGAATCATGAAGAAATGGATGATAGCTTGCATCACGTTGTTCATGGCCTGTACCATACACTACAGCAGTTCAACAGCCAGTGATTACTATAGGGAGTTCCTGTTCTATAACAATCTCAACCATATTCTTTCTATGCCATCGGGTTTGGTAAATGCCACAGAAGTGGCAACCGAGGTTACCGATCAAATGGCTTGTGTCTTTGCTTGTACAAGAAGCAGGCCATGGTGTGGATCGGTCAACTTTAAGGTCCAACCTGAGAATGACGGTCTTCACATTTGTGAGCTTCTTTCTACTGACATGTACACGAACCCCAGCTACTTGAAGCCAGCACAAGGATTCACCCATCTCAGCATTAAGGTGAGTTCGACTCAATATTTGATCCCTGCTGCACAAGGATTCACTCATCTTAGCATTAAGGTGGGTTCAACTCAATATTTGATCCCAGCACAAGGATTCACTCATCTTACTATCAGGGTAGGAAGGGTAAGTACAAGGATTTTTAATCTCATACACTTAATGAATCTAAATTCCATTCATCACAAAACGTATGGGGTAATTGGGAACTTTCCATTTTTCTTTGTAGAACAAGTGCAAGGATCCATCACCATGTCAGAACAATGGAATGTGTTCCCCTGACTACGACAATGACGAATATCACTGCGCATGCAACGCAACAAAAGGAAAAGACTGTGAAATATGTGAGTATGGTAAACTGAATGGCGGGAACCAAAGGGAGCGAAGGAAGCCTTCATTTTAAATAAAACAAACCGACTTTTAGGCTTGTAATGGTTTTTTTCGTCCCCTTTCCACTTCTCTTCGACGTCGCTCTACCAATATACCTTTTTATTTATACGGCGGCCATCTTGGATTTTATTGTTGCAAGTAAGACATTATGGGATGCCGAGGGGTCAGTTCTTGAAAAAATTATAGTTTCCCCAGCTGATAGGGTGTGTTTCTATATAACTTTGTGCTATCCAATGAGGACACTTTTAAAAACCAATTGAATTTTCTGGCCAGTGGGAGCGATATGTGAAACATCAAAGCGTAACATTATTTGAAAAAGTAACCCTGCCACACTGTACTTTATAAATATTTCCACGTTTACCCCCTTGACATACCACAAATTATAATTCAATATGATTGCCATACTGGTAAAAAGTGTCCATGTAAGACGTGTAAATGTACAATGTTTTCTTGAATCAAGTGGATAATTTTGACCTGAAGTTCTCAGTTAGCTAGAATTCCAGTGTGTAGGGACTGGGAGGAAGTTTAGAGTATAGTAACAGTTTTGAACGCAGGAACTTCATCAAATGATAACCATCCAAAGGTTGCAGCTTGTCTTCATACGTAGCTTATCCTTTTGTTTGTGATTCCGTGGAAACTGACTGTCTAGTGCATCAGAACGAACATTGCTTTCAAACAATATCTTATTAACTACTGAATTACCTTTGTAATTTAGTTTACAGTGATTGTTCAGAGCTCCGTTCAGCTGGCTACACTGCAGATGGAGTCTATCGAATCGATCCTGATGGACAAGGATTGTTTCCAGTCTACTGCGACATGACAACAGATGGCGGAGGGTGGACTGTGTTCCAAAGACTTGACAATGGGTTGGTTAGCTTTAACCGTGGTTGGCAAGACTACAAAACCGGTTTTGGTAACATGCATACTGAGTTTTGGTTGGGCCTTGACAAGATCTACCGACTGACCAAAAGACAAGTTACAAAATTGCGTATTGACCTCGAGGCTTCAACCGGGAATAAAGGGTATGCTGTGTATTCATCGTTCTCTATCAATGATGAGAGTGATTTTTATCGCCTGCAAGTGAGTGGATACTCAGGTACTGCCGGAAATTCCCTTACAGTTGCTTCAAACTCACATTGGATCGCCAACAATATGAAGTTTAGCACACCCGATAAGGATAACGATGCATGCCCAGGTTGCAATTGTGCTGGTTCCAGAAGATATGGTTGGTGGTTCGGATGGTGCGGTATCTCAGACCTTAATGGGAAGACATGGCAAACCTTTGGTCAAATCTTTAGGACCGAAATGAAACTGAAATAAAGTAAGTGTGATATAATTGATTTCTTTTTTGATAACGTCGTTCGTTCTCCTGTATAAATGAATTGATTTTTTCTATTTTTTAGGGGATGATGCAAATGACTTAGTTCTTCTGGATTTGTTTGCCAGTATGAAACTCAACTCAAGTCCAAAGAATTTACTATTGATCGCATACCAGCATGAATTCAAGTAAGATATATCACATGCAGACAGTTTTCTATGAATACTAGCCGTCTTATTGGAAACAATGATCAAAGCAGGACTTTTAAAAACTCAAACAAGAATCATCGCATGATTTGCTCTTCCTTCCTAAAATACTTGATAAATGATGCTTTTGTTTTAATTTGTGCCACAATAAGCAGTTCTCAAGCCATCGCCGGCTATATCAGTAATAGTGATCAAGTGAATAATTAATTGTTCGCTTGTGCCCCAATAGGTAGTTATTTGCCGGTATAGTTGATCTAGATGGGCTACTCACATGGTTCGATTGCCTCATTAGGCGTTAGTTTGATTCATTTGCCTCACTGGAAAATCGTTGGATATTTGTCCTATATATTTGGGTAAAAAATCTCAATAAGTGATTTGTATAGATGGTTAAACTCAATGCCTGTGCAAAGTTAGTTGGCATTACGATAGTAAAAAAAAAAATCAAATTTTATCGATATCTTGAATGCCCTCTGGGCTGATCAAAGTTAGAACACCGCTAACTCACAGATGCAATTGGGATGTTGTGTGTAAGGTTTTGCGGAGGGAGGAAAACCGGAGAAAACCCTTGAATCAAGGCAGAGGCAAAAACACTCTATTCACATGTGATGGAGACTCCAGGAATCGAACCCGAGACCCCAGAGGTGAGAGGCGGACTAGTGCACTACAACAACGCCACCCTTAGTTAATTTCCTAATATTGTTTTATGGAATTGAGGGACAGAAATATATAGCGAGTCTTTCGCATGTTTTGCACCATTTATATTGTTATCATGGGACCCAAAGCTCAATCTCAGAATATTAGCTAATTTTAGTTTGTTTAATTTCTAAATAGATTTAAAGGCTCCGATACATTACGCAACTACTGCACTTTATTTCCTGTTACAACTCATGAAATACATAGAAAAAAAATGTCTAATTAACAAGTTTCATCCTAGCCTCCTATGCAGACGCTCTTAGGGTCAGGGAGATGTTGCGTGACGACGTGACGACGTGACGACGTGACGACGTGACGACGTGACGACGTGACGACGTGACGACGTGACGACGTGACGACGTGACGACGTGACGACGTGACGACCCTAAGGACGTCTGCAAAGGAGGCTAATTTCATCCTGGCTCGAGGGAGTTATTTTTTAGTCACACTTTCCTTTTTGAATCCGCTTATACATACTCTTACTTTACCTCAATGATTCTGAATTTTACACCAGATATTCGACTGACTTGGATGAAAGTTTTGAAAGATGGTCTTTTTTATGCTAATCAGCGTTTCCATGGTAACGATAAACACACTAAATGGAAAAGTTTCAAGAAAGTTATGTGTTTGATATCGAATAAATCATGTTAAAATGTGTCAGCCAGTATTCGAAATCAAACAGATAACTTTCTTGAAACTTTTCCATTTAGTGTGCTACACTGTGTTGATTATAGTGCAATTGTTCGCATTTCGAGAGGAGCCCGATTTCGAATGATATTTAGGAGAAACTGTTATTCAAAAAGTTTGTTTATCGTTACCAAGGAAACGCTGATTAGCATAAAAAAGACCATCGTTCAAAACTTCCATCCAAATCTAACATCTGATGTAAAATTCAGATTCATTGAGCTAAAGTAAGAGTATGTACTGATAAGGAAAGTGTGACTCAATTTCAATATTTAAAACTCTTTGGAGCCACCTTAAGAGGTTAAACGCAAAACGAATTATGTGTTCACCTCGATCTACTCGTGCTCGCTAATTCCTCTACTTAATTTTTTTGTGTACCAAATTTCATCCTGTGAACATGTTGCTGGCAATGGAGTGATCCTCTCAACCACTCTATAAAGTGTCGCTTATATTTAAATGCTTAAACAGGATTCTACTACTGCTCGCTAATTCGTCTACTTTGTGCGTACCAAATTCCAACCTGTGAACAAGTTACTGGCAAATGCGTGAACAGTCAGACACAGTCATTTTATTAACTGCGTCTTCTCGGTGTACCACTAGCCAGAATTCTAGGATATAGCTACAGGTTTTAAATTCAACGTTTTGTTGCACAAAAAGCGTGTTTTCATTTGGCGTCCCTAAAAATCTACGTTTTTCAATTACCAGCAGTGTTGCCATACGTAAAAGCTGCTCAGTGTCTATGGGTCTTACTTTAAATATCACCTACACAATGGACCTTCTCAAAATTATCGTAAATGCGAGGCTAACATAAAAGCGCAAAAATAATCAGACTTTTTCTCAATGAAATTTGTGGCATTTTTTTTGTATTTCCATGTTAACCTCGTATTCAAGAAAAAAATTAGCACGTTCCATTAAATGAGCTGCGTCTCATACTATTGCACGTGTCAGTTAAAGTAGCTAAAAGCCATTACAGTATTTAATTTAGACTTATATAGTTAACAGCGAAGACGAGTTTAAAGGAGCACTTGGATGTAAATCCATGAAAATTGGAAATGACTTGAAACTTGGATAAACTTATCTATATGGCCCCAATAGTAGCCAAGCAACATATATCCTTCACAGTAGAAATAGCGCGGATAAAAATGATCAACTATCGTAGCATCTAAATTGTGAGTAAATGACGTCATTTACTCAACCCTATTTTTCTTTTAGATTTTAAACTAAAATTTCTCAACTGCAAGTAGCCCCAAGGCTAAACGTTTTTGCAAATCTGGTTTTCCTAATCATAATTGAGTCATGTTATCCTCAAATATTTCAATTATTCGGACTTTCAAAATTGGGGCGTTTTCATCCAAGGGCTTCTTTAAACATCTTTACCTTTGCACTACTGCCTATAACTTTTTTAATTTAAAAATCAATTTATCTTATCTAATATCTAATAAACATGCAAGGGCAGTTCCAGGGGGTGTCCATTGGTTTATCACCGGACACCCCCCTCCCCCTAAATAAACCTATAATACACTTAATAGTCCAAATAAATTGATAAATAGTCCAAAACAGTTGACTTTTTTCCTCCTCCCTTCTCATAACGCTTTGCACTTTTCTCTATGTTCTTATTCCGTCTATCATTTCGACTGATTTTAAAACAGACATGACGATGTTCTGCAACGTCTCTCCATATGTTTAGTACACCCCTACTCTCGGGCGACCACATGTAGCCCAAGCGTAGAGTTAGTGGGCTGTGACATAATTAGCTTCAGTGAGTGAACTATTCAAATTTCATATGGTTTGAAAATATGCTTTCAGGAGGACTTAAATTACTATATGCTTTTAAAAAATGTCTCTACAAATGTTGTTTGGTAGTTAAGGAACATTTTGGCGATGAAATGTTGGCAGGAAATTGTGTTTTTTTAGGGGTTTTCAGCCGTTTAACAATTTCCTTCGCTCTCCCTATGTAAATATTACGAGAAGGTATGAAACAGCGCCTCCAAATTTTTACACCGACCCTTACTTTCAGCTCCATATCTCCATAATAACAAACGTATAGGAAACTTTAGCCCCAGAAATTGATTCTCCAATAAATTTCCTTTGATTCGAAGCTTTAGATATATTTTTCGTCCACACGTACGATGCCGAGGAATAATTTTTTGAAATTCGAAAAGCAAGCCGTGGATATGCGCGGAAATTCAATACAGGGAAAAATCACGAAAAATATTCGGCGAAAAATACAAAACATGCACGTAGTAGGGAGGGGACAGGCCAAATGTTACTGGAAATGATACCCGTCTTGACTGGATTTTCCGTCGCATCAACGCATAAAACAATGTAAAACAATCTGCTTTAGGATTCACTTTTGTCACGGTGATGAATTTCCTGGATTCTTTGTTAACAAGCACGTAGTCATGCAATTTGATGCCAATGTTTGGATGGCATACGTTGCCAAGGGTTCTTAAGATGGTTCTTGAGTTGGAACATAGTTCCCATCACTGACAGCTGGAAGCGGGAGCAAAATTCTAGCAGCATCAAGCCATTAGAATTCATTTTTCCTACTCCATACATCACGATGACGGATGGCCGAGACTGCCAATCCTTCCCAACGTGAGCGTTGAAGTCGCTGAGAACAATTATATGGTCTCCTTTTGCTTTGACACTGTGACATTCGCTGAGCCTCTCCGTCATAAAAGCTCTCTTTCTCAACTGTTGATCGTAGCATGGTGGAAGTGTAGACGCTGGTTAAGGTCAGGTAAGTATTACATGTACCATCGAGTGGGACTCCGGCTGACTTCTCTCCTTGACATTGCTTGAGCCTTGGCGTCTAACTTCAATCAATGCGCATATGTCTTTGCCTGTCATCTCAAGTTCTTTGCAGATGATTGCCAAAGCACGCTCTGGCCTGATGGTCGTGTTACTGTCATTAGCAGTACGGAAATTCCTTGCTAGGTTAAGAAGTTTCTTCCCTTTTTGAGAGGAATTACTGTTCCCTTGCATATTGTAGCATTATCATATGGACTTCGCATATTTTCCACCACTGCCATATGTCGTGGGGCGTCGGTTACCTCGAACGCAGTAGCATTATCTGAAGCTCTTGGAAAACGCATCGCAAAATATAAGGCTGTGCCTAAAAATGACGACACTAAATGGCGCAAGATAGTGTCCCTTTGGCTAGTACTCCCTGTATTTCGACGGGACAGCGGTGCTGACACGGCAGCAGGAAAATACTCGTAGCTTTTTTGCCAGAACTGTTGCCGAGTAGACAAACAGCTCTGCCTATTGCCAGAACTACAGTCGAGTTGAGTTGTAGGACTGCCAGTAGCCGTAACCCTGGCTGAAGGAGGCTAAGAGTGTGCTGACACTTGCCCAAGGTGTGCACCCAGGCTAGTGGAGGAAAGGAGACGCCTTACTTCTCCATTCTAGACCGGCTCCAAGCAAAGTCTAGCCACTGCCCAATAAATATACTTAAGTGCAAACTATATAATAAGCAAAACAGTTTTGTCATTTGAAAGAACATCATAAGATTAGTGATTCTAGCAAATTTGAACAGGTTTGAATGAAAAGAACCAGAGTTACAAACTTTCAAAAGTGTCAAAAATTCACAAAGAATGTATGGTTACAGGGGACAAGTGTCCCCCCTAACCATACATTCTTTGTAAATTTTTGAAACTTTTCAGAGCTTCTAATTCTAGTTCATTTCATTCAAACCTGTTCAAATTTGCTAGACTCGCTAATCTTGTGATGCTCTTTCAGATGACAAAACTTTTTTGCTAATTAGATTAAAATTCAAAACTCGTTCCCAGTCCTTTGCTCGTTTCTGAAATGGCGATGACATCACTATATTGTCACTTTTTTCTCACTTTTTTCATTTCGGACACCCCTTTAAAAAAATTCTGAATCCGCCCCTTATAAGCATATCAAACTTATTAGTACTTTGGTTGGCTCTTGTCTATTTCTACTATAAAATAAACATTAAAAATGCTAGAACTACTAGATTATAAGTAATCTCTATTTCTCTTGGTCACGTTTTGATGTTTGCTTTGGTTAATTTGGGCGAACGTGGATTAGGAGGTTGTCTAATATCGCCCGAGGGGAGGGGTGTAGGGAGGGCATGACGAAAGGAAAATTACAGCACTACTAGTTGAACCGAAACGAGTAACAAATGTCTGCGTATACTTGTAAACTGCTTCAAAATGGTCAAAAACGTCTTTACGAAAGAATGCTGGATTAAAACGTACTTGACAAATGGAGTTACAAGGTGAAAAAACGTTAGTTCGTAAAAACTAAGGGGGATTTTTTCATGCTGGCTTTATAGATACAGCATATTATTCTAACAATAGCCTACTAACCAAAATTGTTGTATAGTCGAACAAAACGAGAATCATAACTAAATGCTCTTGCGCTCTTGAATTCTTGAAAAACATGCTAAAATTCACAGATGCGCAAAAGACGTTTTTCTGGTGTCAGCTGAGTCAGTTTAGTTGGTGGTTTCATAAAATACTTCAACGTCACTGGGAGAAAAATGGGGGCTGCCGGCCAAGAAAGACTTGCATGCACTACTGCCATAGCTGCACGATATTGGGGGAGTCTGGTATGTGTGGCCCAAGTTTGTATATGAGTCCGTGTTACTTGAAGCAGAGCTCGAGATTAACAGGTCATTTCCCCCACCAAATACTGGACCATGATAACTGCCCCAATATATGGCATTCTGACTAAATCGATAAACGGTTAACTTGACTGGATTATATCCACGGGTGTTGTACAAGGAGTACAGGAAGCATCTGGAGGACGAGGAATAGTGATCGCCACCTGATGAAACAAAAAGGGAAAATTATACCTGCTCCCGTTGAATGTCATATGTTATACACAGGTGACGATCGCCAGCCATTAATGTATTCGAGAATAGTCAATTTCGTATTGTCATCGAATTTGAGCAAAATAAAACCAGTACCAGATTTAAATACTATTTCCAATTAATGGTTCAATGAAATCACTCTTAAGTGGTTAGAATTATCTATCTGGTCTAATGAGGTGATGAATATAAAAAAGAAACATTGCTTGTAATCCTGATAGCCGTACTGAGTTCTAAAATGAGCTGCTATTACGTCACGTGAAAGGGGTCTATAGTGTTTGCTTGATGCGGCTTTAAAAACATTCTAAATGATGTTTACAGAGAATGTATGGGCTAATTAGCACTTTTGCCATTCAGAAATTTAAAAGGTCTTCTCTCTAGCTTTCAGTATTGCATACAAAGAGCTAAGATATTTGTAGATCACTTATATGAATGAGCTCTTTAAAATTTTGAACTCAGTTCATAATTTCCTTCATTTTAAATGAAATGCTAATGAGGAAAGTATTGTAAACAAATTAACATCCTCTTTTTTCTACTATAAAATAAAAGTGTTAGCACTACTACACTGTGAGTACTGCCGCTCTGTTTGCGAGCGAAAATTAGTGGTTAATCAAATGACGAAGGGGGGGGGGGGGGCGTTGGGGGTGAAGGACGTAAGGAAAAGAAAAAAAAAAGAAAGACAGACAGACAGAAAATAGCGAAAACTATGCAATACTATTTGAACCGAAATGAGTGAAAAACGTCTGCGTATGCTTGTTGTCTGCATAAAATTGGTCTAAAATGCTTTTTAAAAAAATTGCATTAAAACCTGCCTGGACAAATGGAGCTTACAAAATGCCAAAACCCGCAAGTTCTTAAAAATTGGAGTCATTATTACATGCTGGCTTTATAGATTTAGTATATTATTCTCACAATAGATAGTAACCAAACTGTTTGAACAGTGCAAGCTAAGAAAACGAGCATTTCTTCTTCCAACCAAATATTAAAATGCATGCAAGTGCAAAAGGTTTTTTTTCTGGTGTGAATTGACCCAGAACGTTAGCCGGTGGTTTCATAAAAGACTTCTACGTCATTCGGGATAGAATGTTGGCTACCGGTCATAATGGCGCAGTACGACCCAGTAGTATTACCACATACTGACGGTTTGCGGTATGTGTGGCCTAAATGTAAACAACATTGCCCCTTATTTGTACGGATAAACAGGTCATACCCCACACCAAAGTACTACCCCTATATATCGCATTCTAATTATTTCGTCCATTAAGGTGACTGACTACTTTAGCAAGGAATAATTACAAAACGTCCTTCATGATGACAAATGACGAAACGTCATTCATGATGATGATGATGAGAAAGATATTTTACACAGAATTTAGCTCTGATTCCAAAAATGAACAGAAAAAAGCTCGTTTTCGAGATAATGAGTTTTGAATAAGACCACTTGACAAGTTTTCGAAAGAAAAATGACGGAAATCAAGCTTTGCACACAAAATAATAACTCAAAAAATTAAAAAAGCTCTGGAAGCAATTTTCTCAGGACATCTACCTTAAACATTATTTTCGAAGACTAACTCAAAATATTTGAAGAAACTTTTAAAAATAAGCTAAAAATTCAGCATCTTGTTAACTCAACAAATTGAAAATCGTACTCAAACGACAAAAA
This sequence comes from Anthopleura sola, assembly GCA_023349425.1. Lineage (NCBI taxonomy): Eukaryota > Metazoa > Cnidaria > Anthozoa > Actiniaria > Actiniidae > Anthopleura > Anthopleura sola. The sequence goes on from JALHLI010000008.1 coordinate 9,227,715, forward strand.
CAAAAACACATAAAACGCATAAGTTCTAATAACTACGTTTTTTTCACACTTTCTCAAAATATTGATTTTTACCTGTTGTTTTAGGAAATTCAAAGAAAAATATAGAGTCCCGTGCAAAATTTGGGGTTTTTTCCCTGTTGAAGTTCAAAACGTGTATGGTTCATCATTAAAATTTTGAAGGTTGTTATGCGGTTTTGAGCGATTTTTGTGCGCGCGCACATCGTAGGCTCAAATTGAACGTTCAAACGTAGTCAGTCACCTTAAGGTTCATCTTGACTGGATAATATCCATGAATATTGTACAAGGCGTAGAAAAATGATCTGGTGGACGAGGAATAGGCGGTGTTACATGAAAGCAGATTTCTGAGTATAGAAATTGAATGGTTTCCCGTGCAAAGTTTAAACTGTCGGCAGTTTTGTAAAGGGGTACCATCATTAACAAACACCTCATCATTATATACAAATATTTACAATTAGCTGCATTTAGAGGCTGTTTTTGTGCTGCCCTATCTCACATAACAAAAGGCAAAAAAGAGGAATTTTATACGTTGGCAGTAATGCTATACATTTAGGGACAAAAATATGCCTTGAGTAACTTTAAAACCTCACTATCTTTGCACATTCATGATTGTAGCTGCTTTTTACGAATGCTGTTCACAACTGGGTTTCAAATTTCAAATTTCAACGATCACAAGACAAAAAAGGTGTTGAAACTTGAACCATCGCCCCAAAACTGCATGAATCTGCAGTTACACCCACAGATTGTCCAAACGCTCTCAAATAGTTCCAATTTCAATAATGCAAAATACTTTTGGCCAACAATTGTGAGTACGTTTGCACGAGCTTTGATGTCTAGAGAGATTTACAGTGGTAGAATAAAATGAATAAAATGCATCTTGGCTAAAAAAAAGTACATAAAAACCCCAACTTCTTTGACGAACAACCGTCAATGAATACGATATAAACATTTATCATTTATTCATTATAAATTACCAAAAATTGATTTTTGTACTTACCGTGCCATGATACATCGGTGTATCCCCCAAACACGTAGCTACCCACACGTACTATAGTCACTGTGGGTCCCTTCCCGTCACACTGGGGGTGGAATGTGGTTGTTACATCCCAGCCATCTGTTGCAGCTCGCCAACATATGATCCAACGACTTCTACTTGAGTTCTGAAGAACTGGATACAAGAAACCAGCCAATGTACGAAGGTAATCTGCATTACCATGGGTGGCTAAAATGGCCGAAGAATTAAGTCCCCCTGAAAACAAACATCATCAAATATAGATGTGTCATTCTTTTCATTTTTTCATTTCCTTGAACGTTCGCGCAAAACGATAAGCTATTCTAAGGACTAGATAACATTTTACTATATTTCATCAAAATAATAAATTGGATGAAAAATATTTCATCAAATTAGATAACTTTCCTGATAATTTTAACCTTCAAAATTGATATGGGTCTAGATATCAGGTATCTAAATAAATACTAGAGTTCTTCCTATGTAACAATGTGGTAGTACAAGTACTTACTGAATGCATACGGGGTACAATGCTTTCCGTCTCCATGGTAACCCATGTTACATGTGCATCGATACGACCCCTCTGTATTATTACAAGCAGCATTTGCATCACAAGGTTTTGCTACGCATTTATCGACATCTGAAAAAACAAGTGATGCTCGTTAATGCTGTTGTAATCATTTATGTGCTGGAATGCCCCTAGCTGTTTCTATTTCTCTCATAGCTTCTTTTCCTTGTAGAATGTTTGTGTGCTTCCATAGCGAAGAAGCGCAGGTGATCTGACTAGGCGCGCAAAGCATGATTTCCTGATCTGAAAAAGAATCAACCCCATCATCCACCGCACGCTCAATTCACTTGAGTTTCATGGCGGCCATCTTGAAAATAGGCTAATTAGGAGCGACTTTATCGCCAATAAGTCTTTTCTTATTGAAAACGAGACACTATAAATAACAGATAAAAGGATTTTCTTCAGGTTCAAAGCATCCTGGAGATTGCCAAGGACAAAAGAGCAGCGTAAGGTATGGAAATTTTAGTTAAATCCTGCCAAAGAATCGAGAAAGCTTTTCGGCAGCTTCTTCGAGATCGTTTTAACGGTAATCCTTTAATAAAAAACCATGAATATTAACCTAACCGATGAAAATATATTCTTAGTCTCATCTAGACAACATATTCTTTGAAGCAGAAACATTTTTAGCCTTAAATAATCGGCTTAATTACACTTTTCCTAGCATTATTGTACTTGTATGCTATTTAGTTTTGTTTTGTTTTCCCTCTGCTTATCCATGATTGAGCTCGAAAAGACGCATGGGATTGATTCTTTTTCGGATATCGCGATTCGCAATCTGATTGGCTAATCGCTTTTCCTCAGATCACCTGGTTACAATTTCAAATACTGAAATGACACCTGTCATGTACTATTCAGTCTATAACAGAGATAATATTTTTATCGATCAAAAAAACGAGCTAAAGAGATTTTAGGAACTAGCTTGTAAGCAGATATCAAGTAAATGGTCGAAACGTCTACTTCTCATAAAATGAAATCACAGACAAACCAAACATTATTGATATTACGAATCCTGATTGCAAATTTAAGAAATCAATCGCGAATTTCTTTTAAACTATCGGACAAGTACATTTTGGGTCCGTTTTAAGTCACCGAATTGAGCAAAAAAGTAACTGTGGGTCTCCTTTTAGGTAGCATTTTCAAAAAACTTTGATAAAAATAATTGGGTTTGAAAACTATTTTTGAAAACATGCCCTTCCCTAAGAGCTAAGAGCGTCTCTTCTTTAGACGTTCCTCTTTCTTAGCTTCATTTTGTGAATAAGAAGTGTTTGTCTATCTGATTATCAGAATTTATGAACTTGATGGGTGAAAATTGTTTTTCATGAAGGTTAAGTTTCCACTCTATAGTGTTTCCAGCTGTGCTTTTCGCAATGCTACGGCATTGATGTAGCAAGTTGCAGTGAAAATGATATCATATCTTGAGACGGCCTATAATTTGTTCTAATGATTTTATCAATATTTGTAGAAAACTTACCATGTTGGCACTTTTCTCCGGTGTATCCATCCTTGCATCTGCAACGATAGTCCAGTCTGTTTTCATGAGGCAAGCATTTTCCTTCATTTAGGCAAGGTTTGTCTTCACATGGGTTCTGTGAGATAAGGCAATAACAAGATTAATGATCGATAAAAAATACTAAAGTATCAAAAGAAGTATATGTATGTGTGGAATTTAAGGGGATGACACATCCCATATTAGCTAGGGTTTGTATGTATGCGTGCAGATTCATGAGGCACAGCTTGTTATTATACTGTGAATTAATGGGCAGATAAAGGGACACTTAGCAAAATCTTCTCTAAAAAAAGCAAAAACGGCAAGTTCTCGTTGTTTGGATTCTGTATTTCTATATTTCTGTCTGACTTAACTGATAAAGTTCCAGCCATTTGCAATTGCCGTTAAGCCTATAATCTTACAGACACCAAAGCAGACTCATGAATAGTTCAAATCTTACCTTGATGTTCAAATGAGTAAATTTCTCGTCCGGTGTCAAATCCTTTGGGTTGGTGTAGTTATCAGTACCTATCATTTCACAGATGTGACGACCGTCCATCTCAGCTGCGATCTTAAAATTGATCGAACTACACCAAGGTTTTCCAACACAAGCGAACACACAATCCATCTTGCTCGAGACTTTGGTGGACATCTGTCTGAATTCGGTGTTGATGGGCAAAGACAGAATGTAGCCCGGATGGTTATCAAACAGCAATCCTGGGTGACGATCGTCATATGTGTTGGTACTTGTGATGTGGTCCACTTTACACAACAGAACAAGCAGGAGAATTACAAAGAGGAATTCCATGGCTTCGTAGTTGTAAAATTTGCTGTTTACTCGTCGATAGTTGGAGCAAGAATTATTGTATTCAAAGTGTAGCTTTCTATTAAGGTATATGGGTGCAGAAATGACAGTAATTTGACGTTTGAATCAATCAATAATTCATTTGTTTTTCAAACTTATTCAGTTCTAAAATAATGTGTGCAGGTGTTGTCGAATTGAAAATTCCTGATCAATTTACTCTTATCTCCTCGATTAAAATATAAAAATCAAGTGTAACATAAAAAGACAAGAAAATGAAAAGAAAGCCTCGGATTGATTGTTCATTGAAGGTTATTCTATCGGTGAATACTACGGCACGGTACTGGATCTATAACTTTTTCAGTGGCGTGTCTATAGTATTGCGCCATCACTAGTAATTTTAAACTTTCTTGAGGGAATTTGTCTTGATCCTGACAGACGATTTTGTAATTCGTGAAATTTCATATATAGAATATAACGTTCAAGGCTATTTACTCTAATTGGCATTGTAAGTTGAACTCTTTTATTTGACTTTAGTGGGTATTCAAGTGAAGTCTTTATTAGTAAATAATAATATAAAGGAACTATTTATGAAGCAAGCAGTCACATCCAATGATGCATAATATGTTTTTAGATGGTAGAATGACTCGGAGAAAAAGAATAAAAGAAAAAAGAGAAAGAAAAGAAAAAAGTTGTTTTTGGTCAAAGTTTGTGTCTTTTTTGTATACTTCGATTACACCATAACTGCGCGCGTGGATTCCTTTCAAAAATAACAGGTGCAGGTTCTAGTTGAGATAGATGGGCACAAGGGAGTCAGTTTAATTGCTAAAGCGCCTCTGGAGTTAATTTCATATGTATAATATAGCGTTCAAACTATTTACTTGGCTAACATGGCATTGTAAGTTGAGCTCTATTTTTTGATTAATTATGAACAGCAGTATTGGTCTATTTACTTAGGGACTGGTCATAGAGTAAGGGGGGAGGGTGGGCCGGCAAAACTAGAATTGAATTAACATATTTTTATGATAAAGCCATTATTAAATGCGGTTGAAAAAGTGCATAATCCACCCCGAGTTTTTAAGCAAAATTTCATAAATGTTAGATTTTAGATGTTCTATTTTATAGATGGCCCACCCCTTTCAAGGAGCTCAAACTTATGTGCCCCACCCCCCCCCCCCCCCTTTACTTTATGACCAGTCCCTTAACTGATGCTACTATCGTGACTACTGAAAGGACAACTTCATCTATTTTTGACATTCTCATTTCAAGTCTTAATTCGAAAATAATTGAAAGGAACTGTTAATTCTTGAAAGCGAAATAGTCATATTTAATGACACATAATATGATCTTAGCAGGTGAAAGTTCTCGGAGAAATAAAAACAGGAAACAAAAACGTTTTTGTTTTGACAATGTGTCTTAATTTTATAGACTTATCACATCATAACTGCATGCCCGGTTTCCTTTTAAAAGTAACGGAGGTACACTCCTGGAGCCGGTCGTACGAAGCCTGAATTAAATTTTGCTCTTTACTCATCGATAGTTGGAGCAAGAATTATTGTATTCAAAGTGTAGCTTTCTCTTAAGGTATATTGGTGCAGAAATGCAGTAATTTGACGTTTGAATCAATCAATAATTCATTTGTTTTTCAAACTTATTCAGTTCTAAAATAATGTGTTGAGGTGTTGTCGAATTGAAAATTCCTGATCAATTTACTCTTATCTCCTCGATTAAAATATAAAAATCAAGTGTAACATAAAAAGACAAGAAAATGAGAAGAAAGCCTCGAATTGATTGTTCATTGAAGGTTATTTTATCGGTGAATACCACGGCACGGTACTGGATCTATAACTTTTTCAGTGGTGTGTCTATAGTATTGCGCCATCACTAGTAATTGTTATTATAACGGCGCTTCAGACATCATTCTAATATGCCGACGAAAACACTTATTTTGGATAACATACATCAGTATATTAATGATTAATATAACAACGGATTAAGAAACAATATCCCCAAAAGAAAGATATTTCGTATGAAACTGCAAAATATTACGCCCAAGCTGAATGCATGGATCTAAGTGTCGAGTGTTTTTGAAAAAGAACTCTTCAAGAGGAAGACTCATTTGCAGACACTATTTGACAATAGTTACTTTTATTCTTTCTATAAACTGGCAAACCCGGCAGCTTGAAACAAGTATAATCTTCAAGTAGTGTAATCTTCATTGTGAAAGTATTCACCATTGTTTTTTTCGAATGGTACCCTGTACAGTAAAAACTTTCTTGAGGGAATTTGTCTTGATCCTGACAGACGATTTTGTAATTCGTGAAATTTCATATATAGAATATAACGTTCAAGGCTATTTACTCTAATTAGCATTGTAAGTTGAACTCTTTTATTTGACTTTAGTGGGTATTCAAGTGAAGTCTTTATTAGTAAATAATAATATAAAGGAACTATTTATGAAGCAAGCAGTCACATCCAATGATGCATAATATGTTTTTAGATGGTAGAATGACTCGGAGAAAAAGAATAAAAGAAAAAAGAGAAAGAAAATAAGAAAGTTCTTTTTGGGCAAAGTTCGTGTCTTTATTTTATAGTCCGATTACACCATAACTGCGCGCGTGGATTCCTTTCAAAAATAACAGGTGCAGGTTCTAGTTGAGATAGATGGGCACAAGGGAGTAAGTTTAATTGCTAAAGCGCCTCTGGAGTTAATTTCATATGTATAATATAGCGTTCAAACTATTTACTTGGCTTACATGGCATTGTAAGTTGAGCTCTATTTTTTGATTAATTATGAACAGCAGTATTGGCCGTATTTACTTAGGGACTGGTCATAAAGTAAGGGGGGAGGGTGGGCCGGCAAAACTAGAATTGAATTAACATATTTTTATGATAAAGCCATTATTAAATGCGGTTGAAAAAGTGCATAATCCACCCCGAGTTTTTAAGCAAAATTTCATAAATGTTAGATGTTAGATGATCTATTTTATAGATGGCCCACCCCTTTCAAGGAGCTCAAACTTATGTGCCCCACCCCACCCCCCCTTTACTTTATGACCAGTCCCTTAACTGATGCTACTATCATGACTACTGAAAGGACAACTTCATCTATTTTTGACATTATCATTTGAAGTCTTAATTCGAAAATAATTAAAAGGAACTGTTAATTTCTTGAAAGCGAAATAGTCATATCCAATGACACACAATATGATCTTAGCAGGTGAAAGTCTTTGGAGATATAGAAAAAAGGAAACAAAAACGTTTTTGTTTTGGCAATGTGTCTTAATCTTATAGTCTGATCATATCATAACCGCATGCCCGGTTTCCTTTTAAAAGCAACGGAGGTACACTCCTGGAGCCGGTCGTACGAAGCCTGAATAGCGCTATCCAGCGGATAAATCATTATGAAGCGGATAAAAACATACGAATTGTATACACTGGATAACTCTTATCCGGTGGATAACTTAATCCAGGCTTCGTACAACTCGCTCCAGTAGTCGTGTCCTATCGATCGACCTGTCGTGGAATTATATTAATAACGAACAAGTTTTTTGAAGATCAACGATATTAAACTTAAGTCTATTTTGTTTGATTTTTTAACCTTAAACCCTGGTGGAACTATTATTGAATGACAGTGGAGGAAAGGAGACGCCTTACTTCTCCATTCTAGACCGACTCCATGCAAAGTCTAGCCACTGCCCGATAAATAAACCTAAGTGCAAACTAATTCTAAAAGTCAGATCAGGATTATTGATGACGTCACTATATTGTCACTTTTTTTCATTTTGGACACCCCCTTGCAAATTTCTGAATCCGCCCCTTATAAGCATATCAGACTTATTAGTACTTTGGTTGGCTCTTGTCTATTTCTACTATAGAATAAACATTAAAAATGATAGAACTACTAGATTGTAAGTAATATCTCTATTTCTCTTGCGGTTCATGATCACTTTTTGATGTTTGCTTTGGTTAATTTGGGCGAACGAGGATTAGAAGGTTGTCTAATATCTCCCGAGGGGAGGGGTGTAGGGAGTGAACGACGAAAGGAAAATTAGGAAAATTACAGTACTACTAGTTAAACCGAGACGTCTACGCATGCTTGTAAACTGCTTCAAATCGGTCAAAAACATATATACGAAAGAGTGCTGGATTAAAACTTACTTGACAAATGGAGTAACAAGGTGAAAAAAAGGTCAGTTCCTAAAAATTACAGACATTTTTTTCTTACTGGCTTATACAGCATAAATTCTAACAATAGCATAGTTACCAAATTAAAATTGTTGTATAGTCGAACAAAACGAGAATTTGTTTTCATAACTAAATGCTCTTGCTCTCTTGAATTCTTGAAAAACATGCTAAAATTCACAGATGCGGAAAAGACGTTTTTCAGGTGTCAGCTGAGTCAGTTTAGTTGGTGGTTTCATAAAATACTTCAACGTCACTGGGAGAAAAATGGAGGCTACCGGCCAAGAAAGACTGGCATGCACTACTGCCACAGCTGCACGATATTGGGGGAGTCTGGTATGTGTGGCCCGGGTTTGTATGTGAGTTCGTGTTACTTGAAGCATTGTTCGAGATATACAGGTCATGTCCCCCACCAAATATTGGGCCATAAGTACTGCCCCCATATATGGCATGCTGACTATATCGATAAACGGTTAACTTGACTGGATTATATCCACGGGTGTTGTACAAGGAGTACAGGAAGCATCTGGAGGACGTAGAATAGTGATAGCCACCTGATGAACCAAAAAGGGAAAATTATACCTGCTCTCTTTGAATGTCATATGTTATACACAGGTGACGATCGCCAGCCATTAATGTATTCGAGAATAGTCAATGTCTTATTGTCATCGAATAAAATCAAAACAAAACCAGTACCAGATTTAAATACTATTTCCAATTAATGGTTCAATGAAATCACTCTTAAGGGGTTAGAATTATCTATCTGGTCTAATGAGGTGATGACTATAAAAAAGAAACATTACTTGTAATCCTGATAGCTGTACTGAGTTCTAAAATGAGCTGCTATTACGTCACGTGAAAGGGGTCTATAGTGTTTGCTTGATGCGGCTTTAAAAACATTCTAAATGATGTTTACAGAGAATGTATGGGCTAATTAGCACTTTTGCCTCTCAGAAATTTAAAAGGTCTTCTCTCTAGCTTTCAGTATTGCATACAAGGAGCTAAGATATTTGTAGATCACTTATATGAATGAGCTCTTTAAAATTTTGAACTCAGTTCATAATTTCCTTCATTTTAAATGAAATGCTAATGAGGAAAGTATTGTAAACAAATTAACATCCTCCTATTTCTACTATAAAATAAAAGTGTTAGCACTACTACACTGTGAGTACTGCCGCTCTGTTTGCGAGCGAGAATTAGTGGTTAATCAAATGACGAAGGGGGGGGGGGGGGGGGGCGTTGGGGGTGAAGGACGTAAGGAAAAGAAAAAAAAAAGAAAGACAGACAGACAGAAAATAGCGAAAACTATGCAATACTATTTGAACCGAAATGAGTGAAAAACGTCTGCGTATGCTTGTTGTCTGCATAAAATTGGTCTAAAATGCTTTTTAAAAAAATTGCATTAAAACCTGCCTGGACAAATGGAGCTTACAAAATGCCAAAACCCGCAAGTTCTTAAAAAATTGGAGTCATTATTACATGCTGGCTTTATAGATTTAGTATATTATTCTCACAATAGATAGTAACCAAACTGTTTGAACAGTGCAAGCTAAGAAAACGAGCATTTCTTCTTCCAACCAAATATTAAAATGCATGCAAGTGCAAAAGGTTTTTTTTCTGGTGTGAATTGACCCAGAACGTTAGCCGGTGGTTTCATAAAAGACTTCTACGTCATTCGGGATAGAATGTTGGCTACCGGTCATAATGGCGCAGTACCACCCAGTAGTATTACCACATACTGACGGTTTGCGGTATGTGTGGCCTAAATGTAAACAACATTGCCCCTTATTTGTACGGATAAACAGGTCATACCCCACACCAAAGTACTACCCCTATATATCGCATTCTGATTATTTCGTCCATTAAGGTGACTGACTACTTTAGCAAGGAATAATTACAAAACGTCCTTCATGATGACAAATGACGAAACGTCATTCATGATGATGATGATGAGAAAGATATTTTACACAGAATTTAGCTCTGATTCCAAAAATGAACAGAAAAAAGCTCGTTTTCGAGATAATGAGTTTTGAATAAGACCACTTGACAAGTTTTCGAAAGAAAAATGACGGAAATCAAGCTTTGCACACAAAATAATAACTCAAAAAATCAAAAAAGCTCTGGAAGCAATTTTCTCAGGACATCTACCTTAAACATTATTTTCGAAGACTAACTCAAAATATTTGAAGAAACTTTTAAAAATAAGCTAAAAATTCAGCATCTTGTTAACTCAACAAATTGAAAATCGTACTCAAACGACAAAAACAAAAACACATAAAACGCATAAGTTCTAATAACTACGTTTTTTTCACACTTTCTCAAAATATTGATTTTTACCTGTTGTTTTAGGAAATTCAAAGAAAAATATAGAGTCTCGTGCAAAATTTGGGGTTTTTTCCCTGTTGAAGTTCAAAACGTGTATGGTTCATCATTAAAATTTTGAAGGTTGTTATGCGGTTTTGAGCGATTTTTGTGCGCGCGCACATCGTAGGCTCAAATTGAACGTTCAAACGTAGTCAGTCACCTTAAGGTTCATCTTGACTGGATAATATCCATGAATATTGTACAAGGCGTAGAAAAATGATCTGGTGGACGAGGAATAGGCGGTGTTACATGAAAGCAGATTTCTGAGTATAGAAATTGAATGGTTTCCCGTGCAAAGTTTAAACTGTCGGCAGTTTTGTAAAGGGGTACCATCATTAACAAACACCTCATCATTATATACAAATATTTACAATTAGCTGCATTTAGAGGCTGTTTTTGTGCTGCCCTATCTCACATAACAAAAGGCAAAAAAGAGGAATTTTATACGTTGGCAGTAATGCTATACATTTAGGGACAAAAATATGCCTGGAGTAACTTTAAAACCTCACAATCTTTGCACACTCATGATTGTAGCTGCTTTTTACGAATGCTGTTCACAACTGGGTTTCAAATTTCAAATTTCAACGATCACAAGACAAAAAAGGTGTTGGAACTTGAACCATCGCCCCAAAACTGCATGAATCTGCAGTTACACCCACAGATTGTCCAAACGCTCTCAAATAGTTCCAATTTCAATAATGCAAAATACTTTTGGTCAACAATTGTGAGTACGTTTGCACGAGCTTTAATGTCTAGAGAGATTTACAGTGGTAGAATAAAATGAATAAAATGCATCTTGGCTAAAAAAAAAGTACATAAAAACCCCAACTTCTTTGACGAACAACCGTCAATGAATACGATATAAACATTTATCATTTATTCATTATAAATTACCAAAAATTGATTTTTGTACTTACCGTGCCATGATACATTGGTGTATCCCCCAAACACGTAGCTACCCACACGTACTATAGTCACTGTGGGTCCCTTCCCGTCACACCGAGGGTGGAATGTGGTTGTTACATCCCAGCCATCTGTTGCAGCTCGCCAACATATGATCCAACGACTTCTACTTGAGTTCTGAAGAACTGGATACAAGAAACCAGCCAATGTACGAAGGTAATCTGCATTACCATGGGTGGCTAAAATGGCCGAAGAATTAAGTCCCCCTGAAAACAAACATCATCAAATATAGATGTGTCATTCTTTTCATATTTTCATTTCCTTGAACGTTCGTGCAAAACGATAAGCTATTCTAAGGACTAGATAACATTTTACTATATTTCATCAAAATAATAAATTGGATGAAAAATATTTCATCAAATTAGATAACTTTCCTGATAATTTTAACCTTCAAAATTGATATGGGTCTAGATATCAGGTATCTAAATAAATACTAGAGTTCTTCCTATGTAACAATGTGGTAGTACAAGTACTTACTGAATGCATACGGGGTACACTGCTTTCCGTCTCCATGGTAACCCATGTTACATGTGCATCGATACGACCCCTCTGTATTATTACAAGCAGCATTTGCATCACAAGGTTTTGCTGCGCATTCATCGACATCTGAAAAACAAGTGATGCTCGTTAATGCTGTTGTAATCATTTATGTGCTGGAATGCCCCTAGCTGTTTCTATTTCTCTCGTAGCTTCTTTTCCTTGTAGAATGTTTGTGTGCTTCAATAGCGAAGAAGCGCAAAAGGTTTAGCTGGTTTTCTATACTAAATTTGTGCGTTGTTTCCAGGTGATCTGACTAGGCGCGCAAAGCATGATTTGCTGATCTGAAAAAGAATCAACCCCATCATCCACCGCACGTTCAATTCACTTGAGTTTCATGGTGGCCATCTTGAAAATAGGCTAATTATGAGCGACTTTATCGCCAATAAGTCTTTTTTTATTGAAAACGAGACACTATAAATAACAGATAAAAGGATTTTCTTCAGGTTCAAAGCATCCTGGAGATTGCCAATTAAGGACAAAAGAGCAGCGTAAGGTGTGGCTATTTTAGTTAAATCCTGCCAAGGAATCGAAAAAGCTTTTCGGCAGCTTCTTCGAGATCGTTTTAACGGTAATCCTTTAATAAAAAACCATGAATATTAACCTAACCGATGAAAATATATTCTTAGTCTCATCTAGACAACACATTCTTTGAAGCAGAAACTTTTTTAGCCTTAAATAATCGGCTTAATTACACTTTTCCTAGCATTATTGTACTTGTATGCTATTTGGTTTTGTTTTGATTTCCCTCTGTTTATCCATGATTGAACTCGAAAAGACGCATGGGATTGATTCTTTTTCGGATATCGCGATTCGCAATCTGATTGGCTAATCGCTTTTCCTCAGATCACCTGGTTACAATTTCTAATTCTGAAATGACACCTGTCATGTACTATTCAGTCTATAACAGAGACAATATTTTTATCGATCAAAAAAACGAGCTAAAGAGATATTAGGAACTAGCTTGTAAGCAGATATCAAGTAAATGGTCGAAACGTCTAGTTCTCATAAAATGAAATCACAGACAAACCAAACATTATTGATATTACGAATCCTGATTGCAAATTTAAGAAATCAATCGCGAATTTCTTTTAAACTATCAGACAAGTACATGTTGGGTCCGTTTTAAGTCACTGAATTGAGCAAAAAAGTAACTGTGGGTCTCCTTTTAGGTAGTATTTTCAAATAACTTTGATAAAAAAAATTGGGTTTGAAAACTATTTTTGAAAACATGCCCTTCCCTAAGAGGTAAGAGCGTCTCTTCTTTAGACGTTCCTCTTTCTTAGCTTCATTTTGTGAATAAGAAGTGTTTGTCTATCTGATTATCAGAATTTTTGAACTTGATGGGTGAAAATTGTTTTTCATGAAGGTTAAATTTCCACTCTATAGTGTTTCCAGCTGTGCTTTTCGCAATGCTACGGCATTGATGTAGCAAGTTGCAGTGAAAATGATATCATATCTTGAGACGTCCTATAATTTGTTCTAATGATTTTATCAATATTTATAGAAAACTTACCATGTTGGCACTTTTCTCCGGTGAATCCATCCTTGCATCTGCAACGATAGTCCAGTCTGTTTTCATGAGGCAAGCATTTTCCTTTATTTAGGCAAGGTTTGGCTTCACATGGGTTCTGTGAGATGAGACAATAACAAGATTAATGATCGATAAAAAATACTACAGTATCAAAAGAAGCATATGTATGTGTGGAATTTAAGGGGATGACACATCCCATATTAGCTAGGGTTTGTATGTATGCGTGCAGATTCATGAGGCACAGCTTCTTATTATACTGTGAATTAATGGGCAGATAAAGGGACACTTAGCAAAATCTTCTCTAAAAAAAGCAAAAACGGCAAGTTCTCGTTGTTTGGATTCTGTATTTCTATATTTCTGTCTGACTTAACTGATAAAGTTCCAGCCATTTGCAATTGCCGTTAAGCCTATAATCTTACAGACACCAAAGCAGACTCATGAATAGTTCAAATCTTACCTTGATGTTCAAATGAGTAAATTTCTCGTCCGGTGTCAAATCCTTTGGATTGGTGTAGTTATCAGTACCTATCATTTCACAGATGTGACGACCGTCCATCTCAGCTATGATCTTAAAATTGATCGAACGACACCAAGGTTTTCCAACACAAGCGAACACACAATCCATCTTGCTCGAGACTTTGGTGGACATCTGTCTGAATTCGGTGTTGATGGGCAAAGACAGAATGTAGCCCGGATGGTTATCAAACAGCAATCCTGGGTGACGATCGTCATATGTGTTGGTACTTGTGATGTGGTCCACTTTACACAACAGAACAAGCAGGAGAATTGCAAAGAGGAATTCCATGGCTTCGTAGTTGTAAAATTTGCTGTTTACTCTTCGATAGCTGGAGCAAGAATTATTGTATTCAAAGTGTAGCTTTCTCTTAAGGTATATGGGTGCAGAAATGACAGTAATTTGACGTTTGAATCAATCAATAATTCATTTGTTTTTCAAACTTATTCAGTTCTAAAATAATGTGTGCAGGTGTTGTCGAATTGAAAATCCCTGATCAATTTACTCTTATCTCCTCGATTAAAATATAAAAATGAAGTTTAACATAAAAAGACAAGAAAATGAGAAGAAAGCCTCGAATTGATTGTTCATTGAAGGTTATTCTATCGGTGAATATTACGGCACGGTACTGGATCTATAACTTTTTCAGTGGTGTGTCTATAGTATTGCGCCGTCACTAGTAATTGTTATTATAACGGCGCTTCAGACATCATCCTAATATGCCGACAAAAACACTTATTTTGGATAACATACATCAGTATATTAATGATTAATATAACAACGGATTAAGAAACAATATCCCAAAAGAAAGATATTTCGTATGAAACTGCAAAACATTACGCCCAAGCTGAATGCATGGATCTAAGTGTCGAGTGTTTTTGAAAAAGAACTCTTCAAGAGGAAGACTCATTTGCAGACACTATTTGACAATAGTTACTTTTATTCTTTGTATAAACTGGCAAACCCGGCAGCTTGAAACAAGTATAATCTTCAAGTACTTAAAAGTTATCGAATTTTCTGATCTCCACAGTGAATTAAGGTTTTTGGCCAGGTGTTTGCCCTGTTATCAACTCCACTTCATTGTGAAAGTATTCACCATTGTTTTTTTCCAATGGTACCCTGTACAGTAAAATATTTCTTGAGGGAATTTGTCTTGATCCTGACAGACGATTTTGTAATTCGTGAAATTTCATATATAGAATATAACGTTCAAGGCTATTTACTCTAATTGGCATTGTAAGTTGAACTCTTTTATTTGACTTTAGTCGGTATTCAAGTGAAGTCTTTATTAGTAAACAATAATATAAAGGAACTATTTATGAAGCAAGCAGTCACATCCAATGATGCATAATACGTTTTTAGATGGTAGAATGACTCGCAGAAAAAGAATAAAAGAAAAAAGAGAAAGAAAATAAAAAAGTTGTTTGTGGTCAAAGTTTGTGTCTTTATTTTATACTCCGATTACACCATAACTGCGCGCGTGGATTCCTTTCAAAAATAACAGGTGCAGGTTCTAGTTGAGATAGATGGGCACAAGGGAGTCAGTTTAATTGCTAAAGCGCCTCTGGAGTTAATTTCATATGTACAATATAGCGTTCAAACTATTTACTTGGCTTACATGGCATTGTAAGTTGAGCTCTATTTTTTGATTAATTATGAACAGCAGTATTGGTCTATTTACTTAGGGACTGGTCATAAAGTAAGGGGGAGGGTGGGCCGGCAAAACTAGAATTGAATTAACATATTTTTATGATAAACCCATTATTAAATGCGGTTGAAAAAGTGCATAACCCACCCCGAGTTTTTAAGCAAAATTTCATAAATGTTAGATGTTAGATGATCTATTTTATAGATGGCCCACCCCTTTCAAGGAGCTCAAACTTATGTGCCCCACCCCCCCTTCACTTTATGATCAGTCCCTTAACTGATGCTACTATCATGAATACTGAAAGGACAACTTCATCTATTTTTAACATTCTCATTTCAAGTCTTAATTCGAAAATAATTGAAAGGAACTGTTAATTCTGGAAAGCAAAATAGTCATATCCAATGACACACAATATGATCTTAGCAGGTGAAAGTTCTCGGAGAAATAAAAACAGGAAACAAAAACGTTTTTGTTTTGGCAATGTGTCTTAATTTTATAGACTTATCACATCATAACCGCATGCCCGGTTTCCTTTTAAAAGTAACGGAGGTACACTCCTGGAGCCGGTCGTACGAAGCCTGAATTAAATTTTGCTCTTTACTCGTCGATAGTTGGAGCAAGAATTATTGTATTCAAAGTGTAGCTTTCTATTAAGGTATATGGGTGCAGAAATGCAGTAATTTGACGTTTGAATCAATCAATAATTCATTTGTTTTTCAAACTTATTCAGTTCTAAAATAATGTGTGCAGGTGTTGTCGAATTGAAAATTCCTGATCAATTTACTCTTATCTCCTCGATTAAAATATAAAAATCAAGTGTAACATAAAAAGACAAGAAAATGAAAAGAAAGCCTCGAATTGATTGTTCATTGAAGGTTATTCTATCGGTGAATACTACGGCACGGTACTGGATCTATAACTTTTTCAGTGGCGTGTCTATAGTATTGCGCCATCACTAGTAATTGTTATTATAACGGCGCTTCAGACATCATCCTAATATGCCGACAAAAACATTTATTTTGGATAACATACATCAGTATATTAATGATTAATATAACAACGGATTAAGAAACAATATCCCCAAAAGAAAGATATTTCGTATGAAACTGCAAAATATTACGCCCAAGCTGAATGCATGGATCTAAGTGTCGAGTGTTTTTGAAAAAGAACTCTTCAAGAGGAAGACTCATTTGCAGACACTATTGACAATAGTTACTTTTATTCTTTCTATAAACTGGCAAACCCGGCAGCTTCAAACAAGTATAATCTTCAAGTACTTAAAAGTTATCGAATTTTCTGATCTCCACAGTGAATTAAGGTTTTTGGCCAGGTGTTTGCCCTGTTATCAACTCCACTTCATTGTGAAAGTATTCACCATTGTTTTTTTCGAATGGTACCCTGTACAGTAAAAACTTTCTTGAGGGAATTTGTCTTGATCCTGACAGACGATTTTGTAATTCGTGAAATTTCATATATAGAATATAACGTTCAAGGCTATTTACTCTAATTAGCATTGTAAGTTGAACTCTTTTATTTGACTTTAGTGGGTATTCAAGTGAAGTCTTTATTAGTAAATAATAATATAAAGGAACTATTTATGAAGCAAGCAGTCACATCCAATGATGCATAATATGTTTTTAGATGGTAGAATGACTCGCAGAAAAAGAATAAAAGAAAAAAGAGAAAGAAAAAAAGAAAGTTGTTTTTGGTCAAAGTTTGTGTCTTTATTTTATAGTCCGATTACACCATAACTGCGCGCGTGGATTCCTTTCAAAAATAACAGGTGCAGGTTCTAGTTGAGATAGATGGGCACAAGGGAGTCAGTTTAATTGCTAAAGCGCCTCTGGAGTTAATTTCATATATATAATATAGCGTTCAAACTATTTACTTGGCTTACATGGCATTGTAAGTTGAGCTCTATTTTTTGATTAATTATGAACAGCAGTATTGGTCTATTTACTTAGGGACTGGTCATAAAGTAAGGGGGGAGGGTGGGCCGGCAAAACTAGAATTGAATTAACATATTTTTATGATAAACCCATTATTAAATGCGGTTGAAAAAGTGCATAACCCACCCCGAGTTTTTAAGCAAAATTTCATAAATGTTAGATGTTAGATGATCTATTTTATAGATGGCCCACCCCTTTCAAGGAGCTCAAACATATGTGCCCCACCCCCCCCCCCCCTTTACTATATGACCAGTCCCTTAACTGATGCTACTATCATGAATACTGAAAGGACAACTTCATCTATTTTTAACATTCTCATTTGAAGTCTTAATTCGAAAATAATTAAAAGGAACTGTTAATTCTGGAAAGCGAAATAGTCATATTTAATGACACATAATATGATCTTAGCAGGTGAAAGTTCTCGGAGAAATAAAAACAGGAAACAAAAACGTTTTTGTTTTGGCAATGTGTCTTAATTTTATAGACTTATCACATCATAACCGTATGCCCGGTTTCCTTTTAAAAGTAACGGAGGTACACTCCTGGAGCCGGTCGTACGAAGCCTGAATTAAATTTTGCTCTTTACTCGTCGATAGTTGGAGCAAGAATTATTGTATTCAAAGTGTAGCTTTCTATTAAGGTATATGGGTACAGAAATGACAGTAATTTGACGTTTGAATCAATCAATAATTCATTTGTTTTTCAAACTGATTCAGTTCTAAAATAATGTGTGCAGGTGTTGTCGAATTGAAAATTCCTGATCAATTTACTCTTATCTCCTCGATTAAAATATAAAAATCAAGTGTAACATAAAAAGACAAGAAAATGAAAAGAAAGCCTCGAATTGATTGTTCATTGAAGGTTATTCTATCGGTGAATACTACGGCACGGTACTGGATCTATAACTTTTTCAGTGGCGTGTCTATAGTATTGCGCCATCACTAGTAATTGTTATTATAACGGCGCTTCAGACATCATCCTAATATGCCGACAAAAACATTTATTTTGGATAACATACATCAGTATATTAATGATTAATATAACAACGGATTAAGAAACAATATCCCCAAAAGAAAGATATTTCGTATGAAACTGCAAAATATTACGCCCAAGCTGAATGCATGGATCTAAGTGTCGAGTGTTTTTGAAAAAGAACTCTTCAAGAGGAAGACTCATTTGCAGACACTATTGACAATAGTTACTTTTATTCTTTCTATAAACTGGCAAACCCGGCAGCTTCAAACAAGTATAATCTTCAAGTACTTAAAAGTTATCGAATTTTCTGATCTCCACAGTGAATTAAGGTTTTTGGCCAGGTGTTTGCCCTGTTATCAACTCCACTTCATTGTGAAAGTATTCACCATTGTTTTTTTCGAATGGTACCCTGTACAGTAAAAACTTTCTTGAGGGAATTTGTCTTGATCCTGACAGACGATTTTGTAATTCGTGAAATTTCATATATAGAATATAACGTTCAAGGCTATTTACTCTAATTAGCATTGTAAGTTGAACTCTTTTATTTGACTTTAGTGGGTATTCAAGTGAAGTCTTTATTAGTAAATAATAATATAAAGGAACTATTTATGAAGCAAGCAGTCACATCCAATGATGCATAATATGTTTTTAGATGGTAGAATGACTCGCAGAAAAAGAATAAAAGAAAAAAGAGAAAGAAAAAAAGAAAGTTGTTTTTGGTCAAAGTTTGTGTCTTTATTTTATAGTCCGATTACACCATAACTGCGCGCGTGGATTCCTTTCAAAAATAACAGGTGCAGGTTCTAGTTGAGATAGATGGGCACAAGGGAGTCAGTTTAATTGCTAAAGCGCCTCTGGAGTTAATTTCATATATATAATATAGCGTTCAAACTATTTACTTGGCTTACATGGCATTGTAAGTTGAGCTCTATTTTTTGATTAATTATGAACAGCAGTATTGGTCTATTTACTTAGGGACTGGTCATAAAGTAAGGGGGGAGGGTGGGCCGGCAAAACTAGAATTGAATTAACATATTTTTATGATAAACCCATTATTAAATGCGGTTGAAAAAGTGCATAACCCACCCCGAGTTTTTAAGCAAAATTTCATAAATGTTAGATGTTAGATGATCTATTTTATAGATGGCCCACCCCTTTCAAGGAGCTCAAACATATGTGCCCCACCCCCCCCCCCCCTTTACTATATGACCAGTCCCTTAACTGATGCTACTATCATGAATACTGAAAGGACAACTTCATCTATTTTTAACATTCTCATTTGAAGTCTTAATTCGAAAATAATTAAAAGGAACTGTTAATTCTGGAAAGCGAAATAGTCATATTTAATGACACATAATATGATCTTAGCAGGTGAAAGTTCTCGGAGAAATAAAAACAGGAAACAAAAACGTTTTTGTTTTGGCAATGTGTCTTAATTTTATAGACTTATCACATCATAACCGTATGCCCGGTTTCCTTTTAAAAGTAACGGAGGTACACTCCTGGAGCCGGTCGTACGAAGCCTGAATTAAATTTTGCTCTTTACTCGTCGATAGTTGGAGCAAGAATTATTGTATTCAAAGTGTAGCTTTCTATTAAGGTATATGGGTACAGAAATGACAGTAATTTGACGTTTGAATCAATCAATAATTCATTTGTTTTTCAAACTGATTCAGTTCTAAAATAATGTGTGCAGGTGTTGCCGAATTGAAAATTCCTGATCAATTTACTCTTATCTCCTCTATTAAAATATAAAAATCAAGTGTAACATAAAATGACAAGAAAATGAAAAGAACGCCTCGAATTGATTGTTCATTGAAGGTTATTCTATCGGTGAATACTACGGCACGGTACTGGATCTATAACTTTTTCAGTGGTGTGTCTATAGTATTGCGCCATCACTAGTAATTGTTATTATAACAGCGCTTCAGACATCATCCTAATATGCCGACAATAACATTTTTTGTTGGATAACATACATCAGTATATTAATGATTAATATAACAACGGATTAAGAAACAATATCCCCAAAAGAAAGATATTTCATATGAAACTGCAAAACATTATGCCCAAGCTGAATGCATGGATCTAAGTGTCGAGTGTTTTTCAAAAAGAACTCTTCAAGAGGAAGACTCATTTGCAGACACTATTGACAATAGTTACTTTTATTCTTTCTATAAACTGGCAAACCCGGCAGCTTGAAACAAGTATAATCTTCAAGTACTTAAAAGTTATCGAATTTTCTGATCTCCACAGTGAATTAAGGTTTTTGGCCGGGTGTTTGCCCTGTTATCCACTCCACTTCATTGTGAAAGTATTCACCATTGTTTTTTTCGAATGGTACCCTGTACAGTAAAAACTTTCTTGAGGGAATTTGTCTTGATCCTGACAGACGATTTTGTAATTCGTGAAATTTCATATATAGAATATAACGTTCAAGGCTATTTACTCTAATTAGCATTGTAAGTTGAACTCTTTTATTTGACTTTAGTGGGTATTCAAGTGAAGTCTTTATTAGTAAATAATAATATAAAGGAACTATTTATGAAGCAAGCAGTCACATCCAATGATGCATAATATGTTTTTAGATGGTAGAATGACTCGGAGAAAAAGAATAAAAGAAAAAAGAGAAAGAAAATAAGAAAGTTCTTTTTGGGCAAAGTTCGTGTCTTTATTTTATAGTCCGATTACACCATAACTGCGCGCGTGGATTCCTTTCAAAAATAACAGGTGCAGGTTCTAGTTGAGATAGATGGGCACAAGGGAGTAAGTTTAATTGCTAAAGCGCCTCTGGAGTTAATTTCATATGTATAATATAGCGTTCAAACTATTTACTTGGCTTACATGGCATTGTAAGTTGAGCTCTATTTTTTGATTAATTATGAACAGCAGTATTGGCCGTATTTACTTAGGGACTGGTCATAAAGTAAGGGGGGAGGGTGGGCCGGCAAAACTAGAATTGAATTAACATATTTTTATGATAAACCCATTATTAAATGCGGTTGAAAAAGTGCATAATCCACCCCGAGTTTTTAAGCAAAATTTCATAAATGTTAGATGTTAGATGATCTATTTTATAGATGGCCCACCCCTTTCAAGGAGCTCAAACTTATGCGCCCCACCCCACCCCCCCTTTACTTTATGACCAGTCCCTTAACTGATGCTACTATCATGACTACTGAAAGGACAACTTCATCTATTTTTGACATTATCATTTGAAGTCTTAATTCGAAAATAATTAAAAGGAACTGTTAATTTCTTGAAAGCGAAATAGTCATATCCAATGACACACAATATGATCTTAGCAGGTGAAAGTCTTTGGAGATATAGAAAAAAGGAAACAAAAACGTTTTTGTTTTGGCAATGTGTCTTAATCTTATAGTCTGATCATATCATAACCGCATGCCCGGTTTCCTTTTAAAAGCAACGGAGGTACACTCCTGGAGCCGGTCGTACGAAGCCTGAATAGCGCTATCCAGCGGATAAATCATTATGAAGCGGATAAAAACATACGAATTGTATACACTGGATAACTCTTATCCGGTGGATAACTTAATCCAGGCTTCGTACAACTCGCTCCAGTAGTCGTGTCCTATCGACCTGTCGTGGAATTATATTAATAACGAACAAGTTTTTTGAAGATCAACGATATTAAACTTAAGTCTATTTTGTTTGATTTTTAACCTTAAACCCTGGTGGAACTATTATTGAATGATAGCCGGTGGAGGAAAGGAGACGCCTTACTTCTCCATTCTAGACCGGCTCCATACAAAGTCTAGCCACTGCCCAATAAATAAACCTAAGTGCAAACTAATTCTAAAAGTCAGATCAGGAATATTGATGACGTCACTATAATGTCACTTTTTTTTCATTTCGGACACCCCCATGCAAATTCCTGAATCTGCCCCTTATAAGCATATCAGACTTATTAGTACTTTGGTTGGCTCTTGTCTATTTCTACTATAAAATAAACATTAAAAATGCTAGAACTACTAAATTGTAAGTAATATCTCTATTTCTCTTGGTCACTTTTTGATGTATGCTTTGGTTAATTTGGGCGAACGAAGATTAGAAGGTTGTCTAATATCTCCCGAGGGGAGGGGTGTAGGGAGTGCACGACGAAAGTAAAATTAGGAAATTAAAATTACAGCACTACTAGTTGAACTGAAACGAGTGACAAACGTCTGCGCATGCTTGTAAACTGCTTCAAATCGGTCGAAAACGTCTATATAAAAGAATGCTGGATTAAAATTTACTTGATAGATACAGCATATTATTCTAACAATAGCATAGTAACCAAAATTGTGGTGTAGTCGAACAAAACGAGAATTTCTTTTCATAACTAAATGCTCTTGCTCTCTTGAATTCTTGAAAAACATGCTAAAATTCACAGATGTGCAAAAGACGTTTCTCTGGTGTCAGCTGAGTCAGTTTAGTTGGTGATTTCATAAAATACTTCAACGTCACTGGGAGAAAAATGGGGGCTACCGGCGAAGAAAGACTGGCATGTACTACTGCCATAGCTGCACGATATTGGGGGAGTCTGGTATGTGTGGCCCAAGTTTGTATATGAGTTCGTGTTACTTGAAGCATAGTTCGAGATATACAGGTCATGTCCCCCACCAAATAATGGACCATTACCATTGTACCCATGTATAGCATACTGACTATATCGATAAACGGTTAACTTGACTGGATTATATCCACGGGTGTTGCGCAAGGAGTACAGGAAGGATCTGGAGGATCTAGAATAGTGATTGCCACCTGAAGAAACAAAAAGGTAAAATTATACCTGCTCCCTTTGAATGTCATATGTTATACACAGGTGACGACCGCCAGCCATTAATGTATTCGAGAATAGTTAATTTCGTAAAACTGTTTTTGTTAATGGGTTAGAATTATCTATCTGGTCTTATGAGGTGATGACTATAAAAACGAAACATTGCTGGTAATCCTGATAGCTGTACTGAGTTCTAAAATGAGCTGCTATTACGTCAGGGGTCTATAGTGTTTGTTTGATGCGGCTTTAAAAACTCTTAAATTTTACAGAGAATGTATGGGCTAATTAGCGCTTTTGCCACTCAGAAATTTAAAAGGTCTTCTCTCTAGATTTCAGTAAAGCATACAAGGAGCTAAGATATTTGTAGATCTCTAATATGAATGAGCTCTTTCAAATTTTGAACTCAGTTCATAATTTCCTTCATCTTAAATGAAATGCTAATGAGGAAAGTATTGTAAACAAACATCCTCCTATTTCTACTATAAAATAAAAATGTTACCACTTCTACACTGTCAGTACTGCCGCTTTGTTTGCGAGCGAGAATTAGTGGTTAATCAAATGACGATGGAGGGGCGTTGGGAGTGAAGGACGTAAGGAAAAGAAACAAAAAAAAAAAAAAAAAACAGAAAGAAAGACAGACAGAAAATAGCGAAAACTATACAATACTATTTGAACCGAAACGAGTGAAAAACGTCTGCGTATGCTTGTTGTCTGCATAAAATTGGTCTAAAACGTTTTTAAAAAAATTTGCATTAAAACCTGCCTGGACAAATGGAGCTCACAAAATGCCAAAACCCGCAAGTTCTTAAAAATTGGAGTCATTATTACATGCTGGCTTTATAGATTTAGTATATTATTCTCACAATAGATAGTAACCAAACTGTTTGAACAGTGCAAGCTAAGGAAACGAGCATTTCTTCTTCCAACCAAATATTAAAATGCATGCAAGTGCAAAAGGTTTTTTTCTGGTGTGAATTGACCCAGAACGTTAGCCGGTGGTTTCATAAAAGACTTCTACGTCATTCGGGATAGAAAGTTGGCTACCGGTCATAATGGTGCAGTACGACCCAGTAGCATTACCACATACTGACGGTTTGCGGTATGTGTGGCCTAATTACAAACAACATTGCCCCTTATTTGTAGGGATAAACAGGTCATGCCCCCCACCAAAGTACTACCCCCATATATCGCATTCTGATTATTTCGCCCATTAAGGGTCATCTTGACTGGATAATATCCATGAATATTGTACAAGGAGTAGAGGAATGATCTGGTGGACGAGGAATAGGCGCCGTTACCTCAAAGCAAATTTCTGAGTATAGAAATTGAATGGTTTCTCGTGCAAATCTTTATGAACTATAACAGTTGTGATAAAAAGGTACATTTTACACCGTAAAAAAATAAGAAAGATCAGAAACGCCGACGCAGCCCACACTAGCTTACCGCTAGTTATCATCTCATGAACTATAACAGGTGAGTTAGGAGTTTAAACTGTATGCGTTTTGTAAAGGGTTACCATCATTACCAAACACCTCATCATTACATACAAATGTTTACAATTAGCGCCATTTAGAGGCTGTTTTTGTGCTGCCCTATCTCACATAACAAAAGGCAAAAAAGAGGAATTTTATACGTTGGCAGTAATGCTATACATTTAGGGACAAAAATGTGCCTGGAGTAACTTTAAAACCTCACTATCTTTGCACACTCATGATTGTAGCTGCTTTTTACGAATGCTGTTCACAACTGGGTTTCAGATTTCAAATTTCAACGATCATAAGACAAAAAAGGTGTTGGGACTTGAACCATCGCCCCAAAACTGCCATGAATCTGCAGTTACCCCCACAGATTGTCCAAACGCTCTCAAATAGTTCCAATTTCAATAATGCAAAATACTTTTGGTCAACAATTGTGCGTACGTTTGCACGAGCTTTGATGTCTAGAGAGATTTACAGTGGTAGAATAAAATGAATAAAATGCATCTTGGCTAAAAAAAGCACACAAAAACCCCAACTTCTTTGACGAACAATTCGTCAATAAATACGATATAAACATTTATCATTTATTCATCATAAATTACCAAAAATTGATTTTTGTACTTACTGTGCCATGATACATTGGTGTATCCCCCAAACACGTAGTTACCCACACGTACTATAGTCACTGTGGGTCCCTGCCCGTCACACCGAGGGTGGAATGTTGTTCTTACATCCCAGCCATCTGTTGCAGCTCGCCAACATCTGATCCAACGACTTCTACTTGAGCTCTGAAGAACTGGATACAAGAAGCCAGCCAATGTACGAAGGTAATCTGCATTACCATAGGATGATAAAATGGCCGAAGAATCAAGTCCCCCTGAAAACAAACATCATCAAATATAGATGTGTCATTCTTTTCATATTTTCATTTCCTTGAACGTTCGTGCAAAACGATAAGCTATCCTAAGGACTAGATAACATTTTACTATATTTCATCAAAATAATAAATTGGATGAAAAATATTTCATCAAATTAGATAACTTTCCTGATAATTTTAACCTTCAAAATTGATATGGGTCTAGATATCAGGTATCTAAATAAATACTAGAGTTGTTACTATGTAACAATGTGGTAGTACAAGTACTTACTGGATGTATACGGGGTACACTGCTTTCCGTCTCCATGGTAACCCCTGTTACACGTGCATCGATACGACCCCTCTGTATTATTACAAGCAGCATTTGCATCACAAGGTTTTGCCGCGCATTCATCGACATCTGAAAAACAAGTGATCCTTGTTAAAGCTGTTGTTTATGAAGATTTATATAAGAAACTTCGAGCAAAAAGACCGATAATATTAAATTTAGACGTGTACTTTTTCTGTGAAATAATAGTGAGATGCGCCGAAGGTTTAGCTGGGTTTCTATACTAAGTTGTGCTTGGTTTGTATGCAGCTGATGATACTGAACTGACACCTGTACTGTTGAGTCTAATTTAAAAACAGAGCTGATTTTTTTATCGATCGAATAGGATGATCAGGATGATTTTAGGCACTCGTAAGCAGATATCAAGTAAATGGTCGAAATGTCTAGTTCTCATGAAATGAAATCAGAGACAAACCAAATATTATTTATTTAATATATCCAGTGATTTCTTTTAAATTAATATCAGACAAAAATTGTAAATTTTTGGTCCATTTTAAGACACCGTGTTGGGCAAGACTAAAGGAACTCAGGATCCATTTTTATGTAGCATTTTCAAATAACTTCGATAAAAATAATCGGGTTTGAAAGGTATTATGAAAACTGCCCTTTCGCCAAGAGGTAAGAGCATGGGATTGTTTCTCTAACTTGTTTAGTATTCCTCTTTCTTAGCTTCATTTTGTGAATCAGAAGTGTATATCTCAGAGTTTTTGAATTTGAATAGCCGGTGAACATTGCTTTTTATGAAGGTACGCTTACGCTCTATAGTGTTTCCAGCTATGCTTTTCGCAATGCTATGACATTGATGTAGCAAGATGCAGTGAAAATGATATCATATCTTGAGACGGCCTATAATTTGTTCTAATGATTTTATCAATATTTGTAGAAAACTTACCATGTTGGCACTTTTCTCCGGTGAATCCATCCTTGCATCTGCAACGATAGTCCAGTCTGTTTTCATGAGGCAAGCATTTCCCTTTATTTAGGCAAGGTTTGGCTTCACATGGGTTCTGTGAGATGAGACAATAACAAGATTAATGATCAATAAAAAGTACAACAGTATCAAAAAACTGAATGAAAAATCTGAATCTTTCTACAGATTCTATGAGGCACAGCTAGTAACTGTGAATTGATGTGCAGATAAAGGGACACTTCACAAATCTTCACTTCAAATAACATTGAATAACAAAAAACCCTGCTAAAACAGCATGTCCGCAATGTTTAGATTCTGTATTTCTAAAAGCTAACTGATAAAGTTTCTGAAAAATTAAATTAACTAATAAAGTTTCCAGCCATTTGCGCTTGCTGTTAAGCCTTACAGACATCAAAGCAGATTCATGAATAGTTCAAATCTTACCTTGATGTTCAAATGAGTAAATTTCTCGTCCTGTTTCAAATGCTTTGGATTGGTATAGTTATCAGTACCTATCATTTCACAGATGTGACGACCGTCCTTCTCAGCTGTGATCTTAAAATTGATCGAACGACACCAGGGTTTTCCAACACAAGCGAACACGCAGTCCATCTTGCTCGAGACTTTGGTGGACATCTGTCTGAATTCGGTGTTGATGGGCAAAAACAGAATGTAACCCGGATGGTTATCAAACATGAATCCTGGGTGACGATCATCGTATGTGTTGGTACTTGTGATATGCTCTACTGTGCATAACAGCACAACTAATAAAGTTGCAACAGAAAAATCCATTTTAACGAGCGATTGCGATTTCGAGGTTCTCTTCTCTTGAAGAATCGAGTACGAATGGCATGAACAAATGATATCTTGCAACAATGTTCGTCCGATTAAATGAAATATAATCTTCAACAATTAATCTCGTAACGCCCCATCCACTTAACGGTGTTTATTTGAAATTCATTAGCACTGTCGTACTGAATGTGATTATCATTAACTTGATACTGTAAACAAATACAAGGTTACTTAGTTAATATAAAAGCGATCTATCGCTAATGATAGTAACTTGTGGTTGCTTGTGGCAAACTCACAACTGCTGCTAAGTGAAAAAGAAATACAAATACAGACGCTAGCTACCACAAGGTGAAAACAAAAAATTAGAAAAGAATGAACCAACTGGACAGAGAAACAATTTTTTTCGTGAGCTTAGAAGCTCCACCTCCCTCTCTTCTTTCCTTCTTCCTTCCTGCCCCTCATCCCCCCCTTCCTCTCTCTCTCTCTCTCTCTCTCTCTCTCTCTCTCTCTCTCTCTCTCTCTCTCTCTCTCTCTCTTATAAAAAAATTGTACAGATTTTTCACTGATTGCACGTGACGAGATGGAAGTGCAAAGTGTGATTGCTGTATATCTCTTGTACCTTTAATTGCCATATCAGTGATTCGAAAACGTTGTCTGTCGAGGGCCATTCTTAGTTAACGGTAAATAACTACACCAAGTGTCGCAGTCGCACCTATTTTTAGGAATTTTTAAAGTTGGAACGGGAAGTGTTTGCTACAACTTAATTAAAAGCCCATTATTATTAAAAAGTTCTTGTCAGAGTTAATGGTCCTGTGTAGTCCAATCTGACCTATTGAATTTATGAATCACACTTAAATATTCCTTTTAAAATTGATAAGAGTAAATAAAGTTTTGTAAAATATGAGTCAATTATATGTGTGGCGTACGGCAGATGTTTAAATAGAGACAATTGGAACAGGAACTCGTCTCTTGCAAGCTGGAAAGCATTTTAAAGTGGCTCGATATATTGAAGAATCGAGTACGAATGGCATGAACAAATGATATCTTGCAACAATATTCGTCTGATTAAATGAAATATAATCTTCAAGAATTAACTCGTAAACGCCCCATCAGCTTAACGGTGTTTATTTGAAATTTATTTGCACTGTCGTATAATGACCTGATTATTAGTTCATAATTAACTTAAAATGATAATGTAAACAAATATATACAAACTTAGTTAATATAAAAGTGAGCTATCGCTATTGATAGTAACTTGTGGTTGCTTGTGGCAAACTCGCACCTTCTGCTAAGCCGTGAAAAAAGATACAAATACAGACGCTAGCTAGCTAGGATAAGGCGAAAACAAAGATTAGAAAAAAATGAACAAGCTAGGCATGTTAATAACGAACAAGTTTTTTGAAGATCAGCGATATTAAACTTAAGTCTATTTTGTTTGATTTTTTAACCTTAAACCCTGGTGGAACTATTATTGAATGACAGTGGAGGAAAGGAGACGCTTTACTTCTCCATTCTAGACCGGCTCCAAGCAAAGTCTAGCCACTGCCCAATAAATATACCTAAGTGCAAACTAATTCTAAAAGTCAGATCAGGATTATTGATGACGTCACTATAATGTCACTTTTTTTTCATTTCGGACACCCCCTTGAAAATTCCTGAATCCGCCCCTTCTAAGCATATCAGACTTATTAGTACTTTGGTTGGCTCTTGTCTATTTCTACTATAGAATAAACATTAAAAATGGTTGTACTACTAAATTGTAAGTAATATCTCTATTTCTCTTGGTCGCTTTTTGATGTTTGCTTTGGTTAATTTGGGCGAACGAAGATTAGAAGGT
Source organism: Anthopleura sola (assembly GCA_023349425.1). NCBI lineage: Eukaryota > Metazoa > Cnidaria > Anthozoa > Actiniaria > Actiniidae > Anthopleura > Anthopleura sola. Next base: position 9,257,269 of record JALHLI010000008.1, read on the forward strand.
TGTCTAATATCTCCCGAGGGGAGGGGTGTAGGGAGTGCACGACGAAAGTAAAATTAGGAAATTAAAATCACAGCACTACTAGTTGAACTGAAACGAGTGACAAACGTCTGCGCATGCTTGTAAACTGCTTCAAATCGGTCGAAAACGTCTATGTAAAAGAATGCTGGATTAAAATTTACTTGATAGATTCAGCATATTATTCTAACAATACCATAGTAACCAAAATTGTTGTATAGTCGAACAAAACGAGAATCATAACTAAATGCTCTTGCTCTCTTGAATTCTTGAAAAACATGCTAAAATTCACAGATGCGCAAAAGACGTTTCTCTGGTGTCAGCTGAGTCAGTTTAGTTGGTGATTTCATAAAATACTTCAACGTCACTGGGAGAAAAATGGGGGCTACCGGCGAAGAAAGACCGGCATGCAATACTGCCATAGCTGCACGATATTGGGGGAAGATTGTATACGTGGCCCAAGTGGGTATATGAGTCCGTGTTACTTGAAGCAGAGTTCGAGATATACAGGTCATGTCCTCCAAATGTTGGACCATAAGTACTGCCCCCATATATGGCATACTGACTATTTTGATAAACGGTTAACTTGACTGGATTATATCCACGGGTGTTGCGCAAGGAGTACAGGAAGGATCTGGAGGATCTAGAATAGTCATAGCCACCTGATGAAACAAAAAGGGAAAATTATACCTGCTCCCTTTGAATGTCATATGTTATACACAGGTGACGATCGCCAGCCATTAATGTATTCGAGAATAGTCAATTTCGTATTGTCATCGAATTTGAGCAAAACAAAACCAGTACCAGATTTAAATACTATTTCCAATTAATGGTTCAATGAAATCACTCTTTTTTGTAAACTGTTTTTGTTAATGGGTTAGAATTATCTATATTTTCTTATGAGGTGATGACTATAAAAAAGAAACTTTGCTGGTAATCCTGATAGCCGTACTGAGTTCTAAAATGAGCTGTTATTACGTCACGTGAAAGGGGTCTATAGTGTTTGCTTGATGCGGCTTTAAAAACATTTTGAAATTTTTACACAGAAAGTATTGGCTAATTAGGTCTTCTCTCTAGCTTTCAGTATTGCATATAAGGAGCTAAAATATTTGTAGATCACTTATATGAATGAGCTCTTTCAAGTTTTGATAAAGTTTATCCATCTAATTGAGAGTGTGGCGTGCCCACCCCCGACCATCATTTTTTGGCACCCACCCCTAAATCTGTTTAGTATGTTCCAACGAACATTTGTACCAAGTTTGGTGCTTGTACTTAAAAGTGCACGATCTTTTCGCTAACAGACCTGACTGTAATGAGGAAAGTATTGTAAACAAACATCCTCCTATTTCTACTATTAAATAAAAATGTTAGCACTTCTACACTGTGAGTGCTGTCGATCTGTTTGCGAGCGAGAATTAGTGGTTAATCAAATGACGAGGGAGGGGCGTTGGGAAAGAAGGACGTAAGAAAAAGAAACAAAAAGAAAAAAGAAAAAAAAAAGAAAGAAAGACAAAATAGTGAAAACTATATAATACTATTTGAAACGAAACGAGTGAAAAACGTCTGCGTATGCTTGTTGTCTGCATAAAATTGGTGGAAAACGTTTTTTTAAAAAATTTGCATTAAAACCTGCCTGGAAAAATGGAGCTCACAAAATGCCAAAACCCGCAAGTTCTTAAAAATTGGAGCCAAATTTTTTTATGCTGGCTTTATAGATTTAGTATATTATTCTCACAACCAAACTGTTAGTAACCAAACTGTTTGAACAGTGGAAGCTAAGGAAACGAGCATTTCTTCTTCCAACCAAGTATTAAAATGCATGCAAGTGCAAAAGGTTTTTTTTCTGGTGTGAATTGACCCAGAACGTTAGCCGTTGGTTTCATAAAAGACTTCTACGTCATTCGGGATAGAATGTTGGCTACCGGTCATAATGGCGCAGTACGACCCAGTAGCATTACCACATACTGACGGTTTGCGGTATGTGTGGCCTAAATGCAAACAACATTCCCCCTTATTTGTACGGATATACAGGTCATGCCCCCCACCAAAGGTTGGACCACAATTACTACACCCATATATCGCTTTCTGATTATTTCGCTTATTAAGGGTCATCTTGACCTGATAATATCCATGAATATTGTACAAGGAGTAGAGGAATAATCTGGTGGACGAGGAATAGGCGCCGTTACCTCAAAGCAAATTTCTGAGTATAGAAATTGAATGGTTTCCCGTGCAAATCTTTATGAACTATAACAGTTGTGATAAAAAGGTACAATTTACACCGTAAAAAAATAAGAAAGATCAGAAACACCGACGCAGCCCACACTAGCTTACCGCTAGTTATCATCTCATGAACTATAACAGGTGAGTTAGGAGTTTAAACTATGTTTTGTAAAGGGTTACCATCATTACCAAACACCTCATCATTCCATACAAATGTTTACAATTAGCTGCATTTAGAGGCTGTTTTTGTGCTGCGCTATCTCATATAACAAAAGGCAAAAAAGAGGAATTTTTTATACGTTAGCAGTAATGCTATACATTTAGGGACAAAATTGTGCCTGGAGTAACTTTAAACCCTCACTATCTTTGCACACTCATGATTGTAGCTGCTTTTTACGAATGTTGTTCACAACTGGGTTTCAGATTTCAAACTTCAACGATCACAAGACCAAAAAGGTGTTGGGACTTGAACCATCGCCCCAAAACTGCATGAATCTGCAGCAACCCCCACAGATTGTCCGAACGCTCTCAAATAGTTCCAATTTCAATAATGCAAATTATCATATGACCGTATTTCACTGTACGCGTGATTCTAAGAAAAACCTTTGGGGAAAATGTCGTCAGCAAAAAAAATACGCTTTTCCGAAAAGTGTAATAATTTCCCATTCGGACTCGCCGTTCGGACTCGCTGCCGATTTTGATTCGCATTTATTAAAAACGCTTTGAAATCGATTTTTTATATGTGGTCATATGATAAAATGCTTATTGACTGAGTTAAGGTCGGTCCGAACGGGAAAATATTTGGCTCTCGGTCCTTGGCACGGAACTCGCTCCGCTCGTTCCGTACTTCAGGACCTCGAGCCAAATATTTTCCCGTTCGGACCTCCTACTCAGTCAATAAGTACATAATACTTTCGGTCAACAATTGTGAGTACGTTTGCACGAGCTTTAATGTCTAGAGAGATTTACAGTGGTAGAATGAAATGAATAAAATGCATCTTGGCTAAAAAAAGCACACAAAAACCCCAACTTCTTTGACGAACAACCCGTCAATACATACGATATAAACTATCATTTATTTATTATAAATTAACAAACATTGATTTTTGTACTCACTGTGCCATGATACATCGGTGTATCCCCCAAACACGTAGCTACCCACACGTACTATAGTCACTGTGGGCCCCTGCCCGTCACACTTCCGGTGGAATGTTGTTCTTACATCCCAGCCATCTGTTGCAGCGTGCCAACATCTGATCCAACGACTTCTACTTGAACTCTGGAGAACTGGATCTAAATAGCTTGATAAGCGCTGGAAGTAATTGCCGTTGTCGTAGTTACGAAGTATAGTGGAATTACCAAGTCCTCCTGAAAACAAACAGTTTCAAATGTAGATTCGTCAAACGCGCAAAACGATGAGATATTTTAAGGACAAGATAACAATTTTCAAGTGGCAAAATATTTCATCAAATTAAATAATTTTCCTTGTATATTCTATTATCACAATATAGATAACACGTATCCCAATGCTAGAGTTCTTCCTGATGTAACAATGTGGTAGTACAAATACTTACTGAATGCATACGGGGTACATTGCTTTCCGTCTCCATGGTAACCCATGTTACATGTGCATCGATACGACCCCTCTGTATTATGACAAGCAGCATTTGTATCACAAGGTTTTGCTGCGCATTCATCGACATCTGAAAAACAAGTGATCCTTGTTAAAGCTGTTGTAATCATGTGCTGGAATGACTTAGCTTGTTTTTATTTCTCTCGTAGCTTATTCCATTTGTAGGAAAAATATGTGCGTACTTCAATAGTGAGATGCGCCGAAGGTTTAGCTGGGTTTCTATACTAAGTTGTGCTTGGTTTGTATGCAGCTGATGATACTGAATTGACACCTGTACTGTTGAGTCTAATTTAAAAACAGAGCTGATTTTTTTATCGATCGAATAGGATGATCAGGATGAGTTTAGGCACTCGTAAGCAGATATCAAGTAAATGGTCGAAATGTCTAGTTCTCATGAAATGAAATCAGAGACAAACCAAATATTATTTATTTAATATATCCAGTGATTTCTTTTAAATTAATATCACACAAAAATTGTACATTTTGGGTCCGTTTTAAGACACCGTGTTGGGCAAGACCAAAGGAACTCAGGATCCATTTTTATGTAGCATTTTCAAATAAGTTCGATAAAAATAATCGGCTTTGAAAGGTATTTTTGAAAACTACCCTTTCGCCAAGAGGTAGGAGCATGAGATTGTTTCTCTAACTTCTTTAGTATTCCTCTTTCTTAGCTTCATTTTGTGAATCAGAAGTGTTTGCATATCTCAGAGTTTTTGAATTTGAATAGCGAGCGAACATTGCTTTTTATGAAGGTACGCTTACGCTCTATAGTGTTTCCAGCTATGCTTTTCGAATGGTACAGCATTGATGTAGCAAGTTGCAGTGAAAATGATATCATATCTTGAGACGGCCTATAATTTGTTCTAATGATTTTATCAATATTTGTAGAAAACTTACCATGTTGGCACTTTTCTCCGGTGTATCCATCCTTGCATCTGCAACGATAGTCCAGTCTGTTTTCATGAGGCAAGCATTTTCCTTTATTTAGGCAAGGTTTGGCTTCACATGGGTTCTGTGAGATGAGACAATAACAAGATTAATGATCGATAAAAAATACTACAACATCAAAAAACTGAATGAAAAATCTGAATCTTTCTACAGATTCTATGAGGCACAGCTAGTAACTGTGAATTGATGTGCAGATAAAGGGACACTTCACAAATCTTCACTTCAGATAACATTGAATAACAAAAAACCCTGCTAAAACAGCAAGTCCGCAATGTTTAGATTCTGTATTTCTAAAAGCTAACTGATAAAGTTTCTGATAAATTAAATTAACTAATAAAGTTTCCAGCCACTTGCGATTGTTGTTACAGCGCGACGCTCATAAGTATGACCATTTTTAATGTATTTGCATACTTCTATGCACGGGCTTTTTGCTCAAAACGAGCTTTTACACGCCTTATTTGGTAAAACCAGACAGCTTTGAATCAATTGTGTCGGTTTAAAGTACAAAATCCCGTGCATAGAAGTATGCGAATGCATTAAATGTGGTCATACTTTTGAGCTTCGCGCTGTAAGCCTTACAGACATCAAAGCAGACTCATGAATAGTTCAAATCTTACCTTGATGTTCAAATGAGTAAATTTCTCGTCCTGTTTCAAATGCTTTGGATTGGTGTAGTTATCAGTACCTATCATTTCACAGATGTGACGACCGTCCTTCTCAGCTGCGATCTTAAAATTGATCGAACGACACCAGGGTTTTCCAACACAAGCGAACACGCAGTCCATCTTGCTCGAGACTTTGGTGGACATCTGTCTGAATTTGGTGTTGATGGGCAAAGACAGAATGTAGCCCGGATGGTTATCAAACATGAATCCTGGGTGACGATCATCGTATGTGTTGGTACTTGTGATATGCTCTACTGTGCATAGCAGCACAACTAGTAAAGTTGCAAAAGAAAAATCCATTTTAACGAGCGATTGCGATTTCGAGGTTCTCTTCTCTTGAAGAATCGAGTACGAATGGCATGAACAAATGATATCTTGCAACAATATTCGTCCGATTAAATGAAATATAATCTTCAAGAATTAATCTCGTAAACACCCCATCCACTTAACTGTGTTTATTTGAAATTCATTAGCACTGTCGTACTGAATGTGATTATCATTAACTTGATAGTGTAAACAAATACAAGGTTACTTAGTTAATATAAAAGTGATATATCGCTATTGATAGTAACTTGTGGTACGTTGCTTGTGGCAAACTCACAACTGCTGCTAAGTGAAAAAGAAATACAAATACAGACGCTAGCTACCACAAGGTGAAAAAGAAAAACTTAGAAAAGAATGAACCAACTGGACAGAGAAACATTATTTTCGTGATCTTAGAAGCTCCACCTCCCTCTCTTCTTTCCTTCTTCCTTCCTGCCCCTTCCCCCCCCCCCCCCCCCCCCTCCGCCTCCTCCTCCTCCTCTCTCTCTCTCTCTCTCTCTCTCTCTCTCTCTCTCTCTCTCTCTCTCTCTCTCTCTCTCTCTCTCTCTCTCTCTCTTATAAAAAATTGTACAGATTTTTCACTGATTGCACGTGTCAAGATGGAAGTGCAAAGTGTGATTGCTGTATATCTCTTGTACCTTTAATTGCCATATCAGTGATTCGAAAACGTTGTCTGTCGAGGGCCATTCTTAGTTAAGGGTAAATAACTACACCAAGTGTCGCAGTCGCAGCTATTTTTAGGAATTTTTAAACTTGGAACGGGAAGTGTTTGCTACAACTTAATTAAAAGCCCATTATTATTAAAAAGCTCTTGTCAGAGTTAATGGTCCTATGTGGTCCAATCTCGCCTTTTGAATTTATGAATCACACTTAATTATTCCTTTTAAATTGATGCGTAAATAAAGTTTTGTAAAATATGAGTCAATTAAATGTGCGGCGTACGGCAGATGTTTAAATAGAGACGATTGGAACAGGAACTCGTATCTTGCAAGCTGGAAAGCATTTTAAGGTGGCTCGACATAGTTGTTTTTTTTTTGGGTTGAGGTACCTCTTTTGAAATCACGATTTCTCTAATGCTTCGATTGCTTTACCATAAAAACACCTTATTCTACAAACTTGACAAAGTATCAAAGCAATCGAAGCATTCTTAAGCTGCGAAATTGTGATTTCAAATGAGGTACCTCAAACTGAAATAAACTATATCAAGCTACCATAAACCAGTCCCTGAGAATATGAAGAAGTTTTTGCTGCCTTTTAATTTTATTTTCGATTCCATACAAAGGAAAAACTGATTGATCAAAGCTTTAGCACATAAAAAGTAATTTGTTATATTAGCTAAAGGTGCTGTTTCCTTGTACACGCTTTTTCTTGAAAGTCTAATACCCCGTTCACACTATAGCTTAAACATGTTTTAAAGTAGTTTAACTAAACATGTTTAGAAAATTATTTACAAACATTGTTCACTCTTTGATGAAATAATACATATAAACTATCCTTCATATTGTACTGAACAGATTAGAGATAGAATAATTACTTTGAAGCTTTCTAGTCTCTAAACATTTTGTTTAATAAAAACTCACTTTAACTAAACAGGTTTTGGTGTGAATGGGGTATAATATTATTAATATTATCGGTCTTTTTGCTCGAAGTTTCTTATGTAAATCTTCAGCTTAGCAAGACTTACAAAAAGCCTGATATGATATGAGCAATTGAGCCCGGGTGAGGGGGAGGGCACAGTCTAGTTTTGATGGGATGGTTTAGGGTAGACGCCACGAGAACCCTATCTCAAACTTGAAAATACTAAATAGTGTATTATTACTATAAATATAAATATGTCTACCCTGTCCAAGACTAGAATTTTACATTTGCAAAACCCCATACTATTTATCATCACATTCCCTTATAGACTATTACTGAAGAAATCGGTCCATTTGATATGCAGGAAATATGTTGGAAGATACATTGGAAGTTAGTCCTTCAATCTTTTGAACATTAAATAGTATGGAAATACGTTCCAACATAATTCCATCATTTGGAGCATGCAAGATTTCCTCTTCCTGCAAAAGGTGCTTCATTCCGGCATATTTATAGCTATAATTCGAAATAGCAATAGCTATTTAGTAGTGAAGCATGTTCTGTTCATTATATTCCTAAGGTAACTAGGTAATAGCAACACAAACGAGGATCAGTATTTACTGGAATTTTGAGAGATGATCAAGTTTTTTTATTGCCAAAAATTCATATTGTACATAGTCCCTTGTATGTTTACTAGGAAACTACCAGGTGGCTTGGAATCTAGACGCGCAATGTATTTTTCTAAAAATGCCCAAGTGTTCTCTATTATCTCTTCTCAAAATACAATATTTTTCCACCAACAACGACGAAATATGCTTTTTCTAGAAGGAAACACTGATCTACAAATAAATTGTGGGATGCATGATTGGCTAATTTCTTTGGCCCGAGAGAAACGAAATCACCTGGTACTAGTTACTCTATAAAGACGAACAACAACAGAAACATTTAGGACGTAAATATTTCATTTTGAAAGGTCCAAAAGGTGGTCTGAAGGCATTCAGTCCGCGATCAATAGGTAAAAATGTTCTAAAATAGTGATGAGGGGTTTTATTGGAATGGAAAAAAGTAGTTCGAATAAATTTTTGCAAACGTCGAGGATAGTGCATCATGTTGTTGCTGCTGATTATCTTGTCTCTCTGGGTTGCAGGTTTATTATACACAATTTTTTTAGCAGTGTGCACCAATGCCTTTGCCATCGCTTTTCCTAGTGCATTTGCTGTAATCTGGTCTAGAATTGGAGAGTTGTATGACGCCTGTTGGTTAGGCACCTGAGGTGATATAGGTGAAACATTGGCTGTATTGGGAGGCATCGGTGGTGAGTTCGCAGGGCTATTTTGAGGTGGTAGTACTTGCGGCTGAAGTAAAGCTGGTGCGTTAGCTGGATTAGACTGAGGTAGCACGGGCGGCGTCTCGGCAAGATTTGTCTGAGGTAATACGGGCGGTGAATAGGCAGGATTAGGCTGACGCAGCACGGGTGGTGCGTTAGCAGGATTAGGCTGAGGTAAAAAGGGCGGAGCAATACCAGGATTTTGTTGAGGTAAGACTGGTGGAAGACTTCCAGGATTTTGTTGTGGTAAAAAAGGTGATACATTAAGGCTAATAATCTGCTGTTCACCAGGACCAGTAAATTTTGCTTGTTTTAAAACCTGGTTAATAGGAAGAAAAGCTGAAGTTGTTGGATTAACTATTTCCACTTTCAATGACGATGGAGTTGGAATTGGAATTGGAAGGAGTCTCTTCTGAGTTTCTGGAGCCTTTGCTAAATTGAGCGCAGCACCTAAAATCTCTGTAAGTTTTTGTTCCTCAGAAGGCTCAGTATTTTGGTTGACTATCTTTGCAATCGCTTGAGTAAGGGCGGATGTTAGCAACTGTGGTGGCTGCTTTTGAGCCTGTACTTGTGAAGCTGCCTGGGAAAGAGCAGATGTAATAAGGTCTGGTTGTGACTGCGTCAAAGATGATTTAATGGCATTTGACAGCAGACTTGAGAGAGAAGAAGGTGGAGCTAATTGATTCGCATTCAACGTTCCCATTAATGGGTTATTGGGTCTTGCTAATCCTTGCTGTAATGTAGAAAGGAGTCCTGGTATTTCTTGAAAAGGTAAAGTGTTTGGAGAAAGATTTCCAGGTGGGTATCCATAAGGGTTTCCATTTTGTGACACCATTTCCTCGATTGGATCGTATGGATTGCGCAATGGATTGTATGGATTGCGCAATGGATCGTATGGATTGCGCAATTGATTGTATGGATTGCGCAAACCAAGCATTGGATCAACCGCTGAAGGTGTGTTCAAAAAAGGAGGGCCTTGGAAGGCTCTTTGTAGTTGCGGGTTTGCTAGCAATGACAGCTGGGAATTTATTTCTTGTGCTTTTTGGATCTGGGACACAACTTGGCCTAGACCAGCAGAAGGAGGTGTTGGAGGCAACTGGATGATGACTGGCTTCTCTTTTTGATGTTCTTCTCCGATATTTAAACTCAAATCTATCTTGGTTACATTAGACTCCTCTCCATCTTTGGGATGGGTCCAGGGAGGAGAAGGTTTTTGCACTATTGGTGGCATCGTAGGTAGCACCAAATTAATATTAACAGGTTGAGGTGTAGGGTGTGTGGTGGAATGAGGCGTTGGTGTAGGAATTGGTGGTTTTGGAAAAGGTAATTGTGTTGTTGAAGATGCTGTAGCTGTAACCACAAGTGGTATAGCCGTCGCTGGTATATGTTGTTTGGTTACAGTGTTCCTATTACCAAAGTTACTAGTGCTAAGAATTTTCTTTTCGTCGTCCGGTAGAACATTATTAGGAGGAAGAGCTATATATGGTATCGCTGAAACCTCGGTATCAGCTTCAGATAGTTGATTTCTTGCCACTAAACTACCTTCTTTTACCACCATTTTGGCTTTCGTTTTGGCATAAGATTTACCTGTAGGAAGAAGAAAACGCCACACAATTAAATCAAGTATTTTTTTACATTTTCTAGGGATATCATAATTGAAATATCTTTGTTTAACTACATAATAATCCTTGAACGTATTAAAAATATGTATACCGTTGCTTCTATTTTTGCCGGTGCCCATGAAATCACCCACTTGACAACAAAAATGATGGCAAAGAATGATATTCAGATTAGTATTTTCTTAGCATGCAAAAATTGTAGTACGTTTTGAAAATTTACGAAAAAATTGGAAAATAACCGATTCTTTCGTATATCCTCCACTCTCCATCATTTCACTGGTCAAACCGGTTAAGGCTGCAAGGTTCAATTTTGAATAATCATTTGGAACTACGTACTTGCAGCTATGTTTGACGTTTGAAGAGAGAACCCATGTATGGAAAGTGGTCAAGGCGGTTTAGTTAATAATTTCAAGTGTTTTGAAGTCTAGGAAATATTTATAACGACTATAATTCAAAATAATTCCCTTCAGTCATACCTGTATCAAAAGCTGGCTTCATAAATTTATCGAGCAATTCCTTTCTTGAGTTTGTTTCATCGTGTTTTTTCTGATTTAAAGCCTGATTTGTGTAGTTTTTTGAAGACGTTAGGAATTGATACTGATGCTTCGTACCTTTCTTTCCTTGTAAACAGTTTACAAAAAATCCACCAATCATGCTATAAGTTACTATCACCACCACAACTTTGTATCCATTCATGACTTTTCGTAAAAAGGTAACGTTGCTATCTCAAACGATACATGGAATCGTAAGAAAAATCAGTCCATCCCTCAGGAATCTTGCAAGAAATTCAAAACTATAAAAATAAAGAGAGTCTCCAGTGTATATTGCTAACCACTCTCTATGATCACTTGTCAGTTGATTGAAAATCACACATCAATTGGCATTGGAGAAGTTTTTGGATGTTACGTAAATGTAAAAATAAATCTGGTCCTTAATTCCTAATCAATATGAATTTCCTTTCAACAGGTGGCTGGTAAACAAGTGTTTATTCAACGGTGTAAATGGCCTTTACCTCAAACTTAGGCTTTATCACTTTATACCTTAATAGTAAGGGAATAGTATTAAATTGTCCAAATTTGGGGCTCAATTTAGAAGAATTTAGAATTTAGATACGAAGTTTATATAGTCATAACACACTCCTCTCTAAGTCAAAACAATAGAAATATCTCACTTTAAAAGTAAACATTCCACTAGTAACTAATATTTAATTCATTAGTCGCGACCCGTTATGTTATATATATTGCTCTTTTCTTACCTTAATTTTTTTCCAAGAAAAAAAATAGTTTTAGGGATATTATTCTACATTATCGCCCATCATTAGTAAAAACTGTAATTAATTTTAGTGAATACTAGCTTAATGCAAAGGGCAAAAACGGGTTAATTGTTTACGTTGTAGTAATAATAGAGCACCAGACAAGTAGTTGGTTCACTATGTCATGTCCATCACAGTTCAGTAGTTTAGTCACTTACGAACCATCGGCCGGTAACCCACAAGTGTCGCTAATTTATTCAAGACTAAAAATGATAATTTGATACTAGATACTTTTGGTATAAAAAATGAAAGTTTTCGTTGGAATTGTCGTAATAATATTGGTGGTGCAAAGCTACGGATATGCGAAAACTATTTCCAAAAAGATACAGGATGGACCACGGCAAAAAAGAATTGCAATTAGCAAAATTCCTTCGACAAACACAGCAAAATTGAATGCTGATAAAGCAAGTCGAAGCAAAAATGGTGAGTTTTGGTTCATTTGCTAAGAATAAAGAGTGAGAATATAATTATTTGAGTAAACATTTGTAGCAGTTGTAGCAGCTGACCACACTTGCTATCTTTTGCCTTCACTAACGGAAATACTATTGCCAAGCCGTGTACGATTTATGTTCATGATGCTAGCTTTGTTTCCTCTTCCTTTCCTAATAATAAAAAAAAAACAAAAAAAACAAAAAAACAAAAAAACACACAAAATAGAGAAATTTTGAATTCTTTATGATTTTTGCTTTAATAGAACTTCATGGCATAGAAGAAGGCCCAAAGAAAAAGCTGTTTGCTCGTCGTAGGACTGACATTAGTGGATCACCGAAAGGTGTCGTGGTTAAACTCAATGGTCAACAAGTTCTTTCACAGGGTAAAGGAGTATCAGCTCAATCGCCGCCCATTTCATTGGTTGGGGGACAAAACGATGAGAATTCCAAGAAGTCACATAATCGCAATCACATTCAGTTGAATATCAATGTAAACAAGCAAAGCAAGGAAGCAGAGCAACCTGATATAATATCAGTGGCCCCCTCTCAACAAGTCTCTAGTTTGCCTTCAGTTAATAATCTTCCGCAAGTAGTGATTCCAAATCCTGTAGATCAGATAGCGAGAGCTCCCACGCTACTCAATGTCGGGATTCCCAACGTGCCACAAGGAAGCCTTGTTAATGGTGCAACGATAAGTTATCCAGGAACTGGACTTCTGAATACCGTATCAAATGGAGTCATAAACCCAATAAATGGCATTACCAGTACCGTTAATGGTGGAATAATTGGAGCTAGTAATCCTGCTGTGGGATATCCGAACAATGGACAAACCGTGCTGTTACCTAATGGGGTCCAAGTACCTATGGATAATCAAGGGAATGTCATACAAGGGAACGTTCTACAGGGAGCAAACAATGCCCAAACTACGTTAACGACCAACGGGCTCCAGGTACCTTTAGTGAACAGTCAAGGGAATGCCTTGTTACCAGGAGCTGTCCCGGGTTATCCAAACAATGGCCAGACCACGTTAACAGCCAACGGTCTCCAGGCGCCTTTAGTGAACAATCAAGGAAACGTCTTGCCACAAGGAACTATGGGTTACCCAAGTAATAATGGACAGACCGCATTAGTAGGCAACGTTGCCCAGGGAACATTAGTAGGAAATCAAGGAAACGCCCTGCAACCAGGAGTTATGGGATACCCAAGTAATAATGCAGGCAACGTTAACCAGATACCTTTATTTGGAAACCAGGCAGGCACTTCACAGGTCATGGGATCTCCTAACACTGCACTAACGAACAATGGTCAGACCACGTCACTAGTAAATCCAAATCAGGGAACTTTAGTAGGGAATCAAGGAAATGTATTGGTAAATGGAGGTTCTCCTGTGGCAGGCACCGCTTGTTGTCAACAACAACAGCAACAGTGTGGAGGTGGATCCTGCCTTCAGTGTGGAAGTGGAAATCAATGTCAAGCGTGTGGAGGTGGTGCAGGTTGCCAAAGTAATCCTTCTGGGACAAGTACATTTTGTCCTCAAGATGTTGACGAATTTCTGCTTGACACGATAGAATGTTGTAAGTCTTTCCCATGTGAAGGTAATTCAATGTCAAAAACGACTGCTACTCCTACTACTCCGCCTACACAAAATCCGAATACACCCCCACCCAATACAGGGAATAACCCGCGTCCACAAAATCCAAATCAAGGCGCGCTTCCACCACCAGGAGCTGCCAATCCACAAGGGGCCCCACCTGTTCAAAGTCCAAATACGAGTCCACTGTCACATCCTGGAGCTGCCAATCCACAAGGTCCACCACCGAATCCAAATATCAGCCCCCTACCACCACAACCTGGAGCAGCCAATCCACAAGGTGCACCGCCTGTTCAAAATCCAAATATCAGTCCTCTACCACCACAACCTGGAGCTCAAGGGGCACCGCCTGTTCAAAATCCAAATGTAAGTCCTCTGCCACCACAACCTGGAGCTCAAGGGGCACCGCCTGTTCAAAATCCAAATGTAAGTCCTCTGCCACCACAACCTGGAGCTCAAGGGGCACCGCCTGTTCAAAATCCAAATGTCAGTCCTCTGCCACCACAACCTGGAGCTCAAGGGGCACCGCCTGTTCAAAATCCAAATGTCAGTCCTCTGCCACCACAACCTGGAGCTCAAGGAGCACCGCCTGTTCAAAATCCAAATGTCAGTCCTCTGCCACCACAACCTGGAGCTCAAGGGGCACCGCCTGTTCAAAATCCAAATGTAAGTCCTCTGCCACCACAACCTATAGCTCAAGGGGCACCGCCTGTTCAAAATCCAAATGTAAGTCCTCTGCCACCACAACCTGGAGCTCAAGGGGCACCGCCTGTTCAAAATCCAAATATCAGTCCTCTGCCACCACAACCTGGAGCTCAAGGGGCACCGCCTGTTCAAAATCCAAACCAAGGCGTCGTGACACAACCTGGGGCTGCATGTGTTCAGGCGCAGTCAAATATTGTTAATGCAGGAACAAATATACCAAATGGAGTGCAAGGATTCCCTTCAAATCCAAATGCTCCGGCATCTGCTCCTCCAGTTAATGGGCAAACTTTGCAGGGAAATCAAAATCAAATACCTTTGTTTCCAACAACGGCTCCTCAAATCCCTAATACCGCGGGAAATGCTCCTTGTCCTGCTCCCATGCCTGGGAACAATGCTGCTATCAACAACTTGTCTAATGAATTCGCGAATGCGTTTGCTCAGGCCCTAAAGGCAGAGCAACAAAAACAACAGCAACAACAACCACAACAACAACAGCAATTTGACCAAAGCGGCAGAAAGACTCGTAGCAAAAGTAACAAAAGGCATAAGCATCGCAAGCACAAGTATTATAGTAAAGATGACGAAAAAGACTCAACTAAATCTTATAATGGAGAAGATGTTGTAAATTCTCAAAGTGAGTTTTCGATCCACGAAACAAAACAGCCAAAGATACAGTTAATAGAAAATAAGGAAAAGAATGATGATGCATTAAGCGGTGACTACGAAGCGGAGGAAACAAGAGGTAATATGAAGAAAAAGAAACAAAGATTCCATAAAGTTGATCAGCAAAGTCATCATGGCATCGATGTGTCGTCAGAAAAATTAAAGCACAAGGCAAAAAATCAATATCGCTTACGTTTCAAAACAAAGCAACTAAGAAAAACGTTCGGGAGAAAGCGACTCAAGTCCCATAACTTGTTAATGAAACCAAAAGAAACAGGCAGAAACGTCTGGAAGAAAAGAAAATTTGACGTTGTTACTGAATCAAAAGAACAAAATAAGCTAAATCATGCATCAGGATATAAAAGAATCAAGCACAGAAATTCCAAAACATCGTTGCTGAACTATGAGAAAACAAAGAAACATTTTCTTAACAAATACAACAGAATGAAGGAGAAAATGAAACATTCAAAATACAGTAAGAGTCCTTCTGAAGGAACGATGCCCGAAAAGGTTGCGGAGGTCTCTGCAAGCGGAAGTGGTCTTTTTGATAACGAAGAGTATTTTGAATTTGTTCTTCCAACGGAAGAAGAGTTAAACTAAGTACCAACATTATAATTTAGTTGAAAAATTTCTTTCATTTTGTCACTAAAAAAAACAACAATATATAGAATGAGACAAATAAATTCATTATTTCATATTGATAAATTAAGTACATTAACACATTAAGTTAAAACAAATGTACCAGAAAGTGATGACCTTTGAATAGCTTCACCAAATGTTTCACTGGCGTAATCAATCAATCAATACATATATGCACGCAATGATTCCTCGAGAAGACTCGAATGGATGATCATATTTAGGAATCCCATAACGTTCTATCCACCTATTCTGAAATTAAAGTTAGTAGGTGTTTAACGTCCGTGTTCGATCCTTGATCCTCGTTCCTTTCTTTCCAATCCAGATTTTACAGTTTATCTAAACAGTTCCTGGAACCGACTTGGTCAGCTTACTTGATTGCAGTTTACGTTTCAATCGCTCCGTTAAACACCAGACTAAAACTTCCCCCAAAAACAAGAGGATATTTATCTCTATACTTTGAAGTATTTTGACATACAGCAGTGAATCTCACCTTACTCAACAATCGAAAGGATAAACCGAATATCGGTAAGCATGTTCAATATAAATGCTCTCTTAGTCAAGTCTTAGTCAATTTAAGATATATAATATTAGCAGTCCAAAACGAGCCTTTACAACTCTGCTGGATATATGGATGGATCAATACTATTTTCTGTTGATTAATCATTTCACTTTTCCCTGATTATTGATGCTCTTTCACTGTATAAGTTTTTATATCGAAATTAATGTATCTTATGAGGTTAACCGCCATTAGTCATCACGCCAGATATGACTCGTCACATATTTTAATATGTTTCAACATGTTTGTTAAGACAAGCATGTTACGGTGTATTAAACTGTTTTCATCTCAGAGGTTTTGAGAGAAAGTGTTTTAGGTTTAAGAATCGGAGATTCTGATCTTACTCTTCCATAAGATTCGTTACAATAATGTTGCTTCAATATATTTGTATGTGAACAAGCTTTGCTGAAGCCATACCTAATATCTTACTCTTCCATACGATTTGTTACAATAATGTTGCTTCAATATATTTGCATATGAACAAGCTTTGCTGAAACCATAGCTAATATCTTACTCTTCCATAAGATTTGTTACAATAATGTTGCTTCAATATATTTGCATATGAACAAGCTTTGCTGAAACCATACCTGATATCTTACTCTTCCATAAGATTCGTTACAATAATGTTGCTTCAATATATTTGTATGTGAACAAGCTTTGCTGAAACCATACCTAATATCTTACTCTTCCATAAGATTCGTTACAATAATGTTGCTTCAATATATTTGCATGTGAACAAGCTTTGCTGAAACCATACCTAATATCTTACTCTTCCATAAGATTCGTTACAATAATGTTGCTTCAATATATTTGCATATGAACAAGCGTTTCTGAAACCATACCTAATATTTGCTTTTCCTTGTATGATTTTTTAAAAAAATTTATTTAATTTTCTTTCCTTTTTCTTCAGTTCTGCAAATTTGAAACGGAATTTCAAGTAGATTCCATGCATGGAAAAAAAGCATAATTATGATCACAATGACATCCAGTATTTAGCTTGCAATTGGCCTGCGTGACAAGTGATTTAAGCAGAGTGCGTGTGACTTTTCGTGGATATTGGCCATTGCATTTAATTTTAGTACTATCCTACCCCTACCCCCACACGGTAATAAGATAATGCCCATTTTATTTTCTCATCTCTTTTTTTATTCCTTTATCTCAAATCGTCGTCCAATGCCACGGAAAACTAAACTCTTGATCAAAATGCCACAGCAAATAATGTCAAATGTGGATTTCTTTCTTTCTTTCCTTTTTACTTTCCTTCTTTCTTTCCTTTTTACTTTCTTTCTTTCTTTCTTTCTTTCTTTCTTTCTTTCTTTCTTTCTTTCTTTCTTTCTTTCTTTCTTTCTTCCTTTCTTTCTTTCTTTCTTTCTTTCTTTCTTTCGAATATCGATAACGATAACGATAACGATAACGATAACGATAACGATAACGATAACGATAACGATAACGATAACGATAACGATAACGATAATAATAATGATAATAATAATAAACTTTAAGAAACTATTTGTACAATTAAAGATAGACATAACAAGAAGAAAAGGTGTAATAAGATAACCTTTCTTTCTTTTGTTTTTTTCTTCTTTTTTTTTTTTTACAGGATTGAAACAATTGTGAAGTGAAGTGTTAAATTTCTTGCACAATGCTTCTTCATAAAGCTGTCCAAGAAAACAACATAGCTGAGGTCAAAAAGCTCTTAAAAGAAGGTGCCGATGTGAATGCCAAAGATAAACGAGGTAACAGTGTATTGCACTTTGCCCACGATGAAGAAATAGCATCTTTGTTGATAAGTTCTTCGTCTATTGACCTTAACGCACAAAATGATAATGGCGACACTGCAGTTCACATCGCTTGTATTCCACCACTTGACCGTCTTAGAGATGTAAAAAAGAACACTATATGTTCCAGTCTGAAAATTTTGGCGATGCTTCTAGGAGCTGGAGCATCTCCAAATATTCAGAACCAACTTGGATATGGTGTATTACATTCTGTGTTTGTGTATGGGGGGATCGCAGGGATTGGTATGGATATAGTCAACATCGGCGATATAGTTGCCATGCTCCTCAAGTACAGCGCAAATGCTAATTTAGAAGATTTTGAGGGATGTAATCCCTTGCACCATGCTGTAAGGGAACCCAACATGGCAAGTGTTGCAGAGCTTCTTCTTCAAGCAGGAGCTAAAATAAATACTAAGGACCGCCGTGGAATGACACCTTTACATCACATTTTTGATTTGGACGACGAAGAGATGGTCAACTTGCTTTTGCATCATGGGGGAAGTATCAATGAAAAAGATGTTAATGGGACAACCGTACTTTCTTCCGCTGTTTTGGTGGGAAATGAGTTCATAGTTGAGTTACTTTTGAGAGATACTCGAACTGGAATAAATCTAGGGGATCTGAATGGTATCACACCTTTGCATCTGGCTGCTGCTTACAAACGCATAGCGGTCTGTGAAATACTTATTGCATACGGAGCAGATGTAAATGCACTTGATGCTTTGAATGCAACTCCTTTGCATTACGCAGCATACGGTGGAACGCCAGAAATTGTTAGCTTATTGTTACAAGCTAATGCAAGCGACCAAATCAAAGATGACTTAAGCTATCTTTCCATTCAGTATGCACTAGATCGGCATTTCTTTTACACCGCTTTAGCATTCGGGGAAGAACACCAACATGAGGTGAAAGCTCACCTTTCAAAATCAGAAAACATCAATGGAACAACGGAACTAGAAGACTGGATATTGCAAAGCTTCCCAGCAGATGACGTGCTGACCATGATTGTTCCAGCGTCAAAAGTGTACTCAGATCCATACAACCAAGACATACTACCTCCAGATACAATGGATTATATCAAAACGAAGACAAACCAGGACAGTTCTGCATTTGTTCGTGGAATGACGGAAGTACCAGGTATAGGAAGAATCCCTGATATCGAAGAAGCTAGAGCAATTAGAGGTGCTGTAGAGAGCTATATTGAAAAGATATCATCCACAATGGCAGAAATTGATCCCAGATTTTGTGGATCTCTTTTGTATTCTGGAAGCGTCTACGAAGGAACGAAGATTTGTGACCCCTACGAGTTTGATTACATGTTGTGCCTGGAAAAATTTGAACGAGTATGCTCCATTCAACTTGAAGAAAATACACAGTTCGATAACGTCCGGGTTTCCAAGAACGAGAGCTTTGAAGTTGATCATTTTGATGATTTTTTTGATGAAAACCAATTACAAAGTGATAAAGTTATGACTGCGTTTGTCGAAGTAGCCAGGAAGGCAATTAGCAAGTTGGGCTTTACCACGGGCTCTAGTAATCTATATCTTCAAAGTCTGACTGAACACACACTTGTGGAAGGAACCTGGATCTTGCCTGGAACTGTCACGTGCAATTTGAAACTCATTTGGAATGGTCTTTATTACAAACAATTGGTCATCTGTGTCGACCTAGTACCTGCAATTCCTATCAGCAAATGGCCTTCTGCTGCAAGAAAGGGAAGCTCGCTTTTGTCTGAGAATATAATGTGTAAAGGATGTCACGTAGTGTCAAAGTCTGGATATTGGAGGCTCTCGTTCTCCCTTGCCGAGAAGATGATCATGGGAAATCTTTCAAATGAGCAGAAGATGGCATTTATTTTGCAGCTGTTTCAGCAAAAATAACAATTTATGATGACAGTGCTTTGGATGATGAAACAAACGCTGGTACCATAGACAAACATGATGATGGTGTACACGACGATAAACAAGATGATACATCTGATGTAGCATCTTCAAGTTACTTTGATGAAAAATCTTTCCATACACTTGATGAAACCCATGATGACCTCACTGTTAGCAGCGATACGACAGTGATGGCTCCTATTTTGTCAGGAACAATGGTTGGTAGAGTGATGACACCTTATGGCTCTCCTCTAACAGTTATAAACATTTCAGATAAGCAAGCTCTGCGGAATTTAGAAGTGGGGGACAGAGTTGATATCACTGTCAAAGAAAACCAAGGTACAGGCGGTATGGAAGGTGACATCCCATGAATGAAGGACATAGATGGTACCAGTGCAGCAGAAAGTGATATCTGTTTAGGAGTACGTGAAAGTGGTGATCCTACAAAGGAAGACCAAAGCGACAGTGATATTCCAGCTAAAACCATAGAACCACGTGATGTCCTGTCCACTTATTTATTGAAGATGGTGTTTTTTCAATGTCTCGAAGAAAACTCTAAAAAGTCTCCCGAGATGATAGTAACAACGGAACAAATATTTAAGCAGATTTACGACTGCTTGAAAGAAAAACGACCTTTGCCTTACTACTTCATGCAGAAGCATAATCTCATGGATAAAATGCTTGAAAGTGAAGATTTGTGTGAAACTAAGTTAACTGTAATGATGCTAAACACTTTTTTAAGCCAGAAACCTTGATTTAAAAAGCAACTAAATACATAAAAACTATCCACTCAATGACCTAAACTCAAGTAAATAGTAATGATAATTTTGAAGGGCGCTGTTTCTTTGATATGTCGGTCAATTTTAGATAAAATGTTTATCAAGTGATAAAATTGCTGGAATTTGCTTTCAGCTGGATCAGTTGCCCACCATAAATCATAGCTTTCATTTCATTTCAGTTAATTTTTTTTTCGTTAGAATTCACGATTGTAACAATGACGGAAGAATCCGCCACAACAATGTAGTACCTTAGTAGTGACGAACATTAGTGGGATATATCTGTAAAATATTTTTCAATGCATTGACGTTTCCATTTACAATGTATGTACAAAACATTCTCTCATCTTTTACAGAGAGAGGTAAAATTTCAACTTAGTGTTACGCATGGGTATGTATTGATTGGTAACAAATTTGAACTCCGGGGCCGATGTATATAACCTTGATGGTTGATAGTGAACACGAATGAGGTTTTCAATTGCCGGCTATATCATTTCAACTTAGTGTTACGCATGGGTTTGTATAATGGGTAGCATATTTGAACGCCGGGGCCAATGTATATAACCTTGATGGTTGATAATGAACACGAATGAGGTTTTCAGTTGCCGGCTATATCCGTGGTTTCTTTGCCTTGTTGACGGAAATTGTTTTTCCGTTTTATATATTTGTTCTGCCATCTTTAACACGAGCTAGGTTTCTATGTTTGGATCTGAAGGCCTTCCTTCTCGTATCAGCTGTTTTTCACCAATAATGCTGTCACGTGGCTGTTGGGTCCTTGTATGCCAGACAAACACCTGTTTAAAAAAATGACATTCTTAAATTTCATAGAACATGAATCCACAAGGTCTAAGAGTCCACTTATAATACTTTGGGTCACTGATTACCAAACCTATTTGGGCAGGAACGAAGCTCTGGGGAAACAACAAAATAATTACGATTGTTTCGTTGGAGCCTCGGTTTTGATTTGATCTTTTTTATCATGTTTATAGACCCCTTTCACCTGACGTCTAAGCTGCTCAATTTGGAGGACAAAACAAAAGAATTTCAATTTCCTGAGAATTGGAACCTATTGTTTTGTCCTCCAAAGTGAGCTGCATTCCGACTTGCTGCAAGGGGTCTATAGTCACTCAAGCAAAGTGGGCCAAAGAGCCGATAACAATTGTAGCCTTAGTGAGCTAGTGTTAGAAGGTGCAGTTCATGAGGAACTGTATTACCCGATTGTACATAGTCACCAGTCATTTATAGAGGCAAGAGGTGTACTTGTAATTGTTCGGGTTCACGATAAACTAACTAGTCCGACAATAACAGAGGGTGGAGCACGACACTCCTAAAATATAATTCCGACACCTTAAAAATTTCTGCAAGATGTGTCATTTCTACTGTTTGCACACGTAAAAAAAAAATTGTAAACTTGATGTTTCAGCAGCTCTAGTGGATGCTTTCCTTGGAACATTCGTGACGAAAGACTAAAGCAAAAGTATGTCCAAATCATATAGGTTTGTTTGAGCTACCTTTTGACAATCAGCCACAGGCTCGAGATCCTCTCTTTCAGTAATTTGCTTCAATAATGATGACTCGAGCATCCCAGCTCTTTTCATAGGCCTGAATTTAGCACGTGGGTATTCTGTTATCAGCTTTTTGATATTGATAGCAAACCCAGCCATGTCTATCGGGAAAGGTCGGAACTTTCCCCAGTTGGTGTGGAATCTGATCACTTTGCCCTCTCGACATACGGGTCCAGCCCATCGAGCAGCTCCTGTGAATGCTACAGGCCACACCCCTACACCTTTAATCCAACGAATCTGTAACAAATAGTAAATACATACATAAGTGTATAAATGAATGATCGAACGGATGAAATGAGTGAAAAAATGTGCGAAACATGAGTGAAGGAGTGAGGAGAGTGAAGGAACGGGAAGTAAAGAAAGGGAATAGACCTAATCACCTTCATATGCAAATTGCCCAATTCAAACTACTTGATGTTCCCTGGAGAATTGTTTCGTTATAATGTTTCCATATCCACATAAATATGAACGAATAAATTTCAGAAAGATAAAGGAACAATTTTCAAGATAAGATTAGAAAACATAAAAGACCAGTATACTGGTATGCAAAAGGGGAAAAAAAGCCCATCCCCCCGGCTCCGCCGTCCCTGTGAAGACATCGAAACGTCGAGAACAAGAAATCTAGTGTTCATAAACTTTACTATTTAAATGTTCCAAAACCATTTGTTTAGATTTTCGCTTACCTCATCAAATAAGTGACTGTCGTAGGTATTATCATCATCAGCAAAGTACACCACGCCAGGTGTATCCTCAGGATCAATATTATCCCGTATCCATTGGATACCAGCATTTCTTTGGTACACTCCTCGTGGTTTAAACCGTCGAAACTCTCCTTTCCTTTTTCGTAATACCTCTGGGGTCCTAATATTCAAATGGGTATATTTAAAGCCCGAATTCTTAAGAAATTGTTCCACTCGCTTGGTTTTACCAAGCGAATCCTCGACAACAATCCAGTGAAGATTACGAACTCCTTTGAGCGCCTGGGATATTCGAGTGAGTTCAGCTTTTTGGACAAATCTCCTAAATGTTGGTGTAACTATAAAAACTGTAGGGAGAGCTTTATTTGTTTTGTGTTTATCCAAGGTTTGACGTTTCCCGTTGACTTCACCAAGTTCATCTTTAGGGTCACATTTTTTCAGTTTTTCACTCAACTCATTAATTTTGAGTTGCAGTTGTTTTAGGTGGTGTCTAGATCGTGTAAGGCGTTTATAAAGCTCTTTGTTTTGTTCTTGTGTTACCACTGCTGAATCATCCATTGATCTTTTTCCTCGCACAAACACTGCCTCTCTCACAGGTAACATATTTTCTGATCCGTCTGCAAGAAGATAATTAATAACGTTAAAAAGCAAAATCCAAAGTGTTTAAATATAAAGGAAAAGTGGCAGAGTGACTTTTACTTGGCCCATGAAACAAACTCGGCTTGCACAATAAACATAAAACCAAATGGACCTTTTTTCAAAAATGGCTACCAGAAATTCGAATAAACCAATACCAGTACGACCAGCACTTTTTTGAAAATCGACAAATTTACAGACGTTTGTATGGTTGGGGTATACGCTATGCCCCCGGCAGCCATACAACGTTAATGTATTTTTGTCGATTTTCAAAAAATGTTTTCTCGGCCGATATAAAAGCTGACAAAATGAACTTCGTACAGGATTACTTAAGTAAAGGTGCTTTTTCTAGTGCTGGTCGTGTTAGCATTGGATTATCATTCTAACTCATTTGAATTTTTGGCCGCCATTTTTGGAAAAGGACATGGAAGAATCGTCTTTGATATTTGAATTATGTTACTCATGTACAACGACACTTTTGATTTTATCTAGAGCCTGAGTAATAGTCAAAATGAAACAAAAAGAAACAATAGAATTAGTATCTATTTCAAAGTAATTATAAAATCCCTCTTACAAAATGGCCCATGCAGGACATCACAAAGAAAATAATTCAGTCCTCTTAGTCCAAGAATTGAGCTCCTAGTCTAGAAACCGAAGTTTTTATTAAACATTCTAGTTACCCCGGCATTAAATACTGAGATATATTTCTCTCCCTCACTCAGAAATCAATGCAAATATGGAAATGTTTACAACTTGTGCTATATTGTATTCACAGGTTCATCCTGAATTATTTATCATGCAATCTTTTGTGCTTTGATGTACAGCTCCATTCAAATTCAAAATAAAGGGAAAACATGGAAGAAAAAAGGACATCGACACACACACACACACAAAAAACCGTAGTTCTAGCAGGCTCTAATATACAAAATGTTTTACTCCGTTTTCAACCTTTGACTTCCCTGCTGGTTTCATTAAGATTCTTTCGTTTGATGACTAGATTTTACTATTTGTCGTATGACTTTCTGAAACATATATCATTTAACTAATGAAATACTCAGGCTAATTAACCATAAAACACAAAGACAAGCTACATGTAAAATATAATATTTTGTTACATATATATATATAAATTTCAATTTATAATTCTCACACATTATTTTCGAACAAGAAGTGACTAAAAAAATTGACTATAAAATCTTGATCAAAGTTGCTTTTGGTAAGCAATTAATTTAAAAGACTAACAATATCAGATTACGTTTTCTTGTCATCTCGACAACATCTTCAGGTCTATTGATTAAGGTAATGCGATCGCGCATTTTTTTTCCATGAATTTTTTTAAAATTTGGCACAAATATTCCTTTTGAGCTGTAGTGTGAAAATATGAAATAAAAAATGGGGGTACCCGAATCCGTTCGGGAGATATAATTTTTCAAAGACAATGCTTGCGGCCGTGTTTTCGGGGAAAATAAGACAAAGTAAACTAGAAGCTATCGTAGTCCATATGGCTTGAAGAAGTAGCATAAACGATTTCAAACGATACATACCTTAACACATTATGATTAAAACCCCAAAATTGTTCATTTTATTGTGTTCAGAATGAGTTCTCGATGTTTAAATGTCCAAAACAGTACATTTTGACTGTACTTTACGATCCGAATTTCCGGACATTTTCGCGATTTACTCAAAACTTAGTCGAATTATCTACCTTCATTTTTGGATATGTTGTAGCTTTAGTAAACTTGGACTCACAGTGAAAAAATCAGGGTAGGTCACCGAGCAAGATTTTTAGATATTTCACGTTGAACGTGGAGAAAGGTCAAAATGTCTTATCCGCCATAGTTGAAAGATCTTGGCCACAGGAAACCCAATCACGAAAAAGTACTTTGAAAATTAACACTTCGTGAAATTACTAAAAATTTAGTCGAATTACCTGCCTTCATTTTTTGATATATTGTAGCCTAAGTTGTTCTGGACTCACAGTAGAAAAATCAGGGTAGGTAACCGTGTAAAATGTTTAGATATTCAATAAAGCGCAGGAAAGATGCGCACGAATGCACGATCGCATTACCTTAAGGATGACTTAGGAGAAATGCAAAAACAGAAAAAAAGCAAGAGAAAAAGTCATCCTTCAGGTCATCCTTCAGTAGACCCGAGAAGATATTGATTACTATATAAAAATCTGCGATAAAATACTAAACAATATTATTTTTGATGACGCCTGACGTTTCGACGTTAGCTTAACTTCATTATCAAGTACGTCAAAAAAAAAAAAAAGAAGAAGAAAAAAAGAGAACAAAAAAAGAACGAGATACAAAAAATTACATAAAGCCTGCCATATAAATGGCTCTATTTAAGTAGATCTATTTTCGTAATGGATAAGTTGCGAGCCTTAATGTGAGCGACTGAAGAAGACTGCCGTTAGGCCTTTGACAACTTCAAGTCGACTGAAAAATGAGCCAGTTCAACTAGAAACCTATTTGCATTAATTTCTGACACATCTTGAAAATTAGTTTTCAGCTCGAGAAAAAGTGACCGGAATGTCTTTGTAAACTTACCAGAACGTAGGTCTTGAACATCAATGGCATCTTCTATCTCGTCGGAATGTATTTTTAAGCGAGACATGCGCCTTGATTGTTGCATTTCCTCCCTCATGATGAAATACGTTAAAGGCGCCACAACAATTAGAAATGCTAGCAGTATTGCTAGCTCCTTCCTGGCCATGAGATAACTTGCTTGACAGCTAGATCTGCTAATTGACTCCTCAACACATTTCAACCTAAAGAAAAGATATTTTAGTAAATTCCATGAGTGTTGTAATTGCTTGCTTTTTTTTATAAAAACCAAGTCCTTTAAAAGAAGTATAATGGTATGCACTGGCTAAATTGCATATATTACATGCATACATACACACATACTTTCAGTTTTTAAAGGTAATAGGATGAAATTTCAAAATACATTTTTGGGGGTAAAGAAGAAGAGGTAGGAGGAATGCGAGCAAGCAACAGAAGGAAATATGGATGGTAAGCAAGGAAGGAAGGAACGAGGAAAGAAGAAAGGATTGAAATAACAAAATACAATATAAAACCCCCAATGATCAATCAATAACATGCAATGGATGTAAGCTATAACTTTCTCTTACTTTGTTCTAACAAATAGCGCCGTATTATCTAACGATTCCTGACGCTAGAAAAGATCTCTCAATAGAGAAAAGCTTCGTTCGTTCACCTTGTTCGTGTTTTGATTTCTATTTCTCGTGATCCAATTGCAAACGTGGTTCGTTATAGCTCATGCTGTTTACTGATATTCCACCAGCCGGTGATATCTTCAGCGAAAGAAAAATATCTTGCAGAACAGGTACCTAAAAAGATATACGACTGTTGTTTTAGAATTCCTTAACAGCCACGTTCGCCTTGTAAAGTCAGAACTGGTCTTCATGTCGATCTTCTTAGTATCAAGATAACCTTCTACTAAGACTTCTTGCACTGCATGTAATTTTAATCATCATATCGGCACGCGCACTCCTATTTATGATCACGTACCTGGTACCTTTGTTATCAGAGTGGTAGGGGGCAAAATGTCATGATCCACAAGCTGCTTATCAAATAAAAGAAGTTGTTCTGCCAGCTAAAACTGATGACGGGTACCCTTGACATGAAAAGCCTGAGCGAAGACTGGGAAAGATAAAATGACTCCAATCCTCGTCCCCATTTCCTTCTCCGTCGACCTAAACCTACTCGCACCCAGGACAAGGAACGAAGATGCGGTGTATGACGGACATGGCCTCTCATTAACGTCACACCATGCCATTGCTGTTACAGACAGGTCAATATTTTTCGAAATGTTCTTTCTGGGATAACGGGGCAGCACACCCAAAACTGTTGCAAAATAATTTGACTTTCTTAGCAGAGTTATAAGTCACTTGTCGTTTGATCCCATAGATCATTTACGAATTCGTACAATACAGCTGTGTTCTTTGATTACAGACTCAGTTACTCAGGGTAAGCCTAATTTCAGCATCAGAATATTCACAAATACCAACAGTAAAGTAAAGAATGCAGAGATTCAAAAATACAAACACTTTGAAATTCCACGGACCATCACTAGCTGAAACATAAATATTCTACACAAAATCGAGTTTGTAACCCTGACGAACGAGAACTCGGAACTGGTGTATTGAATATGTACCATTAAACCACCCCTGGCCTGAACCCCTTATATAGATATATCTCATGATAAAGCACATCGCCTGTGGTTCGCTCTCTTTCTCAAAAGATACCGAGCCTCGCTTCATCACTTGATATTTCTTATACTGTAGAACAAAGAACATATCGTTTAACACCAAGTCATTTAACACCATTTCTTTTGGTGTGGCATTTGATAGGTTTTGAAGAGGAACAAGCGACATACCAACGGGTAATTCACATGAATTAGTAAATGAGAATGCCTTTGTCCACGTCCGGCTGGTCTTTCTTACATACTACTCATAATTTCAGAATCAGTAGGGAAGAATCAAATTGCTACTAATTTTTGCACTGAAAATCTCTGTGGTTTTATTTTGAAAATTTCTAAAAATTACTTACATTTTAGAAATCTTTGGTCTTCAATTTCTACGGGGTTTCTGGGACGAAATCTTATTTGGAAATTTAAAATATGGGTAAGAAACTTCGGAGTAAAAAAGCCGTGAAATAACATTTCGTAAATCAGCTCCGAATCGCAGATCGACTCAAAAATAAAAGAATTGCCGAGCAAAAAAAAGATGGTGAGTACACAAGAAAAACTATTATTGAGTCTTTGAAATATTATTTTGAAAATATAATGTGAATAACAATAAAACGTTGTGGATACACGATAACAGGTGCGAGAGAGTTTGATCTGATCATGATCTACTCTGTTCTCCTACAACTATTCTACTCTATACCTTTAATATTTTTATAGATTCGAAGGCTTTCAGTTAAAGTAAAGATATTTTACTGGGCCAAAGATTCACCATTTGTGCCAAGCCAAGGCTCTTATAACTTGTTATATGTAGCAGTTATTGGATATAGCTCGGGTGAGGAGCTTATATAAAGTGGCTCATTCGATACTAAAAGAAGCCCGATATATTTAAGATTACGAAAATATTTTAAACAAAAAAGATACTTAAAAACAGTGGCAAAAATTTCATCCTATTATAAACTGAGATTGTATGTAATTTTTGTTCTTATTGGTAAGCCTTTGAGTGTGTTAGATATAGGCCATTTGTTTTTCCACACAACAGCGAAACCATGTACCATTATTGTTATCATTTTAAGATTCAGGTGGTCTTGAAATTCGAAAGAGATACCGTATTCGAGGATTTTAAGGGGAATTATGTCAGAGAGTTTCGTGTCATTTCGGATCAGATCGTATTGCAGTGGGTCACATATCATGATGGCAGCCATGTTGTTTTTTTTCCTGTTGACCACGTGGGTAGTGATTAAAGGGACAAGCAGCTTTCATTCAACCAATGAACTTGGTTCATTAAAATGCGATATAAAAAACATATACCGACCTTTCATTTAACTGTCCATCTTATTATAATGCTATATACAGCGATATGTAGAAATTATGCCATCCTTTTGATATATATACAAGTATATCAGAAATTATGGGATATCATCTCTGATATTTTTTTCGAAATGCCTATAGATGTATAAAATTATGCTCGAAAGCTTTATTCATCCTAGAGTGCTTACACTATGTCCATGAAATAAAATCTAAATAGTTACTACCTAATAGTTTTTATTTAGTGACTATTAGTCACTATCACTCAACTGGAACAGCTTCAGTAACAATAAAGTATGCCTCTATTAAATAAAGTATTATCTCTCTATTGTCTTGAGTATTTGATTTCCCTTGACATGTATTGTTACTAAAGCTGTTCCAGTTGAGTGATAGTGACTAATAGTCACTAAATAAAAACTATTAGTAGTAACTATTTAGATTTTATTTCATGGACATAGTGTAAGCACTCTACTTGGTATGTCAAAACTTTAGAAACAAAGTTGTCATTATAATAAGATTTAAATTCTAAAACTTTGGATAAATTCATTTGCCCAACTATGCTAAAAAAAAATTCCACATCCAGCTGATTTATAGAACTCTAGCTATAAGATATCATATTTTAGCCCAAAATTGTACGACACGAAGTTGTATTACCTATTAATATTCATTTTGAAATCTCACTATATTCAAATACTCCGAACAGTTATATGTAGCTTCAAAAGTGATTGGTTGACAAAATGATGCTATTAATGATTCAAAATAGTGCGATTAATGCTTAAATCGCACACTTTTAGCCAATCAGATTGCTGGATTTGCTAATGATTTCAAAATGGATATGATTATAAGGGGATAAACTGTATTGATGAAAGATTTGGGATTCTTTACCTGACCTTGTCGACGCCTTTGCCGCCATCTTGCAGGCTACGAAGATTCTTTACCCCATTCTTTCTGAACAAACTTCACTGAAGGGTGTCCTGTGAAAAATTTTCAAAATACGTTATCTACTCTTCATCCCATCCCTGATTCAGGACACTTATTCGTGCATATGCATATCGTCAGTAAACTTGATTCAACCAACATTTTTGTACGCTAAATGTCTATATTAATATAAAATTTATTTGGAAGCTTTCATTCAGCCATTCTCTTCCAATTGTCCACTTGAAACAAACAAACAACAACAACAGCAACAACAAAACCCGCGTATTTTGGCGGTCAATCTTGAAATCCTGGTTATTCCGGCATTCTAGTGCTTATAAAAACCTCTAGCCTCACGCTCCTTGGGACTACTAGGAGTCAGTCCGGTACTAGACATGGTAGGGTTTATCATGTTCAAAGATAACACCCCAGAACCACTATCAGTTTACCTATTGTTCGTAACATGCACCCAAAATCAAAAGAAATATAACTAAACAGTTCCTTTGTTCTATTTTAGTTTGTGAGAGGAATTTTCAAGTACGTCATCCTGCTGTGTGGATTTACAATCGTTGTACTGTTGACTAGAATCATTGAAAATCGAATAGAAAATGAGAACTTTACAGGTTTGTACGTTATTAATAGAATAGAATAGAATAGAATAGATATATTTGTTTTAATATGTTGGGCAATTAAGTCATTACAAAAAGAGAAAAGAGATGGAAATCATGTTTTTTTTTTTTAATATTATACAACATGACCACCATGTTGGTCGATATTGAAAAGACATGGTCACCATGTTGGTCGATATTGAAAAGATATGGTCACCATGTTGGTCGATATTGAAAAGACATGGTCACCATGTTGAATGATATAACAAAAGACATGGCCACCATGTTGGATGATGTAACAAAAGACATGGCCACCATGTTGGATGATATAACAAAAGACATGGCTATCATGTTGGTCAATATTGAAAAGACATGGTCACCATGTTGGATGATATAACAGAAGACATGGCCACCATGTTGGATGATATAACAAAAGACATGGCCACCATGTTGAATGATATAACAAAAGACATGAAAACCATGTTGGATGATGTAACAAGAGACATGATCACCATGTTGGATGATGTAACAAATGACATGGCCACTATGTTGGATCATATAGCAAAAGACATGGCCACCATGTTGGATGATATAGCAAAAGACATGGCCACCATGTTGGATGATATAGCAAAAGACATGGCCACCATGTTGGATGATGTAACAAATGACATGGCCACCATGTTGGATCATATAGCAAAAGACATGGTCACCATGTTGGATCATATAGCAAAAGACATGGCCACCATGTTGGATGATATAGCAAAAGACATGGCCACCATGTTGGATGATATAGCAAAAGACATGACCACCATGTTGGATGATATAGCAAAAGACATGACCACCATGTTGGATGATACAGCAAAAGACATGTTGGATGATATAGCAAAAGACATGACCACCATGTTGGATGATATAGCAAAAGACATGGCCACCATGTTGGATGATATAGCAAAAGACATGACCACCATGTTGGATGATATAGCAAAAGACATGGCTACCATATTGGATGATATAGCAAAAGACATGGCCACCATATTGGATGATATAACAAAAGACATGGCCACCATGTTGGATGATGCGTAACAAATGACATGGTCACCATGTTGGATGATGTAACAAATGACATGGCCACCATGTTGGAAATTAAGTAAAAAGAAAACAAGATGAAACCTTTTTTGCAAAACAAACATCACTTGCACGCCCAAAACAAATATTCCACATCATTGATCTAAAAACGTTTTTCTTTTTCTTTTTTCAGAAGTATTTTCACTGAGCGAAGAAGAAGACGAAAGCTTATTAGCAAGAACAACACATCCGTACACAGAAGGATCAAATAAACACATCAATGCACATAACAAAATTGTCAAAAGAAATGAAAATATTCTCCATGCACATCAAATGGTCAAAAGAAATACAATATCATCTTCTAGAACAGACTTGCCAACCATATATGCTATAACTCCAACATATAAAAGGTTCCTTCAAAAAGCTGAATTAACAAGAGTCGCCAACACCTTTAGACATCTTCAAAATTTCCACTGGATTATAGTCGAAGACTCTAAACTTAAAACTAGCCTTGTCCATGATTTTCTGGAAAATTGTGGGCTCAAATATACTCATTTGAATATCAGAACGCCCAAGCCTTTGAGGCGTTCACGAAAGCAGCCGCGTTGGTCTAAATCGCGTGGTGTGGAGCAAAGAAATTTGGGGTTGGAATGGATTAGAACTCATGTCAATCCCAACAAGACAAAAGGGGTTGTGTACTTTGCTGATGATGATAATACTTATGATGTAAGACTCTTTGAAGAGGTAAGGTTTTAAAAATATTTTATAGAGGTTTTTCGTGACCACATGATGGCAGCCATGTTGTATGACATGAACAATACAATCAAAGAAATTATATTGTTCCGATGATCATACAAAATATGTAGCACCAGTTTATATGTCGAATTTTAGTTGCCTTGTTAATTTCATTTTAATTCATTCCTACAGTCGAACCTCTACACAACGGCCACCGTCTGTACAAAATTTTGTGGCCGTTGTAGAGAGGTGGCCGTTGTGGAGAGGTTTCCGTTACAGTATATGAATGAACTCATTGGTAACCGGGACAGAATTTCCTGGCAGTTGGGTAGAGGTGGCCGTTGTAGAGAGGTTTCCGTTACAGTATATGTATGACCTCATTGGTAACCGGGACAGAATTTCCTGGCAGTTGGGTAGAGGTGGCCGTTGTGGGGAGGTTGTCGTTAGTGGAGGTTTGACTCTATCAATCAAGTCATGGTTACGTATTACTCTCATTTACATACCAACTACTCGGAGAGTGCAAGTCACCTATGAGCATTGTCACGCAAACGTCATTATTGACGTCCAACAATGGCTAGTTCTCACGACGGCCATCCGCCCTGTTATGTGTTATTCTGTTAATTTGACAGAAGCTATCGACAAAAAGTTCTTGCAACATTGACACCGCAACAATAGTTGAATGAAGAGACATTCACTAGTTAACGCAACGGTGATCCCCAAGGATTTTGAAAAGAAGCTCGACAAAACGTTCTTGCAACATGGCAACACATGTACGACAAGAATAGTTGAATGAAGACACATTCACACACAAAGTTAAATATTACTTATGCTTAACCGTACCATTTTTGTTAGACACTAGACACTTACCTAGCTGTTTTACTCTGTCATTCAGTTCCTTCCTTCTTTCAACAGATGCGTTTTATCAAAAAGGTAGGCATATGGCCTGTTGCCTTCACTGGAGCTGCACGATGGTCTGGTCCTGTATGCAAGAATGGTAAAGTCATTGGTTTCCATAACAACTGGAAGCCCTGGAGAACATTCCCCATCGATATGGCTGGGTTTGCTATCAACGTTAAACTTCTGATTAATGATTATCCAAATGCTTCTTTTGAACCCCAAGTCCGTCCTGGGTTAATGGAAACCTCGTTTTTGGAGCAAATCACAACTATTGATGAATTGGAGGGAAGGGCTGATAATTGTATGAAGGTAAGACTATGTTGCACGAGTATAGATAGTCAAACGTACCATGGAACATTTTATATATTTTTCTCTATATAGAACCCTGTATGTGACGTCAATGCAGCTCAATGTGGAGGACGAAAAAACAAGAGTTTCAATTTCCTGAGAATCGTAACCTATTCCCCTCCCCCCTCCAAATTTAGCTGCATTCCCACCGTGCTGTAAGGGGTTTATTCTG
Source organism: Anthopleura sola (assembly GCA_023349425.1). Classification (NCBI taxonomy): domain Eukaryota; kingdom Metazoa; phylum Cnidaria; class Anthozoa; order Actiniaria; family Actiniidae; genus Anthopleura; species Anthopleura sola. The sequence goes on from JALHLI010000008.1 coordinate 9,291,094, forward strand.
CAATTCTGCCGGGGGATGGCGGTGTAAATAACTATACTGAATAGGTTTCGTAAAAAAAAAACATAAATTATGAACAGTCTCTTTAATTACCTTAGGGACCGCGGAGAGGAAGGGGAATGGAAGCTAGTATGTTTTGCTCATGTCCACTAAATTTTCAAGTCTCAATCCTCCGTTTAGTGTCATACATTATTCTGCCACACCTTACAATCCAAGCCCCCCCCCCCCCCCCTCACCCACGCACTCTTTTAAGGGTGCTTAAGTTCGAGTTAGTTCAACTAACTGTATATCGTTCTCAATATTGTCTTCTTTAGGTCTATGTGTGGCACACAAGAACTGAGACACCCGTTATCAATATCAACGGTGAAAGACAGCTTATCAAGAGTGGAACGCCTTCAAATCTCCTTGTGGAAACTTGAAAACATAGTCGCATGGCCAAGAAAAAAACAATTTTTTTTCCATTGTAAAAACGCATAGTTCAGTTTGGTATCAACTGTATAATTGGTATCAACTGACCTGAATGAGTCACATGAATTGCTTTACCAGGCTTTGGCGAAGGGCATGACTGCTTTCATGCTCAGTCATTCATTTACATTCCTTCTGAAAACTTTCCATTCTGCTGGATTTAGAAAAAAAACCCGTAAACGCCGGAAATGACGTCGATTAAGAGCAACCTTTTAAACGAAAGAGACGAACTAATTAAATTAAGTGCAAAAAGGTTGTCATATAAAATCTGAAAAAAAAGTTAGTATATTTACCAATTAATAGACCTCTTTACCTTTGTATGCAAATTGCCCATTTCAGACCACATGGCATTTCCTTGAGAAATGTTCTTTTGTTAAAATATTTACACATGAAAGAATCAACTCCCAAGAGTGGCATCACGTGGTCTGAAATGGGCACAACAAACAACGAAGGTATAAAGAAATAAACTATCACTGACCTCAAACTCGGGCAACAGTGAAATCATGAAATTCCAATAGAGATTATCACATGCTAAGAGCCTGATATCGTTTTTATTCACGAGTTTCTTGTATCAAATCGCGAACCAGAGAGTCCTGCGATAGGAGAATCGCGATGCAAAAACTACTGCGATTTTGAGCCGCCAATACGGGTTGATATTGACGGCGCTAAAAGAAAATATATCACGACGAAGGCCAATACAGAAAATATTTTCTCCCAACTAGCCGCCTAAATAACCCCGTATTGACCGAATGCTAATATGGCCGCCATTTCATTATCATGATATTTAAAAAACATATTTTAGTTGACCACTACATTAATATCATAACTTAGAATGACATCAAGGAATTAAGAAAGTTTGAGAGAAAAATATTAAATTCTTGAGAAGTTATGAGAATTTCAAAATGGTGGGGGAAGGGGAGAAAGAAAGAAAGAACAAAAGTATGGAAGGATGGACGAAAAAGAAAAACAAAAGAAACAAATTCTCAACAGCAAACTATTGAATTACCGTGAAATAATTTATCAACTACGAATAAAGAAAGTGACATTTAAGTGATATAATAACTTTACTTTCAAGGTAGCTTAACTTTCCTAATGCAAAAATAACTGACCCGAAACAGACCCAACTAATTAAATTTGAATACCTGTGGGAAACCTGTGGTTGACTTGTCTGAGTGATGGGCTTCCTGTGTTAACATAACGGAGTGGGGTTAGGCTCTACTTCATTTTCCTGTTTCGTGTTGTTTCTGTTCTGGTAACCTAAAATATTTAATGGGAAAAAAATAATATTTAGACCGAGATTTACTGTACACCTACAGTTCTAAATGGACAAAAACATCTACGAGGGACTATACTATGGCCTTGTACTTTAATCTCACCAAAAAGTAACTTTTTGAAGCAAGTCTTCCCAAGAAATGGCGTCTTGTCTTTAACAGACGACAACTTTTGGTTCTCAATTTCCTTGATAAAACTGTGTTATATTTTCGAAAATTTAACTAAAATACAAGCACTTTATGATGGAGTTATTCAACGATATCCACAAAAGCGCAAAAAATGGTTCTTCGTCGAATTTAAAAATCCTTTTGAGCAGCTTCAAGTCTAAAGCTAAAGAAAGAAGCAAACTGATAGAGCACAAAACGAAAGACAATGATCAGATAACGACTCCGTTGATTATCGCCTCCCGTAATGGCCACATGAAGTGTGTAAAGATTCTCCTTTCTTACGATGCTGATATAGAATCAAGAGGAACAGTTAAAATCGATGATCAGATTATTGAAGAGACATCATCTTTGTGGGCGGCGGCAGCTAAAGGAGAGATGGATATTGTCAAGCTGTTGATCAAAAAAGGGGCAAATGTTAACGCTAGGACTAAGACAAACTCAACGCCTTTAAGAGCTACTGCCTATGATGGAAGACTAGATATTGTGAGTTACCTTGTTGAGCATGGAGCTGATGTTAATGTTAAGAATAATTTTGAGAACACTCCTTTGATGGTAGCTTGTTATAATGGACATAGGAGTGTAGTCAACTATCTGACTGATAAAGGTGCTAAGATTGATGCACAAGACAAGCAGGGAAATACTGTACTTCACTATGCTGTGGAGCGAGGACACTTAGATATTGTCAAAGATCTTGTTGCTAAAGGAGCTTCACAACTTCCCAATAACCTTGGATTGTCACCTTTACTTCTAGCGAGCAATGACTGTAAGATTGAAATGGTGGAATACCTTATCGGTAGACCAGACTGTAGTAAGTTAGATGAAATACACAGCCTTGAACTCTTAGGAGCGACAATTGCTAACGAGCCAGACGCTTATGATATTGATAAGTCCTATGAATTCATGATGCGAGGAATGAAGAAGCGCTATGAGGGTGATAAATGTGTAATAAAGAAAGAGGTCCTTCCTCCAATACAAGCTTATCAAAACAGGGTGGAGTGTCAAACTGAAGATCAGCTGAAGGACATTCAGAAAGACTCCCATGCCATCCACATGGAAGGATTAGTGGTAAGAGAACGAGTTCTTGGGACCAATAATACTGAGTTACGCTTCCCTATCCGCTACAGAGGGGCTGTTTTTGCCGACTCGGCTAATTTTGAGCTGTGTATAGCACTCTGGAAGCATGCAATGGACATTGGCCAACAGAATGATCTGGCAGTTGTTGACGACCTCAAGATTTTTGGAGACTTCTTTTGTCACATGATTCAACGTAAAGTGTTTCCAAGCTTTGCTGATGTTTATGATGTCCTTGATCATGCAGTTCTAGAGTATGAAAAAGTGAGCCAAAAGATTCAGAAAGCAGAAGAAAATAAATCCAAAACACTGAAAGATGATTTGGAAAGTGTCATGCATAGGTCCCTATATCTTCTCACAATATTTGAGCAGCTTAATCTTACGGAATCTGCCGAGAAATTACTCCATCAGCTGTTGTATAAATATCTGTGTCTGAATCCCAGAACAAAACAAGGTAAAACCCTTGTTCACTTGGCAGTTTCAGGTGCGACACCTACTGACGAGCACTACACTAAAGATGTCTGTACCTATCCGTGTTATAAGACAACCAAGCTTCTACTTCAGACAGGAGCTCAAGTGAACACTGTCGACAATGAGGGCAATACTCCTCTTCACACTGCAGTAATGACTAAACCAAAGCAGGGACAACAAGAAACAATTGAAAAGATTATATCTTCTTTATATGATTCTGGAGTTCATGAGGATTTGACCAACTCTGCTGGTAAAACTGCCCTTGAAGTTTCAGCTACTAAAGAACTGAAACAGTTCTTGATTCTAAAGAGGAGGATTGTGTTGAAGTGCCTTGCAGCTCGTGCAATTAAACATTATAAGCTTCAATTTACTGGCTTGGTTCCCAAATCAATGGAAATGTTTATCAATGCTCATTGATGACACTGTAATGTCTGGATTGAGGGAACAAGTTGACTACAAAACACTCTAGACATTGATGAAACTAAAGAAACATTGAAGGCACTGATTAGCATAAATAATTTAGTTAGGCAGTGATAGAAAATAGCATAAGCCCTGAAAATTTCACCAATACATCCACAGAATTTGCTATTAGTTTAAGATTTATAAGTGCCCTTAGTTAGTAATCTTTTTGCAATTTACACTGTCCTTGGGCTCGATCCCCGTTACAACATTGAGACCCTCTTCATACACACACAAATTCATTTGAAACATGAACAGATGTGTGCAAAACAAGTCTAGTGTTTTGGTTGGTCTGTCTCACTTGCACTATTAATTTTTCACATCACAGATATTACTCATAGGGCTAAAAATAACAGCTGGTCAGTTGCTGGTCATGATGACTGGCAAATTAGTTTTAGGTCAGTCATACCTTATTTCTAGCTCAAACTTGATCACTGTTGATGCAAAGATTTGACCGAAGAAGTTCCAATTCTAGTCTGACATTGTCTGATGACCAGCCATTATTTATAGCCATGGAGTTAGTTGTACAAAGCCTGAATAGTGCTACCCAACCGATAAATCCTTATTCAATGGATAAAACCTAATAGTATACAAATTCTATACACTGGATAACTTTATCCAGGTTCGTACAACTGGATCCAGTAGTATTTAGTACAGTACATGTATCATAGCTGTTATATTATAACCTTTGACAATCACCTACGCACAGATAGGTGTATTCAAGTAGGTGCCGGTCATCACTTAAATGTCCAGTAAAAATTACCACTTGACTGGTGAATGATTCCCATTCTCTGGACATTTGACCAGCCACACGGATTTGACAGGTCAAATATTCCTCTGGTCTTACAAATGAACTGGTTATCAAGAACATTATTTGCGGCCTTGACAGTGTATCGGTAGTATTGATTTGGTTTACTCCAATACATATGGTGGCTTTTCAAAACAATTAAAATCGAGTTTCTGAACACATTATTTTATGAACTATTATTAAAGATTTAGTTTAAGAGTTTTTTTTTAAGATGTGGCACAGGAACCCCATAAATTCCTTTACATCTAGTTTAGGCTGATAAATATCCAAAAATGTGCAAATTCAGCTTGGCTAGTTTTTCATTGATATTAAATAAATCATCGCATGTTTTTCCGTCTAATGTTAATACAATATAACAAAGATAAGTAAGCTTAAAGGAAAGTAGTTTTAAGGAATAAAAAAGTCAACTAAAAGTAAAAACTGGGCTCATTGTCAATCTAATCAATACGATTCATTTTTCATCCAACCCTGAAATAACCAGGGGCGGATCCAGGAATTTTCAAAAGGGGGGGCCGGACAGGATCAAATTAGGGGCGTAGCGTGGCCATTTTGATAAGACACCTAAAAAATCGCCGAAGCAAAAAAAAAAAAAACAACAACGTGGCGCACTACAATGTTGACACTGTTCCATAAATTATTACCAAGTTGTAACACATTAATTTTAAAAGGGGGGGGGCCGGATAGGATCAAATTTAAAAATAAAATAAATTTCCTTAATGCATGAGGCAGTAGAAAAGCAAAAAAAAAAAAAAACCGGCAGCTAAAGAGGGTGCCGTGGCCCCCCCGGCCCCCCCCCCCCCTAAATCCGCCCCTGATAACTTCTGGTTAATCTAAGTCACTGTACTGCTTACTGACAGATCAAATTGGAATTTAACTGGTTAGGCTTCACAGATGATGAAAATACTTGAAAACCCAGAGAAAAAATATCAAATCAAGGAAGACCCAACTACCACTACATACTCACATTTGATGCCAAGTTCTGGAATCAAATCCAAGTGCACTACTATGATACACCACCCTTAATTTTTTAACCTTTGCAAGACAAAGTTTATCTTAATCAAGTATTTTCCAGTTTTTGAGGCTTTACATTTCATGTCACCCATCAACATTATTTATCTACTATGAATAAAGAAACTGACATTTAAGTGATATAATAACTTTACTTTCAAGGTAACTTAACTTTCCTAATCCAAAAATAACTGACCCGAAACAGACCCAACTAATTAAATTTGAATACCTGTGGGAAACCTGTGGTTGACTTGTCTGAATGATGGGCTTCCTGTTTTATCATAGCGGAGTGGGGTTAGGCTCTACTTCACTTTCCTGTTTCGTGTTTGGTTTGTTTCGTGTTGTTTCTGTTCTGGTAACCTAAAATATTTAATGGGAAAAAAATAATATTTAGGCCGAGATTTACTGTACACCTACAGTTTTAAATGGACAAAAACATCTACGAAGGACTATACTATGGCCTTGTACTTTAATCTCACCATAAAGTAACTTTTTGAAGCAAGTCTTCCCAAGAAATGGCGTCTTGTCTTTAAACAGACGACGACTTTTGGTTCTCAATTTCCTTGATAAAACTGTGTTATATTTTCGAAAATTTAACTAAAATACAAGCACTTTATGATGGAGTTATTCAACGATATCCACAAAAGCGCAAAAAATGGTTCTTCGTCGAATTTAGAAATCCTTTTGAGCAGATTCAAGTCTAAAGCTAAAGAAAGAAGTAAACTGATAGAGCACAAAACGAAAGACAATGATCAGATAACGACTCCGTTGATTATCGCCTCCCGTAATGGCCACATGAAGTGTGTAAAGATTCTCCTTTCTTACGATGCTGATATAGAATCAAGAGGAACAGTTAAATTCGATAATGAGATTCTTGAAGAGACAACAGCTTTGTGGGCGGCGGCAGCTAAAGGAGAGATGGATATTGTCAAGCTGTTGATCAAGAAAGGGGCAAATGTTAACGCTAGGACTAAGACGAACTCAACGCCTTTAAGAGCTACTGCCTATGATGGAAGACTAGATATTGTGAGTTACCTTGTTGAGCATGGAGCTGATGTTAATCTTAAGAATAATTTTGAGAACACTCCTTTGATGGTAGCTTGTTATAATGGACATAGGAGTGTAGTTAACTATCTGACTGATAAAGGTGCTAAGATTGATGTACAAGACAAGAAAGGGTATACCGTACTTCACTATACTGTGGAGGGAGGACACTTAGATATCGTCAAAGATCTTGTTGCTAAAGGAGCTTCACAACTTCCGAATAACCTTGGATTGACACCTTTACTTCTAGCGAGCAATGACTGTAAGATTGAAATGGTGGAATACCTTATCGGTAGACCAGACTGTAGTAAGTTAGATGAAATACACAGCCTTGAACTCTTAGGAGCAACAATTGCTAATGAGCAAGATGCTTATGATATTGATAAATCCTATGAATTCATGATGCGAGGAATGAAGAAGCGCTATGAGGGTGATAAATGTGTAATAAAGAAAGAGGTCCTTCCTCCAATACAAGCTTATCAAAACAGGGTGGAGTGTCAAACTGAAGATCAGCTGAAGGACATTCAGAATGACTCCCATGCCATCCACATGGAAGGATTAGTGGTAAGAGAACGAATTCTTGGGACCAATAATACTGCATTACACTCCCCTATCCTCTACAGAGGGGCTGTTTTTGCAGACTCGGCTAATTTTGAGCTGTGTATAGCACTCTGGAAGCATGCAATAGACATTGGCCAACAGAATGATGTGGAAGTTGTTGACGACCTGAAGATTTTTGGAAAAGTCTTTTGTCACATGATTCAACGTAAAGTGTTTCCAAGCTTTGCTGATGTTTATGATGTCCTTGGTCATGCAGTTCTAAAGTATGAAAAAGTGAGCCAAAATATTCAGAAAGCAGAAGAAAATAAATCCAAAACACTGAAAGATGATTTGGAAAGTGTCATGCATACATCCCTATATCTTCTCACAATATTTGAGCAGCTTCATCTTACAGAATTTGACAAGAAATTACTCCATCAGCGGTTGTATAAATATCTGTGTCTGAATCCCAGGACAAAACAAGGTAAAACCCTTGTTCACTTGGCAGTTTCAGGTGCGACACCTACTGACGAGCAGTACATTAAGGATGTCTGTACCTATCCGTGTTATAAGACAACCAAGCTTCTACTTCAGACAGGAGCTCAAGTGAACACTGTCGACAATGAGGGCAATACTCCTCTTCATACTGCAGTAATGACTAAACCAAAGCAGGGACAAGAAACAATTGAAAAGATTATCTCTTCTTTATATGATTCTGGAGTTGATGAGGATTTGACCAACTCTGCTGGTAAAACTGCACTTGAAGTTTCAGCTACTAAAGAACTGAAACAGTTCTTGATTCTAAAGAGGAGGATTAATTGTGTTGAAACATTGATAGCAATGAGTAGCATAAATAATTTAGTTAAGCAGTGATAGAAAATACCATAAGCCCTGAAGATTTTACCAATACATCCACAGAATTTGCTATTAGTTTAAGATTTATAAGTGCCCTTAGTTAGTAATCTTTTTGCAATTTGCACTGTCCTTGGGACCCTCTTCATACACACAAATTCATTTGAAACATGAACAGATGTGTGCAAAATAAGTCTTAGACTAGTGTTTTGGTTAGTCTGTCTCACTTGCACTATTAATGTTTCACATCACAGATATTACTCATAGGGCTAAAAATAACGGCTGGTCAGTTGCTGGTCATGATGACTGGCAAATTAGTTTTAGCTTGGTCATACCTTATTTCTAGCTCAAAGTTGATCACTGTTGAAGCAAAGATTTGACTGAAGAAGTTCCAATTCTGGCCTGACATTGTCTGATGACCAGCCATTATTTATAGCCATGGAGTTAGTTGTACAAAGCCTGAATAGTGCTACCCAACAGATAAATCCTTATTCAATGGATAAAACCTAATAGTATACAAATTCTATACCCTGGATAACTTTATCCAGGTTCGTACAACTGGATCCAGTAGTATTTAGTACAGTACATGTATCATAGCTGTTATATTATAACCTTTGACACTCACCTATACACAGATAGGTGTATTCAAGTAGGCATCAGTCATCAGTTAAATGTCCAGGAAAAATGACCACTTGACTGGTGAATGATTCCTATTCTCTGGACATTTGACTAGAGACAGGTTTAACAGGTCAAATATTCCTCTGGTCTGACAAATGAACTGCTTATCAAGAACATTTTTTTGCGGCCTTGACAGTGTATCGGTAGTATTGATTTGGTTTACTCCAATGCATATAGTGGCTTTTCAAAAAAATTAAAATTAAGTTTTTGAGCTCATTATTTTATGAACTATTATTAAAGATTTAGTTTAAGACTTTTAGTTTTCAGATGTACCACAGGAACCCCATACATTCCTTTACATCTAGTTTAGGCTGATAAATATCCAAAAATGTGCAAATTCAGCTTGGCTAGTTTTTCATTGATATTAAATAAATCATTGCATGTTTTTCCGTCTAATGTTAATACAATATAAAAAAGATAAGTAAGCTTAAAGGAAAGTAGTTTTAAGGAATAAAAAAGTCAACTAAAAGTAAAAACTGGGCTCATTGTCAATCTAATCAATACAATTCATTTTTTATCCAACCCTGAAATAACTTCTGGTTGATCTAAGTCACTTTAGTAAAATTCTACTACTATACTATTGCAAATCCTGCATTCTGATTGGCTAACGTACTCACTATCTATCAGCCGATAGATAGTAGGTAGAGAAAGCCGGCTTTGTTTTGAAAAAAATGGCGGCTTTCCCTTCGCGATTTTGTGAAGTTTCGTAAAAAAACCTCTTGTTCGCAATTGTATAGTTTCGTTGAGAATTTTACTAAAACAATTAGAAGACTCACTCTCGATTTCTATCGGCTTTGATAGTTGACTCGGGGCCGGAGCCCCTCGTCAACTATCAGCCGATAGAAATCTCGAGTTCGTCTTCTAATTGTTAAGTAGTACTTACTGACAGATCAAATTGGAATTTAACTGGTTAGGCTTCACAGATGATGAAAATACTTGAAAACCCAGAGAAAAAATATCAAATCAAGGAAGACCCAACTACCACTACATACTCACATTTAATTTTGATGCCAAGTTCTGGAATCAAATCCAAGTGCACTACTATGATACACCACCCTTAATTTTTTAACCTTGATATAGAATGATGTAATGGCTGCCTATTAAATTGCGAATTATTTTTGTGTAGATTGAAAAAGTTGTTTCAAACTATTATTTTCAAAGTCTCATTGCAAGACAAAGTTTATCTTAATCAAGTATTTTCCAGTTTTTGAAGCTTTACATTATTTTCATGTCACCCATCAAAATTTTTGTTTTTTTGTTTTTGTAAGTTTTATATATTTTTTTTATTATATGAAATAGAGTGTGATATCTATTGACATCAAAATGATAAGATTGATATCCCCACCTCCACCAGTGGCCAGTGGGGATACGATTTATATCAACACTGGTGGTGTCAAATTTCCCATTATTTTTCATTGAAGATTTCATATAATAAACAGAACATTACATGGCCGCTTGGAGATACGAATTTTCTCTTATCGTGCTGATATAATCTCTCACTCGTTCGCTGCGCTCAGAGATGTGCGGAAAAAAAATATCGAGCAACCACAGGTCAAAGGTAATGGCACGAATTTTATAAATATGCTGTGAATGCCCCTCTCAAATCACTGGAAATCGTATTTCCGAGGGTCTCAATTTCCAAACTTTTTCGGGGGCATGCCCCCAAAACCCCCCCTACGTTCGCCCGCCTTTCACGATCGTTACCATTCTTCCAAATAAAATTCGGTCCCTGATAATGCATAATTGCATTGAACATCAGAATATAATAAAACTAGAACAGAATTCCAATTGCATGTTCACTTTTCAATCCAAGAATTGTTAAAAAAAATTCATTTTACATGTTCATTTTTTTACATGTTCAGTCATTTTAAACTCGATCAAATTTCGCCGAAAAGCCCATCTCTGATTGACCAATAATTAATTTTGCCCTATGATGATTAATAACATTAACTAGTTTTAAAAAAAATATCGTGCAAGGTCATGAGGTTCAAAAAAATAACGTGCAGGGGGTGGGACAAAAAAATAAATATCATGCAACTAAAATTCCTGCAACCCCCCCCCCCCCCCCCCATCAATTATCTAATGGTCCGTCCCTAACTGATTGATATTGATATTGAGATTGATATATATCACGACGAAGGCCAATACAGAAAACATTTTCTCCGAACTAGCCGCCTATATAAGCCCGTATTGACCGAATGCTAATATGGCCGCCATTTTATTATCATGATTTTTTAAAAACATATTTTAGTTGACCACTACATTGGCCTTAATATTATAGCTTAGAATGACATCAACAAATTAAGAAAGTTTGAGAGAAAAATATTAAATTTTTGAGAAGTTATGAGAATTTTAAAATGGTTGGGGGGAAGAAAGAAAGAAAGAAAGAAACAAAGAACCAAAGTATGGAAGGATGGACGGAAAATAAAATAAAAGAAACAAATTCTTAACAGTAAACTATTAAATTACCGTGAAATAATTTATCTACTACGAATAAAGAAAGTGACATTTAAGTGATATAATAACTTTACTTTCAAGGTAGCTTAACTTTCCTAATCCAAAAATAACTGACCCGAAACAGACCCAACTAATTAAATTTGAATACCTGTGGGAAACCTGTGGTTGACTTGTCTGAATGATGGGCTTCCTGTGTTATCATAGCGGAGTGGGGTTAGGCTCTACTTCCTGTTTCGTGTTTGTTTTTGTTTCGTGTTGTTTCTGTTCTGGTAACCTAAAATATTTAATGGGGAAAAAATAATATTTAGGCCGAGATTTGCTGTACAGCTACAGTTCTAAATGGACAAAAACATCTACGAGGGACTATACTATGGCCTTGTACTTTAATCTCACCAAAAAGTAACTTTTTGAAGCAAGTTTTCCCAAGAAATGGTGTCTTGTCTTTAACAGACGACGACTTTTGGTTCTCAATTTCCTTGATAAAACTGTGTTATATTTTCGAAAATTTAACTAAAATACAAGCACTTTAAGATGGAGTTATGCAACGATATCCACAAAAGCGCAAAAAATGGTTCTTCGTCGAATTTAGAAATCCTTTTGAGCAGTTTCAAGTCTAAAGCTAAAGAAAGAAGCAAACTGATAGAGCACAAAACGGAAGACGGTGATCAGATAACGACTCCGTTGATTATCGCCTCCCGTAATGGCCACATGAAGTGTGTAGAGATTCTCCTTTCTTACGATGCTGATATAGAATCAAGAGGAACAGTTAAATTCGATAATGAGATTATTGAAGAGACAACAGCTTTGTGGGCGGCGGCAGCTAAAGGAGAGATGGATATTGTAAAGCTGTTGATCAAGAAAGGGGCAAATGTTAACGCTAGGACTAAGACAAACTCAACGCCTTTAAGAGGTACTGCCCATGATGGAAGACTAGATATTGTGAGTTACCTTGTTGAGCATGGAGCTGATGTTAATGTTAAGAATAATGCTGAGAGCACTCCTTTGATGGTAGCTGGTTATAATGGACATAGGAGTGTAGTTAACTATCTGACTGATAAAGGTGCTGAGATTGATGCACAAGACAACCAAGGGAATACTGTACTTTACTATGCTGTGGAGCGAGGACACTTAGATATCGTCAAAGATCTTGTTGCTAAAGGAGCTTCACAACTTCCCAATAACCTTGGATTGTCAGCTTTACTTCTAGCGAGCAATTTCTGTAAGATTGAAATTGTGGAATACCTTAGCGGTAGACCAGACTGTAGTAAGTTAGATGAAATACACAGCCTTGAACTCTTAGGAGCGACAATTGCTAATGACCAAAATGCTTATGATATTGATAAATCCTATGAATTCATGATGCGAGGAATGAAGAAGCGCTATGAGGGTGATAAATGTGTAATAAAGAAAGAGGTCATTCCTCCAATAGAAGCTTATCAAAACAGGGTGGAGTGTCAAACTGAAGATCAGCTGAAGGACATTCAGAAAGACTCCCATGCCATCCACATGGAAGGATTAGTGGTAAGAGAACGAATTCTTGGGACCAATAATACTAAGTTACACTTCCCTATCCGCTACAGAGGGGCTGTTTTTGCCGACTCGGCTAATTTTGAGCTGTGTATAGCACTCTGGAAGCATGCAATAGACATTGGCCAACAGAATGATCTGGCAGTTGTTGGCGACCTGGAGAGTTTTGGACGCATCTTTTGTGACATGATTCAACGTAAAGTGTTTCCAAGCTTTGCTGATGTTTATGATGTCCTTGATCATGCAGTTCTAGAGTATGAAAAAGTGACCCAAAAGATTCAGAAAGCAGAAGAAAATAAATCCAAAACACTGAAAGATGATTTGGAAAGTGTCATGCATAGGTCCCTATATCTTCTCACAATATTTGAGCAGCTTCATCTTACGGAATCTGCCGAGAAATTACTCCATCAGCTGTTGTATAAATATCTGTGTCTGAATCCCAGAACAAAACAAGGTAAAACCCTTGTTCACTTGGCAGTTTCAGGTGCGACACCTACGGACGAGCACTACACTAAGGATGTCTGTACCTATCCGTGTTATAAGACAACCAAGCTTCTACTTCAGACAGGAGCTCAAGTGAATACTGTCGACAATGAGGGCAATACTCCTCTTCACACTGCAGTAATGACTAAACCAAAGCAGGGACAACAAGAAACAATTGAAAAGATTATCTCTTCTTTATATGATTCTGGAGTTGATGAGGATTTGACCAACTCTGCTGGTAAAACTGCCCTTGAAGTTTCAGCTACTAAAGAACTGAAACAGTTCTTGATTCTAAAGAGGAGGATTGTGTTGAAGTGCCTTGCAGCTCGTGCAATTAAACATTATAAGCTTCAATTTACTGGCTTGGTTCCCAAATCAATGGAAATGTTTATCAATGCTCATTGATGACACTGTAATGTCTGGATTGAGGGAACAAGTTGACTACAAAACACTCTAGACATTGGGGAAGCTAAAGAAACATTGAAGGCACTGATTAGCATAAATAATTTAGTTAGGCAGTGATAGAAAATAGCATAAGCCCTGAAAATGTCACCAATACATCCACAGAATTTGCTATTAGTTTAAGATTTATAAGTGCCCTTAGTTAGTAATCTTTTTGCAATTTACACTGTCCTTGGGCTCGATCCCCGTTACAACATTGAGACCCTCTTCATACACACACAAATTCATTTGAAACATGAACAGATGTGTGCAAAACAAGTCTAGTGTTTTGGTTGGTCTGTCTCACTTGCACTATTAATTTTTCACATCACAGATATTACTCATAGGGCTAAAAATAACAGCTGGTCAGTTGCTGGTCATGATGACTGGCAAATTAGTTTTAGGTCAGTCATACCTTATTTCTAGCTCAAACTTGATCACTGTTGATGCAAAGATTTGACCGAAGAAGTTCCAATTCTAGTCTGACATTGTCTGATGACCAGCCATTATTTATAGCCATGGAGTTAGTTGTACAAAGCCTGAATAGTGCTACCCAACCGATAAATCCTTATTCAATGGATAAAACCTAATAGTATACAAATTCTATACACTGGATAACTTTATCCAGGTTCGTACAACTGGATCCAGTAGTATTTAGTACAGTACATGTATCATAGCTGTTATATTATAACCTTTGACAATCACCTACGCACAGATAGGTGTATTCAAGTAGGTGCCGGTCATCACTTAAATGTCCAGTAAAAATTACCACTTGACTGGTGAATGATTCCCATTCTCTGGACATTTGACCAGCCACACGGATTTGACAGGTCAAATATTCCTCTGGTCTTACAAATGAACTGCTTATCAAGAACATTTTTTGCGGCCTTGACAGTGTATCGGTAGTATTGATTTGATTTACTCCAATACATAAAGTGGCTTTTCAAAACAATTAAAATCGAGTTTCTGAACTCATTATTTTATGAACTATTATTAAAGATTTAGTTAAAGACTTTTAGTTTTCAGATGTACCACAGGAACCCCATACATTCCTTTACATCTAGTTTAGGCTGATAAATATCCAAAAATGTGCAAATTCAGCTTGGCTAGTTTTTCATTGATATTAAATAAATCATTGCATGTTTTTCAGTCTAATGTTAATACAATATAACAAAGATAAGTAAGCTTAAAGGAAAGTAGTTTAAGGAATAAAAAAGTTAACTTAAAGTAAAAACTGGGCTCATTGTCAATCTAATCAATACAATTCATTTTTCATCCAACCCTGAAATAACTTCTGGTTGATCTAAGTCACTGTACTGCTTACTGACAGATCAGATTGGTATTTAACTGGTTAGGCTTCACAGATGATGAAAATACTTGAAAACCCAGAGAAAAATCATGGAAGACCCAACTACCACTACATACTAGCTCACATTTGATGCCAAGTTCTGGAATCAAATCAAGTGCACTACTACGATATACCACCCTTAATTGTTTAACCTTGATATAGAGTGATGTAAAGGCTGCCTATTAAATTGCGAATTATTTTTGTGTAGATTGAAAAAGTTGTTTCAAACTATTATTTTCAAAGTCTCATTGCAAGACAAAGTTTATCTTAATCAAGTATTTTCCAGTTTTTGAGGCTTTACATTTCATGTCACCCATCAACATTATTTATCTACTATGAATAAAGAAAGTGACATTTAAGTGATATAATAACTTTACTTTTAAGGTAGCTTAACTTTCCTAATGCAAAAATAACTGTCGCGAAACAGACCAACTAATTAAATTTGAATACCTGTGGGAAACCTGTTGGTTGACTTGTCTGAATGATGGGCTTCCTGTGTTATCATAGCGGAGTGGGGTTAGGCTCTACTTCCTGTTTCGTGTTTGTTTTTGTTTCGTGTTGTTTCTGTTCTGGTAACCTAAAATATTTAATGTGGAAAAAATAATAATTAGGCCGAGATTTACTATACAGCTACAGTTTTAAATGGACAAAAACATCTATGAGGGACTATACTATGGCCTTGTACTTTAATCTCACCATAAAGTAATTTTTTGAAGCAAGTCTTCCCAAGAAATGGCGTCTTGTCTTTAACAGACGACGACTTTTGGTTCTCAATTTCCTTGATAAAACTGTGTTATATTTTCGAAAATTTAACTAACATACAAGCACTTTATGATGGAGTTATTCAACGATATCCACAAAAGCGCAAAAAATGGTTCTTCGTCGAATTTAGAAATCCTTTTGAGCAGATTCAAGTCTAAAGCTAAAGAAAGAAGCAAACTGATAGAGCACAAAACGGAAGACGGTGATCAGATAACGACTCCGTTGATTATCGCCTCCCGTAATGGCCACATGAAGTGTGTAAAGATTCTCCTTTCTTACGATGCTGATATAGAATCAAGAGGAACAGTTAAATTCGATAATGAGATTATTGAAGAGACAACAGCTTTGTGGGCGGCGGCAGCTAAAGGAGAGATGGATATTGTAAAGCTGTTGATCAAGAAAGGGGCAAATGTTAACGCTAGGACTAAGACAAACTCAACGCCTTTAAGAGCTACTGCCTATGATGGAAGACTAGATATTGTGAGTTACCTTGTTGAGCATGGAGCTGATGTTAATCTTAAGAATAATTTTGAGAGCACTCCTTTGATGATAGCTGGTTATAATGGACATAGGAGTGTAGTTAACTATCTGACTGATAAAGGTGCTAAGATTGATGCACAAGAGAAGCAAGGGAATACCGTACTTCACTATGCTGTGGAGCGAGGACACTTAGATATCATCAAAGATCTTGTTGCTAAAGGAGCTTCACAACTTCCCAATAACCTTGGATTGACACCTTTACTTCTAGCGAGCAATTTCTGTAAGATTGAAATGGTGGAATACCTTATCGGTAGACCAGACTGTAGTAAGTTAGATGAAATACACAGCCTTGAACTCTTAGGAGCGACAATTGCTAACGAGCCAGACGCTTATGATATTGATAAATCCTATGAATTCATGATGCGAGGAATGAAGAAGCGCTATGAGGGTGATAAATGTGTAATAAAGAAAGAGGTCCTTCCTCCAATACAAGCTTATCAAAACAGGGTGGAGTGTCAAACTGAAGATCAGCTGAAGGACATTCAGAAAGACTCCCATGCCATCCACATGGAAGGATTAGTGGTAAGAGAACGAATTCTTGGGACCAATAATACTAAGTTACGCTTCCCTATCCGCTACAGAGGGGCTGTTTTTGCCGACTCGTCTAATTTTGAGTTGTGTATAGCACTCTGGAAGCATGCAATAGACATTGGCCAACAGAATGATCTGGCAGTTGGTGACGATCTGGGGAGTTTTAGAGACGTCTTTTGTGACATGATTCAACGTAAAGTGTTTCCAAGCTTTGCTGATGTTTATGATGTCCTTGGTCATGCAGTTCTAAAGTATGAAAAAGGGAGCCAAAAGATTCAGAAAGCAGAAGAAAATAAATCCAAAACACTGAAAGATGATTTGGAAAGTGTCATGCATATGTCCCTATATCTTCTCACAATATTTGAGCAGCTTCATCTTACGGAATTTGACAAGAAATTACTCCATCAGCTGTTGTATAAATATCTGTGTCTGAATCCCAGAACAAAACAAGGTAAAACCCTTGTTCACTTGGCAGTTTCAGGTGGGACACCTACTGACAAGCAGTACATTAAGGATGTGTGTACCTATCCGTGTTATAAGACAACCAAGCTTCTACTTCAGACAGGAGCTCAAGTGAACACTGTCGACAATGAGGGCAATACTCCTCTTCATACTGCAGTAATGACTAAACCAAAGCAGGGACAACACGAAACAATTGAAAAGATTATCTCTTCTTTATATGATTCTGGAGTTGATGAGGATTTGACCAACTCTGCTGGTAAAACTGCACTTGAAGTTTCAGCTACTAAAGAACTGAAACAGTTCTTGATTCTAAAGAGGAAGATTGATTGTGTTGAAACATTGATAGCAATGAGTAGCATAAATAATTTAGTTAAGCAGTGATAGAAAATAGCATAAGCCCTGAATATTTCACCGATACATCCACAGAATTTGCTATTAGTTTAAGATTTATAAGTGCCCTTAGTTAACATTAGTAATCTTTTTGCAATTTGCACTGTCCTTGGGACCCTCTTCATACACACAAATTCATTTGAAACATGAACAGATGTGTGCAAAATAAGTCTTAGACTAGTGTTTTGGTTAGTCTGTCTCACTTGCACTATTAATGTTTCACATCACAGATATTACTCATAGGGCTAAAAATACCGGCTGGTCAGTTGCTGGTCATGACGGGATGACTGGCAAATTAGTTTTAGGTCAGTCACCTTATTTCTAGCTCATAGTTGATCACTGTTGAGGCAAAGATTTGACCGAAGAAGTTCCAATTGTGGCCTGACATTGTCTGATGACCAGCCATTATTTATAGCCATGGAGTTAGTTGTGCAAAGCCTGAATAGTGCTATCAACAGATAAACCCTTATTCAATGGATAAAACCTAATGGCATATGAATTCTATACACTGGAAAATTTTATCCAGGTTCATACAACTGGCTCCAGTAATATATAGTACATGTATCATAGCTGTTATATATATTATAACCTTTGACACTCACCTATATACATATAGGTGTATTCAAGTAGGCATCAGTCATCAGTTAAATGTCCAGTAAAAATGACCACTTGACTGGTAAATGATTCCCATTCTCTGGACATTTGACCAGACACACGGATTTGACAGGTCAAATATTCCTCTGGTCTGACAAATGAACTGCTTATCAAGAACATTATTTGCGGCCTTGTGTATCGGTAGTATTGAGTTGGTTTACTCCAATACATATAGTGGCTTTTCAAAACAATTAAAATTAAGTTTCTGAGCTCATTATTTTATGAACTATTATTAAAGATTTAGTTTAAGACTTTTAGTTTTCAGATGTACCACAGGAACCCCATAAATTCCTTTACATCTAGTTTAGGCTGATCAATATCCAAAAATGTGCAAATTCAGCTTGGCTAGTTTTTCATGTGATATTAAATAAATCATTGCATGTTTTTCTATCTAATGTTAATACAATATAACAAAGATAAGTAAGCTTAAAGGAAAGTAGTTTAAGGAATAAAAAAGTTAACTTAAAGTAAAAACTGGGCTCATTGTCAATCTAATCAATACAATACATTTTTTATCCAACCCTGAAATAACTTCTGGTTGATCTAAGTCACTGTACTGCTTACTGACAGATCAAATTGGAATTTAACTGGTTAAGCTTCACAGATGATGAAAATACTTGAAAACCCAGAGAAAAAATATCAAATCAAGGAAGACCCAACTACCACTACATACTCACATTTGATGCCAAGTTCTGGAATTAAATTTAAGTACACTACTACAATACACCACCCTTTTAATCTAAAAAGTTGTTTCAAACTATTATTTTCAAAGTCTCATTGCAAGACAAAGTTTATCTTAATCAAGTATTTTCCAGTTTTTGAGGCTTTACATTTCATGTCACCCATCAAAATTATTTTTTTGTTGTTTTTGTAAGTTATATATTTTTTTGTGTTACATTTTGTTGGGTTTTGTATTTTTTTTATTTTTTTTTTTTTTGTAATTTTGTTTTTTATCCTGTTTCCCAACCCCTGAGTGCTTTGGTTACTTGATGAACCAGTTATCCCCTCCCAGTAAAAGTCTCAATAATATTTTTCCTGCAAGAGTTTTCAGAAATAAAAATTGCATTAATCGGTTTGTTGTGATTAGCCAATCGACCAATCCCCATAGAAATAGCCTCATTTAGATTCTTGGTCATAAAGGAGTCATAAATAAATCATTTTTTTCTGTGATAATCATCACAGAACCTTAAAATTGATCTATCTGTTAGAGATAGTTTGTCCCACTCAGAGATCCTGCAGGTGCTGCAATTAAAAAAGAAAGAAATAAAAATCATTAAAATGAATGACCTTGAACAAAACAATATATGGAATAAAAATGAATGAATGAAAAAACAAAAAAGATTGATTATGAACTAATGGATGGATGACTGAAAACCATGAATGAATGAATGCATAGATGAATGAAATGAATGAATGGATGGATGGATGGGTGAAATGAATAAAAGTATGCATGGATAAAATAAATGAATAGATGGATGGCTGAAATAAATGAATGGATGCATGGATAAAATAAATGAATGGATGGATGGCTGAAATGAATGAATGGATGCATGGATAAAATAAATGAATGGATGGATGGCTGAAATGAATGAATGGATGCATGGATAAAATAAATGAATGGATGGATGGCTGAAATGAATGAATGGATGCATGAATAAAATAAATGAATGGATGGATGGCTGAAATGAATGAATGGATGCATGGATAAAATAAATGAATGGATTGATGGCTGAAATGAATGAATGGATGCATGGATAAAATAAATAAATAGATGGATGGCTGAAATGAATGAATGGATGCATGGATAAAATAAATGAATGGATGGATGGCTGAAATGAATGAATGGATGCATGGATAAAATAAATGAATGGATGGATGGCTGAAATGAATGAATGGATGCATGGATAAAATAAATAAATAGATGGATGGCTGAAATGAATGAATGGATGCATGGATAAAATAAATGAATGGATGGATGGCTGAAATGAATGAATGGATGCATGGATAAAATAAATGAATAGATGGATGGCTGAAATGAATGAATGGATGCATGGATAAAATAAATGAATGGATCCTACTGGTCCCTCCCCTGGCCTTCAATTACTACTAATATTCTGAAATCCATGACATGTACAAAAATAGGGCTTTTGCAATGTTCACCAGTGGTATAAGTATTGCTTACTTTGCTAGATCCACTGGAAATATGGATAGGACTGGAAGTAGGGATCCTGTCCACAGTAATCCTTTCACATGAGCCAAAGGGTGATGTGCTCCTTTGAGGTGAAGATCTTCCTGTAACACTCATGGAAGAGACCTTAGGTGACATGCTCAGCATAGCTGTGGGGCTATTCTGTCTTACATCTTCCCCATTCATCCATGCTCTAGTATGACCAGTAGGACTCTGACTTTTGGGACTTGAAAAATGAGAAAGCTTGGGAATAGATTTGGAATCAATTGCTTTCTCAGATAAGCTTTTCATTGTAACTTGTGAAGAAGGAGAGCTTGAAGTTCTAATTTCCTGTGAACTTCCACTTTGGAAAGATACCAGATCCAGTGACTTTTTCTCACCTTGATACAAAAACAGCATAGGAAAACATGTCATATAACAGAGCATGAAAAGCTACAACTTTGGACCAAAATTACTTGTCACACGCACTTTTTGGAGGGGGAGGTTGGATGTGAGGTAATACACAGGAAGCATGAGTGGCGTAGCACAGAAACACCAGTGCCCGCCATGCTCGGTGTTGTATGTGAGTAGAGTTTCTAGTTGGTTCTCTAACTCCTGTGCTTCGAGGTTTGGTACCCACTGGCTATTAAGTGCTATCAAGAAATACTGAATCCCTTTGGGTCAGAATAACTTGTTCAACTTTGCTTCGCATCTTTTATGAGATAGCTATTCTAAACCTCACTTTCTGATTGATTAATGGGGTGTGCATTATAAGCTAGAGCACAGCACTTAGCCAAGCTTTTTGTTTCATCACTCATATCTAAAATAACTGCTGTTCTAATCGGAATTTTATAAAAAGAATAATAATAAACTTGCTTGCTGAGCTGTGAGGTTATAAAGCACTTGGTGATTATCAGTACATTCAAGCCCTGTTGTAGCAATCTGCTAACACTTCTCTCGTGTTTAGCCAATCCCCGCCCGCGTGCTTTATAACTGCACACAGCATGCACGCTTTTTCTATTTCTTCAATGGTTGAACGACAACAAACTAAAATATTTACCTTCATCAATGACCAAGGGTTTCTTCTTGGTTACTCCAGGCCTTGATGAGTTGAGAGTACTTTTATCTGGTTTTTCGTTTTTTTCTACTGTTCCTTTCTCTTGGGTTGAGCCCACTGAAGGAATTCCAGCCAAACCATTCAATGTCTTGCGGGATATCTAACCATTTATTATAAGAAGTAAGCTAGATATACTTTCTTTGCCTTAGTAATAAACTCAAAATACCGTGAAAATGATGAAAATAATTAAGATATATTAAGGGAATCGATAACTTTAGAGCAGAAAGTTAGTATGTCATAGAACAGGGAAATATTGATAGGTAGTCTGTACTGACCTGAAGCTTCTTTGAAGTGTTGGAAGAAGGTTTTTTATCCTTAGACACATTTTGACTGGAAAATTCCTTTCTTCCTTGATCAGTGGCAGTCTGACTTCTGTGACTTGTTAAGTTGCCACGGATTTTAGAGGTTTTTTTCAAAGCCAGGGCTGGCAGCTTGCTTCTGCCTTTCGCCTGGAGCTCTCTCTTTGGCGGCTCTGCCTTGGCAACCGATGTAAAGGCTTGTTCAGCGTGCCTTGGTTTTGAATCCGTCTTCAATGGCATTAGTTTCTTGGGAACATTTCCTGCCCTACCTGATATGGGTGGGGAACTTTTCTTGCTCATGGTAGCAGTACCAGTTGCGGATTTCGCCACAGTATTCAAAGTCAAAGAACGATTCGGTCCTCCTTGGCCATTTTGCCTCCCAGTTGTTTTGGCTTTGGTTACGGTCCCAACTGAACGCGATTTTCCCAAAGTTGATGTATTATGACTCTTTTTGTTTAGAGTTGGTTGAACTTTGGCCGCCAAGGTCCCAAGTGAGCGAGATTGTCCAACTTTTTCACTTGGACGTTCAGTTGTTTTTTTCTTGACCGATACTTTTCCGACACCGTTTGAGGACTTTGAAGTCTTTTGGGTCTGTGAAGCCTGTAAATCAAACGAATAACATATTACATTGATAATCATTCCCTGATATTACGTATTATATACGAGTTATCATTGAAAAAATAGAAAAAGCATGCGCAGTTTTTATGCAAGCGGGGATTAGCAGAACATGATAGAAGTGTTATGAGAAGCACGACACGTAGCGGATTGCTTTAGTCTCAATACTTCTCGAGTGTTCTGACAATCTACAAGTGCTCTATAACTTCACACAGCACAGCAAGCAATTTTTTTAAATACATTTTATAAAATACAAATGCGCGCGCCTGCTTTGTGTTCTCATAATGCACGCGCAATCAACCAATCAGAAAGAGAGATTAATAACAGTTATTCTATAAAGATATTTACACTACTGGGTTCGATCTGTTATCTCACCTTTGTGATGGTTATTGCCTTTCCTCTTACTATCAGTTCCTCATAAGACTCTTGTTTCTCGGCCTCATCATTTGACTCGGTATGTCCAGTGCCATCCTCAACTAGCGCGGCGGTGGAATCATGAATCACCGCATTATTTTCACTAGTGGTGACATTTCGGGCAGCAGTAGCTATAGCCTGTGCAGAGAGGATCCTAGCAAGCTTAGCCACTTGGTCGCTATCTCCTTGAGCGTTGCGAGTCGAAACCATTCCTTTCAAATTGACATTTTTATCACCATGTTTGTCTCCAGGCAAATTTGCTGTAGAGGCGGAAGTGGCTTCAAAAGCTAAACCCATTTCCGATGACGCCGCTGTTATAGCCTGCACAGAAATACTCTTGCCTAGTTTGTATATAGCTAAGAGTCTTTCTGTGTTAGGTTTGTTAACATGTTCAATAGGTGCTTGCACTGGTGGCTCTTCACTTAGTTGAGCCACAGTTGCTGGCTCGACAGCTTTGGGCAGCTCCATAACTTTGTTATGGACGGCTTCAATAACTTGAATGCCTTGCTCAGGTTCAAGGGCAGCTTCCTCCTCTAACAATGCTTCATTGATAGCTTGAGTAACGAGAACCGAAGCTGCCTTCTCGATTTGAATCTTTAAGGTAGACATGGAATTGTCTCTGTCATCCTGTGGCTGTTCTTGGGGAGTAGCGTCAGATACTGAGGTACTTGGAGCATTTGTTGACTCACAGCTGGGCTGAACCAAATCACTGGATTGCACCAGAGCTTCTTCATTGCCCTCTTTTTGCTCATGGGCATCATGAAAAACTTGTCGTTCTTCATTCAACTGAGGCCTATAGGTCACTTGAGAGGCCAGAGCTTCAGGCTCTTCAGATGTTGACTCTTTCACGCTTTGTATCTCCTCGGCAACAAGGCACTTGTCGTCGTACATTGAAGATCCCTCAGCCTGGGGTGGCTTTGAGTCTTCTGTTCTCATAGGAAGAGCATCTGTCTCATTGAGAGCATTGGCAAGGATGTTATCGATACTTTGTGATGAGAAATTTACTTCAGGAAGCTCATCGTCGCTAGCTTTAAAGCTTTCTGTAGACGTAGGCTCTGAAATTGAATCCAAAGCCTCTGTCATGTCTGAGACCGATTCTGTCGCCTCTGGAGCAGCTTGGATGTCCTGTTCGGATGAACTGATTGACACTTGATCTGCGGCGGCCTCTTCAGGAGTAGATGGGCAACTTTGGTCCTCAGTTCCAAGGCTGGAAGAGCTGACAGCGATAGCAAGTCGAACTCCTGAACGTCTTTTAATGGGAGGAGATGCAACCTTCTTTCCCGTTGGTGGTCGAGGAATATGAACACTCCCAGTCGATGTAAAAGACGATACAGGGTGAACTTGCACGCAGCTTTGGGATCCATCTTTGTGGCTTGGAGATGTTAAGGAAGCTGCTAGACGAACACCTGATCTTCGTCTCAGTGTTGGCGATGATGGCTTCTTGCCCAAAGGAGGGGTTGGGATGGAAAAAGATTGGGCAGACAATCTGCTAGCAAATATAACAAAACTTATAATTTTTATATAATCAATTAGCTACACCGAGCATCAATCATTCCACCCTACTGGGAGTTTCTTCCTAGCTACTCTCTATTTTGACTCACTTATTTAACTATTGATTCCATCCAATTTTCTAAGCCTTTGCAACTCTTCCCTCCTTGCCTCACCATTCCATTCTTCCATCAATCTTCCCTCCTTGCCTCATCCTTAACTCCTTCACTCTTCCCCCTTGCCTCGTCCTTCCATCACTCTTCCCTCCTTGCTTTATTCTTCCATCACTCTTCCCTCCTTGCCTCATCCTTCCAACATTCTTCCCTCCTTGCCTCAGCCTTCGAACACCCTTCCCTCCTTGCCTCATCCTTCCATCACTCTTCCCACCTTGCCTCATCCTTCCAACACTCTTCCCTTCTTATCTTCTTAATAATAATAATAATAATAATAATAATAATAATAATAATAATAATAATAATAATCATAATAATAATAATAATAGTGGTTTATTATTAAAAAAATTACATCGCAGCCATCAGGCTGAATTGCGTAATTACAAAATTATAATTGAATAGTACTATTCAATATATTTTGTCCTTCCATTACTCTTCACTCCTTGCCTCATCCTTCCATTACTCTTCCCTCCTTGCCTTACCCTTCTGTCCTTCCATTACTCTTCCCTCCTTGCCTTACTCTTCTGTCCTTCCATCACTCTTCCCTCCTTGCCTTACCCTTCTGTCCTTCCATTACTCTTCCCTCCTTGCCTTACCCTTCTGTCCTTCCATCACTCTTCCCTCCTTGCCTTACCCTTCTGTCCTTCCATCTCTCTTCCCTCCTTGCCTTACCCTTCTGTCCTTCCATTACTCTTCCCTCCTTGCCTTACCCTTCTGTCCTTCCATCACTCTACCCTCCTTGCCTTACCCTTCTGTCCTTCCATCTCTCTTCCCTCCTTGCCTTACCCTTCTGTCCTTCCATTACTCTTCCCTCCTTGCCTTACCCTTCTGTCCTTCCATCTCTCTTCCCTCCTTGCCTTACCCTTCTGTCCTTCCATCACTCTTTCTTCCTTGCCTTACCCTTCTGTCCTTCCATCACTCTTCGCTCCTTGCATTACCCTTCTGTCCTTCCATCTCTCTTCCCTCCTTGCCTTACCCTTCTGTCCTTCCATCTCTCTTCCCTCCTTGCCTTACCCTTCTGTCCTTCCATCACTCTTTCTTCCTTGCCTTACCCTTCTGTCCTTCCATCACTCTTCGCTCCTTGCCTTACCCTTCTGTCCTTCCATCTCTCTTCCCTCCTTGCCTTACCCTTCTGTCCTTCCATCTCTCTTCCCTCCTTGCCTTACCCTTCTGTCCTTCCATTACTCTTCCCTCCTTGCCTTACCCTTCTGTCCTTCCATCTCTCTTCCCTCCTTGCCTTACCCTTCTGTCCTTCCATCACTCTTTCTTCCTTGCCTTACCCTTCTGTCCTTCCATCACTCTTCGCTCCTTGCCTTACCCTTATGTCCTTCCATCACTCTTTCTTCCTTGCCTTACCCTTCTGTCCTTCCATCACTCTTCGCTCCTTGCATTACCCTTCTGTCCTTCCATTACTCTTCCCTCCTTGCCTTACCCTTCTGTCCTTCCATCTCTCTTCCTTCCTTGCCTTACCCTTCTGTCCTTCCATCACTCTTCCCTCCTTGCCTTACCCTTCTGTCCTTCCATCTCTCGTCCCTCCTTGCCTTACCCTTCTGTCCTTCCATCACTCTTCGCTCCTTGCATTACCCTTCTGTCCTTCCATTACTCTTCCTTCCTTGCCTTACCCTTCTGTCCTTCCATTACTCTTCCTTCCTTGCCTTACCCTTCTGTCCTTCCATCACTCTTCCCTCTTTGCCTTACCCTTCTGTCCTTCCATCTCTCTTCCCTTCTTGCCTTACCCTTCTGTCCTTCCATTACTCTTCCCTCCTTGCCTTACCTTTCTGTCTTTCCATCACTCTTCCCTCCTTGCCTTACCTTCTGTCCTTCCATCTCTCTTCCCTCCTTGCCTTACCCTTCTGTCCTTCCATTACTCTTCCCTCCTTGCCTTACCCTTCTGCCTTCCATTACTCTTCCCTCCTTGCCTTACCCTTCTGTCCTTCCATCACTCTTCCCTCCTTGCCTTACCCTTCTGTCCTTCCATCTCTCTTCCCTCCTTGCCTTACCCTTCTGTCCTTCCATTACTCTTCCCTCCTTGCCTTACCCTTCTGTCCTTCCATCTCTCGTCCCTCCTTGCCTTACCCTTCTGTCCTTCCATCACTCTTCCCTCCTTGCCTTACCCTTATGTCCTTCCATCACTCTTCCCTCCTTGCCTTACCCTTCTGTCCTTCCATCACTCTTCGCTCCTTGCATTACCCTTCTGTCCTTCCATTACTCTTCCCTCCTTGCCTTACCCTTCTGTCCTTCCATCACTCTTCCCTCCTTGCCTTACCCTTCTGTCCTTCCATCTCTCTTCCCTCCTTGCCTTACCCTTCTGTCCTTCCATTACTCTTCCCTCCTTGCCTTACCCTTCTGTCCTTCCATCACTCTTAACTCCTTGCCTTACCCTTCTGTCCTTCCATCTCTCTTCCCTCCTTGCCTTACCCTTCTGTCCTTCCATTAGTCTTCCCTCCTTGCCTTACCCTTCTGCCTTCCATTACTCTTCCCTCCTTGCCTCACCCTTCTGTACTTCCATTACTCTTCCCTCCTTGCCTCACCCTTCTGTCCCTCCATCACTCTTCGCTCCTTGCCTTACCCTTCTGTCCTTCCATTACTCTTCCCTCCTTGCCTTACCCTTCTGTCCTTCCACTACTCTTCCCTCCTTGCCTTACCCTTCTGTCCTTCCATTAGTCTTCCCTCCTTGCCTTACCCTTCTGCCTTCCATTACTCTTCCCTCCTTGCCTTACCCTTCTGTCCTTCCATCACTCTTCCCTCCTTGCCTTACCCTTCTGTCCTTCCATCACTCTTCCCTCCTTGCCTTACCCTTCTGTCCTTCCATCTCTCTTCCCTCCTTGCCTCACCCTTCTGTCCTTCCATCACTCTTCGCTCCTTGCCTTACTCTTCTGTCCTTCCACTACTCTTCCCTCCTTGCCTTACCCTTCTGTCCTTCCATTAGTCTTCCCTCCTTGCCTTACCCTTCTGCCTTCCATTACTTTTCCCTCCTTGCCTTACCCTTCTGTCCTTCCATCACTCTTCCCTCCTTGCCTTACCCTTCTGTCCTTCCATTACTCTTCCCTCCTTGCCTTACCCTTCTGTCCTTGCATTACTCTTCCCTCCTTGCCTTACCCTTCTGTCCTTGCATTACTCTTCCCTCCTTGCCTTACCCTTCTGTCCTTCCATTACTCTTCCCTCCTTGCCTTACCCTTCTGTCCTTCCATCTCTCTTCTCTCCTTGCCTTTCCCTTCTGTCCTTCCATCTCTCTTCCCTCCTTGCCTTACCCTTCTGTCCTTCCATCACTCTTTTTTCGTTGCCTTACCCTTCTGTCCTTCCATTACTCTTCCCTCCTTGCCTTACCCTTCTGTCCTTCCATTACTCTTCCCTCCTTGCCTTACCCTTCTGTCCTTCCATTACTCTTCCCTCCTTGCCTTACCCTTCTGTCCTTCCATCTCTCTTCTCTCCTTGCCTTTCCCTTCTGTCCTTCCATCTCTCTTCCCTCCTTGCCTTACCCTTCTGTCCTTCCATTACTCTTTCTTCGTTGCCTTACCCTTCTGTCCTTCCATTACTCTTCCCTCCTTGCCTTACCCTTCTGTCCTTCCATTACTCATTCTTCCTTGCCTTACCCTTCTGTCCTTCCATTACTCTTCCCTCCTTGCCTTACCCTTCTGTCCTTCCATTACTCTTCCCTCCTTGCCTTACCCTTCTGTCCTTCCATCTCTCTTCCTTCCTTGCCTTACCCTTCTGTCCTTCCATTACTCTTTCTTCGTTGCCTTACCCTTCTGTCCTTCCATTACTCTTCCCTCCTTGCCTTACCCTTCTGTCCTTCCATTACTCATTCTTCCTTGCCTTACCCTTCTGTCCTTCCATTACTCTTCCCTCCTTGCCTTACCCTTCTGTCCTTGTATTACTCTTCCCTCCTTGCCTTACCCTTCTGTCCTTCCATTACTCTTCCCTCCTTGCCTTACCCTTCTGTCCTTCCATCTCTCTTCTCTCCTTGCCTTTCCCTTCTGTCCTTCCATCTCTCTTCCCTCCTTGCCTTACCCTTCTGTCCTTCCATTACTCTTTCTTCGTTGCCTTACCCTTCTGTCCTTCCATTACTCATTCTTCCTTGCCTTACCCTTCTGTCCTTCCATTACTCTTCCCTCCTTGCCTTACCCTTCTGTCCTTCCATTACTCTTCCCTCCTTGCCTTACCCTTCTGTCCTTCCATTACTCTTCCCTCCTTGCCTTACCCTTCTGTCCTTGTATTACTCTTCCCTCCTTGCCTTACCCTTCTGTCCTTCCATCACTCTTCCCTCCTTGCCTCACCCTTCTGTCCTTCCATCACTCTTCCCTCCTTGTCCCACCCTTCTGTCCTTCCATTACTCTTCCCTCCTTGCCTTACCCTTCTGTCCTTCCATCACTCTTCCCTCCTTGCCTTACCCTTCTGTCCTTCCATCTCTCTTCTCTCCTTGCCTTTCCCTTCTGTCCTTCCATCTCTCTTCCCTCCTTGCCTTACCCTTCTGTCCTTCCATTACTCTTCCCTCCTTGCCTTACCCTTCTGTCCTTCCATCTCTCTTCTCTCCTTGCCTTTCCCTTCTGTCCTTCCATCTCTCTTCCCTCCTTGCCTTACCCTTCTGTCCTTCCATTACTCTTTCTTCGTTGCCTTACCCTTCTGTCCTTCCATTACTCTTCCCTCCTTGCCTTACCCTTCTGTCCTTCCATTACTCTTCCCTCCTTGCCTTACCCTTCTGTCCTTCCATCTCTCTTCTCTCCTTGCCTTTCCCTTCTGTCCTTCCATCTCTCTTCCCTCCTTGCCTTACCCTTCTGTCCTTCCATTACTCTTTCTTCGTTGCCTTTCCCTTCTGTCCTTCCATCTCTCTTCCCTCCTTGCCTTACCATTCTGTCCTTCCATTACTCTTTCTTCGTTGCCTTACCCTTCTGTCCTTCCATTACTCTTCCTTCCTTGCCTTACCCTTCTGTCCTTCCATTACTCATTCTTCCTTGCCTTACCCTTCTGTCCTTCCATTACTCTTCCCTCCTTGCCTTACCCTTCTGTCCTTCCATTACTCTTCCCTCCTTGCCTTACCCTTCTGTCCTTCCATCTCTCTTCCCTCCTTGCCTTACCCTTCTGTCCTTCCATCTCTCTTCCCTCCTTGCCTTACCCTTCTGTCCTTCCATTACTCTTCCCTCCTTGCCTTACCCTTCTGTCCTTCCATTACTCTTCCCTCCTTGCCTTACCCTTCTGTCCTTCCATCTCTCTTCCCTCCTTGCCTTACCCTTCTGTCCTTCCATCTCTCTTCCCTCCTTGCCTTACCCTTCTGTCCTTCCATTACTCTTCCTTCCTTGCCTTACCCTTCTGTCCTTCCATTACTCATTCTTCCTTGCCTTACCCTTCTGTCCTTCCATTACTCATTCTTCCTTGCCTTACCCTTCTGTCCTTCCATCTCTCTTCCCTCCTTGCCTTACCCTTCTGTCCTTCCATTACTCTTCCTTCCTTGCCTTACCCTTCTGTCCTTCCATTACTCATTCTTCCTTGCCTTACCCTTCTGTCCTTCCATTACTCTTCCCTCCTTGCCTTACCCTTCTGTCCTTCCATTACTCTTCCCTCCTTGCCTTACCCTTCTGTCCTTCCATCTCTCTTCCCTCCTTGCCTTACCCTTCTGTCCTTCCATCTCTCTTCCCTCCTTGCCTTACCCTTCTGTCCTTCCATTACTCTTCCCTCCTTGCCTTACCCTTCTGTCCTTCCATTACTCTTCCCTCCTTGCCTTACCCTTCTGTCCTTCCATTACTCTTCCCTCCTTGCCTTACCCTTCTGTCCTTGTATTACTCTTCCCTCCTTGCCTTACCCTTCTGTCCTTCCATTACTCTTCCCTCCTTGCCTCACCCTTCTGTCCTTCCATCACTCTTCCCTCCTTGCCTTACCCTTCTGTCCTTGTATTACTCTTCCCTCCTTGCCTTACCCTTCTGTCCTTCCATCACTCTTCCCTCCTTGCCTCACCCTTCTGTCCTTCCATCACTCTTCCCTCCTTGCCTTACCCTTCTGTCCTTCCATCACTCTTCCCTCCTTGCCTTACCCTTCTGTCCTTCCATCACTCTTCCCTCCTTGCCTTACCCTTCTGTCCTTCCATCTCTCTTCCCTCCTTGCCTTACCCTTCTGTCCTTCCATCACTCTTCCCTCCTTGCCTTACCCTTCTGTCCTTCCATCTCTCTTCCCTCCTTGCCTTACCCTTCTGTCCTTCCATCACTCTTCCCTCCTTGCCTTACCCTTCTGTCCTTCCATCTCTCTTCCCTCCTTGCCTTACCCTTCTGTCCTTCCATCTCTCTTCCCTCCTTGCCTTACCCTTCTGTCCTTCCATCTCTCTTCCCTCCTTGCCTTACCCTTCTGTCCTTCCATTACTCTTCCCTCCTTGCCTCACCCTTCTGTCCTTCCATCACTCTTCCCTCCTTGCCTTACCCTTCTGTCCTTGTATTACTCTTCCCTCCTTGACTTACCCTTCTGTCCTTCCATCACTCTTCCCTCCTTGCCTCACCCTTCTGTCCTTCCATCACTCTTCCCTCCTTGTCCCACCCTTCTGTCCTTCCATTACTCTTCCCTCCTTGCCTTACCCTTCTGTCCTTCCATCACTCTTCCCTCCTTGCCTCACCCTTCTGTCCTTCCATCACTCTTCCCTCCTTGTCCCACCCTTCTGTCCTTCCATTACTCTTCCCTCCTTGCCTTACCCTTCTGTCCTTCCATTACTCTTCCCTCCTTGCCTTACCCTTCTGTCCTTGTATTACTCTTCCCTCCTTGCCTTACCCTTCTGTCCTTCCATCACTCTTCCCTCCTTGCCTCACCCTTCTGTCCTTGCATCACTCTTCCCTCCTTGTCCCACCCTTCTGTCCTTCCATTACTCTTCCCTCCTTGCCTTACCCTTCTGTCCTTCCATCTCTCTTCCCTCCTTGCATTACCCTTCTGTCCTTCCATCTCTCTTCCCTCCTTGCATTACCCTTCTGTCCTTCCATCTCTCTTCCCTCCTTGCATTACCCTTGTGTCCTTCCATCACTCTTCCCTCCTTGCATTACCCTTCTGTCCTTCCATCTCTCTTCCCTCCTTGCATTACCCTTCTGTCCTTCCATCACTCTTCCCTCCTTGCATTACCCTTCTGTCCTTCCATCTCTCTTCCCTCCTTGCCTTACCCTTCTGTCCTTCCATCACTCTTCCCTCCTTGCTTTACCCTTCTGTCCTTCCATCTCTCTTCCCTCCTTGCATTACCCTTCGGTCCTTCAATCTCTCTTCCCTACTTTTTTCTTCCATTCTATCTTTACATTCATGCTAACTATTTATGCACAATGTTCAAACCCGCTTAATATTTTTTTAGAATTGTTTTACTGTACCTCATCTCGCCTGAATTGTTGTCAGACTCGTTCCATGCTGTAGTCGAAGGAACTTTGGTAGGTTTTTTAACCTGAAGAAAAAATAAAAAAGATTGTAAGATGCGCACCGTTTTTGTTTGTTTTTCTTGTGCTCCAATTATTCTATTTGTTCTTTTTCTTCTTAACGCTTATCAATTGTGTCGGGTTTTTTTTTTGTTTCACTATTTTAAATTTGAAAAGATTTATCAGAAAGACTACTTGTGGAAGAAAATGAAAAACGTCCAAGATGAAAAGACTAACACGGAAGAAATTTCAGAAATCACAGAACTTTTTTTTTTCGTTTTTAAAAAACATCCAGAAAACGCTTACCGTTATCAGACGGAATTTTCTTGTCTGATCAGACTCACTTGGTTCTTGCTCATCTCCTGAAAATAAGCAAAAATAACTGAGACTTGTTTTTGAAAGAATTTCCTTGCGGAAAAATTGCAGAAAAAAATTGTCGCTCTTTAAACTATTTTCTAACTGCCCTCGCGAATTCAGTGGGATATCTTACCTGCTTTCGAACCGCAGCAGCCCATGGTTAAAGTCCTAATAAACGCTGTTGAAAAACTCGTCGATAAATCACTATTTTCAATCAAACTTTTGTCAAAAACGACTTGCAAGAAGAAAATAGAATAAGTGAAGATATGATCGCACGCGCGCTTTTATACCACGATGATCATGACGTCACAATACGATTATCCATATTTGGCATCATTAATCGTTTAATAATTGCTAATAGATAATTATCAATTGATTGCGCATGTCATGATGAGTCCTAATGATATAATGAAATGATGACGCCATAGCTTCTAATTATAAATTAACCTGTCAATCACTGTAATGGGCTGGTTTGAGAAAGAATCGAGGATTTTTCCGATGTAAAATATGGCGATTATGGTTAAAAGATATTCAGATGATTTCACTAAAATGATAAGATTTTCATTTCATTGAACTTTCATTAAAATAGATTTGAACTGAGATGTCAGTATTCACTGCAAATGAATATAAAAATTTTCTTTAGCAGTAAAGGATAAGGTTTTTGTTCCTTGGAAAATGCGTTCTTTTCAATACCTATACTGTACGTACCAAACAGCGCATTTGTTTTTAGATCTTTGCTGCATAACAAATCAATAGTTCTACAGTTGCATTTTATCAGTGTCGACATTCTAAATAAATGTAAGTAAACTAATAAACTAAATCTTATTGCGAATATTTCTAAATAAAATAAAAACGTAGCTAGTCAAAATTACCGAAGAGGGCGTACCCCACACGTGCACACAATTCATGGTTCGATCTACTTGAATCGAGAAATGGCCAAAATAATAGCAATAAGCCCCGTGAGTGCAGCTTAATTTGGACGACAAAGCAATAGGTTCCAATTCCCAGGAGATTGAAATTATTTTCTTTCGTCAAATTGAGCTGCTTTGACGTCACGTGGAAGGGGTCTATACACCTAGAGCTAGGAATAAACTTTACTTGTATACCTTAACAGAACGGGTATAACAAGTTTAGCATCCCTTCTATCCACCATCCATCCATTCAAATGCAAAGGCGTGTCCCAATTTGCATGAACTAATAATACATGTACGGCTGATACCCCCGATATGATCCTCACCAGTCGTGTCTATAATTAGGGATTGGCCTTAACGCCATTTATTTTCTATTTTTGTAATTCTTACTTAAAATAATTCATTCGTCATTCGTATAAAATTGGACATTATCAAAACAAACCTGTATGTTGTCATAGTAATACCAGGGAAAGTGTTACCAACCAACAGATTTACAAGATAACACACATACACTAAAATCGTGATGAATTCTCTGCCAAATACTCTAAACTACCACTAATGATGCGTGTTTTCCTTGCACGTCATATTGCTATACTAGCCTGCCTCTGATTCCATGTGCTGCTCCAAAATACTTTCAACTGCAGAGTGCAAGATCTGAGAAGGCAAACAACATCAACAGCATTATCAATGACATACTATTAATATATTTGCCAAATCATTTGACTTGATGCATCATTTCTTGCTACGCAAAACAAGCAAGGCTTTCTCGCATTCCATAAGACTCTACATTTTACAGAGCCATATAGACCCCTTGCAGCACCTTAGAATGCAGCTCAAACTGGAGACAAAACAATAGGTTTCCAGTTCTCAGGAGATTGAAATTATTTCGTTTTCCCCTCCAAATTGAGCTGCTTTGACATCAAGTGCAAGGGGTCTATACTAATGATATTTGAGCAGCAGGGAGGCCATTACTCCAAGGTGTTTTTCCATAGACGACGTGCACAATAACAGGTCATGTGACACTACCCTAACCTTAATACTCTTTCCTGGGAGTAAGGTCATGTGACCTCTTAGTGCTAATGATCTACTAGGTCCTGCATAACCACAAATTACAGTATTGCATCACTGAATTCCTACACATTACAAAGACTGACTGAGATCTTCCCTGACAAAAGGGCCCTATTTTCCTTGGCTTGGCGCCATCATTGATAATTGATCCTCAGTAATTCTCTATTTTCTTGATACTCTCAACTTCCTTCTTCATCGGTTGTAATTACCTGACATCTTAATATTTAATATTCAATTTGGTGAATATTTTTTTTAAACAATTAGTCTATAATTATATAATCTTATATTTTCAAAAAATTATTCACTGGTTTCTCACAACCCAAAAAGCATTTAGATTTGGCTCATTTGATTGATTCAACTTTGAGGGGCACTTTGCATAAATAAAGTAGCTTATCATCCTTTCACACATCAAAACTAAATTGTGTTTATGCAAAGTGCCCCTGAAAGTTCAGTCTAATGAGTCAAATCAAAATGTGTTGTAAGAAAGCAGTGTATAGCATGTAACGGCTGTTTTCAACCTTATCTCCGGAGGAAAGGAAGAAACTACTGAAGCTTAAAACAAATCCAGATTGTCTTCTTGTTGTTCCGTGTTTAGCTGGATGTAGCTTGAGATGTCATTCACATCCATTTCTGTGAGCTTCTTGCTTGAAGAAGATGTTGGCTTGAACAGGTCATCATCATCATCATCTGCAGCTGGAAAAACTGGTTTTGCGGCAGAACTTTTGAAAATATCATCAAGAGATTCTTCTTCATGAGAAGGCTTCCTAGAATATGACGAAGGCCTTCTAGTGACTCTTGCTTATAATATTTGGGGTACTTGTGGATGAGGGGGAGGGGCGAGTTGAGCGCTACCTTATTTTTTGGTTCTGTAGCCTGTTAGTCGAACCCCCTAACCAAAATTTCAAACAATCCTAGAATATATTCTAGCAGTCATAGTAGTTTTACCCCTGTAGCCTCATATTCAAGCACTTCAGGATGAGGTTATATGAGGTTAATTTTTTTTTTGTGTGCTCGTGGGAATAAAAATTGGTGCTGTGTAATCAAGGTCCATGGAATATGAAATTGCTAGCCCCACAAAACAAAAGCTTTATAATTAAAAAAAAAAAAAAAACATTAAAAAAACATAAACAAAAAACATTAAAAAACAACAAAAAACAAACAAACCATAAACTAACCTGAGGGAGCCCTTCCTAGGAGCAAACAATTCCTCTTCCTTACTCTTCCCTGCCACAACATCTGATGTTTTGAACAGGTCATCATTACCAGTGGTTTCTTCAAATTGTGGTTTTGGTGCTGGTTTAGGTTTCAGCTCAGGTTTTGGTTTTGTACGAGGTTTGGGGACAGGTTTCTTAGGCAGCGCTGGTTTGCTTGGTATACTGGGCTTGCTTGGTTTACTGGGCTTGTTACTCACAAGAAGCTTGTCCAAGTCATCTTCTATGCTGAAATGCAAAATATGCATCTACAGTCAGAGTGGTTTCATGGTAGGCAGGTTGTGGGACAAAACGACAGAAATTTTTTCACTTTCGGAAAATTTGTGAAATTAGTTTTTCACTGCCGTCAATAAAAACCAATTGGTCAGTACCTTTTATATTTTTGACTGGCAGCAGTAAAAAATCAAATTCCAACAGGAAACTCAGAACTACTGAGTTTACAAAATATTGAGAGTCACAGTAAACTACCAATCTGCCATGATAACACTTTATATGCATTCTCAGCTATCTGAGCAGAGTGAAGGGGTGGCATAGTACACTTGCCTCTCACCTCTGGGGTCTTGGGTTAGTTTACTATACTTATGAGAGTAGAGTGTGTAAGGTCCAAGCCTCCTGGATAGATATCTGACTGACTAATATTGTAAGGAAGCTAATTTGGGTGGCCAAAGAAGCATGCTTCACACTCAAAAATTTGCAATAATTCATTAAAGTTGCTGTATACTGTTGCAACTTACTTCAAGAGATCAGAATTATTTTCTGTTTCCATGACAACATGTTTTTTCTGTATTGCACCAGCTGGTATAAACAGGTCCCCAATATCATCATCATCATCCTTCCCGACATCAAATATTGACGACCCTTGATTCAGTAGCTTGGCTGAACTTGATTTGGCCAATGACAACAAATCATCCTTTCCTGCCGAATCTTCTTCATCTTTCTCTTCTCCTTCTTCTTCTTCTTGTCCTGAGTCATGATCGGGTTGTTTATCAGAAGCAAACAAATCAACGTCTTCTGCAACTTCTTCACTTTCTGGTTTGGTTTCTCTTGGTTCCTAAGTGCTCAATTATAAATGATCATTATTAATTTCAAGAAATAAAACAGCTTTTTCCATGCCCTGCTTAGTGTTAAATAGCTTTTTAATTAGATAGTATGCTCACTCTGATTGGTCGATAACTTTGCTTTATTTAGTGAACAGTGCATGATTGTTGATGCCATCTGTGTGTGCACAACAAACTTTGCAAATAATGTAATTGTAAGAAAACAGCATTGAAATAGACCTTTCCAGCTTCGTTGTTTGTTGTGCCCATTTCAGACCATGTGATGCCACTCTTGGGAGTTGATTCTTTCATGTGTAAATATTTTAACAAAAGAACATTTCTTAAGGGAATGTCATGTGGTCTGAAATGGGCAATTTGCATACAAAGCTAAAAAGGTCTGTTAACTACAACAAGTTATTTTTTCTTTATACATGTATGATTATAATATATTAAACATATTTATAAAGCAATTTTTTTTAATGCTCTTTTTAGTAATGCATCACTTAGAAAGCACTAAAAATATTCAAGAAGTGTGAATGGAGTACAGAAAAAGCTGTTTCATTTGACGTTAAATACAGCATGCAGAAAGTCAAAAGAAGAGCAAAGAATAGCATACCTGGGTAGAATCTTTTTCATCCATTTGGGTGGCACCAGTTTGCTGTACACCCAAAAATTCAAGTGTCAAGGAACTGCAAGCTAGTTTAGGAGTCTTGGCAATCTGCTGCATGACAGCTTCCATAACTCGTCTTCGCTCATTTATCACGGCATCATTGACAATTAAAGCCTTTTTGGGTAGAGCAGGAAAGACAACACTAGAAAATTTCTGATTGAGTTTGTGGTAGAGGTCTTCGAATGCTGCATACTTTTGTGGGACCTTAAACAATGAATTATATGTCATATTTGAAAAAGAAAAAAATTGCACCAGCCTCTGCCCC
This sequence comes from Anthopleura sola, assembly GCA_023349425.1. Taxonomy (NCBI): domain Eukaryota; kingdom Metazoa; phylum Cnidaria; class Anthozoa; order Actiniaria; family Actiniidae; genus Anthopleura; species Anthopleura sola. Next base: position 9,328,680 of record JALHLI010000008.1, read on the forward strand.
TCCCCCCTCCCCCCCCCTCCCTTAAACGGTATAAATACATTGTTATTGTTGTCAAGGAGCCAGGAATTGGGAGACGAGGGAAATGACAGACTGAGGACCTTCAATGATTTTACCTGACTCCAGCCCCTATCTAATGCACAAAATAAACTTTTAACCAATCAGTACTCACCATAAACTGAACCACATCAGATTCTTTGTACTTGCTGTTTGACTTGAAGTAAAACAGCCGCGTCACGACAATAACATGATACATGACAGTACCTCCAAGATGGCCTGGGATAGTGTTATACTTGGGGACATAGATATCTATACCAGTGTTCTTGTTCTTCAGTTCACTGAAATAAAAATTATACATTATTTGTGCGTAACAGAAAATACACATTTCTTTGGGGGAGGCAAAATTTCTAAATTCTCAGTTACATTTCGCTCCATATATCTAAGATTTCCACAATGTCAATCCAATGGTCTTCTCTGGGATTCATGGCGCGCGTGGAAGCAGTTTCCAAAGTTTTCCAAATAGGGCTTAAATCGGAATTCAATACGAAAAAAAGACAGAAATGCTATTGTAACAAGTTTATGATAATAATTTAGAGATATTTATGGGAAATTAGTAGTAAAACCACAAGGTTTTTTGATCTTTTATGCGAGCATGGTACATGATAACAACACAACTTCGTCGAGTTGGACGTCGATATTTTCACTCCTGTTTACTATTTCAAGCAAAATAATTTACTTTTTTCGCCTGCTATGTATTGCACTAACTTACCGAGCTGTCAGTGTAACGTTAGCCATTGTATTTATTTAATTGCTGTGGACTTTAGGCATTGTTTAGTAGTTCACGATACATAGCTCTTGATCTTGACTGCTCCTTCGATGCCCTACCACAGGGAGCCCAAAAGGGTTGCAATAATCGAGTCGTCCCCAGGGGCCGGTTGTACGAAGCCTGAATAGCGCTATCCACCGGATAAATTCTTATCCAGCGGATAAAACCTATACAAATTCTATACAATGGATAACTCTTATCCGGTGGATAACTTTATCCAGGCTTCGTACAACCGGCTCCAGAGCTCTCGACCTGGGGATCACCTCCAGGTGCTTGAGTTTGCATTTAATTGTTGCCACGTCTACTTTAGCCTCCTTTGCAGACGTTCTTAGTGTCGTGTCACGCAACGTTTCTCTCCCCACTAACGTCTGCTTACTTGAGCAGAACATTCCTTTCCCATTGTGATCACGAGCCAATCCAAATGGACCAATTACAAACGTTGATAGAAAATTCGCGCTGAAGTAGATCGATGTTGTTTATAGTCTATCATCAAGTTGTCTAATATACTAAATTTCGGACGTTATTTCTTCGTTGTCGGAGCCTGTAAAAGTTCTTCTTTACACATATCTTCTTGTCATTTGGTTTTGTGCTGAGATTTTATGGACAAAAAAGATTCATCGTTCAGTTCTAAGTTTTGATTTTTATGTGGGTGACCTTAGGGTGACCTTAGCACCAATAAAAGATGAATGCGTTTGGAAAATTTCAGTGCTCTTGACATCGAATCTTCATATCCGCCCAACGTCTTGAATATTTGTATTATGAGCGCTTACTTCAATGTCTCTCTTAGTTTCTCTTATAAAATTGTAGGATCTAGAGTTAATACTGGCTAGAGAAAGAGATAAATTGATAAGTCAACTGAAAAGCCGAAGTTTGAAATCAGATACGTTATCGTGTGGTTCCCGCAAAAGTATTGCGGTCAAAGTCCTCAAACGACCAATCAGCATGAACCTTCTCGATTTTAGAAGGTTCATGCTGATTGGTCAATCCTTGGAAAGGAATGTTCTGCTCAAGTAAGCAGACGTTAGTGGGGAGAGAAACGTTGCGTGACACGACACTAAGAACGTCTGCAAAGGAGGCTACGTCTACTTACGCCTTCTACAAATACGATCGATTTAATAGAATAAATTATAGATCTCCATTATAATTCTTATGTGTAATAATCCAGGATCTCCAGGGAACCCAATTTAGATAAAAGTGGAATATGAAAATAAAAAATAAGGGAAAAAAACGACTTTTTTAATTTGTTTAATTTACTTTACAGTTTAGGTTAAAAACAGTACCCTTAACAATAGGAACGTATCAGAAAATTATCAAAAATGCAGCAAGGGGCTTATCATTGACGCGTTAGTTCTCCAATTTAATTTATTTCCAATTTTTGTATTGTACTCTGTCATTTACAGAACCGGGTTAAAACACACAGCTAGTTTCATGATATTTGTCTTATTACTACACTTCTTCTGCTGGGACCAAATAATAGATAATTTTCATCACAATTTTGTGGGTTGTAATTTGTTTCCATAGTAATTCACTCTCCCTTTTAGAAAATAAAATAAATAATCTTTTAAGAATTTAATTTTTTATCTCTTAAAAGCGGGTTTCTCTTTCTTCCTCCCTTTGTCCTTTGCAGTCTCTTTTTTGGCTCGATATCCTATGTAATTCTCCTTTTTCTTATTTTTCGTCTTTTTTCCACCGAGTTTCCCATTTTTTACAGTCCACGTCTATCAATCCCATAATACACATCGAGCATCCAGACTAACCAAGATGGCGGACTATCAACATCATTTGATATTCCTTATACCGCTATTTTATTGTGTTATGTTCACTTCAGCCAACAGCTATAAAGTCGACGAGAAGGTAAATCCCTAATCTAAACGTCATGCCTCTAATATTTCGAGTTTAATGCTCTATTTTCACTCCGCAGATTCCATTATTTGTCAACAAAGTTGGACCATACTTCAACCCTCAGGAAACCTATCATTATTACTCCCTACCAGTATGCAGACCAAGCAAGGTAAAAATCCCTATTTGTTCTTTATATTCTACGCTTCTAAAAGTATTTCTCTCCAGATCAAACCTAGCTAAAACACGTCCTAGGCTTACTTAAGAGAGTATCTTCGTCATCAATAGTCAACTCTAAATAATAACTTGAATGGAATATGTTTGCATATGTTTTAGGTAGAACATCGCAGTTTGACGCTTGGTGAGGTTCTAAAAGGCGATCGCATGGCCGTAGCCATGTATGACATTCGCTTTAAAAGTAAGTCTTATTATTATGTTTCCATTGATTTCTGAAATAATATTGTAGTTTGTATTTACTGTATAAGCTTTTCACCGTTAAACTTAATTCTCTCAAAACTAGTAAGAACTTCATAATAGATCATAAGTTTCTTAGAGTATAATCTCTTGTCTGGGGACTAAAATAATAACTTTTCATTAGTTTTGAGAGAATCTAGAAAAATCAAGTTTTGATTGTCAAATATTTCAAATCCTACCTACTGTATCTGCAAAAATGAAGATGGCTAGCTAAAGGAAGGGGGCTAGCTAAAGCTCCCCTAGCCCCCCCCCCCCCCCCCAGCTGTGCCATCCCTGCTCAATGGAAGCAGTGGCAAACAGAAAAACAAATCAATGCAGTGTAATTCATGTAAATATTGCAAATAATCAAATATTAATCATGGTTATTATATTCTGCAGCTGATATAAACAATAGAGTGCTGTGTGAAGTATCAATGACTAAAAACGGGTTAGAGTCATTAAGGTCTGCAATTGAAGACTTGTACTATTTTGAGTTTAACTTTGGTAAGTATCAATCATGTATGTAGAGGATATTGCATGGGTGCGTAGAGATACAAATTTTATCTTCAAGTGTTTTCAGTCATTCAAAAACTGCTCTATCCACACTACTGAAAACATCTAGTTACAGCGCGACGCGCCTTACCGTGGCCACCCTGCCAAAGTTTCGTACAAGTACAATAAATCACTTCTTGCAAAGAATTTCCACATGAAAAAGACTGCCTACAAAAGTATTAAGTGTTAGCAAGCCAAAAGAGCAAAACTGGTTTTAGAAATAGAGATTTTTAAGCATTTTCTTCAAGTTCTTGCTCCGAAGTTCAAATATTTGCGGTAACAACAAAGCAAGTTCACATGCAAATTTACAGATTCTCGCTTTCTGATTGGCTAACTTGTAAAAAAGTTTGTTGGGTGGCTACGGTAAGGCGCATCGCGCTGTAAGCTATTAAGTCAAGAAATTCAAAAGACCTCAGTGCCTCATCGGAAGTAATGGTGGAATATAATACTGCTGAATATACATAAGTTTTCCTGTATTCTGATTGGCTGTATTTTTAAAGGTGCAGGATAAAATTTGAATGATTAAAATATTTCTATTATTTTCCTCACATTAAATATTCCCAAGTTTAATGAATTTTTTTTCTTCCCAGATGATCTTCCAATACGAGGGTTTATTGGTCACCTAGAGGAAGGTCACATCCTTCCACACAGACATAAGATCTACTTGTGGACTCACCTTCATTTTGCCGTGGAGTATAATGGAAATCAGGTACACACATTATCATTAACTATTAGAAGAGAAGCAATGCCAAACTCAGGACAGCAAAACCTTCTATAGTTTTCAGCCATTGAATTTCTGGACTGTGGTCATACTCGCAAAACTTAGCTAGTTAGGTTTTTTCTTACTCGCTAAATGCAAAATTCACTTGCATTTTGTGAGTTTGTGAGCACTAAATTTGTGCCTTGAGACCGGCAAAAGGGATTGGAATTTGAGTTGAGTTGACAGTACAGTAAGAAGCTTAATATGATGAAGTGAAATTAATCTGGAACAAGGAGTAGTAATACATGTAGACTTTTTTATCAATACAGCAGCCATCTTAATTAATGGGATGCCAAGGGAGCAAACACAGAATGTAGAGATATTTAATATAAAGCATAGTGCTACTGTCAAACAAATAAAAGATAGTATAGATTTTATTGGCTTATTATTCATTAAGCATCAAAAATGGGATATTTGGGCCTTAATTAAATGTACATTTACATTAATTTTATTTGTTGGCATTTTTCCCTTAGGTCATAACAGCTAATGTGACAACAAATGGCCATGATCCAGTCAGCTTGGATGATATAGATAAGTTCCCATTCAAAGTACAGCATACATACAGTGTTTCCTGGAAACCTTCCAGGTACAGGCAAAAACTGTTATACTGTAATATCAAACTCATTGCTTGCTTTTATCCTACTTATTTGCTCCTGTAAATTCGAGAGTAATTTCAAAATTCGAGAAGAGGTTGACTTGGTGCAAGTTCATTAACTAAGGCAGGGCACAGCTAATTCAGATCAAACCCTGAAACCTGGGCTGATCAGGGTCAGGGCACAACTAGCTAGCTCACAGATCAAACCCTGAAACAACCTCTGAACTGAAAAAGAAACCCTGGTCTGATCAAATTCAGGGCATAACTAACTCTCAGATCAGATTCATTTGGAATTTCGAGTGTTTTCTGGAGGGAGCTTATTCTTTTTTACTTGTATAAATCAGGTCTAGAAAATTTCTCTTTTTTCTCTCATATTTTTAGTGCCAAATATTCTGAAAGATCCAAGCTAAGTACAGCAAAGTTTTTCCCTAAAAGCCTAGAGGTGAGTTCTGTTTTGCTTTACACACTTAGTGTATGACTACAGTATGTAATTGAATGAAAGCAGGTCATTTGGAAGTTTTCAAGTTGTTGTCAGTGATAGCTGTTGGGTGAGGACCCAGCTCTCACTTGTGCATGGCAGAACAAGTGAAGATAAGCCTGTGTTAACAAGTCTTCATTTGATTTCAGATCCACTGGTTGTCTATCATAAATTCTGTGGTTCTAGTCTTTCTCTTGATGGGATTTGTCATGATTATAATGGTAAATATCATCCTATGGGTAACCTGTACTTTATGATCAGCAGCTGGCATGTGACAGTCGACTGTCACCCAACTGTTGGTCGATAATCAGTCAAGCATTGCTCACTTATTAACAGTTGTGTGATGACCAAGTGTTCACTGCTTATCGGCCTTGTGTTGACCGAATGCTCATGATCCAATGCTAGGTCAATGCACAGCTGATGCTCAGGACTTTTTCAAGTCTTGCTGTTGGTTGGTTCAAAGCCAACTACTGTATCATTGAAGTGATGGAGAAGTTTCAGTTGATCATGTACTGTTGCATCTGTTCAAGAGTTTCATCACATATATGTCCAACCAATTAAGTGAATTTATATTATAAGTCAGCCAATCAGGCTGGTATTATTTGAAACTTGGGCTAAAATTTACAGATATGTATGATATTATATGATAAGACCCAAACGTTTGATACAACAGAGATTTCATTTCAAAATTTCAAGTAGGTAGATGTTAGATGTTGGAGTTTGTAGGTTGTGGGCCGACAACTTCCTGCCAAATCCCTGCCAGCAACAACTGGAAGTTCATTAAGGGATCCTCTGTTGTCATGCACCCAAAGGAGGCTTAGGATATGTATCATCTGCTTATGATTAGACTGAAAATTAAATATCGATAGTTTCCAGAATACAAGCTCATTGCAGTTCAATATTGTTTGTCACAGATGAGAGTTCTCAGGAATGATTTTGCCAAGTATAACCTAAGTGATGACTTGGATGTTGATGAAATGGGTAAGTGTATTCATCACACTAATGTAATATAATACCAGTTAGACCTATTATTAAGCCATGGGCAGAGATAATCATGGAATATACCATGTTTCACTTACATTTTCTGTGTTTACTAGACACACTCACCTTTACATGATTGTGCCTGGGGTGAATAATAGTTTTAGTACCTATCAGAGAAAAGATGAAATTCAGGATAAGAAATGTTTTAGTACTACTTCCGTTATCAATAGCAAATTTTGGCAAATCTCATAATCACCTCTCAAGCAGTAAATATTGTCTCATAATCACTGGGTCACTCAACCAATCACAGCAAACAAAATTTGATATTCAAATCTAAAATTAAATTAAAATATTACTACCATCATTATGAAATATGTCTTCCCTTTACAAAATCTACTTGCCAATTGAAGGGTGTTGTTGCATATTTAAATGTTTTTAAATATATCTGTTTTTTAGATGGTGATGATTGTGGATGGAAGATCATCCACACAGATGTGTTCAGGTTTCCTCCATACAAGGGAACACTGTCTGCCATTCTTGGTAAGTGCTATTCAGTTTACTAATTTTATCTTTTATACTACACCTTAATTTTTTCTATTATGTACAATTTCTTTGTTACTTTTTTGCTAGACTTTCGCAAAGTCCTACGTCTCCATCCATATTAGTTAACACACATGAAATTAAGCACAGACAGCCCTACCTGGACCAGGATCACAAGCGCTACATGAAGGACTTTTCCAACTTGTTTCCCACCAATTTTAGCAACCCAAAAACATGTTGCTCAATTTTGCTTGCACTCTTTATCAATGTACAGACAGTATGAAAAATTAGTGCACACTACAGATTGAAATACATGCCATTTTTGAAACGAAATGCAAAGGAAAATCCTGCAAGAATGACTGTTAGAAGGTATGCGCCATATGGATAAGAAACAAATGTATGGTATTTTCCATCTTGCAGGAGTTGGCTGTCAGTTTCTTACCTTGTGCTTCGGCATCATAATAATGGCAATGCTAGGGATGTTTAATGTTCACAGGTAAGCAGCATCAAAATTTGTGTTAGTGGTACCAAAAATATTGGTATTTTTCTGACATTCTTGTTGTCAGCTCTGCAGGGTTATTTTTAATTTATTAATATACTGTGTGTTGTGTTTTTCCCTAGGCATGGCTCCATGAACACTGCAGCTGTACTGCTCTATGCTTTAACATGCTGTAAGTAATTTATACTCTCCATATTTATTGTATAAACTGATAGCATTCTCACTGAGCTGGTTTCAACAGCACAGCCTGCATAATATACATGTAGCCAGCCCTCTGTGCAGGAGAAACAAACTCTCCGTTGGAACCCCCAAACTACCCCACACAGAGGGAAGCCTTAGGGAAGCCTAAGCCTAACACCATGACAGGAATGCATATTCTTCATACACATTAATGGACCAACCTCAAAAATTATCTTGGATGTAAGGAGCATGAAAACACAAAAGAAATGCCACAATTTCCATCGGGAAAAAGTGTGTTTTCTAATTTGTATTTTCATGTTAGCCTCACAATGATCCAAGACAATTTTGAGATAATAATTGTACATAAATTCCTGTATTTGTTTTTAGGTGTGTCTGGCTTTGTATCGAGCTCGTTCTACAGGAAGATTGGTGGCACAAAGTGGGTCTGGATTATCATACTGACAGCAAGTTTGTTCTCAGGTAAGGACAGTCAAACACTTCATTGGAAAAAAAATATTTTGTTCTCTTATTACCTTTTGATACCACTACAACCAGTCGAGAATCCTTTTCATAGTTCCTTACGTTAACTAAATTAACACCATTATCTTGAGACTCCCAAAGGAGTTAAAAATTTGAATAAGAAAAAGAATTTGAAGAGGATTGTGGCTTTAGTGGTATCAAAACATACAGTGTGATCTTTGTGTGATCTTCCTCAATGAGCCGTTTATCAGCTCTTGAAGAAAACATAGAGAAAAAATATGTAAGTTTAAATATAAATAAAGACGTACAGCGCTGTAATAAGGGGAATGAAGAATTGGGTAATAAGTATTTTTGAACAATTGTTTTTTCAGTTCCTTTCTTTTTGGTCTGGAGTTTCACCAACACAGTTGCTTGGAGCTATCAGTCCACACAAGCACTTCCATACACTACTATAATACTACTGATGTTTATTTGGCTCTTGGGTAAAGTATAGCTATAAGCATCTTAAACTAGGGGTAACATGGATGTAGTTATCACCAGTTGACATGTGTTGATTGACACTAGGCCAACTGTTGGCCGATCATGGATTGATACTTCACCAACTCTTTAGCAAAGTGTTGATTGACACATGTCAGCTGGTCATAAAGTAGTGGGCTACCAGCATGGTTCATCAGACATGAGGAGCAGTAGAGTGCAATAGCTGAGACCTACCACTATACAGGCTAGGAGTACAGTATATACAGTATGGCCCATCATCAGAAATTTTGTATTAAATTTTTTTTTGTTTGTTTGTGCAGTTGGCTTCCCATTGACTGTCATTGGAGGCATATTTGGTAAAAACTGGGCTTCAGGTTTTGATGCTCCATGTAGAACCAAGAACATTCCACGAGAGATTCCTCCTGTTCCTTGGTAAGAACATACATTGAGTATTGTTATACAATGTGGGGTTTTTGTTGCAATCCAAAAAATTCCTAATTTATCCATTGTATCACAGGTATCGTAAAGCTGGAGTGCAGATGGTTATTGGTGGTTTTCTGCCGTTCAGGTAAACATGATTTATACTCTCACTGCTAGCTGAGGCAATTTGCTGCAAGCTGCAGGGATTTCACTAGAAGCCAGCAACAGGTGAACTCTGTCACCTACTTTCCATACATACATACATACCAAGAGTTGCCTACTCTTGAAATTTAACGTCCCAAATGTACTGCCCCTTCATTCATACAGCTACTTTTATAAATTAAGTAAACAATTTGCCTACTTGAAGTTTTAATGGAATCCCTGAAGCTGCATATGTCAAAGGGAGCAACCCAGCCAAGCAGAGTTAATGTTGTATGAGGGAGAGTACTGTAGAGAGATTTTATTGTTTAGCCCCACATGAAAGAGGAACAATAGAAAATGTATTTCAGCTTGTCGCTGCCTGTCATGTGCTATCAACCAGAGAGTATTCTATTGCTTGGTATCAATCAGCTGAATGAATCTCATGAATCTCATTACCAGCAGCAGGCAAACACTGTCTGTCATGTGTTATCAACCAGAGAGTATTCTATTGCTTGGTATCAATCAGCTGAATGAATCTCATGAATCTCATTACCAGCAGCAGGCAAACACTGCCTGTCATGTGCTATCAACCAGAGAGTATTCTATTGCTTGGTATCAATCAGCTGAATGAATATCATGGATCTCATCACCAGCCTGCAGTGACAGGCCAACACTGCTCATCATATGCTATGAAGCAGAAAGTATTCTGTGGCTTGTTGTTAATGAGCTGCATGAACTTAATGATCTCATTATCAGCCTACAATTTCGGAAAAGAACCCCAACCCCACCCTTCCATGTTCAATCTTACGTCTACATGTAGTTCCAGTCAAAATTTCTTATGAGACCGGAAATGACGTCATTGACAGTAACCTGTTTTTCTATCTGTTTCCAGTGCAATCTCTGTAGAATTGTACTACATCTTTGCCACCCTGTGGGGCCGTGATCAGTACACCCTGTATGGCATCCTACTGATAGTCTTCATCATACTGCTCAGCGTGACAGCATGTGTTTCCATAGCACTCACATACTTTCAGCTTTCCTCAGAAGATTATCGCTGGTGGTGGAGATCTGTCCTTAGTGCAGGGTAAGTTCTATATTTACAACATACAACACTCAACTCACATGTTGATTTTTACAGAGGGAAGAAATCCAGATAACCTGGATAAAACCCCTCATGGCAAGGGAGAGAACAACACAGCAAACAAACTCAACTCACATATGATTTAGCCCGAGCCGGGACTCGAACCTGGACCACAGCAGTTAGAGGCGAGCGATAAAGCACTACGCCACCCATGCCACCCAAAATAATGTGTTGGTCAGCAAACTCATAATTTCCATGCAGCACAGGAGTATGAGGGAGGAATTAGAAAATTAAAGGGGCACTTGGATGAAAATCGAAGAAAATTGGAAATGCCTTGAAACTTGGTTTCACTTAACTATATGGCCCCAATAGTAGCCAAGTAACATATTTTCTTCACAGTTAAAATTGGCGGATAAAAATTATATATTTTTTTTTCAGCATCTAAATTGTGAGTAAATGACGTTATTTACTCAACCCTATTGTTCTTTTAGTTTTTAAACCAAAATTTCACAACTATGAGTGGCTTCCAGGCTAAAATTTTTGCCAATCTGGTTTTCATAATCATGATTGAGTCATATTATTCTTAAATACTTGAACTATTCGGACTTTCAAAAAATGGGGCGTTTTCATCCAAGTGCCCCTTTAAATTCCAGTTCAGTGACATGACTTTTCTTTTCTCCACAGTTCGACAGGAGCCTTCGTGTTCGGCTACTCGTTGTTTTACTACTACAAGAGGTCCAACATGTCTGGTGTCCTCCAGACCGTGCAGTTTTTTGGTTACACTATGTTAGCTTGTTATGTCTTCTTCTTAATGCTGGGTACAGTTTCTTTCTTTGCATCGTTGAATTTTATACAGTATATCTATAGGAACTTAAAAATGGACTAATCCCTTTATGACAACTAAATGGAAATACTAAACATAAGTATCGGTATAATGTTCTCCCATTTAAGACCAAGTGAAATAACTAAACCCCTGAAATAGATTTTAGACTAATACACTTTAATAGACCCTAATAAGCTTTTTCACAGTTTTTTAAAAGAATCGTTTTCAGTGCGCATGCGATTTTATCCCGAATTTCTCACATTCTTTTGTTGAATTAAAAACAAAAGAAGGTTTAAACAAAAGAAGGTGAGAAATTCGGGATAAAATCGCATGCGCACTGAAAACGATTCTTAAACTGTGAAAAGGCTTATTCCATTGTTTTCTTTTGTGTCTATTTGACTATTACACTTTAACAAGCAATTTTTTTCATGGGTTTAGTGACTTCACTCTGTCATTCCCTTGAGTATCATTTCTTTGTTTAACGGTTGTGCATGAGAAGACACGTGAATATGGATACAACTCAAACTAAGAATCTTATTCTCAAAGAAATAACACATGGTCTGAAATGGGAAAACATTACGCCCATACTGGCTTGGTCCCCGTTACTCTGGCGATTTTTGTTGCGATTTGAGGTGGGATTTTGGTCAAAATCAAGAATGATAAAGGATTACCTTGTAAAGTTTTATTCCGGATACCAACATTACCTGCACAAATGTCTCTTTAGAAGCAAAAGACAAAATTTATAATTATTATATTTTTAAAAAATCGCTTCAAAAATCGCCAGTGTAAACGGTCCTTAAGTAGTAGGGGTAAGGAAGGCAAGGGGCTAAGAGATGAACTGGGATAATTGCCCTATTTCACTATGACGTCATCAAAACAATCTATTGTTTAAACGCTAAGGATCATGGTCTTCAGAGGGGACCCAAGAGGGGCTAAGAGATGAACTGGGATAATTGCCCTATTTCACTATGACGTCATCAAAACAATCTATTGTTTAAACGCTAAGGATCATGGTCTTCAGAGGGGACCCAAGAGGGGCTAAGAGATGAACTGAGATAATTGCCCTATTTCACTATGACGTCACATCAAAACAATCTATTGTTTAAACGCTAAGGATCATGGTCGCCAGAGGGGACCAAATAGCAGCAAAACAAATGAAGTCATAATAAAATTTGGTTTGTGATGTAGTGGAAAGTGAGAGCAGCTAAATATTACACTAAATATCTTGAGCGAAAGACGATTTTGCCTAAATTTTTATTATTCTTGTCCATGTTAACAAACCGTGACGTAATAGTGAAACAGGGCAATTGTTCACATGAAGGATCGATAAAGACGATCAGCTTACTCTGCATGAACTTCCTAGTGTACTTCTCCTATGTTCTCTTAGCCTGCCTTATGCAATCTTGAGAAGGGAAAGAGGGGTATATGTGGGCCCCCTGGTTTGCGGACAAATCATTTTTAATATCAGTAATTTTACTAGAGAGAACACGCAGAGAAAGCTAAAGTTAGACCTATTTTCGTATTTACGCGACTAAGATAGATAAAATCAAATTAATTTAGTAGCTCCATTTCCACAGAGTGGCCCTTAGTGTCCACAAACATTTTTGCAGCGTGAGGAAAACCGGAGAACCCGCGGAGAAAATCCTCAAGTGTAGAAGATAAACAGCTTGAGGGGCGGATCCAGGGGGAGGGTTGTTAAGGTTGCACCCCCTAAAATTTTCCATTAGCTGGCTGGCAGGGTCCGCATCCGTCAATTCAAACAGCAACAATCAAATAAAAACACTCAGATCTAACATTTGATCGGCGTAACCCGGCAGCCTAGATATCAGGAAACACCCAACAACCTATAGTCGCGTAAATATGAAAATGGTGTAAATTGGTAGAATAGTTTTTTCGTTGAATTAACTATTGTGGCGAGTAATACGTCACATAAATGTCTAAAACATAAAGATAAATTTATTTAACAACGTTTTTTTTAAGTAGTGGATGTCGGCTGGGAAGGTTGTTAGTGACCTATACCCACTTGGACAAGTTTTGCCATCTTTGTATGGACCTTTATCAAGTGGCAATGTGTTTGTGTCATGAGGTTAATAGACATCTTTACCTTCGTATGCAAATTGCCCATTTCAGACCACATGACATTCCCTTTAGAAATGTTCTTTTGTTAAAATATTTACACATGAAAGAATCAACTCCCAAGAGTGGCATCACGTGGTCTGAAATGGGCACAACAAACAACGAAGGTAAAGAGGTCTATTGGAGAAAAATCCACCGTTCCAGCCAACATGGTTGCCGCTTGATGAAAGGTATACATAGCAGAGGAACCAAATCTGTTCTTTATAATCCAACTACTTTCCATCCTTGGAAATCCTCCAATTACCTAGTAAATATATATAAATTATCTGTTATAGCTCACAGTAGCACCTATTATTGTATTCGCCTTTCTATTTGATTTTGCAAGGATTGCTGGTAACGGAGTCGGTGCGCATAGGATTGTGGGACTGAATTTGATAACAATAGTACTTCAATCCCACAATCCTATGCACCACGTTCCTTTGGACTTCGGATTGACAAATGCACTGAAAGATTTTTTTGGGGGATTAATTTAAATATATAATATAACTTAGATATCGATTGAATGGTCTTTCTTCAAGTCTCGCAACATTTTTGTTAGATTTTTAGATGGGTTTCCGGACGGTCGTTTTTGTTATCACAAAATAAAAGTTAGACAAGCGCGATTTGGATAGAAAACAAATTTAGTGTAATTGTTAATAACTAAAAGTACGGTCGTCATACTCTGTCGTTACCGTGATCCTAATGGTGCCGTATGAGGGGGAGGGGGGGGGGGGGGGGGGGTGAAAGGGATGACTCCCGCTAAAATGCCAAAAGCCTACAGTAATAATAATAGTCCCTTCACAGTCGTTCCCTGCGCCATGAAAGGTAGCCGTGCCCTTGCATCGTGAGCGAGACGAACGGTGACCTTGCGATGACCGAGATGTTAAAAAAGGTCAAGGTCTCTATCATTGCAAGCTCGCTGTTCGTCTCGCCTCAATGCAAAGGCACGTCTACCTTTCAAAATGGTGCAGGGAACTGAAGTGGACTATTCAAATTTAACAAATGCTGCTCGTATTACCACCCCGTGCAACAGCACAATTTTGTTGCGCGACTTTGTTGCACAAATTTGAAGCTGTAACAAAGACAAATTTGCACGCGGGATGGTAATAATACGAGCAACATTTGTTCTGCAACTTGCAACACAAAATTGTTGCGCAACAAGTTGCACGATTTTGTTTCTCGTATTACCGCAACTTAACTGTGTTTCCCATTCATATGACATCTATTCTCATAAAGATTAAAATTATATATAATACGAACTTTTGTTTTCTTGATATAATTAAAGTGACCATTTGACAAAACGAAAAGTAATGTAAACCAAAGCTACAGCTCATAAAATGGTAGCAAAAAAGCTTGGATTAGCTAAAGTTGATTAAATTATTAACTCAGTATTCCGCTACGATTTTATAATCTGCTTGCAGAAGACTTTTTCTTTCCTCATTTTTGGCTTTTATAGTTTGCTCAGACTCTGCTCATAGAGTAACGTACGATTAATGAATAAGTGAAAAAGAATGGGGGGAAATATAGTGACCGATAGATAAGAGAATACCTGTTTTTGAAAGGTTTGCAAAAGTGAAATGAAGGGGAATTAACGATGAAAACGTTGTTTTGCCTGCCGTTTGGAGGAAGGAAAAAGTAATACTTTATATTAATTTTTTCAATGAAAAGGAACGGAAAACGAACGGCGGAAAAGAAAAGAAAAAGAAAGGCAAAACAAAGGAAAAGAAGGGAAGGGAAACGAAGAAGAGGAAAGGAAAGGAAAGGAAAAGACCAGGCTCCCTGCAGTTCCCTGCGCGACTCCCTGCGCACAAAACTTCGACTAGTTCCCAGTCTCACTTTGTTTTCCCGTCCAAGATGGCGGACGAGATGCGGTTTCCAAAGTTGGTTCTTTTTGGAGATTCTATTACTCAGGTAAGTAAAAGTATTGCAATTAATTCCCTCTGCTCAATCGCATAGGGTATTAGGTATTAATAAATAAGTTTATTTAGCAGTTTTCTTGGCTATCAGTTCTGTTCTGAAGTCTGTTCTTGTACTGTCTTTGAATTTCAAAACTTTGCTATAATTTCTTACTACGCTATTTCTTCTTTCTCCTTTAAAAACAAAGTCATCTTTTAGTAATGGCGGCTGGGGAGCAATGCTAGCTGATCATTTTCAAAGGTAAAAACAATTTTTTTAATGTTTTTGGCTGGCTGACAAACACTCTTAAAGCTTACTCTAGATCTCTGATTAAGTCCTTTTAGAGACGTGACACCCCAAGTGGTACATACCAAGTTGCAGATGTGAAACCCTAAAATGTCCGGGTATGACAAGCATTGCCCCCTTTTCCAGTTGAAACCCCCTCCCCCGGCTTATATACAGTCACCAGGCAATGCATGCTTATACTACTCGTTGATTTAATTTGTAGAAAATGTGATGTTCTAAACCGTGGCTTCAGTGGCTATACATCTGCCTATAACAAGCTCATACTACCATCCCTGTTACAACATGACCTCACACCCAAGGAATCTATTGCTGCAGTAGTGATTCTCTTAGGATCAAATGATGCTTGTCTTGAGGGTAAAGATGGTCGCAGCCTTACCTTAGACGAATATGTCAGTAATATGGACAGTATTGTATCCATGTTTGTCGATAATGGTTTATCAGTGGACAGAATTGTGGTTATGACACCACCACCCATTAATGAAGAAATGTGGGCAAAGGAATGTGTTATTAAAGGTATTGAGGAATATCAGTAGATATAGACCCCTTGCAGCACTTGGGATTGCAGCTCAATTTGAAGGACAAAACAACAGATTTCCAAATCTCAGGAGATTGAAATTCTTTTGTTTTGCCCTTCGAATTGAGCTGCTTTGACATCACGTGCAAGGGGTCTATATGGAAAGTATAGCTATTTATAGGGGAGTACTGTAGTATTTAGAGTAGCCTTGCTTTCATAGTGGCCCAATAAAGGATTGGGGTCTGGATGCCTGTAGGGTGGGAGATTTAAAGAAAATGAGAAGAGTAGAGGAAGAGAGGGAGGGACAGGCTTTGCAAATACCCAGTACTGTTTAAGGAAGTAGCCTAAATAGCAGTGCAGAGGAGGTGGGGGGTTATGCTACATTTGTTAGTTTGTCCCATAGGGGGTTAGTTGCTCTCGTTAATAATAGCACAGTGTCCATGCAATAATATCTGGGTGTCTGCAAGGCAATCACAGTTGACTGTACTTCTCACCATTATTTTAAGAAATTAATACAAAATTACATCAAAACAGATATATAGTACAAAATTGTGTATAGAACTTTTAAATGTGACGTCACTCGTATGGAAAAACGACTTCTGGGCCCAAAACGAAAAGCAGTTTTACAACAATTTTTTTTTTACTTTTTCTTCATGGCATGGTTTGTTGTTCCAAGTTTTAACTGTTTCAGGTGAAGGTTAAATCATTGAGAACCTTTTTCGCCTTATTTTAGTGGTTTTTGTGAGCAGTTGGACCTGGAAATATGTCACAACTTAAAATCTCCATACATAACTGAAACACATATCTAGTCTATCCAGGCCTTTGCACATGTGATCTAAACTTCTAAATTCCAGGTAGGGAAATGAATTTATCAAGCTCAAGAACCAGATCATTTGCTAAAGCTTGTGTTGATCTTGGTACAAAGCTTAGCGTAGAGGTGATTGATCTGAACACTGATATGCAAAAGAATGAGGTGAGATTTATTGATAGCGGTTGGTAGGGGAGGGAAGCAGAGGGAGTAGGAAAGGAGTGAGGGGAGGAGCAGGGTAAGCAATAGGGGGTAGGGGAGGGAAGCAGGGGAAGAATGAAAGTTATGAGTGTGGGTGGAAGCATGAGGATCGAAAAAGGTAGTTGAATTTCAAAATGAAAAAATTAATTCATAACTCAACAGTTTTTTTTGTTGTTGTTTTGACAGAATTGGTCAAGATATGTCAATGATGGGCTTCACCTATCTGATGAAGGCAACCACTTCGTTGCGTATAAATTAATCCCAGTATTAGAAGCCAAACTAGGCCACCTTCCTTTGCTCTTTCCAGAGTGGAAAGACATTGATCCCAAACAACTTGAAAAGAGTTTAGCACAGTACTTAAAAAAATAATTCAGTATGATCAACATAGATCATGGACTTTTTGGTATTAATTACAATTCTACACGCCGTACCGTGAACACTTCCACAAGTTTTTGACAACTTTTAATTGTGTTCTTTACCGCTAACCAATTAGGCATCGGCGCTTTACTTTGATGTTTCTATAGGCAGAGTTTGTACATCGGTGTTACGATATTGAGACATCAAAGTAACAATTAAAGGTTGTCAAAAACAAATCAAAAACAATTAAAAAACTTGTGGAATGGTTCACGGTACGGCGCGTAACACTGTGATAATAATATGAAAATAGAAAGGCTATAAGAGAATGGGTTTTTGAAAATAAAGGAGAAAAAAATAAGATTATTTGTTTGAGTTTTATCATATTCATGTGTCTTCTCGTGTGCAATGGGAAAACATCATCTTTAAGTGTAGAGAGGTCAATTTGGGGAGGAGTGGAAACATTTATATCCAGGCGAACTTTTTGGTACCCCGGGCCCCTTCTCGATATTTCGATATTTTTTAAGACTTCCTAACGAACCCCCTCCCCACACACACACACCCCTCCGATAACAATAGGCCCTGATCCGTCACGATCTACGACAGTACAAGCATGAACGAAACCAATACCCTAACGAAATTAGGGGATTTTGTGTTGCGGTGTTCGCTATTTTTGCGAGCGGTGATCCTGGATTTATTTATTATTATTTTTGCGGTATTGCGGTGATCGCAAACCTTGCAATGTACGATGCTTACGTTGGGTTGCGATAAACGCGGAAACTGAAACGGCGGAAAGCGGAAAGATTTCCGCCGTTTCAGTTTCCGCGTTTTACCGCGGCCACAAAAAGGGTTGCGGTAAAACGTGGAAGCTGAAACGGCGGAAAGAATTGAAATTCAATACATTTCGTAAGAGGATCAATATCTTTCCGCTTTCCGCTGTTTCAGTTTCCGCGTTTTACCGCGACCCTTAAACGTTGGGTGTCAGGTGAAACGATCCGAATTATTGCGGTTTCCGGATTCAAGATAAATGTCAAAGTATCCGGTGTTTCGTTGACTGTTCGTGCGCGCGCGGATTGTTTTTGCGCTGAGGGCCAGGGTGGCAGTTTCTTGACCGCTTGCCAAAAGATATGCTTTATGAATTTGATATTTCCCAACCATGTTGTGACAGTTATAAGAATAAACATATTTCACTTTTTGTGAGCTCAAAATAAAGATTTAAGAATTTGAACGCGATGTGTAGGGAAAAACCCGGAATAAATGAATCGCATTTCCTGGACTGCGATTACGAAATGACGGCAAAATATGTCCGCTGACCAGGAAAATCAAGGCCCAGGATATTTCATCTTAATTATAACGCCACATTTACTAAATGAAATTGGGAGTAGTTTAATCCTTTTTATTGAATACCTTTTAATTCAACTCCTTATAAAGCAATGCGGAAAAAATATCAAGTTGAAACAGGTCCAAAATTCAATCTCGTAAAGGCAATCCCGTCTTTCTTGGAAACGGCTGAGTAATCTTTTGCAGCCAATCACAACAGCTGTTATATTTCTCTTGACCAATAAGAAGCCTCGTAAGAACGTGTATGGTTCTCTTTGGCTGGTGGTTAATGCGAACACACATGCTCAGGTTCAAGGGACTTACATTGTTGGGAGCTTGTTTAGTCTTGAGAAATAGAATAATTAGCAGTACAGTTAATAATACTTTAAGTCGACGTTTTCTTTCATCCTACACAAATACAACTATGGCTTATTCTATCCGTGAAAGTGGGGCTCCTAATACCTTGGATTACAGAATATATTTTTGTGAGTAAATTTTTCTTTGTGAAGCGATTCGTAGCGAGTGAGCTTACGTGGACGAAGTGGGAAAAGTTAGTTGGTATTCAATGCTTAAGAATTCAAAGAACTATACTTTGATGGTAGTAGAAGGGGGAGTTGTCCTTGCTTTTGATCCCGAGGAAGCTATCGATCGTAATGACTGGAATTTAATCGTGCAATGTCTAACGTGCACAATTTGTGAGCTTTAACATCAAACTCTCATTGAGAAGAATCGTGAAAAATGTTCCAGACGTACACACTACTAGTGCTATAAAATATCCTAATTGTTTTAATGAGCTTTACTAATTTAAAATCGAAATCGTATAATATTTATAGTGATATTCGATCAAGATTCGTGATGCACTCTTTCTCGGTCACTGTAAAGGTCACTCCCATGATCATGACTAGCTTATCAAAGGAGGTTGATTTTAATATTATTTGTTTTCTAGGTTCTGATGGACATGCTATATCACCTTTCCATGACATCCCACTTTTTGCTAATGATGAGGTAAGCATTCCGTATTTTTTTGGTAAATATTTTTTTTTTGGTTATAAGTAATCTGGATAATGCCAGGGCAGACAAGCTTTGATAACCTGATATTGGCTTTATAAAATATGCTAATTATTATTCTAAAGAAATACTTTGCATTAAAAAAGGATCGAAAGCTCTGCAACCTTAACAACTTCCAGAAATCTCAGTTGGTGGCTTCTATGAATTAAATTATCAAAAATACCAATTCAGAAGCCTGTAAGTTTGATGGATTTTCTATTTTGATATACAGTAATTGATGGAACTATGTTTTGTTTCAGAAAACTTTATTGAATATGGTGGTAGAGGTTCCAAGATGGACCAATGCAAAAATGGAGGTATTGTTTATTCAATTACTGACATGAAATACACACCCTTAAACTCTAGTGACAACGTGGAGTAGATATCATGGGACTCTCCAGACTGCACTACTACTGTCATGGAGTGGAATTGACAAGGTCTTTTTATCCAATCACAGCATACAAAAATCATTCTGCAATGAATGAAATTTCTTGGACTCAGCACTTTCACAATGACAGCATGGCCACATATCCATATAAGTTTACATGTAACAGTTATGGAAAATTTGCTTTAATCGCAGTCAAGAATACAGACCAGTACTTATTGTAATTATTAATTATTATCTTGTTTTGTTTGTAGATTAACACAAAAGAAGCATTGAATCCCATCAAGCAAGATGTCAAGAAAGGAAAACTGAGATATGTTAGTCATTGCTTTCCATACCATGGCTACATTTGGAACTACGGAGCCCTTCCTCAGGTTAGAGATATCTTCTTTGTACATTCTGTACGTAATTCTAGTCATCACCACTACAAACCAAAGTCACAGCTTGGCAAAAGCAACATTATTTTTAACAACAATATTTAAATTCTATATGCAGGAAATTGAAAGGTTAAAGACCCTGACAAATGGTCCCAACAATTTGACCCAACATTTTGACCAAACCATGACATTGAAATGCACCCAAATTTGATCCAGATAAATGTTGGTTAAATGTGCATGTTGGATCATCAAGTGTTGGAACTGTTTGCCAGGACCTTTATTCACACCTCTGACCAGATTTTCTATCTTCCAACAGACATGGGAAGACCCTGGCCACAAAGATAATGACACTGGTTGCCTAGGAGACAATGATCCAATAGATGTTTGCGATATTGGAACATTGGTAGTAACTGTTTTTGAATAATGTTTGAGGCTTTTTTTAACAAGTTACTGGCATATTTTAGCTTTTGTCTTCTCTCATAATACACCTCTTTAGCTCGGACAATTGTTTCTCATTTCAGACCATGTGTCATTCTCCAGAGTATCATTTCTTTGTTTAACAGTTGCATATAACAAGGCACATGAATATGGATACAACTCAAACAAAGAATCTTATTCTTTATAGAAAGACACATGTTCTGAAATAGGGAAACATTACGCCCAACCTAGCTCAGTAGACATACAACAAATCAACACAAGTCGTGTACATTTTCCTGATATTTTGTAATGCTTGTTTTTGATGATACAGGCCGCCAAACGAGGTGATATAAAACAGATCAAAGTCCTTGGAATCCTTGCCATGATTGATGAAGGAGAAACTGACTGGAAAGTAATTGGCATTGATGTTAACGACCCAATGGCCAAAGACATGAATGGTAATAGTAATATTTCTTAATACTATGGAATATACATTGCATTGTTCTCTTAGTTGCAATTCTTTTTTTCAGACAGACGTCAGATAGCTGTCAAAATTAACCTGGGAAACCAGTAAGCAAACTAGAGTGATTCTGATACTCTAGTTAATAAGATTTTGACAAACAAATATACTGTACTTATGTTAATAATTAACAAGGTCCTGCTAGAAAAAATATTTCAAAACTAATTAAATAAATAAGTTACCAATAATTAAAAGCAAACTAGATTTTTATTTACTGATCAATACAGATTCTTAAGACTAAGTTAATGAAATAAAATGTTGACTAAAACTAAATTAGGTTCTGCCAAAAACTTTTCTTTTTGTATTATGAAAAAAAAATTCTCAAAATTAATTCATATTTATCTTTTTCAGATATTGGAGATGTTGAAAAGCATATGCCAGGCTTACTAAAGGTTGTTACCTTGTAATGTTACAGAGGGGAATGTGGTGGTTGGAGGGGAAGGGGGTGCTGGAGGCTATCCATCACAAGCTCCGTGCATTCTAGATTTGTGCTCCAAACCCAGGAAAGATAACTAGTAGATTTGGTTGCCCAATTCTCCCGAGCCAGGGGCTCTTGTATAAAGTGTTTGAAGTTACTCACTTACTCACTGAAGCTACATAGACAGCTAGATCCAAAGGCCACACACTAATAACCAACCTTAGTATGTTAATATTATGTGCAAAATAGATAATATGATGAAATCAGGCAATGATTCGTAACAATTGATTTGAAGTATTGCAATTCAAGCTAGCTAGCATGTGCGACAGTGTATGTATAATATCAATGTAACATATTAACTGTTTTATTCTTGTTGCAGGCAACAGTAGATTGGTTCAAGATATACAAAGTCCCCACAGGCAAGCCAGAGAATAGTTTTGCATTCAATGCTGAAGCAAAGGACAAGGTTTGTCCAAAATGTTTTGTAATCATAACTTTAATAATACAAGTTACAGAGATAAAATTTCAGTTAATAAGGCATGGCACGGGCCAAACTAGTCACTATCCACTCCTGACACTTCTCGCATGTGCAGTACTACCAATGCCTGCATGCTTTATAATCTTCAGTACACATTGCATGTTGAGTTCACACATTTTCTATTTCTTCAGAAAGAAAGTATACAGTCTTTGTTGTCCTATCACTCCATGTTTCAAGAGCAGGGCTAAAAAACATGTGCATAGGCATTTTTTATAGGAAGTAATTGAACAGGCGATTTTACCCAATACCACTGACTTGTTTGCAGTTAGACCTCCCACAACAAACTGTAGATGGATTTCCTGTGGTTTCAGAGACAGGGAGCACTGGGCTGGGTATCATAGGGCTTGGAAAAGGGTTAAAAATCAACCAGTAGTTGGGTATCAGTCTATTGTACATTATACATTATGAGTCTAAGTTCTTATTTTTGTTCTTTTGCAGCAATTTGCTATGAAGATTATCAATGAGACCAATGATTACTGGAGGCAGCTTATAATGAACAAAACTGAAAACAAAGGAGGACTTGCCTGGTAAGTATTTAAGGAGGCTGGAAACAGTTGAACATCTGAACACTGTTTATATAAGAATGTGGTTTATATTTCCAATCTAAAATACAGTTTTTTTTTGTTAATTTTTTGTTGAAACTTTGCATGGAGTTTTTTGTTGTTGGCTTAGATAATGTACACATTTTTAGTTTGTAAGCTAGGAATATAACAATTCTAATTTTTTATTTACAGCAAAACGGTAACCTTGACTGATTCACCCTACAAACTAGCTCAAGAAGATGCAGATGCAATCCTGAAAAATGTGAGTTTTTCTTTTGGTTCTCCCTCCCTCTCTCTATCTAGATCTTGTTTTCCTTTTTTTCTTCCTTTCCTCACTCTTTCTTCCTCCTTTTTTTCTGTTTCTTTCTTCTCTTCAGTTTATTTTCCCTTACAAATTCTTTCCTTTCTTTCCCTTCATTTCTTCATTCCTTTTTTTCCTCTTTTTCTTTCTTTCTTTCTTTCTTTCTTTCTTTCTTTCTTTCTTTCTTTCTTTCTTTCTTTCTTTCTTTCTTTCTTTCTTTCTTTCTTTCTTTCTTTCTTTCTTTCTTTCTTTCTTTCTTTCTTTCTTTCTTTCTTTCTTTCTTTCTTTCTTTCTTTCTTTCTTTCTTTCTTTCTTTCTTTCTTTCTTTTCATTCGTTCTTTCTTCCTTTCTTTCTTTCTTTCTCCTTTTTAATAATTCAAAATCTTTCTCTATCTCTCTCTTTTATTTCTCTCTCATGCTTTTTTTCTTCATCCATTTTTTCTTGGCTTTCGTTCTTGATCTAAAATTTCCCTTCAATGATGTATCAAACATCCATCGCACAACAAATGCTTAAATATGTTTTGTTTGACAAAACGTTTTTCTTCATATCTAGATTGCACCAGTGGCCCCAGCACAGCCCGTCGACACAGAAGGTAAATAAAATATGACCCTCTAATGAACAAAATGTATTATTCATATTTAAAGTAATGAAAATATTCTAAACTTTTGTATATTATTGTTTTTATTTCCAGCTGATCGTTGGCATTTTGTAACCCGTTCCTGACTACATGACAGAAAACTGAATACCAATGCTGCATTTTACCACAAGTTATAGATTCATAGGGTCTTTTCTTACTCAGTTGGCTGATAATCACAGTTTGGTTAACATAAATTCTGCACTCTTGCCTTTAGTTATGGTTGAGATGGCTTAGAGCAGCTTAATGCTTTGGTGGTCATTAGAACAGTCTGGTAAACAAAAACCTTGGTTTGAGGGAAAATGAAGGCTTCAGTGTGAATGCACACACATAATATCAAAATCTTTGATAAAATAAACTTGAAAATCAATTTGCCTTGTGGAATTTGCCTTTTATTTTAGTACTGTAATTTCAGTATCGTAGGCTGCCATCAGCACTATATAGCATATACTACCACTGTCAGCTTGCAAGTCTTTTGCAAATTGTCTTACGGTTTTTGAGGAGGGAATGAAAAAATTTATGAAAAGAAAATTTGTGATACATTCTGGTAGTTGTACTAGAATGACTTTATCCTGTAAACAGCCTATGATTTTTCATACATGAGAAATTGCTTGGGGGGGGGGGGGGAGGTGGGAGATTTCTTATTTTGTTCTTTGGTTAACTACTTTGGGGGTGGGGGAGGGGTAGTTAACAGGAACAGTTCCAAACCAATAAAGAACTCCCAATAACTTCATTTTGAAGAGATTGGGCCATTTATTTCCTTGGTGATACTATATATGCCACTTGTATCAATATTCGGGTAGTTGGCATTTGGGGTCCCTGTGGTATACATATTGATGTGGGGTTCCTGTGGTATGCATATTGATAAGGGAATGAGTTGAATGAGCTCATCAAGATGGCGGACGAAGGTTCAGTGCAAAAAGTGTGTGAAACACCAGCCTGTAACAAGCCAGCAAGTTTACAATGTCCTTCTTGCATCAAGCTCAACATTGAAGGAAGCTTCTTCTGTTCACAGGTAAAAATCTGCTTGAATTTCTGCACGTTTGATGACATTCTAATACGAAAAGGAAAACACGCCTAATGTTAGCTGAGTCATGCAGCAAAACCAAAACCAACGATAAAATGAAAACTGCGTTGATCAAAATTACCTCACATGATTCGTATATGATTTGATTAGCTATTTTCCAACCTTCGAAGATATCTTGAAGATAGTTTTGTCAAGATATGTAAAAATTCTAAATTTTTTAGTTCTTTTTTCCCCGAAATGAATATTAAGGAAATTCATAGAGAAAGTGATAAGATCAATTTCTTGACTGGTGCAGTAAGCTTACTTACTTACTTATCAGCTATGAGGGGAGAAAGTAGCAAAGTTTTGGCCTTGGTGGTGTTTTTTTTTCAAACAGTCCCTTCCCTCCCTCCCCCTTCATAAGGTAAATAGTTTACCCCTTCCCCTCTCCCCCTGTTCATCAATTGATACTTAAAAAACAAAAAGAGCCCACAATTTTTTATTAATTTGACTCCCTCTCTCCCTCTCTGCCTTCTTCCCTCTCTCCCTCCCTCCTATCCTCCTCTCTCCCTTCCTCCTTGCCTCCTTCTCTCACTCGCTCCCTCCCTTCCTCTCCCCTTCCTAATAAGCTTCAAGTACATGTATTCTCACACTAGCTGTCTTGTAATGTTATTTGTTTACAAGGATTGTTTCAAAGGGTACTGGAATGAGCACAAGAAACTTCACAAAGCTGCCAAAGCTGCAGGTACATTGTATTGGTAACTATGACTAAGAAGAGTGTACTGTACTTCATGCAAAAACTCAGCCAAACTGTTTGAGTTGCATGTTGCTTAGTGTCAAAAAATTGGGAGATTTGAACTTTGTAAACCACACAGTCTACGTAATTCAATAGCCACAACAGCAGACTCCAAGTTATACATTAGAAGGAAGCTAACAAAGAATACAATAGGTTTCTATTGAGTACATACACTGTGTCCTCTATTGTGTGAGCTACATCAAGAATGACCCAAAAATTGCATCATATATTCTTCCTATTTCAATTCTGCAATAATTATTATTTAAGTATTTGTAATTAAACTGATTTTGATAACTGTTATTAATATATAGGTCAAATAAATGTCAACACTAGCAACAGTTATAACCCTTGGCCAGACTATAGGTTTACAGGCAAGATACGACCATGGCCACAGGTTGGTTATTCACATACTTACTGATATGAAATGATATTAAATATAATTAATTATATTCAAATTAAACAATATATAATATAAAATTTTCTTCTGCATGTTCAGACACCAATGAGAACTGTTCCAGCCAACATTGAAAGACCAGACTATGCTGATACTGGTAAGATGATGTCTCCAGATCTCTTCAGTCAATTTTACATTCAATATTCCCAATGCTTCTAAGTAATGAAGTTATTAACTATGGATGTCACTGAAGTGGGTTTTCACACCAGAAAAGCATGTCATGGTTAACCCTAAGACATCTATGACTCTGCTCACAAATATCAACATTTAGTCTGCATCGATCTGGTAGGGTTAGTATACTTTTTGATAATTTTCTTCCCTTCAACCTATAAAAAGGATACAAAAAAGTGGAGAATGGAATGCAGACTAGCAAAGTTGTAGATTTTTTTAGAGCAGCCATGACATGTTTTTTCTTACGTAAAAAACTACATCATTGGCATCAATAGTAAATATTAGAGTTAACAATTCTTTGTTTAAATAGGAAATCCAATCTCTGAGATGAAAATAAAACAAAGTACTCAAGTTCAAGTTCTTTCTAAAGATGAAATAGAAGGCATGAGACTAGTTTGTAAAGTAAGTAAAATTGACGGCTCATTTTTCTTCAGGTTCTCTGTTAAAATTTCCTTCTCCGACAAAAATCCTAAATTTCTTCTAAGCTTCTAAATTGTAATGCAGTCTTGGGCACTTCTGTCATACAGTGTACATGCATGCCTTTGTTGAATCACATTTGGTCTATTTCACATAGTTTTTTTGTTTTGTTTTTACTTCTTTGCAAAGTAGACTATGTGTAATAGATGAATGGCAGCAGCAGGCACAGTTCTCAACCAATCAGAGCATACATGCTATCTAAAGGGCCATTTATACTGGTGATATTTGTGCAGTGTCATTGCTGCACGACAATAATTGTGGTGATTTGGTTGCAACCTCAAATTGTCTGTGATAACAGTCTTGTAGCTGCATAATAATATATACTAAATTAGCAACTCATTTGATTCTCCATTATTTGCTTGGCAATAATTATGTTATCACAAAATTAATACCAACAGTTAGCAAGAGAAGTACTAGATGAAGGTGCGAAAGCAATTAAAATTGGAACAACATGCGAGGAAATAGATAGAATTGTTCATGAGGTGAGTATGGTAGAATTTTGATGTGATATGAAACAAATATAAAAGGCTTTGCAGAAATCTTACATCATTTATCAACTTTTTAGAAGTTCTTAAGTTCTTTTTTATTTTGTAGGCTAGTATTGAGCGAAATTGCTACCCATCTCCACTAAACTATCACAACTTTCCTAAGTCTTGCTGCACGTAAGTTGAACATGTATTTATTGGCCAGATGATTACCAATAAATAATAATAATTAATAATTATTGTATCTATTAATCATAGGTCAGTAAATGAAGTGATCTGCCATGGGATACCAGACAAGCGACCTCTAGAGGATGGTGACATAGTTAATTGTATGTGCATAGTAATTGTTATTTTAAAGCAGATTTGAGAGTGTAGGGCCAATAGACCCTTTTCAAATATGGTGCCAATGATGTCACAAAAGGATTGGCCATCTTATTCCCAGCTATTTCTTACTTGATCGATAGTCGGAGAACCTTTTTAAGCAATCCACATAAGAAAACCTGACAAAATATCAATCTACATGACCTCGGAAGATTCAACATAGTAAGGTTTCACTCATAACTTCCAGGAGTCATCGCAGGATCTATACTCTTTTGCCATCATCAGCACCATATTCAAAAAGGGTCTATTTGTTGACAGTGGTCTTGAAAGCAATCACCTGAGCTATTGATCAAGTGTAATCAAGTGATCAATATGACCCATGGGTCGATCATGGACAAAAGACCAAAAGCCCACTTACGAGATATGCTTTGCTTATCACGCACAAAGGTTTCAGTATGAGGCTACATGCTAGATTAAATTAATTCTTTTCTCCTGTCACAAACCACTGAGTATTATGCACAAAGTCTCACATTGAAACCTTTTTTGCGTGACAAGTGAAGCATATAGTGAAAACTTGTGGGCTATTGGCCATGATTGACCATGCTCAACTGATAAACATTTGGTTTAACAAAAAAACAGACCATAAACTGAGGTTAATATGTCTGTGTGTGTTACATATAGGAATTATATTCTATTACATACTAACAGTATGTCTAGTTATTTGTCACTGAAATGTTCTACTCTGTATTTTTCAGTGGACATCACGGTGTATCATGGTGGTTACCATGGTGATTTGAATGAGACCTTCTTTGTGGGCAATGTAGACAGCAACTCCAAGAAGCTAGTCGATGTAACACATGAATGTCTTATGCAGGCCATAGACATAGGTGAGTCAATGAACTAACTTGTTACTGAAGTGAAATGCTTTTTGGGCCTCCTGTGGTGCAAGTACCACAGGCAGCCCAGGCAGTAGTCATGAATTTGTTACATGACTTTTTATAATAGTAGATGTAGAAGATTTTTGGGTGTCTCTCATACTCATAGCAATCTACAAATTTATTAATTTAATGACTTTTTATACATATAAAAATGCTTGTTTGGGCATCCTGTGTAGGAAGTACCACAGGCAACCCATAAACCAGACCTAATGTTATAAAAATTATGTACAATTAGTGAAGCCTGGTGTACGATACAGAGAGATTGGAAATATAATACAGAAGCATGCCCAAGCTCATGGATTTTCTGTAGTCAGAAGCTATTGCGGCCATGGAATAAATCAGTAAGTGCCAATAGTCCCTTTCACAATTCCCTGTATCTTAAAAGATAGCCATGCCTTTGCATCGAGGCAAGACAAGTAGTGAGCTTGCAATGATAGAAGCATGTGAATAATAAGTGTCCAAGGTGTTAAAAAAAGCTGCGAGCTGTTGCTACTCCTACCCTTACATTAATAATTATTGTAATACATACTAGAATCTAACTTTGTTGTCTAATTCTTTTTTTAGGTTGTTTCACACAGCACCAAGTGTTCCCCACTATGCAAGTATGTAAAACTAACCATTTGAAAAAGAAATATTTAAAGTTATTGTGGAAATTATGAATTTACAGTATTAATATCAGATTTTGCTGGTCAATACTGACCAGCCTCACTTTAGTGTCATTTACACACTGTAGTAACCTCTAAGATAATCATGTTTTTATTCCAGATTTTTTCACTGAATCCTTATTTATATTATATCTTTTCCACTGACATGTTTAGAAATATGTAAATTAGAAGCAGACATTTTTCAAATTGGTCTACAGGCCAGGCTAACAATGAGCAAGTTACACATGAATACCTGACAGTCTTGTTCTTTGTCTTTTCTTCTTCTTCAGAAAACAAAGCTGTTGGTGTTATGAAACCAGGGCATACATTTACTATTGAGCCTATGATCTCTCAAGGTAATTTCAGTTAATTATTCTACTTACAGTATGTTACTACAGTAGATTTTGTATTACCTGAAATATGCTGCACTGTCAAAAATATTTATAAAGTTCTACATGTATGCAAAAATTTATGACAACTTTGGAACCAGTTATGCCCAATCATTCAACCAGGGCTTCAAGTAGCGGCTAGTCATTGGACAATATCCAGCCAGAATTGAAACTTGTCTGGTCAAATCTTTGCCTTGCCAGTCATTTTGACCACTGAGTAACATTAACTCAGAAACAACTATTACTGGCCGTTATTTCAAGCTCTGTTCAAAATGCTAAGCATGTCATGGTTAAGTGTACATTATTTACTGGTTCCATATTCAAAATTACGTTTTTTTTCTAGGCACTTGGAGAGATGAGACATGGCCAGACCGATGGACAGCTGTCACTCAAGATGGTAAAAGATCAGCACAGTTTGAACATACTTTGTTGGTTACTGAAACAGGTTGTGACATTTTAACTGCCCGACTAGAGGAAAATGGAGCCCCTCATTTTAAGTCCCAAATGTAACAAAAAAAAAACATTACCATATGGACCTGTGTTGAAATGTTATCGTCGCACTTAATGTTGCTAATGAAACAACAATCACAACAGAAGCTGCTGTTCTGTAACAACGGAAACAACTAGAGCAGCAGCTACAACAATAGCATTTCACCACAAAGTCCAAAAGCAATATATCCCACTTCAGAAATATGCTTCACTTGTGATGCACAAAGGCTTCAGTATGAGATGCCATGCTACTGTAGATTAAATTTATTCTTTTCTGTCATGAATCACTGAGCATTTAGCACAGAGCATCACATTGAAACCTTTATGTGTGACAAGAGAAGCATATCTCAGAAGTGGAAAGGGGGTTATTGGGAAAGACATGACTTAAATGAGATTTTATCATGGAATTTAGACATAATGTTTTCCCATTTCAAACCACATAGATTATATAGCTAGTCTGCTGCAGCAATGCATTCTGGGACTGCTAGTTAACTCCATCAAATAACACCAAACAAAAGATGTCATGGTTTGTGCTCTTTTGTTTTGTGTTATTTGATTGAGTTAACAGTCACAGTATGCATTGCCGTGCCACAATTGCGATAGATTCTTTGAGTTGTATCTATATTCATTTTTCTTCTCACTGTTCAACAAAGTGAAATGGTACTCTTGGGAATTATGTAGTCTGAAATGGGAAAAAAATTACATCCAAGCATGAACAGGTCTGTTGTGAGCCAGATATGATGCTCACAAATGCAACTACTGTAGGTTTAATGTGTGAAAAGAAGGACAGAAAACTGGATAATATAAAATTATAAGGACCAAAAATTGTATTCTGAAAATCTTCTATTTTATTTCATTTCCCTTAATAATCAATTTATTGATTTTCTACATCATCAACATTCAATCAACATAACCACAGTTTAACCAGTTTCTTGCCTGGAAAGCTTGATAAAGACAAAAAACACCTGTGGAAAAAAACGAATGGTCAAAAATGTGTTTTAGGGGCTGATATGCCAAGACTAGATGAATTATTAAACTTTGTGCTTAGCATTTTGTAAGTAGTTTTTTTAGACTTCAATAAAGTGTAAACGTTTTTCGTAACTTAGAAAAAGTATAAAACGTTCTCAGTCATTCACAAGAGAATGAAGTGACAAGATTTGCCTGCCTTATTGGTTGACATGTAACAATTTTAAAGAAACCAACAATCTTTGAAATTCATTGAAAATCCAGGCAGCATAATCAATATAGAGCTGTTAAGTTGTGACATATTTCCAGGTCCATCTGCTTGTTAAAACGCTAAAATAAAGCTACAAATATTGTCAATGATTTAACCTCCACCTGAAATAATTAGGACTTTGGACAATAAATCCTGTCACAAAGAAAAAGTAAGAAATTGTTTTACAAAACTGGTTTTTAAGTTTTGGATCCGGAGGGTCATTTTTTCATTTGAATAATGTCACACTTAACAGCCCTATACAATGTCTGACTGTAATAGATGTTTTGGATGATCACGTGCCAGCGGCTATGTTAAATGGCAGAAGAAAACAATCCCTTTACTCTAGGGAATTGAATCATTTCTTTCTCATTTAAAATAATTGTATTGTTCCTGCCATCCAACATGGCTGCCATCATGTGAATAAAATGAAGAAACTTTATTTAAAGAGGGTAACACATGACAGTTATAATTTTAAAAATCATACTGATGACCCAGTGGCCCTCAAATGTGATAGCTCAAAGCCGCTATATTCATGGTATGGATGTATGATGCCATGTCAGTAATGGTGCACCATATCTGAGCATTAATATTGCATGATGAATGATCTTGTATGCTGTGATTGCTTTTATAATAAAGGACTTAAAATAATGGCTGGTCAGGCACCACCAGTCATGATGACCAGCCAAATTAGTTTTTGCTTGGTCATATACATCCCATTTCTGGGTGCTGCACCTTACTGGTCAAAGTGACTGGCAATGCAAAGATGTTACTAGACAAGTTCCAATAGACCTCTGGCTTGGGTGTAATGTTGTCCCATTTCAGACCATGTGTTATTCCCCAGAGAATCATTTCATTGTTTAACAGTTGTGCATGAGAAGATACATGAATATGGATACAACTCAAACAAAGAATCTTATTCTTAAGAGAATGACGTGGTCTGAAATGGGACATTACCCCAAGCCGTTGAGGTCTATTCTGGCCAGACATTATCTGTTGGCCAGCCCTGTTACTGTAATAGGATCTTGTAACTTTCATACAATGATGGTGCTAGATTACAGTGTGCGAGTCTATAGTACATGTATAGGTCAAGTACTATGAGATTGGGAGATTATAGTGTTGATACTCACAGATCCCATACCAAACTCCTTTAGCCTCACATATGAATAATTGAACGGATGCTAGAAATAGATAATAAAACATTAGTTAGGTACTAAATTAGACCATTTTTACAAAATCATGTTAAATAGACCCCTTTCACATGATGTTAAAGCAGCTCAATTTGGATCGGAGGATAAAACAAAAGAATTTCAATCTCTTGAGAATTGGAACCTACTTTTGTCCTCCAAATTGAGCTGCATTCTGACATACTGCAAGGAGTTTTAAGCTAGATTCAATGTCCTAAATTTTTGGGGAAGTTCATCTTACATTACAGCCACTATGTTCATTGGCAACAACATTGAAGCATTCCTCACAGCGTCTCTAATGCTATAACACAATGATAGACTCTAACATACCTCTCCCCTTTGTGCATCACATCTAAGGCTTCATTGATCTTATCCAGAGGCATGTTATGAGTAATAAACTCATCCACTTTCAAAGTTCCAGCAAGATACTCCTCGACAAGCTTGGGAACACCATCTCCACTTTTGTACCCTGGATAAGAAAAAACAAAATTCAGTTAAAAAAAATTCATTCAGAAAAAACGTTTCTAGATGGGGGACATCAGACTTGAATGCCCAGATGTGACTCCCATAATTATATATATATATATATTCAGTATTTTGGATATTTTGTGATGTGTTTAAAATACATTGATACATACCTCCAAAAGCAGTTCCTTTCCATACACGTCCAGTGACAAGCTGGAATGGACGGGTGGAGATTTCCTTTCCTCCAGGGGCAACTCCAATGATGACTGATGTACCCCAGCCCTTGTGACATGCTTCCAGTGCTTGACGCTAAAATACAACAAAATAAACTGGTCATTGCATATTGCAAGTGGAGTGCTACGAGTATGAATATAGACCCCTTGCCGCACGTCAGAATGGAGCTCAATTTGGAGGACAAAACAATGCCAGGTTTCCAATTCTCAGGAGATTGAAATTCTTTTATTTTGTCCTCCAAATCAAGCTGCTTTGATGTTACATGCAAGGGGTATATAATGACATCTATTTGACGAATCAAGATTTTTTTCTGGCATCTAGCACACAGGGATCCCAAACGTCAACATTAGTTTTTGCTGCTCGCCTGCAAATAGAGGCATGACTGCATTCACTCAGACTTCTTGTCAGGGACAAGTCCCAAGACATTTGGGACAAGTACCATGGAATACATAATTTCCCCCCTACAACACCTGAAGATGAAGCGAGAAGCAATCTTTTGATTATTTTTTTTTTATTGCCTTGTATGGAAACTTTTTGGAGATGTGATCCCTTGTTTTTAACACCATTACCTGGTTCTAGGTTTCAATTACTTATACATACCATAGTGTTTACATTTCCAATGCACTCAAATGTATAATCAAGTCCACCATCTGTCATTTCAACTAAAACCTGAGAAAAAAAATCACTTAATTTAGGACCAACCATTATTCATGGGAGCTGGCCATGGGGTGAGAAATAAGAGCAACGCTAGAAAAATATTTGAAAAAATTTAAAAGAGTGTAAAACTCCCCTCCTCTGCCCACCTTCTGTGATTCAGCTGATGAACTGTCAGCACAAGACAGGAAAAGTCATTAATTGTAACTTGTAACCCCTTATAACATCATATATTGATAAAAGCACTTCCTCCGGCCGATCCCCTCCTTTGTCCCTATACCTGGAACCCTCTTCTTTTTTCTTGACCTCATCCCTCCCTCATTCCCTCCCTTGCTAAATCCGTCCCCCCCCCTCCCTTGCTAATTCCAACAAGCAATGAAATACAATGAAATGCAGAAATAATCTATTTTGCAATTTCTGATCTCTTCATAGCTATGTTCCTTCAAATAATTTAATCAAAATTAATTTCATTGAAATGTATATATATATGCAGCTGTCTTTTAATATTTGTAATTATTTCTAGATTTTACTAGCTCACCTCTTGAGTGGGCTTGTCATGATCCTTGGGATTCAGAAACTCTGTAGCACCAAATTCCTTGGCTGAAAACATTGTGCAACATTAGTGTCTGGTAATGCACCATCACTTAATGGCAGCCATGACAGGAGGCAGGGACAATATAGAGTCTTTTTCTCCTGGGAAACTGAATTCTTTCTCATGTAAATCAGATTAGACTAAATTGTTCCTGCCTCTTGTTGTGGCTGCTATCATGTGATGGTGCAAAGCCTCTATATGTAGCTTCCATGAAACCACATTATAATACAAAATGTATCTTATATTATTTATATAATTACCCAGTGGAAATTTTGTAGGATTGATGTCAACTCCAATGATTCTGCTAGCACCAGCAACTTTGCATCCCATAATGGCTGCTAAGCCAACACCACCAAGACCCCATACTGCACAAGTTGAACCAGGTTCTACCTGATAAGTGCACATGACACAGAGAGGTTAAAAAAGAATAGAAAAGAATGGAAGAGAAGTGAAATGAAGAGAGGTGATGTAGAGGAGGGAAGACGAGACGAGACAAGATGAGGGGAGATGAGACGAGAAGAGACAAAATATTATTTCAAAACAGAACAAAATTGACTTCCTTACTTTAGCAGTGTTCAATGCAGCACCATATCCAGTAGAAATACCACATCCAAGTAGGCAGACTTTATCTAGTGGAGCTTTCTCATTGATCTAGGGAAATAAAATCATACATTTGATACTTGACTTTGATGTCCAGCCAAATTTGGTACTTGACCAGTCAAATATTTGAAAAAAATAAAATAGAATATCATACACCAGACATCTTGACCAGCGTATGACTGGCCGTTATTTTGAGCCCTGTATATATACATTCAAAACATACACCATGGTGACCTCTCCCCTTCACACACACACACCATGCACCCCCATATGGTAATGGCAATTGGATTTCCAGGAGGGTCACTAGTGGATGTTCTAAGTTTATACTTTACCTTGGCACAGGAAATTTCAGCCACAACAGTGTATTCTGTAAATGTACTAGTACCCATGAAATGGAAGAGAGTTTTGCCTTTACAAGTAAACCTTGAGGTACCATCAGGCATGACCCCTTTTCCTTGAGTGCTCCTGAAAAAAATGCACAATTATTTATAATTAAACCTTCAACATTCTCAAATTTCATTTCACAAAATACTCCAGTTTTACATTCCCTGTTGCTCAGGAATAGCCTCGATTTTGTGTGCAATTTGAATGTGTTCCAGTAGAGATCTGTGGAATTTCCATTGCTTGTATTGTTACGTTGAAGTTGTACATTTTTTTACTTTTAAGTTGGTATTTGTGAATATTCTGACGCTGAAATGAGGTTAACCCTGGGTAAACAGGGGCGGATCCAGGGGGGTGGATTGGGTGGCTAGCCACCCCCCTCTTTGCAGGGTTTAAAACAGGAAAAATAAAATGATTAGTTAATTCAGTATATAAAAGAAAAAAATACATCTGAATGTGTCCCATTGTATAAAAATAATGATATGAATTTTGCATTGCCTAGAAAGTTGTCCGCAACCCTAGACCTATCCTTTTAATATTTTTTTAGAGTTAGCCACCCCCCTTTGTTAATTCCTGGATCTGCCCCTGGTAAATGAGTCTGTAATCAAAGAACACAGCGGTATTGTATGAATGTGAAAATGACCTATTAGAGTAGAGTTAAAGAGTCACACTGTACCTGATCTTGCTACAGAGATTGGTTTTTGGACTCTTGCAGAATTTACATTCACCACACTGAGGAATGTACGTTGGAATCACATGATCACCTTTGAAAATGAAAGAGAATCACAACTATGCTTTAATACTCACATTTCAAGTTCAGCTTTGCTTAGCCTCAGCTTCTAATTCACTGCTGTACAACTGTCATTGAATTCTGTACAATCATACTAATTTTTGTACAACTTATCGATTTAATTGTTTATTCTGTTCTCAAAATTTTAGCAAAACTATTTAACTACATTATTACGGTTTGCCTACCAACTTATTTTGGTAGCTGATAGCTTCTGACTATTTGTAAATCAACTTCAAACTTTCCATTCGTACTAATTTTGGTACATGCATGCTCTTTTCAAATATCATATTTTCATTTCTGTTGAATTAAAATTTAACATATCATGCATGACCTGATAAACCCTCATTCTCAAGGAGAAAAACTGAATTTAGTGGGTAATAGAAATTTGTAATCTGTGTTATTATCATACAACACATACCAGGTTTGACTCTTGTTACTCCTTCCCCAACACTCTCCACGATACCACCACCCTCATGACCCAGGATACAAGGGAACAAGCCTTCAGGGTCAACACCACTCAGAGTATAGGCATCAGTATGACATACTCCTGTCCCCAGGATTTTGATACGAACTTCTTTGGCCTTTGGTGGACCTACTTCTATCGTCTCAATTGTCAGTGGTTTATCAGCTTCCCACGCGACTGCTGCTTTACATTTGATTGGCTAAAAAGTGTAAGTAAAAAAAAATTGAAACTACACTACTGGCTGAGAACCTGTGAAAATCCTGTGAAAAAAACCTGTGAATTTTTTTAATTTCACAGGTTTTTCACAGGATTTTCACTGGTTTTCAGCCAGTAATGCTAGGTCATACTAGGGGTTGATCATCAACTACAAACTTAGACAAAACCAGTTGAGACAGTATATAATTTCCAAGCTGTATATAGGATTTGTCAAACTAATGTATATCCAAAAAAGACAGTACTTGTAATCCTCCCCTCCCCCTCCATTCAACGTTGTTCCAGAAGGGTTGCTAAGATGACTGCTATGATTTTTGAGCACAACCAACATATTGGTTGGAGGAATAGGGAGGGATGAATGCCTTTGCATTTGTACACTATGAAATCTTTCAAAAATGTCTAAGTGTCTCAACCATTTTGTCCAAGATTGTAGTATAGGTTGTAGCAGAGGGGGGGGAGGAGTGGGAGAGGAGGAGGGGGAGGGGGAGGGGCAAGGTTAGCTCAGGGCTAGCCTAGGTTTTGTATAGAATAACAAGCGTTTTGTTGTTGAAGTAATGTAATGTGTACTTAACAAAGAATGGCAATCCATATGTCAGATAGGTTGGTTATATATGTTAGGAGTAGTGTAAGTTGGAGAGGGGTTAGTCATAAACTATCAAGTATGGATCATGATCAGAAATTTGGTTACAAATGTTTGACAAAGACAAGGGTGGCGTGTCACAAATTAAGCTGAAAAATTAGCGAGGGTGGGGACAGGAGATGGGCTAGTGACAAATGAATAGCAAGGGTGGGGATTATAATTGTTTTTGTAGAGGGGAAATATTTCAATCACCAATCAAAACAATATATTTGTCCAACAACTCGAGCATGAAATATTCTTATATGAGTGAGCACACGGCTCATAAAAATCTACTTGAACCAAGTGTCTG